>JALAZF010000716.1:0-1200000 GCA_022829125.1 Lathyrus tuberosus | reverse complement strand
TGTAGCTATCTTCACCATAAACCAAGCAAAAGCACAAGTCTTCAAAGTCTTCGAACCATAATTCCAAAGCAAAGGGAAAAGGTCCTAGTTCTAAGTCAAAGGTCTAGGTGCAAAATTCCATGTCCATTGCAAAGGATAGTAACCATAGTCCAAGATTAAAAGCACAAGTTTTTTAGAGGTTTTGGCCTTTATTAATGTTTTTTGGTCCAAGTGGACAAAGAGAAAAAGGCATAAGCATAAACATGTGTCCAACGGACAAAGGAAAAATTGCGGAAACATAAACATGTGTCCAACAGATAAAGGAAAAATTGCGGAAGCATAAACATGTGTCCAACGGACAAAGGAAAAATTGCGGAAGCATAAACATGATATGAAATGATAATAATGGAGCATAAAAGTAAAAGAGAGATAGGGAGCGAGAAGTAATCATAAAAAAGGTTAGAAGTTAGTAATTAGTAGTACAAGGCTCTAGTGCCATAAGCCTTCACCGATTATTCCGTTTCGCGTCTTGAACTATAGTGATTAAACAATGTACTTAGGTCAAGGTTAATGAAGACTTGTTAGAAGATTGATAAAATCAAAGCCTCTATAATAACAAGCTTCAAAGATTTTGAACCTAATACAAAAGATCAATCACCATTGGGTTGACGCGACCAATCAAGGTCCGGACCACAAAAGTTTAAATTCCGAATTGGATAAAGTGGGACAAATGTTGCGCTATGTTAAGCAATCGCCGAGTAATTTACGGAGTAATTACCCTACAATGAGGCCGGTCAATAGATCTTTATGCTAATGCATGCTAGATGAACGATATGTAGATCGTCATCTGAAAGCAATACCGCACGAAAAGAAAATAGGTGACGATTTCGTCTTGATCAAAAATTCAACAAAGGAATTCTAAGATCCATAAGACTTTCATCGATCAAAAGAAAAGAGAAATAGATGAGGAGAAAGCCAAATTAAACCACACAATTATGTGATCTAAGTCTAAGAACAAAAGTTAAGGGAAGGAAATGGAAAAGGAATCAAAACAGTCCTAAAAACAAGGCAAAATGTGCATTCTGTTTCGAAGTAACCGGTTACTGCATATCTGCTAACCGGTTACTTAGTTCAAAATAAGCGCAGTTTTTTCAAAATTAACACAGACTAACCGGTTACTGCATATCTGCTAACCGGTTACTATGCACCAGAATGCAGAAAATTGTGCAAAATTCAGCATGATCCACTTTCAAAACTTTTTTACAAAGACCTTATGATCATGGAACTGAAATTGCACGAAATTTAAAGTAAAACAACAGTGAAAAACATTAATTAAACACAATTACAAGATCCAAAGGATCAAGTAACAAAGATCTCCAAAGATCTACATTATGGAAGATGAAGATGAAGCTTCAACAATGGTGAAAGATGAATTACCACTTCAAATCTGAAAATTCCTTCAAATTTCTTTAAGATCCAAACACCAAAGCCTTGATCTATGAGAATTGATGAAGAAAACAAGTTTGGATGAAGGTTTAGCTCAAAGTTGAACAAGATTCAATGTGAATTCTTGTTTTAAAAAGAAGAAAAGTGAGCTTTAGTGAAATTTGTGGTTGAGAAGAGAATTTGCAAGAGGTTTTTTGGCTATCAAAAGTTTGAATGAATGAATGAAATGAAGGCTCTATTTATAGAATTTAGGCTTGGGAATTTGGTGGTTTGAAATTAGGCTTGGATGATAAAAATTAGGATTGGAATTCAAATTTGGAGGGAAATTATCAAAAGAGTGGTGATTAGTGATGGTGTATGGTAGGGAATGATCAAAGTGATGTAGGGGAATTAAAATGAGACGGTCTAGAATATTCCAAATGTGATCAAAATGATGAGAATTGGTGTGAAAATTGCTGAATTTGAATTTGCTAATTTTTTCAAATTTCCACGAGGGTAACCGGTTATTGACTATATGCTAATCGGTTACTTAGCGCAAATTTTGAAAAATACTCCTTTTGAATGCACTGTTGTGGTTCAGCTCGATTCTTTTGCTCTCCAAAGAAGGCATGGACATATGAACCTTGGAGTCTCTTGAATAATAATTAATTAAAACTTGGGGGATTCCTTGACCAGATAAATTTGACATGATTGTGGATCAAGTTTGACTTTTCTCAGATAAAATTCATTCGCGCTGTGGGACTGTTATTTTGGCATTTTTAACTTGTTCTTCCCCTGAAAATGTTAGTGAAAGAAAACAAAAATATTTTTGGATTTTGGTTAAGGTTAGTAAAATATAAACAAATAAAGCAATAAAGTGAATAAGAAACACACAGATGCTCGGTAAACCCTGCAAGGCATAAACCCAAAGAATGAGAGAGACAAGGGAACCAAAGCATGATCTTGTTTGTGGTAAGGATGCAAAATGAGATGTGAATTGAAATTCTGACACAGATATCAGATGTCCTACACAGATGTTGAGACACTGATATCCAACACAATGAACAAGTTAACAATAATAATAACAATGCAGAAAGTAAAGAACACAGTGATATGTTTACCCAGTTCGAATCAACAATCCTACTCTGGGGGCTACCAAGCCAGGGACGAAATCAATATACGATAGTATCAATTCACAGATTATACAGCAACCACACCCGGTTACAATCCGCTCACTTAATCACTACCCTTCCTATGACTTCTACCTAAGACTCACCTATGTATGAGGCCCTCCTCAAATCCCTCTTCAATCACAAACCGTGACTGGTTCCTTTCAACACAAGTAACAAAACGAAAGCCACACTTTCAAAACACACAATTCTCAATACTTCAAAGCTTATGAGAATTGACACACAAGAAACTCAATGCTTAAAAGCTTATGAGTAACTGACAGAACTTACAACACAAAACCAGTCCTTGTATTGTTATCAGAATGATACCAGTTAGGCTCACAAATAACACTAAAAAACCCTAACAAAACACACCTAAGTTCCACACCTAAACTAGGTTTACACCAGTCAATATATAGCATTAAATCTGGACTGGATTGGGCTTCAAAATGCAGCAAAGAGACTGCACACAATTCTGCAAAATAAACTCCAAGAAAATAGGTCTTCAATCTAAAGTTTCCTAATATGTCTCCATATTTAGAAAATAGTGCAAATCTGAAAACCAACACACAAAAACTCAACCCAAAATACTTTGGATGCCACATAGGATAACTAAATATTCACAGAATATTCAGTAACAAATACCAACAACAGAATCTTCCTTTTAAACCAAAATCAGACGCGATGTCCTATGATCCAGGATGGGACATCTTTATCCGACATGTTTAATGCAGAATATTAGAACATCTTATTTCAACATCTTGCTACTAGAATAGTTTTAGCAAAATAAATGCCAACCACAAAATCAAAGAAATAACAATCTCCCCCTTTGGCTTATTTTGGCTAAAACTACACACCAAACAATCTTGCAAAGATAACACAACAATATCAGAGACAGCAGCGAAAAACACACCATAACACCAACACAAAACACATCATAACAGCAAAAATTCACAAAAAAACTCCCCCTCAACTGCAACAACACAACAACATTCTCCCCCTCAACTGCAGCACCAGCACAGAACAAGCTCACCACAAAGCACAAGCACACCACAAGCACACTACTCCCCCTTTTTACCCATAAATATGACAAAGGCAAGTATAACAGTTATTAATTTTGAGAAATGGTCAAGTCAAAAACCAGAATAAACAGCATCAGAAAGTAGATGCACACAACATAACATGACCAAATGTCATGCACAAACTTCAGCATCGTTCCCTTCATAAACACCTGCACAAGCTGCACTACCAGAATTACCTTTATTCTTTTTAGTCTGGCAGCCAGAAAGAACATTAATTGCTATAGTTCTTCATGAATACAAACCCCAAGTCTACTCCTCAGATTTTCAAACTGAACTGCATCCATAGCCTTGGTAAATATGTCAGCAAGTTAATTTTCTGTGCTAACATGCTCAAGAGTTATAACTTTGTCCTCCACAAGTTCTCTGATGAAGTGATGCCTGATATCAATGTGCTTAGTCCTGCTATGTTGAATAGGATTTTTAGAAATATTAATAGCACTCAGGTTGTCACAAAATAATGTCAGGACATCTTGTGTGACATTATACTCAGATAGCATTTGCTTCATCCACACCAGTTGAGCACAACTACTTCCAGTTGCTATGTACTCAGCTTCAGCAGTAGAAAGAGATACAGAATTCTGCTTCTTACTAAACCATGAAATAAGATTATTTCCCAAAAAGAAACAACCTCCAGAGGTACTTTTTCTATCATCAGCACTTCCAGCCCAATCAGCATCACAATATCCTACTAAAATGGAACTTGAGTCATGGGAGTACAACAACCCATAATCACATGTACCACTCACATACTTAAGAATTCTCTTAACTTGATTGATGTGACTGACCTTGGGTTCTGCTTGGTATCTTGCATATACACCAACTACAAAGGTTATGTCTGGCCTACTTGCTGTGAGATATAGCAGACTGTCAATCATGCTTCTGTATAAACTCTTTTCAACATTCACTCCCTTTTCATCTTTGGATAACTTCAAGTGAGTAGGAGCTAGAGTTCTCTTGTGCTTGGCATTATCCAATCCAAACTTCTTCACAATATTCCTTGCATATTTGCTCTGACAAATAAAAATGGAATCTTCCATCTGCTTGACTTGCAATCCAAGGAAGTAAGTCAATTCACCTACCAAGCTCATTTCAAATTCAGATTGCATTTGGTTGACAAAATGTTGGACCATTTCATCCGACATCCCACCAAACACAATATCATCTACATAAATCTGAGCAATCATTAGTTTCTCATCCTTCTCCTTGACAAAGAGAGTTTTATCAATACCACCTTTCCTGTATCCATGTTTGACTAAGAACTCAGTCAGCCTTTCATACCAAGCTCTTGGAGCTTGTTTTAAACCATACAAAGCCTTCTTTAGCTTGTAGACATGATCAGGAAAATTTGGATCCACAAACCCTTTAGGCTGCTCAACATAAACTTCCTTATTAAGATAGCCATTCAGAAAGGCACTCTTGACATCCATATGAAACAATTTGAATTTCAAAAAACATGCCACTCCTAGCAACAATCTGATGGATTCCAATCGAGCCACAGGAGAAAATGTTTCATCAAAATCTACTCCTTCAATCTGTGTGTATCCTTGAGCAACTAGTCTGGCTTTGTTTCTGGTAATAACTCCCTGTTCATCAGACTTATTCTTATAAACCCACTTTGTTCCAATCACATTTGTTCCTGCTGGTCGTGGTACCAGTTCCCAGACTTCATTCCTCTTGAATTGACAAAGCTCATCCTGCATAGCACTTATCCATAACTCATCTGTCAATGCCTCTTTAACATTCTTTGGTTCAAGCTTTAAAACAAAACAGGCATTTTACACAGCCTCCCTCGACCTGGTTCTTACACCTTCATTCAGATTTCCAATAATCAACTCCTTAGGGTGATCCTTCTGAACCCTTATAGAGAGTCCCCTGTTAGCATCCTCTACCTCTTCATTATCAGGTCTAGTGTCGGTCTCTTGAGCATTATCTTCTACGGACTCAGTGTCTTGTGAGATTTCATTGTTCATGGGAAAGCATGTTCCAATATCATCTGGGACATCTTCGTCTTTGCCAGAGTTATCAACCACCACATTTATGGATTCCATCATCACCTTAGTTCTGGAATTAAATACCCTATATGCTTTACTGTTTGTAGAGTATCCCAAAAATATCCCTTCCTCACTCTTAGGATCCATCTTTCGCCTCTGCTCACGATCCGCCAAGATATAGCACTTACTCCCAAAAACATGGAAATATTTCACATTTGGCTTTCTACCTTTCCATAGCTCATAAAGAGTAACAGAAGTACCTGATCTGATAGTCACCCTATTGTGTATATAGCAAGCTGTGTTCATGGCTTCAGCCCAAAAATGATATGGAAGCTTTTTGGCATGAATCATGACCCTTGCACACTCTTGAATAGTCCTATTCTTGCGTTCCACCACACCATTTTGCTAAGGAGTGATTGGTGATGAGAATTCATGAGTGATTCCTTCAGATAAACAAAACTCTTCAAACCTGCTATTTTCAAATTCTTTCCCATGGTCACTTCTGATTCGTACAACACCACAATCCTTTTCTCGTTGAATCCTTTGGCACAATTCTTCGAAAGTTGCAAATACTTCAGACTTCTCTCTGATAAATCTTATCCAGGTGAATCTGGAGTAATCATCAATGACAACATAGGCATACTTCTTCCCACCAAGACTTTCAACCTGCGTAGGTCCCATTAAGTCCATGTGAAGCAGCTCCAGAACTCTAGAAGTTGTGGTAAGACGTTGAAGCTTTTTGTGTGACATCCTTGTTTGCTTCCCAACTTGACATTCACCACATATTCTATCCTCATCAATCTTCAGCTTGGGAATACCTCTAACAGCCTCACTTGACAGAACTTTCTTCATCCCTTTCAAATGTAAGTGACCCAATTTCTGATGCCACAGTTTGGTTTCATCTTCCTTTGACATCAAACAGGTAGACAAACTTTCTGATTCTTGAGGATTCCACTGATAGCAGTTATCCTTAGACCTGGTTCCCTTCATGACAACTTCATTTTCTTCATTGGTTACTAGGCATTCAGATTTTGTGAAATTTACTTTGAGTCCTAGATCACATAGTTGGCTTATACTGATCAAATTTGCAGTCAGCCCTTTGACAAATAGAACGCGATCCAGATTTGGTTGTCCTGTGTAGTCCAGCTTTCCAACACCTTTTATTTCACCTTTTGATCCATCCCCAAAAGTGACATAATTGGTAGAGTGAGGCTTGATAACTTGACAAAAATTTCTTCACACCAGTCATGTGTCTTGAACAACCACTATCAAAGTACCAATCTTCCCTTGCAGATGCTCTGAGAGAGGTATGTGCTATGAAACCAGCCATCATATTTCTAGGAGTCCATCTTTTCTTTACTTTAGCCCAATTCTGTCCTTTATTTTGTTGATGATCAGTTTTGGGATAACCATGCAAATTGTAGCAAAAGGACTTTAAGTGACCAATCTTTCCACAGTAATGACATCTCCATGGTTTATACTTTGAACTACATACTATTTTCTGATGTTTCATCTGATGTTGAAACATGTGATTTGACATCTCCTCCTCTTGCTTTATTTTCTGAGGAACAAACTTTAATACAGAATTCTTGTAGTTCTCTGCTTGATTGTTAAAACCAAGACCTTGTACATTTCCATCATTTTTCCTAGTCTGAAGAATCTCATCCAGCTGCGTGGAACCATTGTTCAGCATTCTTATAGATTTGGTCATATTGTCAAGTTTTGACTTTTGCCATACAACCTCCTCTTTAAGATCAACAATGATTGATAGATGTTCTTCCTTCTCAGCTTTTAGTTGAGCTATCAGAACCTTCTGTTCTAATATTATATGGCACCTCTCTTCATTCTTGATACACAACTCTGAGAACCCAGTGATAACTTCCTGCTTAGTGAGTTCTCTAATATAAGATTCTTTGTCAGAATCAGACTCACAAGTTGCTTCTCCATCATATTTACAGATTCCAGTCAAGGCTGTCACCAATTGTGCTGATTCTTCTTCAAGATCACTCTCAGACTCTCCTTCTGACCAAGACACAAATAAGCCCTTCTTCTGCCTTTTGAGATATGTGGGACACTCAGTTTTTATGTGCCCAAATCCCTCACATTCAAAACACTGAACTCTCTTCCCTTGATTGGAGTCTTCTTCAGTTCTGGACCTTCTGCCTCCATCCTGGTTTTTACTGATGTCGAGTGACTTGTTCTGAACATTTGCTCTTGACTTCCAGTCCATCCTTTTCAACACTTTGTTAAATTGTTTTCCAAGCAATACCAGATCTTTAGACACCCCTTCATCTCTAACCAGGTTACCTTCATCGTCTAAATCACCAGCATTTGACACAAAAGCTATACTCTTCTTCTTTTCAGACTTTTCACTGATCCCCAATTCAAATGTTTGAAGTGATCCCACAAGTTCATCCACTTTCATCTTATCTATGTCCTGAGCTTCCTCTATAGCAGTCACTTTCATGTCAAATCTCTTAGGTAGAGATCTGAGGATTTTTCTGACCAGTTTACTATCAGACATCTTTTCACCTAGGGCACTTGAAGCATTAGCTATCTCAATAATGTTCATGTGAAAATCATGAATGCTCTCATCTTCCTTCATCTTCAAATTCTCAAACTTGGTAGTGAGAAGCTGAAGTTTTGACATCTTCACCTTTGAAGTCCCTTTATGAGCAACCTTCAAGACCTGCCAAGCCTCTTTTGCGATGGTGCAGTGTTCAATTAACCTGGAGATATTTTTGTTAACACCATTAAACAATGCATTCATGGCTTTGGAATTTCCCAAGGACCCTTTGTAGTCTGCATCATCCCAGTCTTCCTCTTCCTTCACCACATCAGTAGGATTACCTTTTCCTTCTCTAACCTTTGGGGGTTCCCATCCTTTGATAACAGCTTTCCATGCTTGATCATCCATGGATTTGATGAATGCTACCATCCTTGGTTTCCAGTAGTCATAGTTGGAACCATCAAGCAGAGGTGGTTTGTTCAAAAATCCTCCATCCTTGTCCATTGCACCAGAAAGTACCTTCCCTGAATCTCACCCAGAACCAAACAAGGGTGCAAGCTCTTGATGCCAATTGAAATTCTGACACAAATATCAGATGTCCTACACAGATGTTGAGACACTGATATCCAACACAATGAACAAGTTAACAATAATAATAATAGTGCAGAAAGTAAAGAACACATTGATATGTTTACCCAGTTCGGATCAACAATCCTACTCTGGGGGCTACCAAGCCAGGGACGAAATCAATATACGATAGTATCAATTCACAGATCATACAGCAACCACACCCGGTTACAATCAGCTCACTTAATCACTACCCTTCCTATGACTTATACCTAAGACTCACCTAGGTATGAGGCCCTCCTCAAATCCCTCTTCAATCACAAACCGTGACTGGTTCCTTTCAACACAAGTAACAAAACGAAAGCCATACTTTCAAAACATACAATTCTCAATACTTCAAAGCTTATGAGAATTGACACACAAGAAACTCAATGCTTAAAAGCTTATGAGTAACTGACAGAACTTACAACACAAAACCAGTCCTTATACTGTTATCAAAATGATACCAGTTATGCTCACAAATAACACTCAAAAACCCTAACAAAACACACGTAAGTTCCACACCTAAACTAGGTTTACACTAGTCAATATATAGCATTAAATCTGGACTGGATTGGGCTTCAAAACGCAGCAAAGAGACTGCACACAATTCTGCAAAATAAACTCCAAGAAAATAGGTCTTCAATCTAAAGTTTCCTAATATGTCTCCATATTTAGAAAATAGTGCAAATCCGAAAACCAACACACAAAAACTCAACCCAAAATACTTTGGATGCCACATAGGATAACTAAATATTCACAGAATATTCAGTAACAAATACCAACAACAGAATCTTCCTTTTAAACCAAAATCAGACGCGATGTCCTATGATCCAGGATGGGACATCTTTATCCGACATGTTTAATGCAGAATATTAGAACATCTTGTTTCAACATCTTGCTGCTAGAATAGTTTTAGCAAAATAAATGCCAACCACAAAATCAAATAAATAACATGAATGATATGTGGAATCTTAGGGGTCAAAAATTAGGGTCTTACACCTATCCCGAAGTTTGTAACCTTCAGGAGTTGCTGTCGTGCCTCTTGCATCTTCGCTTTCCCGAAGTTTATAACCTTCAGGCCCAGCGGTTCCTGCTGCAGTCTCCAGGTCTTCCGTGATCGGCGAAATATATCCTTCCGGGATATAGTTGAGTGGCATGCCCCAGGGACGATCTTTAGGCATGTTATACTGAGGATTATACTTTTCCACTATGGGCGTAGATGTGATCTCTCATATCACAGTCCATTGTTGTTGTATCTGAGCTGCTGCCAGAGATTCCATGTCATTGTGAAGTTTCCTCAGATCTTCTTTCAGAGCATCGATTTCTTCTCTCAGCTCTCTGTTCTCTTCCTCGAGATCATCCATTTTCTTTTGTCGATTGGCCAGAATATTGTACGAATGAGACAATTTGACTCTAGAACCGAGACACAAACGTGAGATTCGTAGGGAAGAAGAATGCGTTATGTGAGAATGATGAATGATATGCAATGATTATATTATAATTAATTTGTTTTAATCAAAAGAAACTTCAACAATTGGATTGTAAATATCATACAGTGGGGAAACCCCGTTTATTTTATTCAAAGATTGCGGAAATGGAAATACAGTAATTTACAAAGTGTTGTAAAAGGAAATGTATAGACTTGTGGATCATGAGTCCTCTCTGAGGAGAGCTCAGGTTCTGGTTCTGGTATTTTCCTTTTCTTTGACCGGGGCTCTTGAGCCGTTGTCGGGTTTCATTCCTTTGCCAAGTGAAAGGAGCGAGTAAATTCCTTCGGTCTTCTTGATTTTCTATAGCATGTTGCTCTAAAATCTCAATCAGAGCATCTTTTTCTTTTAACAGTTGCTGTATTTTGGTACACTCCACATTGAGAATGCGGTACTTATTCTTCCAAGATTTCTTTTCCCATTGAACTTTGTTGAGAGCGACCTGGAGTTTTCCGTATTAGACATAAAATAAAGGACATATTCCTTTAACGGAAGAACTTCTTAACGAGGGTAAAGCATCCTCAGCTTGAGAGTTCTAGCTTGTACCCAATGGAGATAAGGTTCCACAGAGATACAGTCTGGTTTTCCTAGAGACTCTCTTCCTTTCCGCTGAACACGTTTCCTGGCATGCACTATTTCTGTCTTTAGTGCCCTGTCACTTTCTCCTTCCTTGAAGAAAAGACCTTCCAGATGAGCATTATGCAGGATGTGTCTCATCAGGTATCCGAATTGACGACGAACTAAAACTGGATGATAATTGATTCCTCATTTAGTTCCTATGAGGGGTACATTAGGGAAATTTCCTCAATGGTCAATGACTTTTACCCCGTCATAGATCTGATTGTACCAATCGATGTTAAAGTTGGTAAGAGACATGATTCTCTGTGGCCAACGCAGAGTACTCTTATGATCCCAAAAAGCAGCTGACTTTGATAAATGGGAAGTGAACCATTTGTATAGCAGGGGTACGCAGCATGTGATCATTCCTCCGCTGTACAAATTTCTCAAGTGTACAGAATGATAGGCGTCTGCGAGCAAGGTTGGTACGGGGTTTCCAATCAGAAATATCTTAATGGTATTGATATCAATGAAGTTATCAATGTAGGGAAAAAGGAACAACCCGTATGTGAGTAGGACAAAGATATCTTCGAAAGCAGTAACGTTTCCTATATTGGCAAAGTACAGGGCTTTCTCTATCAAAAACTTGGCCGGTAAACCTTGGATTCCATCCTTAGTGGTCATGTGAGTCCTGACTTCTGACTCGTCCAAATAGATTTCTTTTGAAATTGTTTGATCTTTTGGAATTTCTTCCAGTCCAGAAAAGGGAGCTTGGTCAGTAATGGGTAAATCAGTCAGGTGAGAATACTCCTCCAGTGTTGGTGCTAGTTGATAATCCGGGAATGTGAAACAGTGATAAACCGGATCTTAAAACTGAATCAGAGTAGACATTATTCCTTTAATTACATGGACCCTTAACAGAGACAGTAGTCCTCCGTACTTGGCTCTGAAAGCATCAAGGTTGGTGATCATCCTTGCCAACCCTCTCAAATCCTCTAATTTTGGAACCTTGAAGGTGTATTTGTGAGTCTTCCTTCTACCGAAATCCATAACGCAATCTTTCTCTCTGATATTTGCAATCACTGTCTTAGTTTAATTTGAAAGAGAAAGACTAGAAAAGAAGATTTTTTCTTTGTTTAATGTTTTTTAATGAAATGAATGCATGAATGCAACACATAAAAACATAGAAAAACATGGGGTCAAAGGTTCAGCGTCACGAGCATGGAGTCATGGCTCTACCCATTCCCAAAGGTTGTACTAGTGAATTTTTGTACCTGTCCTCAAAATCATTGACCCCCTTGGGATAACAACAGCAGGCTGGTTCACCCGAGTGAGCTGAAGTATCTTAGGGTATTCTCAAATGAGGGTAGTATCACGTGACAACTATTTCCGATAGCCTCCGCACTACAAAATAGTCACATGGTCTCAGTCTACTAAATCCTCAGTTTCATGGATACCACAATCGAATAATCTGCTTTCAACAACCGAATTTATTTAGACATTGAATCCGCAAAGGGTACCTCCACTGATTAGATGGTCTACCAGGATCGATTATTCGGGAATCACTCCCTGTAAGACCACCCGTCGATGTCATCACTTATCTTAGGTATCACTCAAACTTTCCACATGCGGCATCACCCGCAGTCCCATTAACAGAAAAATAAACACAGATATCAATTAGGAAAAGCGATATATATATTTATTCCTAAAACTAACATCCTAGACCTCATAAGAGCTATAATCCTAGTCCTAGACAGATCAAAGACGTCCCCAGCAGAGTCGCCATTTTTCTGTAGCGCGCGATTTTTGTCGGTGACGCGACCACCTTATCACGGAATTTGGGTTTTCTCCTCAATGAAGAAGATGGTGGTGCTACTTTCTGATTTCTTATTTATCCAATGAAGCTGGAAGGAAAAGGGAAGCTATCGCAAACTAACATTGCACGCGAATGTTTACCTGAATAAACGCTAAAAGAGATTCGGGGAGTTCGGGGTCAGGTTATACAATGGGGAGTTGTCAATTACCCATCCTATATGTGGTTATCCACAGGTTGTTAGCTTTAGGCTTCGCTTTGTACTTGATGGTGTTTATCCGTTATTGGGTTGGGAAAGTTTCTTGGGAAATATAAGAGAGTGAGTGGGTTTTTGTTGATGTTCGGGCTTGCCGATGTTTTTTTATAAAGGTACTGGACCTAAAGTTTTTGTTTGGTATGCTCGCTAAGATTTCGCAATCTTATGCCTACGTATTCTCGTTTAAACGAAACAGGGAAATAAGAGCAATCGTAGTTCCTCCTATTCTAATGGAGGAAAAGATATTTTTGGTGTCTTGTTTAAAGCCCAAGATTGAAGCTAAAATGTTGAGTATTTGTGTCTTACAACTCAAGGAGAGGCCCAAAGATTATTTTCAAAAAGAAAATGGGACTTACAACACGAGGGGAGACCCGAATGATTTGATTTTGAACTAGCGATCGTGCCGAAGTTTTTGAAAATATGTTGGGACTTATACAATGTCTGAGGCCCAAAAATTATTTATGTACAAAGGGGGTTAGGTCTTACACTCTATTAGAGGCCCAAGGTGTTTTTTTTAAAAGAAAGATGGGACTTACAACACGAGGGGAGGCCAGAATGATTTTGTTTTAAAAAGCCGACGACCGCGCCGTGATTTTGAAAATAAAGTGGGACTTATACAACATCTGTGGCCTAAGTTATTTAGTATTTACAAAGGATTGGGTCTTACACTCTATCAGAGGCCCAAAGATTTATTTTTGTACAAGTGATGAGGCTTACAACTCAGGGAGAGGCCCAAATGATTTGGTTTTGAACTGGCGATCGGGCTGAGATTTTTGAAATCACAGTGGGACTTATGCAATGTCTGAGGCCCAAAATGGTTTTGGTTAAGAAAGAGATTGGGTCTTACACTTTATTAGAGGCCCAAAAGTGTTTGAAAATTTAAAATCGAGAGGAAACCCTAATTTTAAATAAAAGTGTTATTTTTCAAAGGAAATTAAATGAAAAAATGATATAAAATACCAAATATATTCAAAAATAAGTTGTACACCTTGAAAAACATTTTGAAAAATCATGTTTAATTACATGAGAGTTTAAAATTCAATTGGTTTTGAAAGATCAAAGTGGGGATTCCATTTAAAAATGTTAAAAAACAAATAAAATGAAATTAATTACAAAAATTCTAACTATATTAAATAAATAATATAAATTGGATTTTTTTTGTAAAATAAAATATTTAAACATTTTAGTGAATTTTGAGAAAAAGAATCAATTCAAAAACATAAATATTCAGAGAGAAATTAATTTTTGAATCAATTAACAAAAATAACTAAAATTAAAAAATTTGAATTATGGCGCCAAGAACACTTGGTTCTTGCCTGCGCCCTCTGTTTTTTCAGATTTACGTTTTCTCACTTTTCTCCATGATTTCTTAATGGTTTTGCACAATTCAAGTACCAATCTTGTTCGTTTTTTTAACAAGGATCACAACCATATAGATTAATTGCATTTATTTTGAGTATTGAGTGAGAAATCTGAAGAAAACCTCAAGAACCCTAATTTCAGCATGAACACCATGAAATTCCATACACCATTGATTAATGGCAATTGATTGAGGGTTATCACTCCATACATGATTATGAACATGTGGCAAAATTATTGTGCAGTAAAATATGCATACATCATGGAGTTTGAAGAGTTCATGCTTACCTCTTGCAGCTGGCGATCGAGTCCTGAGTTGGAGGTGTTACAGCTAGGTTCCAATGATCTAGATAGCTTCCTTAGGTGCCATGGAGTGTGTTTGAATGCTTGGAATGGATGGAAATGATCTAGAACTGGAGATGGTACCTCAACTGCAAATCTGTCAAGAACTTGAGCAATTGGCTGGTGATTTTATGAAATTGATGTTCCAGATGTTATGTAAGAGTTTGGATCACTTCTATATGTTATATGTGAGATGTGTGAACCCTTGTTTTGGTTGGAATTGCTCTCAAACTCAAAACCCGATGGTGACTTGAGTTAG
Source organism: Lathyrus tuberosus (assembly GCA_022829125.1). Classification (NCBI taxonomy): domain Eukaryota; kingdom Viridiplantae; phylum Streptophyta; class Magnoliopsida; order Fabales; family Fabaceae; genus Lathyrus; species Lathyrus tuberosus. Next base: position 1,185,162 of record JALAZF010000716.1, on the reverse strand, counting down.
AAGGCAAAATTGGAGTGAAAGTGGTAATTTTGAGGAAAGCATCAGTTTGGGTGCTTTGGTGTACTCAAACTAATCACAATTGATGTCTATTTATAGTGCAACAAGTTTTTTTGGCATCAATAGTGAATTGCAACTGGTACATGTCTGTGGCCAATTGTGATCAAATGGAATCTCAAGTCTCCTCTAGCCATTGACTTGAGGTTAGAGCACATACTTTGTAGCTTTGGTTCAGAGATAAGTCTTGACTGAATTCAGTTAGAATAGCCTCAATTGATGTCACCTTGATGCATTCATTAAAGGCTTGGAAACAAAATTGGAGTCTTGGCACTTTTTAGCTCTTTTAGGTTTGGCATGGCTATATGTAGATCCTTGGACTTGGGAGGCTTGGAGATCAGATCACCCCCCTTGGATTTGATCCTCTGATGTGTCCAAATTGATGACAAGGCTTGGAGTTATCAGACTTGGACAAATTGAGCAAATGTGCACAATTATGCCTTGTAAAACCAGTTCATGATGCCATGTTTCAAGGGATGTATCTCCATGCTCAAACAATAAATCAAAATCCATGATGACTTGGAATGAATTCTAGTTGACATATTTGAAGTATGTAACATGAACTTCAATCTGAGCTTTGAATGGGAGAAAAAGTACTTAGGGCTTGGGAGATATGGCCTTGCAAAGTTGGTACCCTAGCCACTTTGTTCCATAACTTAGAAAAATTCTAAGTTTTTTATGGTTACCCCTTTTACAAGTTAACTCACTTTCTTTGATTTTTCTTGATGAATGATGATTCAAATCACATATTAACATTGTTTTAGGGTTAAGGAACCTTGTTTGACCAAAAAATCCAAAAAGTCAAACTTGGATTTTTGTATAGTTGACTTTTTCATCAGATGAAATTTTGACTTTGTGATCCCTTTGTGAAATCAATCTTTGGGCTCATTTAAACTTAATGGATGCCCTCCAAGGGTATTTAGGAATGTCTTGGAACCCTCCCCAAGGTTTGAGATCAAGGGTAGGTCAACAGTCAAGGGTAGGGTTGACTTTTTTCATCAGAAACCCTAATTTGTGATCAGATGGTTTTCGGTTCTTGTGGCTTATGATTTGAGCTCTTTGAGTTAATAAAATCTTGTAAACATGCCAATGTGATCTATTTGAGGTCTTTGAAGTTTATTTTGAAGCTTCAAGCCACACCTCCCTTCACAAGTTAACTCAAAGAGTTGAATTAGGTCCTAATTCCTGATTTTTTGATAGATGGACCCTCAAGGTGATTTTGCCATTGTGGATGGGTTCTTGAGATCCTTTTGAGTTTGTTAGACCATACATTGAGGCATTGGCTCATGCCCATATGGAAATTTTCATATGGAGGCCTCAGTCTACCAAAACCCTAATTTGGTGACACTGGCGATCTTGAGGCTTGATCCACTTGGTATATTGCAACCTTGTGCTTAATTCTTGACGTGGGAGACCTCTTAACCCTTCATGGATGTTTAAGAGACTATAAATGTTGAAGATCATGTCATTTCTTGATTTATCTTTTGTCTAAATGCTCTGAGAGGGGTTAAAACCCTAATCTTTGATTGTAAAGAATACCTAACAATCCCTGAGGAGATTGATGAGGCATGAAAGTACATCCATATTGTGGTGATGATTTTCACAATGATGGGAAATCTTGGTGGTAAAAATTTGGGGTATGAGAGGTTTCAACCCACCTGTTCTGAGCATCAGCAAGCTTGACGTTTGCCTCGGACAAAAACTGCTTAGTTTGCTTGTGAGCGCTGGCAGATGATTCTGCAGCCAACTTAGATTTCTGGTAGAATTGAGCTCTATTCGCAAGGTCCTTCTCCTTCTCTATCAGAAGCGTCGTCGCGTCCTTAGCTTTACATTCCAAGTCCACGTTGTTATGTAAAGCATCTTAGAGACGGCTACTCAAGTCTGAATTCTCCATACGGAGCTCATGCACCATAGCTTGCAACTTGTTGAATTATTCAATGGCTACGGTGGTCCTTTCTTCCACAATATCAAGATACAAAGGAGGTGCAGGATAAAAAGGCAAGTAGAAGTCTTTAACCCTCTGTAGCACCCCAAAATTTGCTCTCCTACCTTTAGTACTAATTGGCTTATGTATCATTTCATTTTTTGCATTATCATGTGTGCATATCATTGGTTCTTAGCATGGGGTCAAGGTGCCTGAGGCAGTTCAAGAGGAGAAGATGTTCTTCAAGGGTCAAGTTTCATACCATTTATCAAGAATCAAGGGTTGGTACAAAAGTTACTAAATATGGAAATGACCTATAATTTGAAAGTTTCCATTTTGGGCAAGTTTTACACTACATTCAACTTGACTTTTCATCATCAAGGAAGCTTCGAATGAATTTTTCTCAAACATGAAAGTTTAATATCTTTTTCTCCCCTTTCCAACAAGTACTAGATGGTCTCCATATCATTTGTGAAACTCAAGTTATGATCAAAAGAAGGCAAGGTGGTTTTTAGGGTTTTCTCATGGTTCCATTCTTACACCTTTTCCATTTTGGGACATATGGACCTATAATTGATGCTATTGCTTCAAGTAATATTCTAACATCCAAGTACACCTCATGGGAATCATCTTTGGCCTTGGAATCAAGTGGATCCATGACTTATTCATCACTTATTTCACATTGTGCAATTTTGCAAAATCATTGAAAATTCATAAACCAAGACATTTCAAGGCCCAAATTCAATTCAGGTGTGATTAGCAATTGATAAATGAATGATCCATCATAAAAGGCTTGGGTGTACATGCATGGAGGAGGGTGTATAACCCATTATGCAAATTTCCAAAATCACCCAAATCTCATTAATCAAGGAATTAATAAGGCCCAAATGATTATCAGTGGAATGACCTAATGTATTTAAGCTAACTCATGCACTCATTGGAGGGAGGACACGTTATTTTGAGGAGAATCCAAGTTTCAACCCTAATCCTTCTCTCCTTCGAATCTCTCAATCCACTAGGGTTTTTCACAAAGTTCTTTCACATTCTGAGTCCTGGGGATCCATAGAATACAAAGCTCCCATCGTTTGAAGCTAACAACAAGGGTACGGATTGTGTGATCTCAGGTTAGTGCATTTTTTATGATCTTAAAACTCATTTTTTGATGCGTATAATAATCTATGACACTCACTGATGATTTTGATGCATTCTATTTTGAGATTGGACGTGTAATATGGTTGTATTGTGAGTTTGAAAGCTTTGAACCATAACTTGTTTCATTCGATTCTCTTTGTATGATGGTTGTTTGTGAAAAATAATATGATATTATTGATCCTCATTGAATTCTGGTCAGAAAGGTATACTCGTTTGCATTTTCTGGGTTTTTTTGAGTTACAGGTGGCCGGAAGGGACGACCGGAGCTAGGGCTCCGGCATCTGGTTTGAGTTCCAGCGAGGCTAGGGTTTCCATGGGGAAGACGTAATCTCAGCCGTCCGTTAGCCAGATCGTGTGGTCCACAGTGCGCCACATCATTTAAAATATGTTTTTATTTTATGGTTTGTGTGTGTGACGTTCTATGATAACTACCATGTACATCCAATCTGACCCACTCATCACACTTTTGATTGATTGATCCTATACGTTGATTGAATCTAAGGGTCATTGTTGTGCCAACGCATTAAATCCACATGTGCCTTATCACGTGCTTTTTTTATTTTCTGAATGCTTTTGTGTGTGAGTGTGCATCATTATTAAGGTGGGCGTGTGGATCTATACCACTCATCATGATTACCTTTTATTTGTTTGACTGAATGCCACACGTTGGATTGATCAGAGGGTGGATATTGAGTCTGACCGTTGACTGGGTTGCATTGTGTTTCTTTTTTTATTTTTTTTATTTCGCTGATGGATTTAGTGTTGGGCTTGCTTTCTGCACCCCTCCCTTAAGCCCATTATCATTTTTCAATGTGAATAAGCTGCTGAATACACCCTCTACTTGTTTTATTTTCTATTTTATTTTATTTATTTGTTTCATTTGCATTTTAATTAGTTAAATGCATCCAAAAATTACCAGAAAATTCATGAGCATTTTTAGAGTTTTATAAAATTTTCTCAAATTTTATTTTTTTATTTTTTATTTATTTTTAGCATCTGGATTAATTATTTGAGTAATTTCTTGTTGAATTGTTCTTATTATGCATACCCTAACTTGTAGAATTTATTTCTCATGGCATACAAAACATTTTGAGTCCATTATTTTTGCATTGTCTCATAAACATCTTGAAGTTCATTAAAACATTTTTATAATATTTTTAAAATCATTTAATATTGCATTCTAGTCCCTTTCTTTTGCATATTGAACCATGTTTCCTACTTGATCTTTGCATGATTGTTTGAGTGACTTATCCTGTGAGTTTTTGCATGAGTTTTTAACATGATGTTTACCCCTGGTTGAGGAGTGTTGAGAATTAATTTGGTATTTGTTGAAGGTGTTTTTCTAATTGTTTGATTACTCTTTGTTTGAGGTCTTCTTTTATGCACATCTTTGATCATGTCTGATTACTTGTTTGAGAAGACACTTGTGCCATTGTGTGGGGTTGATTCATTGAATTCATGAATTATGTTTTAATCATTATAGGTCACTTGATTATGATTATAGGTCATTGGCGTGAGGTTGTTGCATATTGTGTGCCCATGTTTAATGTTTGATTTACATGCCTCTTTTTGACTTATTTTCTCACTTCTTCTTATCCGTGTCTCTTCATGATTTATGTTTGGTTTATGTATTCCATGCCATATCATTCATTTACATTTCATTTGATGTATGTTTCTAACTTTGGAGGTTTGCATTCATATCATATGTCATTCATGTTTCATCTTGCATACTTGAACATGTTTCATCTACATGCTTCCTCTTCCTTCTTCTAATGATTCCTAATGCTTGGATACTTGTTTGTATGCCTCATGTGACACTTGCATAGCATGTTTAGGCACATGTTTAGGTCATCCACATTCTGACTTGGATGAGTTTCATTTGGTTTGTAACCTTTTCTCTTTGGTTTGGGACTTGCTTGGGTTTCATTTGTCTTATTGTCACTTATGTCTGTTTTGTACTAACCTTTTATGCAGGGGCTGAGGTAAGTTATTTGAGGGTGTGGATAGTTATCCATGTCCACCCTCACTCTTTCTTTCTCTCATCTTTTCTTTTCTCTAGGCTTAGGTTGTTGTCAAACCTCCCCTTAGAGCCACCTTTGCATGATAACATTATGACTAAATTCCATAGGATAGTCTCCCTCCAAACCTCCCCTTAGGGCCATCTTTGCATGATAACATTAGGATAGATTTCCCCCTTAGTGTTTTTCTTTTCTTTTGAGTCCCTCTTCTCATCTCATAACATCTCTAAGATACTTAATAAGGTCAACTTGCCTTGCACACAAGTCTTAAACATAGGAAATGAAGATTGAGGGGTCTCCCTTCTCTCTTCTAGAGTGTTGAGCATACATCCCATTGGGGACGACCATGCGACGCATTCGTTCCCGTGTCATAGACTTTGGTTCAAGGTGGGTTATGAACTAACTCAACTCACTTCTGTCCTAAAAAAATACAAACAAACTTCAAACCTTTTCATCCTGCGGGATTGTCAAACTAAAGGCTATTTTCAAAAAGGGCACGTTACTTTCCGTCTGAGTCGCAAACAGGCATCGACCCTAAAAGCCGGACGCGAACTTAACGTCGCTCATAAAAAACACAAAAAGAACTTGGTCCGAACTACATTGACTCTGAATTCCCCATTGCACAAAGGGGGTACGTAGGCCTAGGACGACGACGTCCTACCGAGTCGGTCTTTGTTTTTCCCTCCCCCATTTTAGTACAGCCATAGATGTTAGGATAACTCACCCTTAGATTAGACAACAAGCATGGATCCCATCGAGTACGATGGACGCGTGGGGGTGCTAACACCTTCCCCTCACGTAACCGACTCCCGAACCCAGGTTATGGTTGCGATGACCATTCCTTTCCCTCTTCCTCAGGTTTATGCGGTGTTTCCTTTCCCTCTCTTGGGATAAATATACATTGCTGGCGACTTTGTGTTCCGCGCCACTTTCGTGTGTGTACCTGGATAAAAATCCCGGGAGCGACAGCTGGCGACTCTGCTGGGGTCTCTGCTGGGGATTCTAGTTCCCTAGGAGAGTCTCTCCTAGCGCTTGTTTGTTTTTGTTCTCTTTGGGTGTTTTTGTTTTTTGTTTTGCTTTATTTGTTGTATTTTATTTTTACCGTATTTACTGCATTGCATATTATTATCATCTGCTGCACTGTTTTTCTATTTGGCGGGTTGGGAGTTCTGAGAGATAAGCCCAATACCCAGGCTTGAGTATACATGTAGGATTAGCGTGGAAAGTAGTGTGACTTGTGTGGCATTTGGCCAGACGTAGTATACATGAAAACTCCACATCCAGACGAGGTTTTCTTTGGTAATGTTCTATCCTGCGCATTGGTGCAGATGATTGAATGTGACTTGGAAAACTGTCGACTCTGGCGGCTATTCCTGAGGACTCAGTAACGACACTCCTCCCGAGACGTGATAATGGCAGACCAGAAATGGCAAACCCATTACACATGTCGATCCGAGGACCCAATGCTGGGAACTTGCTATAGGGTTTCCTTTTGGAAAAGAATCAGTGGAAGCACTCCTCGATTGGCGATAGTACTGTACTCCGAGGGATGAATGTACTATTGCTTCTCGACCTCAGTGCCGAAACTGAGGACTTGCCATATGATGTTTTCTTTTGAGGGGAATCAGTTGAGGCCTCCTCGATTGGTGATGATGCCAAACCAGAAATGGTGAACGTATCATCATTTCTCGACTTGAGAGCCCGTGATATTGAGGATCCTCGGTTTTCTAATACCCACATGTGAGGGGGCAGGGTGTTTACAGGTTTGCAGGTAACCTTGACCTTCAACATACCCAGTTTTCTGATCAGCAGATTTATCAGTGTGGTACTATGGTTATTCTGGTATTTTGGGTATTTGGGCAGATCCTTGAGATTAGACAGTTGTTCAGTGCAGCAATTGTCTAGTCTGTGTGGCATCCTTGATCCCATGTGTGCATTTGCATCATCATTTTGCATCCTAACATGTTTATTCATTTGCAGGGTTGCATCTTATCCTTGATTCTGGTTTTTGAAGACTATTAAGGATGAGTACTAAGAAGAGAAAGAACATCATAGTGTACAAGTTCCCATCACTTATTCTGGATACTGTTTACAAGATTGTGTCTATGGCAGAACCTGGGGTATTGGAAGACTTTAGAGGGGAGTATGGAAGAATTCTGAATTTTGCTCGCGACATCACCGAATACGAGTATAGGGCTTTGCACACTCTGGTGCAATTCTATGACCCTCACCTGTGATGTTTTCTATTCACTGATTATCTTTTGGCTCCGATATTGGAGGAGTTTGCTCTCATTCTGGATGTTTCTATCAAAGAAGAGGCTCATTTCTATCCTTCTAAAGAACTTCCTGATTTAGAAAGGGTCTCCGAGGCTTTGCATTTGGATCCATCTTTGTTGAAAAACAACGTTGCCAGTAAGGGAGGGTGTAAAGGCTTTCACGTGAAATTTTTGGTAGAACAGGCTGCTGTGTATGCTAAGGCTAGATGTTGGTCGGTTTTCAATGCCATCTTGGCTATGTGTGTTTATGGAACGGTGTTGTTCCCAAATGTGAAGGATTTTGTGGACATGCACGCTGTCCGGATATTTACCATGAAGAATCCGGTACCTACTTTGCTTGGATATCTGTATTTTTCAGTGCATTATAAGAACGAGAAGAGGAGGGGAGGACCCCTTAATTTTTGTGCGCCAGTCTTCTACAAATGGTTTGCTGATTGTCTTCCCAAATCTGGGGCATTTGTAGATACTCAAGGAACATTGGAATGGTCCAAAAGATTGATGGGCTTGAGGGCAGATAATCTAATTTGGGTTAACCGTGACTTGTTGGGCCAAGATATCATGATTAGTTGTGGAGGTCTCCTAAATGTGCCTCTAATAGGAAGGAAAGGGGGGATTAACTACAACCCTATTCTTGCTATTAGGCAATTCGGGTATGCATTGAAAGAACCACCGAGAGACGAGGAGGTCCAAGAATCTTTATACCTGAGTGGGGAAATCAATCCAGAACTGTTAAAAGAAGCTGTGAATACTTGGGAGGATCGTCATAAGAAGGGGAAGATTTCTTTTGGGAAGAGCAACAATAGAACATTTCCTGCGTATGAAGATTGGATTCAGAAAAGGGTAGAAAAGGAACTTTTGCCATTCTCCAAGGAACCACCATCTTACCCCTTGCTGATTGAGCCTCCTACCACAGTTGAAATAGAGAAGTTTAACAAGTTGTGGGCTGAAAAGGAAAAGCTGCGAGAAGAAAACAGTGAGCTACAAAGAGAGATTTATCAGTTGAAACATGAGCAGGGTGAAGCTGTTCATATCGCCGAGTTGAAGACATAGCTTCTCGCTAAGGCAGAAAAGGAGTTAGCTGACAAGGTCGCAGCCAGACAAAGAATGAAGCAAGCTCTAGAGGGTATCAGTAAGGTTCTCAAGTCTAAGAAGGAGGAATTGGCCGAGGCTTTGTTGAAAATTCACAAGTTCAATGCTCACCGAGACACTGCAATGGCTGATAATAAGCGAAAGGAAGACGATTATCTAGCCCAGATTGATCAGTTGAAGTTGAAGCTCAAGAAAAAAGACGTTGAGATCTTATCAGTGGTATTCCAGAGACAAGCAGTCGAGGGTCGACTCAATGAAGCCATAGCCTCCATAGAGGAACTAAAGATCCAAGCTGAAGTGAAGAGACCTAGAAATGAGGGTCCTAGCATGGATGGTGTTTTTGAAGAAGATGCTTGGGAGTTGCATTGTCGATACTTGAAATGGATCATGCATAGGAGAGATGCTCTCATTCAAGAGCTAATTCAGAGACCGAAGCATCCCGACACCAAAAAGCTGTTCAAGGAAATTCAAGTCTGGAGCAAAGAGCATGATGGATGGGGGGATTGGCACTTGTGGACTTTGATGACATTCCGTAGTTTTCTATTTTCTTTCATTGTATTTGGATCACCGCCAGGCTTGTTGGTTGGGATCTATGATTATTGTGTTCAGACTTGTTATCTTGGGTTGTGATTGTTGACATTTGGTTTTCCTCTGGTTTTTCTTAATACATGAGCAGAAGTTCCGTTCTATCTTGTTGTTAAACTGGAATCAAGGGGTGGATCGCCCTGCGAATTTTTTAAACATGTTTAATTGCATTTGCATATTCATAATCATTTTGCATAATCATTTTGCATAACAGGTGTTTATCTCTGGTGTTCTTACTTTGTTCTCCTCCGCAGTACAGGATTACAGATCAGCACATTCACCGGTATTCTACCAGCCAAAATCAGAAGAGACTCATGGATCAGCTATAAAATGAGATGACTGAGATGCGGACTCGTATGAACCAATTCATGGATTTAATGCAAGGGGTTTCTCAAGGCCAAGAGCAGTTAAGGACTCTCGTTCCGCCACTGATTGCGAGAATTGATGAAGAGGGTGTCCTCCATGGAGGAGTTCATAGTGGTGTTACTAGTAATAATGTTCAGAATGGCCCTTCGGGCAGAGGTATTCCTGTTGCTGGTGTTGTGATCCCTCCGGGCGGAGGAGAAAATGTTGTGGTTCCCACTTTAGTGGGGGGAGGTAACAGTGTCTGTGCAATTAATGGCCGTCAGTATGATGATCTTCAGGAAGATGCATTCTTTGTGCCAGGTGGGGATGCTGGTCCCCAGATTGACAATGATCAGAGATTCAGGTTGATTGAGGAACAACTAAGGGGTGTTGTGAACCAGGATTCTGTGGGTATGGATCTAGAGGATTTGGGGCTGGTTCCAGGCGTTGTTATCCCGCACAAGTTTCAGACTCCCACTTTCGAGAAGTATAATGGTATGACTTGCCCAAGGACTCACGTGAGGGCGTACGAAAGTAAGATGGTTGCTCATGCAAAGAATGAGAAGCTGATAATGCATTGCTTTCAGGATAACCTATCTGGGGCATCCCTGGAGTGGTATATGCAACTAGAAAGGAAAGATGTGCGTAGTTGGAGAGATCTGGCAGGGGCATTTATTAGGCACTATCAATATAACACTGACATCGCTCCTAACAGAACACAGCTACAGAACTTATCACAGAAGAACAATGAGAGTTTCAAGGAGTACACCCAGAGGTGGCGTGAATTGGCAGCAAGGGTTCAGCCTCCCATGTTGGAACGTGAAATGATAGGTATGTTTATGGCCACCTTGCAGGGTCATTACTATGAAAAGCTGGTACCGTGTATGACTGGAAAGTTTGCTGATCTCATCTTAGTAGGAGAAATTGTGGAAAGCGGAATTAAGGCGGGAAAAATATCAAGCGGTGACGGGTCCTCATCTGGAGGAGGTAAGAAGCCGTATGCTAGTGGTTACAAGAAGAAAGTGGGAGATACAAACTCTGTGTTTTCATATCGTGGTAGAGAAGGACCTCGTCAGAACTTCAATTAGCAGGTGGCTTCTGTAACCATCCCAACAGCACCTCAGCAGCCAGCAGTCTCTCAACAACAAAATCAGGCTCCTCGCAGATCGCAGCCTCTGTCTAGGCGGGATAGGCATTTTGACACTCCACCTCTTCCCTACTCTCAGTTATTTCAGCATTTGTTACAGTTACAATTAATTCAGAAGAGGACATTGGCTCCACCCACTGGCAATCCACCCCCCGGTTACGACACCAACACCCACTGTGAGTTTCATTCTGGGGCACCCGGACATTATATTGAGAACTGTAAAGCTTTTAAGCATCAGGTTCAAGATTTGGTGGATTCAAAAGCCATCAATTTCTCCAATGATGCTCCAAATGTGAATCAGAACCCGATGCCGAATCACGGTGGGCCAATGGTTAATGCTATTATTAAAGACTGTGAAGACTTGAATTTGATTTCAGATGTGAACGAAGTCCAAACTCCCTTGGGTGTGGTGAAGGAAAGACTGTTGAAGGGAGGGGTATTTCCTGGCTGTGATGAAGGTTGTGTAGGATGTGTGTCGCAGCCAGGCGGTTGTGATTTATTGAAAGCAGGTATTCAGAGAATGATCAGTGAAGGGATATTACAGTTTAACAGGGGTTATAGGAAGAGTAAAGTTACTGACAGAGAGATTGATGTTGCCACAATAACGATTCCATTCAAGACAATAACTATATCAGCACCGGTAAGACCAGCGTCGGTCATTATCACTGTTCCTGGACCAGTCCCGTATGAGAGTACCAAGGCCATCCCGTGGAACTATGGGGCTGAAGTATTTGTTGATGGTAAGAAGCAGGAGTTAGTAAAAACATCGGCTGCGAGTACAGGGGTTGAAAATCTTGTTGAAGCAGGGGCTATCACTAGGAGTGGTAGAGTCTTTATTCCGTCTGAGGATCAAGGTGGCAGTTCAAAGCAAGACAAAGGTAAACAGATGATGGATGAGTCTGTATAGAGGCAGAAAGTGAATAATCCAGTGACAAAGCCAGTTGGGGATACTTTCTCAGAAGATGTAGAGGAGTTTATGAGATTGATCAGAAAAAGTGATTACAAAATTGTTGATCAACTTCACCAAACTCCATCGAAGATTTCCATTCTATCTTTACTGCTGTGCTCTGAGGCACACCGAAATGCATTGCTGAAGGTTTTGAATATGGCATATGTACCGCAGGAAATATCCGTCAATCAGTTAGAAGGGGTTGTGGCTCATGTGAATGCTGGTAATGGTTTGGGTTTCACCGATTTAGATCTGACTCCGGCTGGGAGGAATCACAACAACGCTCTGCATATTTCAGTGGAATGCCGTGGTTCCTTAATGTCGCATGTGTTAGTTGACACTGGGTCATCTTTGAATGTGTTACTGAAGAAGGCTTTGATGAAGTTGGATACTCGTGGGTTGATTTGTACACCGAGTGACTTGGTGGTACGTACTTTTGATGGTTCCAAGAGGTCGGTTTTTGGAGAGTTAGTTCTGCCAATCAAGGTGGGTCCTGATATTTTTAACACCACCTTTTACATAATGGATATTCAGCCTGCCTATAGTTGTTTATTGGGTCGCCCTTGGATCCATAGTGTTGGGGTAGTAACATCTACGCTGCATCAGAAGTTGAAGTATATGGCGGATGGACACGTTGTGACAGTTTGTGGTGAGGAAGAAATCATGGTAAGTCACCTATCGACCTTCAAGTATGTAGAGGTAGATGGTGAAGTATAGGAAACTTTGTGCCAAGCCTTTGAAGCTGTGAAAATTCTCGAAGAACCCCCAAAGGTAGCCAATCAGCCTGAGGTGGTTGCCTAACCTGAAGTTGTCAGACAACCAGAGGTTTTGATGTCCTCTTTCAAAGAGGCGCGCGCTATAGTTGAAGCTGGTGGTTCTCAGAAGTGGGGCAGTGTCATTGATGTGCAAAGAAAGCAGGATACCCATGGACTAGGGTACAAGCCACCCTGACGAGCTCAAGAGCCTCCCAAGTATGCTGGCCCGGTTCGGTTCACCAGTGCTGGAGTTTTCTTTAATCAGGTTAATGCTATTGAGGATGAAGGAGATAGTGACTGTGACATGGATGAATGGATCCGTCCCTGCACCCCTGGTCAGAGTTTAGGCAACTGGTCTTCCGAGAAAGTCATCCAAGTGACTCGCCCAGAGTAATTTACTTTTGTTTTCTGTTATGTTAAATCCTACGTTCTGCCCAAGATGTAGTGATATTTATTTGTAGGGCTTGGATGTTTTATTTGCTACTTTTGTCATCAATAAAGGACGTTTTCATTCAAATATTTTGATCCCTGTTTTTCTGTTTTTTACTTTTTGCATTAACCCACATCAAAATGGCAATGTGTTTTCTTGTTTGTTGCACTCATAATAAACATAAAACATCCATCATGCAGGTTTCTTTGTTCAGATTCCACCCAGCATGACTTAGCTATGGCTCGATATGACTTCGACAATCCCATCTATCAGGCCAAAGAAGAGACTGACGAAGACTGTGACTTACCAGAAGAATTAGCCAGGCTATTGAAACAAGAGGAAAGGGTTATTCTACCTTATCAGGAGGAAGTTGAGACTGTTAATCTGGGAACCGAGGATGTTAAACGAGAAGTAAGGTTTGGGACTGCCTTGGAAGACACTGCCAAAGGAAGATTGGTTGAGTTACTTCGAGAGTATGTGGATATCTTCGCCTGGTCTTACCAAGACATGCCCGGGCTTGACACTGACATTGTTGCACACCGATTGCTGCTTAAAGAGGGTTGTACTCCAGTCAAGCAGAAACTGAGAAGGACGAAACCAGATATGGCTGTCAAGATCAAGAAAGAGGTTCAGAAACAGTTGGACGCCAGATTTCTTGTTGTGATAAATTATCCTCCGTGGGTTGCTAATATCGTACCTGTACCTAAGAAGGTTGGAAAGGTCAGGATGTGTGTTGATTATCGAGATTTGAATAGGGCGAGCCCGAAGGATGATTTCCCGCTCCCCCACATTGACGTGTTGGTGGACAATACTGTTCAATATTCTATATTTTCCTTCATGGATGGCTTCTCTGGGTATAACCAAATCAAAATGGCCCTAGAGGACATGGAGAAGACTACGTTCATAACACCGTGGGGAACATTTTGCTACATGGTAATGCCCTTTGGATTGAAGAATGCTGGGGCAACCTATCAACGGGCAATGGTGACTCTCTTTCATGATCTGATTCACAAGGATATTGAAGTCTATGTTGATGACATGATTGCGAAGTCACAGACAGAGGAAGAACACCTGGTGAACCTCCAGAAACTGTTTGAAAGGTTGAGGAAGTTCAGACTGAGATTGAATCCGAACAAGTGCACTTTCGGCGTGAGGTATGGTAAATTGCTGGGATTCATTGTTAGTGAAAGAGGTATCGAGGTTGATCCTGCCAAGATAAGATCCATACAAGAGATGCTTGAGCCAAGGACGGAGAAAGGGGTTCGTGGTTTCTTGGGGAGGTTGAATTATATTGCTAGGTTCATCTCTCATCTTACAGCCACGTGTGAACCAATTTTCAAGTTGTTAAGAAAAGATCAAGAGGTCAGGTGGAATGAAAATTGTCGAGAGGCGTTTGAAAAGATAAAGGAGTACTTGCAGGAACCTCCAGTCCTTATGCCACCGGTGCCCGGGAGACCATTAATTATGTATCTTACGGTTCTTGAGAATTCGATGGGTTGTGTGCTCGGTCAACACGACGAGACAGGTAGAAAGGAGCACGCCATTTACTACCTGAGTAAGAAGTTCACTGATTGTGAATCAAGATACTCTATGTTGGAAAAGACATGTTGTACACTAGCTTAGGCAGCCAAGCGTCTGAGACAGTATATGTTAAACCACACCACCTTGTTGATTTCGAAGATGGATCCGATTAAGTACGTGTTTGAGAAGCAAGCACTTTCTGGAAGGATAGCCCGTTGGCAGATGGTTTTGACAGAATACGATATTCAGTATGTTCCCCAGAAGGCCATTAAGGGAAGTGTTCTGTCAGAATATCTTGCTGAACAGCCGGTCGAGGATTATCAGCCAATGAAGTTTGCGTTTCCGGACAAGCATGTTATGTTTCTGAAAATGAAAGATTGTGAAGAGCCTCTGCCTGACGAAGGACCTGAGATTGGGTCTCAGTGGAAGATGATTTTTGATGGGGCTGTCAACTCATACGGTAATGGAATTGGGGCAATCATTACAACCCCAAAGGGTTCTCATATACCTTTCACTGCCCGGTTAGCATTCGTGTGTACCAACAACGAGGCGGAGTATGAAGCATGCATCATGGGGTTAGAAGAAGCTATTGATTTGAGAATTAAGAACCTCGATGTCTATGGTGATTCCGCGTTGGTAGTTAATCAGATTATAGGAGAATGGGAGACTCGTCAGGCGAATTTGGTGCCTTATAACAACTATGCCAGAAGGTTGTTACCTTTCTTTGACAGGGTGGATTTTCATCATGTGCCCCGAGCTGAGAATCAGATGGCTGATGCGTTGGCGACATTGGCATCCATGTATAAGGTGAACCGTTGGAATGAAACTCCGTCGATTAGAATCATGCGTCTGGATAGACCAGCTTTTGTGTTTGCAATTGAAGATGTGTCTGATGGCAAACCGTGGTATCATGATATTAAGGTTTTTCTGAAGAGACAGGAGTATCTAGAGGGTGCCTCCCCCAAGGATAAGAAGACTCTGAGAAGGTTGGCAGGAAACTTCTTTCTGAACAAGGATGATGTGTTATATAAGAGGAACTTCGATATGGTCTTGCTTCGTTGTGTTGATGAACACGAGGCAGGTTTGTTGATGGAGGAAGTTCACGAGGGTTCTTTCGGTACTCATTCTAGTGGACACACCATGGCTAGAAAGTTGTTGAGGGCAGGATATTACTGGATGACTATGGAGTCTGATTGTTTTAAGTACGTCCGAAAGTGCCATAAATGCCAGATTTATGCAGATAAGATGCATGTACCGCCTACGCCTCTAAACGTGTTATCATCTCCTTGGCCTTTTGCAATGTGGGGTATAGATATGATTGGAAAGATTGAGCCCACTGCTTCTAATGGGCATCGTTTCATTTTGGTTGCCATTGACTATTTCACAAAGTGGGTGGAAGCCGTCTCGTACACCAACGTCACCAAGCAAGTGGTAGCCCAGTTTATAAAGAAGGATATCATCTGTCGTTATGGGGTCCCGGAGAGAATCATTACCGAAAATGGCTCGAATTTGAATAATAAGATGATGAAGGAATTATGTCAGAGTTTCAAGATCGAGCATCACAATTCCTCTCCATATCGTCCGAAGATGAATGGTGCTGTTGAGGCAGCGAATAAGAATATCAAGAAGATTGTGCAGAAGATGGTGGTAACGTATAAAGACTGGCATGAGATGCTACCTTATGCCCTACATGGTTACCGTACTTCGGTGCGCACGTCAACTGGGGCAACCCCTTTCTCATTGGTATATGGTATGGAAGCGGTTTTACCCTTAGAGGCCGAGATTCCGTTTTTGAGAATTCTGGTAGATGTGAAGCTTGATGAAGCTGAATGGGTGCGTTCCAGATTGGATCAGTTGAACCTTATGGAAGAAAAGAGATTGGCAGCCATCGCACATGGTCGGTTGTATCAGAGCAGGATGAAGCACGCCTTTGACCAGAAAGTGCGTCCTCGGAGTTTTCAGACAGGCGAATTGGTTTTGAAAAGGATCTTTCCTCCTCAGACAGACCACAGGGGCAAATGGACTCCAAACTACGAAGGGCCATATGTGGTAAGAAAGGTTTTCTCTGGTGGAGCCTTACTACTTTCAACTATGGATGGCGAAGATTTTACGTCCCCTGTGAACGCAGACGTAGTCAAAAAATACTTCGCATAAAAGAGACCCGCTGGACGTAAAAAGAAAGTCCAGACAAAAAAGGGGCATCCCGGCGAACCATAAAAAGGAAAAGGTTCGGGCAAAAATTAGGGATAAAATGTAAAAAAGGAAACGTGTAAACCCGCAAAGTTGAAAACTGGTAAAGGCAACTTTGGCAAGAATGGGTATCCCGATGGATTGAAAACCCGAAAAGGGCGATCCAAGCAAAAGTTAGGGATTTATAAGTGAAAGGCTATGGTCTGCGTTCGATCTATGAGCACTTTCAATACCTGGAAATTCTGAAAGAAAGGAATCAGTACAGTTAGTCTCTTCAAAGGTCAAGATGTTTATGGATAAGCAAGACATATGTGTCATAGCTGAGTCGAATCATGGTGGATATCTATTCCCGCATTGCCGACATATGTATTTTCCTGTTGCTTTTGTGCAATTACCTCTTTTTAGGAATTGCTTCCAATTGTAAATACCTATTTACAGGCCACTTTCCTCAATAAAATTTTCATTTCACTCAGAGAGCTTTCCGTTGTTTGTTTTACTTTTACTGTTTTGTTTGCAAAAACGTCCGATATTTTTGATAAACATTGCATATAAAACTTCGAGCTTTGCGGAGCATAACGAAAAGCAGTAGAAATTACTTAGGCATTAATGGTGATAGTTATGTTGTGGCATATTCTATTTGTTGTTATTTGACTTGCAGGGCAACAACATTGTACTCCCCCAGTAGGTTTGCTCTCCCCAACATTGAGATTGCACCTTTCTCAGCAGAGCAGACTATCCCCAGCAGGAGACTTAGGGAATATGTTCTTTGGATCGAGACGTTGTTTCCCCACGGAGTCAGGATGGCCACTTTCCCCATCCAGTCAGGGAGCATGCTCTCCCCGACAACGCTATGTTCTAACCCCCGGCAAGGCGAGGTTAAAGTCATTCTCCCCATCAACAAGCTAAGATCAGCAGTATCCCCAAGTGGGGTGGTATTATGGACTGTTATCCCCAAGCAGGGTGGTATTATGGGCTGGCATCCCCCAGCAGGTTCTGAGCCCAATTGGATATTAGCAATTCTCAGTAACGGATCGCCGATTCCGTTATTGGCATTCATTCTCAACTCCCCCAGCAGAGGAGAAATCTCAGGTTTTGGATGTTACCTTCAGTAAAGGACAGGTGTAATCCCCGGTAGTGTGGATGTTCTTTTGGGATTTCATCCCCAGTAGAAGTTGTTGATCCAAAGGGTCGGTCAGCGTGATCCTTCTCAGCAGAGTTCTTGGATTCAGAGGACAATTTATTTTTGTCATCCCCAGCTGAATTGGTCTTTTCTCTCCAGCATTTATTTTGCTGGAGGGACCCCTTTTGCATATCATAAGCATTTGCATTGCATCCTCAAACGCACAGCATTTCCACTTCGTGTGGAGCATTACGGCAAAATTCAAACATTTGCATTCGAAGCATAAGCCAGGTTTGATACTTTCCTTGCCAGTTCTCTTTCTCAGGCGAGATGGCATAACTCAGGAGATTTTGGAGGGATGCGTGCCTCATACTTGTGCTCCCCGGCAGAGTCTTTTATTTACACTTCTCCTTTCCCCAACGGAGTCATCTTATTTGTGGATCGTGAGTCCGTTAGAAGTTTTCCTTTGTTTGGCCTTTCTCTTTTGTGAAATCCAGTTCTCTCCTGGTAGTCAGTTCTCGCTTGACATATTTTGTTTGCCAGTTTCCCTTTCTCAGTAGGGGTGGTATAAACCAGAAGTTTTGTTTCACGTTATCCCCAGTGAAGTCCACTTTATGTTGGTTATCCTTTGCGGGTACGATTGAGGTTGTATTCGTTTTGCGGGTACAATTGAGGTTGTATTCGTTTTGTGGGTGCGATTGAGGTTGTATTCATATTTTCTTTGTGGGTACGATCCAGGTCGTATTCGTCCTTTCCTTTGTGGGTGCGATTGAGGTCGTATTCATATTTTCTTTGTGGGTAGAGTGATCGAGGTCAGTCTCCCTTTGCGGGCATAATTGAGGTTGTATTCGTTTTGTGGGTGCGATTGAGGTCCTATTCATGTTTTCTTTGTGGGTAGAGTGATTGAGGTCAGTCTTCCTTTGCGGGTACAATTGAGGTTGTATTCATTTTGTGGGTGCGATTGAGGTCGTATTCATGTTTTCTTTGCGGGTAGAGTGATTGAGGTCAGTCTTCCTTTGTGGGTACGATCGAGGTCGTATTCGTCATTTCCTTTGTGGGTACGATTGAGGTCGTATTCGTCCTTTTCTTTGTGGGTAGAGTGATTGAGGTCAGTCTTCCTTTGCGGGTACGATTGAGGTCGTATTCGTTTTGTGGGTGCGATTGAGGTCGTATTCATATTTTCTTTGTGGGTAGAGTGATTGAGGCCAGTATTCCTTTGCGGGTACGATTGAGGTCGCATTCGTTTTGTGGGTGCGATTGAGGTCGTATTCATATTTTTTTTGTGGTTAGAGTGATTGAGGTCAGTCTTCCTTTGCGGGTACGATTGAGGTCGTATTCGTTTTGTGGGTGCGATTGAGGTCGTATTCATATTTTCCTTGTGGGTAGAGTGATTGAGGTCAGTCTTCCTGTGTGGGTGCGATTGAGGTCGTATTTGTCCTTTTCTTTGTGGGTAGAGTGATTGAGGCCAGTCTTCCTTTGCGGGTACGATTGAGGTCGTATTCGTCTTATTTTTGTGGGTATGGTTGAGGTCATACTCCTTATTTTTCAGCACGCTCCATTTCGTTATTCTCACCGTTAGCAAATTTCTGGGGCTCTTTCGGTATTCAATCCCCGTGCATCCTGGAATGTTTGAGAGCCGTCGCTATCATACCTTCAGGACCAAGTTGATTGAATAGGGGCAGCTGTAGCACCCCAAAATTTGCTCTCCTACCTTTAGTACTAACTGACTTATGTATCATTTCATTTTTTGCATTATCATGTGTGCATATCATTGGTTCTTAGCATGGGGTCAAGGTGCCTGAGGCAGTTCAAGAGGAGAAGATGTTCTTCAAGGGTCAAGTTTCATACCATTTATCAAGAATCAAGGGTTGGTACAAAAGTTACTAAATATGGAAATGACCTACAATTTGAAAGTTTCCATTTTGGGAAAGTTTTACACTACATTCAACTTGACTTTTCATCATCAAGGAAGCTTCGAATGAATTTTTCTCAAACTTGAAAGTTTAAGATCTTTTTCTCCCCTTTCCAACAAGTACTATATGGTCTCCATATCATTTGTGAAACTCAAGTTATGATCAAAAGAAGGCAAGGTGGTTTTTAGGGTTTTCTCGTGGTTCCATTCTTACACCTTTTGCATTTTGGGACATATGGACCTATAATTGATGCTATTGCTTCAAGTCATATTCTAACATCCAAGTACACCTCATGGGAATCATCTTTGGCCTTGGAATCAAGTGGATCCATGACTTATTCATCACTTATTTCACATTGTGCAATTTTGCAAAATCATTGAAAATTCATAAACCAAGACATTTCAAGGCCCAAATTCAATTCAGGTGTGATTAGCAATTGATAAATGAATGATCCATCATAAAAGGCTTGGGTGTACATGCATGGAGGAGGGTGTATAACCCATTATGCAAATTTCCAAAATCACCCAAATCTCATTAAACAAGGAATTAATAAGGCCCAAATGATTATCAGTGGAATGACCTAATGTATTTAAGCTAACTCATGCACTCATTGGAGGGAGGACACGTTATTTTGAGGAGAATCCAAGTTTCAACCCTAATCCTTCTCTCCTTCGAATCTCTCAATCCACTAGGATTTTTCACAAAGTTCTTTCACATTCTGAGTCCTGGGGATCCATAGAATACAAAGCTCCCATCGTTTGAAGCTAACAACAAGGGTACGGATTGTGTGATCTCAGGTTAGTGCATTTTTTTATGATCTTAAAACTCATTTTTTTGATGCGTATAATAATCTATGACACTCACTGATGATTCTGATGCATTCTATTTTGAGATTGGACGTGTAATATGGTTGTATTGTGAGTTTGAAAGCTTTGAACCATAACTTGTTTCATTCGATTCTCTTTGTATGATGGTTGTTTGTGAAAAATAATATGATATTATTGATCCTCATTGAATTCTAGTCAGAAAGGTTTACTCGTTTGCATTTTCTAGGTTTTTTTGAGTTACAGGTGGCCGGAAGGGACGACCGGAGCTAGGGCTCCGGCGTCTGGTTTGAGTTTCGGCGAGGCTAGGGTTTCCATGGGGAAGACGTAATCTCAGCCGTCCGTTAGCCAGATCGTGTGGTCCACAACGCGCCACATCATTTAAAATATGTTTTTATTTTATGGTTTATGTGTGTGACATTCTATGATAACTACCATGTACATCCAATCTGACCCACTCATCACACTTTTGATTGATTGAATCTAAGGGTCATTGTTGTGCCAACGCATTAAATCCACATGTGTCTTATCACGTGCTTTTTTTATTTTTTGAATGCTTTTGTGTGTGAGTGTGCATCATTATTAAGGTGGGCGTGTGGATCTATACCACTCATCATGATTACCTTTTATTTGTTTGACTGAATGCCACACGTTGGATTGATCAGAGGGTGGATATTGAGTCTGACCGTTGACTGGGTTGCATTGTGTTTCTTTTTTTATTTTTTATTATTTCGCTGATGGATTTAGTGTTGGGCTTGCTTTCTACACCCCTCCCTTAAGCCCATTATCATTTTTCAACGTGAATAAGCTGCTGAATACACCCCCTACTTGTTTTATTTTCTATTTTATTTTATTTATTTGTTTCATTTGCATTTTAATTAGTTAAATGCATCCAAAAATTACCAGAAAATTCATGAAGCATTTTTAGAGTTTTATAAAATTTTCTCAAATTTTATTTTTTTATTTTTTATTTTATTTTTAGCATCTGGATTAATTATTTGAGTAATTTCTTGTTGAATTGTTCTTATTATGCATACCCTAACTTGTAGAATTTATTTCTCATGGCATACAAAACATTTCGAGTCCATTATTTTTGCATTGTTTCATCAACATCTTGAAGTTCATTAAAAAAAATTTCTCATATTTTTAAAATCATTTCATATTGCATTTTAGTCCCTTTCTTTTGCATATTGAACCATGTTTCCTACTTGATCTTTGCATGATTGTTTGAGTGACTTATCCTATGAGTTTTTGCATAAGTTTTTAAAATGATGTTTACCCCTGGTTAAGGAGTGTTGAGAATTAATTTGGTATTTGTTGAAGGTGTTTTGCTAATTGTTTGATTGCTCTTTGCTTGAGGTCTTCTTTTATGCACATCTTTGATCATGTCTGATTACTTGTTTGAGAAGGCACTTGTGCCATTGTGTGGGGTTGATTATTTGAATTCATGAATTATGTTTGAATCATTATAGGTCACTTGATTATGATTATAGGTCATTGGCATGAGGTTGTTGCATATTGTGTGCCCATGGTCAATGTTTGATTTACATGCCTCTTTTTGACTTATTTTCTCACTTCTTCTCATCTGTGTCTCTTCATGATTTATGTTTGGTTTATGTATGTCATGCCATATCATTCATTTGAATTTCATTTGATGTATGTTTTTGACTTTGGAGCTTTGCATTCATATCATATGTCATTCATGTTTCATCTTGCATACTTGAACATGTTTCATCTACATGCTTCCTCTTCCTTCTTCTAATGATTCCTAATGCTTGGATACTTGTTTGTATGCCTCATGTGACACTTGCATAGCATGTTTAGGCACATGTTTAGGTCATCCACATTCTGACTTGGATGAGTTTCATTTGGTTTGTAACCTTTTCTCTTTGGTTTGGGACTTGCTTGGGTTTCATTTGTCTTATTGTCACTGATGTCTGTTTTGTACTAACCTTTTATGCAGGGGCTGAGGTAAGTTATTTGAGGGTGTGGATAGTTATCCATGTCCACCCTCACTCTTTATTTCTCTCATCTTTTCTTTTCTTTAGGCTTAGGTTGTTGTCAAACCTCCCCTTAGGGCCACCTTTGCATGATAACATTAGGACTAAATTCCATAGGATAGTCTCCCTCCAAACCTCCCCTTAGGGCCATCTTTGCATGATAACATTAGGATATATTTCCCCCTTAGTGTTTTTCTTTTCTTTTGAGTCCCTCTTCTCATCTCATAACATCTCTAAGATACTTAATAAGGTCAACTTGCCTTGCACACAAGTCTTAAACATAGGAAATGAAGATTGAGGGGTCTCCCTTCTCTCTTCTAGAGTGTTGAGCATACGTCCCATTGGGGACGACCATGCGACGCATTCGTTCCCGTGTCATAGACTTTGGTTCAAGGTGGGTTATGAACTAAATCAACTCACTTCTGTCCTAAAAAAATACAAACAAACTTCAAACCTTTTCATCCTACGAGATTGTCAAACTAAAGGCTATTTTCAAAAAGGGCACGTTACTTTCCGTCTGAGTCGCAAACAGGCATCGACCCTAAAAGCCGGACGCGAACTTAACGTCGCTCATAAAAAACACAAAAAGAACTTGGTCTAAACTACGTTGACTCTGAATTCCCCATTGCACAAAGGGGGTACATAGGCCTAGGACGACGACGTCCTACCGAGTCGGTCTTTGTTTTTCCCTCCCCCGTTTTAGTACAACCATAAATGTTAGGATAAATCACCCTTAGATTAGACAACAAGCGTGGATCCCATCGAGTACGATGGACGCGTGGGGGTGCTAACACCTTCCCCTCGCGTAACCGACTCCCGAACCCAGGTTATGGTTGCGATGACCATTCCTTTCCCTATTCCTTAGGTTTATGCGGTGTTTCCTTTCCCTCTCTTGGGATAAATATACATTGCTGGCGACTCTGTGTTCCGCTCCACTTTCGCGTTTGTACCTAGATGAAAATCCCGGAAGCGACACCCTCTTCTTCATCCAGTCTTCATATGGTGGAAAAGCTCGGTTGTTGGCCTTTTTCAGAACAGCTTTACCATTTCTCTGTATACTAAACCAAGCCTCAAAAGCTTTCTGTGCTATTTCTAGACCATCCGTTGCTTGGAAATATAAGGACTCTTCCACATCCCTCTTGGCGGGTGGACTCGTCAGAGCGTATCCGAATTGTCTGATGGCCAGAGAAGAATTATAGTTGATTCCTCCTTTTCTTCCTATCAACGAAACATTAGGGAACCCACCACAACTATGAATGAAGTCCTTGCAGAGTAACCCATGATCTACCCAGACAATATCCTTGGAAGACAAACCCATCAATCATCAGAACCATTTAAGAGAATCCTTAGTATCCACGAAAGCGCCTGAGCGAGGCACACGGTTCACGAACCACTTGTAAAATAGAGGTGCATAGCAGTGAACAAAACCTCCTATTATATTCTCATTTCTGTTATGGACTGAGTGATAAAGGTCCCCCAATAAGGTCGGCACTGGATTTTGCGTTGTAAATATTCTGATGGCGTCAACATTAACAAAGTCTGATACGTTCGGAAACAGAACAATACCGTATACGCAGAGAGCCAATATGGCATTGAAAACAATCCATTTTTTGTCTCCAACAACTTCCTGAGCTTTCTTCGTCAAATACCCCAGATGATAACCTCAGAAACCTCCTTTACTGGCGATGTTGGCCTCTAATATTGATTTTCTAAAATAAACAGCTGTGGCCAGATCCCCAAAGTCTGGATCTTTCTTATAACCGAAGAACAATGCATCTTCCTTAATAGAAATCCCCAATATGTTTGAATACTTCTCCAAGGTAGGGGCCAACAAATAGTCTAGAAATACGAAGCATCTCAGAGGAGGATCATAGAATTGCATCAAAGTGTGAAGACCTTTGTATTCATAATCATTGATGTTGTTGACAAAAGACATAATTCGCCCATACTTTTCTCTGAAAGCTCCCAACAAATCCAAACTAGCCATAGCTTTAAGACTGTTAAGAGGGCCTAGACTTGGCTTTGGAAACCTGTAGATGATAATGTTCTTCTTCTTCTCGGTATCCATCCCAATAGAACCCACTGACTGGAATCAAAGGTAGAACATGAACCTGGAAATGAATAAACATGTATGTTAGGTATGAAATGATGCAGTGCAAAGGCATGTGTCGCTCCCGGGATTTTCATCCTAGTACAAACGCGAAAGTGGCATCGAACAGAGTCGCCAGCAATGTGTATTTATCCCAAGAGAGGGAAAGGAAACACCGCGTAAACCTGAGAGAAAGGAAAAGCATGGTCTTGCGACCAAGAGAAGTGGGTTCGGGAGTCGGTTACGCGAGAGGAAGGTATTAGCACCCCCTCACGTCCATCGTACCCGATGGGATCCACGCTTGCTTGTCTCGATCAAAAGGTGTAAGAAAGGATACTGGAAAAAAGGAACTGGAAAATGAAAGGAGAGAGAAGGAATGGACATAGAAAGAGAAACAAATGTAGGGAAAATAAAAGGAGTGCTCGCATGGGCCCTACCCCACTGCCTACGTATCTCATCGGGAGCATGAGAATCAGAGCGACGTAGTTCCCCTCACTAGGGAAAGATTGTTTGTGTCTTTTAGAGAACGGCTTACGTTCTAGCTCAGGTGTTGCAGGCTCGCTGGTCCGAGTGCGTTACCATCTTGCAAGAGAACGAGTAGAAGCGCGTTCGTACGCTAAGAGTGAATGAGGTGAGAAAAGAATTCCCGAAGGAAAGACGTTATTGTTTGTTTCTTGTCTTTTAGAAGGAAGTGTTTTGGATTTGTTTGCATACAACAGTGTATCCAAATCTTAGTCATCGGAATGTGTACATTCTCACATTCCAAGATGGAATGGGTAAGAAAGCACACTAAGAGTGAAGAAGACCTCCACACTTAGCTCCAATTGTCAAGGTTCAAACACACTAGCATACTTGTGTTTATTAAGTGTTTTTGTTGATTAAGAAATGAAGAAGTGCTTTTTATTATTTGCACCTTCAACAAATATTGCATTTAAGTCCCTCATACAAGATCAAATGTTTAACACATTGACCCAAGATGGGCTATATGCTATACATTCTAAGATTACAAGAGAAGACCCCTTATAATCTTTTCTTTATATGAAAGGCCTAAATGCAATAAATGCCTACCTTTATTATGTATTTTGAATTTTCTTTGAGATGAGAAGATGAAAGACTCAAGAGAGGAGAAAAGGTAAAACCTATATGGACTAAGACTCAATCCTAATGGAAGATTAAAGAGAGTGATCCTAAAGGTTTGTGAGGTTTCAACCTAAAGTCTAAAGAAAGAAAGAATTAAACAATTCACTTCTAAAGTAGAAGATGAATTGTAATTCACAAAGGGAAAGTGATGAGTTATTAAAAGAAAGCACATAAGTGCTTAACAAAACACAAAGTGGAATTGTAAAAGAGAAAGGATAGAAGTTGAATGTGGATTCCTTATCCACACTCAATTGAAACTTACCAAAGCCCCTACATGGTTAGCACAATCACTTACAAGTAAAGTAAGAAAATATAATGAACAAATCAAATTCAAACAAGTTGACAAACAAAGTAAAATGAGATTGAATGCTATACATGCTTCCAAGTCAGAATGTAACTCATATTTACACAACCTAATGTTATCCTAAATGAGCATACCAAAATCATGCAAATCTCAATCCAACAAGAAGCAAAGAAGAAAAGGTGAAGTGATGTGAATGTGGTTCATACTTGTGAAACAAGTGACTTAAGGTGCAAGATAAACATCAAACATGCAAAGATGAAACCCAAATGTCACAATCAGAAGTCAATTAACATGCTATACATCCTCAAACAAAACCACAACTCATGGCACAAGTGCCTTCATGATCAAGCAAACCAAACATGAGGCATGCATTCACAAAATGAACAAGTTAAACTTCATGCTTCAAACAAATAGCAAACATGCTTCAAAAATTATGACTTTCACCAATCAAACACCTTAGACACATGCCATTAACATATCAAGTCCACAAGCAATGAATCAGAACCAAAGTCACTCAACAATTAGGTCAAAGTCTCATGGAAGTTTCATGCATTCATGCTCAAAGCAACACATCAAAAGTCATCCAAAAAAAGACTTAAAAATCATCTCATAAATCTCAAACATACCTCAACATATTGTGACCACAATGCAAAAAGAAAGGCATCAAAATCATTTTTTATGATCAAGAACAAAAATGCACAAAATCATATGCCACATTAAGTATGCATACAAATGGAAATTCAAAAGAAATAATGGAACAGGGGCAAAATGGTCATAAAATCAGAAAATAAAATCATAGAAAATTTCCTAAATGTTTTAAGAATACACATGAATTTTTGTAGAATTTTCCAATATGTTTTGGTATTTTTAAAAATTAGAAATCAAACGTGTAGAAAGAAATAAAAATGAAAAATAAATGCAAAATGCAGGGGGGTATGAACATAGCAATTGGACAGTTCAAAAATCATTGGGCTTCAATACATGGGGGTGTAATTATCAATCTGGCTTAGGTCCAATTAGCACGCAAAACACCATAACTAGCGTGTTCTTCAGTCAACATAGTCAAAGCAATCCAAGCCATCAGATTAAGTCATAGTCAAACAAAAGTCAAAGTACACGAATCCAACACACGCGCATGAGGTCACACACAAATTACCATGTACTGCATCACACAATGTTTAAGTAAATTCAGAAATGGTGCACATGATTTGCACGTGAATTTTAATGTGCTGTCAACTTTTGGACCACACGATCACACACATCCAACGGCCATGATTTAAACTGCAACCAAAACCCTAACTAAAAACCACCGGCCGGAGAGGGACCTCCGGTCACCTTCTCCGGTCACACGCCACCGTCTGCAACTTCACATGTCCCAGAAATGCCCAACTATTATACCAAAATGAAGCTGAGCTCACGTAGATTAAGAATTCACCATTGTTTTTCACATACCAAGCACACACATAGAGAACAGAGGAGATTAAATCATGCCCTAAGCTTTGGATCTAAGCTTCTAAGAAGCTCTATCAACTAGCCGGATTAAGCAGAGCTTCTATCAAGCTTAAGACAGCAAAAATAAATCAAAACTAAAGAGAATCGAATGAAGAATAGTGCATGATGAAACCTGAAAATGTGGAGCAATTGGAGATGTTGAGAAAAACCAGAGGAAAGCTTGATATGCTGAGCTTCTAGATCTTCAAACTTAGCAAAATAAATGCTATGGATTCGTAAATAGATGAAGGATGTTGAAGCTTGCAATGGTGCTGAACTTGCAGAAATGGAGTTGTTCTTGTTGCTCTTGATTCAACAATGCCAAACAATGATAATGCAGATGAAAAGTGGAAGAAGAGTGTTGAAATCGTGTGGAATCAGAGAGAAAGTAGAGAGAGTTTGAGGTGTTCTTGGAGAGAAATGTGGTTGTCAAAAACTGAAAAATGAAAATGGAGTGTGTGATTTCTTTTATAGTGTGAGCTTACCACGGTTTAATGAGTTGAGTTAGGGTGAGTCAAGGTGGTTAACTGAGTCCACCCTAACTAACTGAGTCAAGTTAGTTAGGGGGCGAGTGATCAAGGCTGGGTTATGGTGAGGTTAATCTCATGACAGTTATGGTGAAGCAGCAAGAGAAACGAATGGCAAAGGCTGTTGCATTAGAAACTTGCTCAGCAAGCTTGTCTTTTCTATTTCCATGCAAGGCACGTGCTAGTGTATGAGTTTTATGTCATGTGTGCTTGGTTTAAAGAGGAAAGCTGAGGTTAAGAAGTGTTTGTGGTGTGTGTGAACCAAAATCATGCAACATGCTGTCAATGTATCCATGCCAACATAGGGTAGTTTGTGGAGGTTTTTCTCTCTACTCAATGGCTGCATTAGGGAGTTTATGGGTTCATTGGAAAGAGGATGCATTGGAGCACAATATTGATTTGGAAATTGAAGTGGAATGAGGTCTCAAACATGTCTAAAAATGACCTCAAACAGATGGAAAAAAAAAGCTGGTACATGGGTGCGCAGACTTGTGGCATGACCTGGTTGTGGCCTGGTCAAATTTCAGTTGCAATGACCATTCTTTGAGCCATCATAACTCCTTAACCTTTGATCAGATGAAAAATTGATAAACACCAACTTTGAAGATCTCACATAGAGGAACAACTTTGATGTTGAAAGATTTTCCATTTGAAGCCTCTAATCATGAGTAATTGATCAATACATTTGGCCCACCATGTGTTTGTGAAAATGACTGCGCGCGTGCCTTGAAAATCTTGGTCATGACCTAGTTTTGAACCTACTTTCCTCCAACTTTGATCAATCATATCTCTCTCAATTTTTATCCAATGGAGATGTTCTACACATGGATTTGAAGCTTAAAACAAGATCTTTCATTGAGGCAGAGTGGATTTTTCATTTGGTGCTCCAAATTTAAATGGCCTTGGTTCAAATTCTGATGCAAAATGGCCAAAACTTGCTATTTTTAGCAACCCTACTTCATCCAAAAATGGCAACTTTTTACATCTTGATTTTTTTATGATTCCTTTGGAATTTCTTGACCAAATTTTGTACATTGGACATATGTAACATGAATTTCATGATTTTGGGCTCAAAAAGTCAAGAGTTGACTTTTTCCTCTGATTATTTGACTTGGCCCCAAATTCCCTGATTTTTGATCTTTCTTCCAATTGAATCACTTCTAAAACCAATTGAGATGCAATCTTCCACATCCCTATACCTAGGGACATATAGGGAACCATGACATCAAGTCTTGCCCAAAAAATCAAGGATTCCCTGATTTAATGGGAAACCCTAGTTTTGGTGCCCACCTCCTAGGAGAAAAATGTGCAGTCTCCAATTTCAAATTCCTCAGAGTATGTTGTGTATCCTCTTAAAGAATGATGAGAAATGCCACTTGAGAATGATTTTGAATCAATGAGCTATCTCTTTTGAGGGTTTTCCTTCAATTTTTGGACTTCTTGCCTAGTGAAAGATGTAGTGCTTCAATCTCCCATTGATTCTCACTTCCTTGAGGTTTTGGAAGATCAATTGAGATAGTATGAGACATGAGAGGCTCTTGGCTTGCCTAGAGCCAACTTGATTGACCTTTTTGTGCTTTGGATGATCTCTTGATTGTCCACCTTCCACCTGATCACATACCCTGATGGTAAGAAGGATGCCATGCTTCATTTTTCTATGTTAAATGCAATGTAATGTTAATGAGGTGGATATGATATGATAAATGATAATGCCATGCTATGATGACAAAAGGGGAGAGCAAATTTTGGGGTATTACAGCTGCCCCTATTCAAGCGCTGTAGACCTGAATGCCTGAAAGCAATTGCTTTCGGACTTTCAAGGTATATAGTGATTGAATACCAAATATAACCAAAAATTTGCTCTGGATGATGAAGAAGAAAAGGGATATAAACCCAACGAGACTGCTGGATTGAATCTTCGATGAAACGTCGGAGAGATCTGTCTTTTGA
The DNA here is from genome assembly GCA_022829125.1 of Lathyrus tuberosus. Lineage (NCBI taxonomy): Eukaryota > Viridiplantae > Streptophyta > Magnoliopsida > Fabales > Fabaceae > Lathyrus > Lathyrus tuberosus. The sequence continues at coordinate 1,155,369 of JALAZF010000716.1, read as the reverse complement.
ACGACGCCAGACGACTACTGGCTTGCCACACTGCTGGTGGACTTTAATACTGTCTTTTATGCAATTCCAGACGACTACTGGCCTGCCACACTACTGGTGGACTTTGGAAATGTCTTTTTGAACGACGCCAGACGACTACTGGCTTGCCACACTGCTGGTGGACTTTGCAGCTTCGTGCCACCCGAAGATGGACTTTTGCCAATCCACTGTTGGACTTTTGCCACCCGAAGACGGACTTTTGCCAATCCACTGTTGGACTTTTGCCACCCGAAGACGGACTTTTGCCAATCCACTGTTGGACTTTTAGAATATGCCACCCTTAGATGGACCTTTCGCCAATCCACTGTTGGACTTTTGCCACCCGAAGACGGACTTTTGCCAATCCACTGTTGGACTTTTGCCACCCGAAGACGGACTTTTGCCAATCCACTGTTGGACTTTTGCCACCCGAAGACGGACTTTTGCCAATCCACTGTTGGACTTTTGCCACCCGAAGACGGACTTTTGCCAATCCACTGTTGGACTTTTGCCACCCGAAGACGGACTTTTGCCAATCCACTGTTGGACTTTTAGAATTTGCCACCCGAAGACGGACTTTTGCCAATCCACTGTTGGACTTTTGCCACCCGAAGACGGACTTTTGCCAATCCACTGTTGGACTTTTAGCTGCTTTGCCACCCGAAGATGGACTTTTGCCAATCCACTGTTGGACTTTTGCCACCCGAAGACGGACTTTTGCCAATCCACTGTTGGACTTTTGCCACCCGAAGACGGACTTTTGCCAATCCACTGTTGGACTTTTGCCACCCGAAGACGGACTTTTGCCAATCCACTGTTGGACTTTTGCCACCCGAAGACGGACTTTTGCCAATCCACTGTTGGACTTTTGCCACCCGAAGACGGACTTTTGCCAATCCACTGTTGGACTTTTAGCTGCTTTGCCACCCGAAGATGGACTTTTGCCAATCCACTGTTGGACTTTTGCCACCCGAAGACGGACTTTTGCCAATCCACTGTTGGACTTTTGCCACCCGAAGACGGACTTTTGCCAATCCACTGTTGGACTTTTAGCTGCTTTGCCACCCGAAGATGGACTTTTGCCAATCCACTGTTGGACTTTTGCCACCCGAAGACGGACTTTTGCCAATCCACTGTTGGACTTTTGCCACCCGAAGACGGACTTTTGCCAATCCACTGTTGGACTTTTAGAATTTGCCACCCGAAGACGGACTTTTGCCAATCCACTGTTGGACTTTTGCCACCCGAAGACGGACTTTTGCCAATCCACTGTTGGACTTTTGCCACCCGAAGACGGACTTTTGCCAATCCACTGTTGGACTTTTGCCACCCGAAGACGGACTTTTGCCAATCCACTGTTGGACTTTTGCCACCCGAAGACGGACTTTTGCCAATCCACTGTTGGACTTTTAGCTGCTTTGCCACCCTTAGATGGACCTTTCGCCAATCCACTGTTGGACTTTTAGAATTTTAAAATCGAATTACTCTCTGCCTCTGCGCCAGACATCTCTGCCGACTCTGCTGAGGAACCACAATCAATGATTTAATCTCGGAGACTCCTAAAAGGATAATATCTCTGCTGGCGAATGGATGAACAATCCGTCTGCTTCGAATTGTCAAGCTTGCCAAAAATAAATTGGACTTTAAGATATGAGGGAATGACAACTCTGCCAGGAATTATTCCATCTGTTTGGGGGAACGAATTCTGGTCACGGCGATTCCGCTGGGGATGAGAATTTTTAAATGACGTCCTGCTGGGGAAATGAGCCCTTAAAACTCTGCTTGGGGATTTATTCAACCCAAGATCCTTTATAGGGATTATCAACCTTCTGACCCGGCTAGGGAAAGGCTGTACCATCCTTGTTGAGGAATAGATTCTGTCGATCTGATAAACCTCTGCGGAGAGAACAACAACTCAGCTGGAAGTTGCTGACAAGATTCGATGCTGACCTTTGTGAGGATACCATGACCAGAGATACGATCTTGCTGGGTATCAGGGCAACTCTGCCAGGGATATGCAAATCCTGGTTAGAACATTCCCCTGCAACTTGCTAGAAAGAGTCCTTAGAGATCTGTTGGGGAAACCCAAAGCAAATCCACAGTAGTCTGCTGAAGAATGTGACTGTCGAGCTTAGGATAAGTACTACAATGCCCCATGTTAGGCGAGCTTTCCTGATGACGAGTTTAACAAACTCTGCTGGAGAAAACTGCTTTAAAGCGTCTCGTGCTGGGGAATGCCTTTTGAGAGGATTTTACAGAAGACCGACTGTCCTCAAACTCTACTGGGAATGATCAACACTTCATGCTGGGGAAACAAACATGCCCCATGCTTGGACAAACCAACAATTTGTCCCCGAAGAAGATGTCATAAGAGGATTTTACAGAAGATTTAGCCTCTTCAAACTCCTGCGACTTCGCTGGGGATAATGACCATCAGTTTCGGTGTCGACGAGACCACTCTTTTGGGGAACCTGTGACCGTTATCGACACAGAAAAGCTTGTAGTTGTTGGAAGTACTGAATGAGAGAATCGACTTAATAAGATACAACGGTACCCAGTTGAGCTCAATTCGTTGATATCGAATCGTCGTGACCGACCGTCGACCGAGCGATGAACGCAGACCTCCTTACCCGTAATTGCCCCAGTCTTTTGCGTGGGGTAATTGATTACTGGTCTAGAAGACATGATCCCGTGATCTCGCAAAGGCTTCAATTTTGCCTTTGAGCCTAGTATGAGGCTGCTACCTGCAAGCAAAGGATATGCACGTATACCCCGTGCGAGATATGACTTCTGCAACTGAGAAAATCTAACTCCGAACCACCACTTGTTGGGGAGAAAGGTTTGCATGCAATCTCTTGCTGGAGAACATTATTAATGAAGCCTGCTGAAGACGGGGACCAAAAATGCCTTGGGTTGGAATGCCCCTTAGTTTCACTCCTTTTGGCTGATTGACCGCATATGCGTGACCAACTGTTTTTCTTCACTTGTCCCAAACCAACATGGTCCACCAGAAGAAATTGTCCCAAGAGGATTTTACAGAAGACTTGACATCCAAAACGCTTCAATGTCTTCAAACTCTCGTAGAGATTCGTTGGATCTCGCCGTAACTGCCCCAGACCGCATGGATTACTTAGAAGAAGTCATCGCATGAGGATTTTACAGAAGACTTGGCAAGCTCAATGCTTCAGTGTCTTCAAACTCTTGTAGAGATTCGTTGGATCTCGACGTAACTTCCCCAGACCGTATGGACTACAGAGGAATTCGCCTTGAAAAGATTCATGAACAATCTCATACCACCGTGGGATATTCTGTCCCAGTATTCTGAACTCTGGATAGGCTGATTAGTCGTTTGGATGGACTAACTTCTCGTGCTCTTGGTATAGCTTGCCCCAGTATGAACCTTGAAGTGGTTTTGCCCCTGACTACTGATCTTCGAAGGAAAACCAAAAATGCTTGCATTTGTAGGGATTTGAGTCTCGCAATAATTGCCCCAGTTTGGTTGAACTTTGAAGAGATTTCTCGACTTGATTGGCTCAGATGAGCTACACCTTAAAGAGATGGTTCGACGTGATTGCCCCAGATCGACTACGTCTTAGCACAACTTGTTGGGAAAGCCCCTGCCCAACAAAGTTTCCTGAGGAAGTACCATTGGATATGGCTGCCCTTCGGGAGTTTCAGGATCCTCAACTCGACAAGATTAAGCTTCTGGACTGAATTTCCATATGTAAACTTCTTTTGATGTCAAACAAATGTATGCAAGCAGAAAATGTTTTATTCTGAGAATGAAAATTCTAATGCAACACAACATGTTAATCTCGAAGTTTTACTGAAAAGATGTCGCAAACCCTTTGTGAGCGGATCACGGGTTAGGATACGACATTAATTTTTGAATGAAAGAATGCAATGCACATGCAACACCAACAACGATCTTTTTAGCACAACTCATAGGAGTCAGGAACGCTATCTCTTGGTAGTATGCTTTCGAAATAACCCTGTTTCAATTAGGACTTTTGAGGGTTGTAACGGGGCCTGGTTCACGGTTTTTGAGAAAAAAGGATTTATGGCTCAAAGTTTATTGGTGCCCACCCACTCTTCGTGATGTTCTCCAGTCCTACGTTCAGCTAATTTGACACAAACGCTCATTTCTCAAAAAAGATTTTGTGATCTTTAAGGAATCCATGCATTTGATGGTTTGACACCTAATGAGGCTTTGGAGTAACAGTCACCCCTTTGTCTTTTGTCCATAGTCACACGACTTTGTTCTTGCTCGAGGATTTTCTTTTGTAATCCTTTTGGTTTCACATTCTTTTGCTTTTTGATCCCTAATTTTTGCCTGGACTGATTCTTTTGAATCTTTAGATTTTGACGTCCAGCGGGATGCCCTAACTTTTGCCTAAGTTGCTTGTTTTCAAGTTTCAACTTAGCGGGCTTTTTCATTTTTCTCTTCTTTTTCTTTTTCTTGAACACGTCGGGTGACACTGGCTTGTCTTGACTTTGTTGAAAGGGTTGTGACTGCCTCACTCTTTGATTGTTGATGGATAACCATTGTGGTTTCACATCTCTTGACCTCTCAGCGGTGAATTAAAAGGTAATAGATCCTCCGATGCACACTCCTTTTGAGGTTTGAACGCTCGGTCAAATTAACTGACGCCTACCCTGCCCCTGGGTTAAATGTGGGGTTTTTTCCGTATGAAAGAAACTCCTACTTCAAGGCTCAAAGGGGTTAACGAGGGTCTATCTCCCTTATATCTTCAGTGTTTGGGGAGTTGAAACAATGCCTGTACATCCTCAACAGGGTTCTATTCAAAAGCACACAATTAGAGATTTTTGCGTTTTCGGATCATCATTCTCCCTCATAGAGTTTGAGCAAGAAAAATGGTATTGCAGTACATATTAGCATTAAATGAGTAAACACAAATGAAATTCTTCAAGAAAACATATTCATTGCATTAAAATCCTCATACCAAATACAAACAAATTTTAACATGCGAACAATGTCTGAACGAACAAATAAAGACTACATATGAAAATGCAGCAAGGAAAAATAAAGATTGTCGTTGTTGAGGAGGCTTGGCTCCGTCTAGACTGACCACTTCTGGCGATGTTCTTGTAACTTAGAGCACTCACCATGGTACAGAAGCTTCACCTTGTGGGGGTACCGTCTGGGGTGATAACCTTTGAGTCAATCAAATCCTGCACCTTGTGCTGGAACACATTACAGTTATCAAGTGTGTGCCCAAATGTTCCTGAATGGAACTCACAGCTAACACTCATGTCATAGTCCGGAGGAATGGGGTATGGCACGGGCATGGCCCTTCTCAGCTGGATTTGCGAACTTTTGAGCAAACGAGCCAACAACTGACTGTACGGAATAGGAATAGGATCAAATGTCCTCTTGGGCTTCCTTGGTCTGAGTAGCCTCCGCTGCTGATAATCTTGCTGCTGCTGGTTCGGGCGCCCAACCTGGCCCTGCACTTTCCTTTCTGCATTCGGCTGAGGCACAAATAAGGGTTGCTGACACAGGTCTTCTGCAACACAGGGTTGTGGAAGAGATCCCTGACGCGAGGTAGACCCTTTGGAAAAGGAGAGAGTCCTCAGTTCCCTTGCAACAATGGGAGTGACATCACTTGGTTTACCAGCACCAACTGATGCAAACTTGATTGCCCCTGAATCAATTAGCTCCTGGACTTTATGCTTGAACCTGGTACAATTCTCAACATTGTGACCAGGTGCCCCAGAATGGAACTCACATCTAGCCTTAGCATTAGGTCCCAGAGGAATCTTCGTGGGCAATGGTCCCAAACTAACACACTCAACCAGCTTGAGCTCGAGCAAGTAAGACAGCAATTGCGCATACGAAATCGGAATGGGATCGAACTTCCTCTTAGGCCCCTCTGACTTAGGATCCTCTTGGAAATCAGGAAGTGACTGCTGATGCGAGAGCTCTGAACCTTTAGCTTTCAGAGGAGATTCACGAAGCAATCCATGATCTAAAGCATATCCCAAAGAGATGGGAGGAGTAGAGACCTCTGTTGTGGAAGCGGGCACATGATCATTTTCCTTTTTTAACACCTTATTCAAGATTTCCATGACCAGGCCCATTTGAATCTTCATCTGGTTGACTTCCTCCCTCAGTAGTTCCTGACCTCGGGACAGCGCCTGAATGTCCCCCATAAAATGCCCCAATTGGGCCCTCACCCCAGCCAAATCCTTCTGCATTTGATCCATGATTCTTACTTGATTTCTTCGCGTCGAATATCGGTGAATATGATTCTCAGCTATACTGCCTGAAACCAAGTAAAGGTTAGAGTCCCTGCAACGAGTACCTGAAAAGCAAGTAACAAAAATGCAAAATGATATGCAATGCCATGCAATGCCATGTTTGTCCTTTCCGAAGTGCTTTATACCCTGATTCCAATCCAACCACAGAAATCTGAAGACCAGAAATTGTGATATAAAGAGACGTGTCATGGTCATGTGCTTGTGTGCAGCTATCTGATAAGGAATAATCCTGAATAAAACTGCTCATACTCATTCAACAACGTATCCAAGTACATTTAAGAAAGGCTCATCCGCAAATGCAATACAAGGAAAAATGGATCCATCAACAAGCCTGATGGTAGCCATTAACAACAAAATACAGGGAAAAGAACATCAATCTGACAATTCCACATCCTTCAGCTTATCACTTGAGTATTTGATCTCCTCAAAAAGTATACGGGTACGCTGGTGATTCGGCTTTTCAATCATCTCTTTGATCAAGACATCCCTTTTCTCAAGAGCTTCAGTTAAAGGACCCACATGCAGCATCAGAGCTTCGTCATCACACACTCCTTTGTGTCTCTTTATGCCGGCTTGCGTCTTGAGTATCTCCCTTTCTATCATGACTTCTTCAAGCTCTTTCTTGGTATTCTTCAACTGGCTTCTAACTTCTTCTAACTGTTCTTGACTTTTACCGAGGCTTTCCCGATACTTTCTCCTCTGCTCATGTGCCTTTTTAAGCTCCTCGTCTTTAGTCTTCGACTGATCCTTTAACTCGGCATTTTCAATTCTGACTTCATCCCAAGCTTGACGAAGTTGAGCTAATGAATCCTTGCTTCGGGCTAAAGCCTGTTTTGTAATCTTGTGAGCCTGACTAGTGTCATCTGCTCCCAGAGTAAGTTTCCGAAAGTACCGAGCTCGGTCATCAAAATCTTCCTCTTTGTCAGCCAAGGTTTTTTCCGCTTTCAAGGCTCTCTTTTCCAACTCTTTGTTGTCAGCTAGAGCTTTCTGAAGACATCTGCTCATTCCAGAATTCTCTATCTGCAACTCTCTGACCATTTTCTTCCACTTCTCACATTCTTCAATAGCCACCATAGTGGGTTGTTCTGGCTGTGCTGAACATAAAAGAGGTCCCCTTGAAAAGGGTAAAAGCAATTCCTTTACTTTCGTCTCAATCCACCTGTCATATTCAGGATAAGATCTACAATCTCCTTTTCCAAAAACTGCTTTTCCAATTTTGTGCTTATCTTTCCAAGCATTCACTACTTCTACCACCTTCGCATCTTTAGTTCCTGTAAAGAATAAAGATTCTTCCACATCTTGCTCTGTAGGAGGATATCTGGAAGCATACCCAAACTGTCGGATGGCCAAAACTGGATTATAATTAATCCCTCCTTTTCTGCCAATCAAAGGCACATTTGGAAAATTTCCGCATCTTGTGACAAGCTCTATTCTCAACAACCGGTGATCAAACCATACAATGTTATCAGCAGTTAAACTCATCAATTGTTTAGACCATTTCGCCACATCTTTGGTTTCCACAAAGGCACCTGTCTGAGGCAAATGTTTGAAAAACCAATGACTCAGCAGTGGCGTGCAACAACTAACAGATCCTCCCCTCCTTTTCTCATTCTTGTAATGCACGGAATGATAAAAATCTCCTAACAAAGTAGGGACTGGATTTTTAAGGACAAAAACTCTCGTTGCTTGCATATCCACAAAGTCTTGCTGATTGGGAAAGAAAACTAGGCCATATATGCAGAGAGCCAGAATGGAATTGTAAACCGTCCAATTTTTAGCACTTGCAGCCTCTTGGGCCTGTCCAGCCAGAAATTCTAAATGAAATCCGCTAACTCCATTTTTACTGCTCACACCACTCTTTATCAATGTCTGATCCATTTGTAAAGCAGCAGCAATTTCTTTTACGCTGGGAGAACTACCAGAGAAGAATGGTATTGCCGACGTGATCGGAATTCCCAAAATAAATGAGAATTCTTCCAGTGTTGGCATCAAAATGTAATCTGAAAAAAGAAAGCACCTCAACGAAGGCTCGTAGAACTGCAGCAGAGTGTGCAAGGCATCATGTTCATACTTGGTGATTGTACGGACCATCCCAACCAAATTCCCGTAGCTCTTCTGAAACCTATCAAGAATACCTGGACCAGCCATATCTATAACTTTGAGCAATGAATCCAAGACAGGATCTGGAAACTTGTAAGACACATTGTTCTTTCTCTCGGCGACGATCTCTGTTGAACCCATGGATTGGAATCAGAAATGTATTATGCACCTGAAAATGACAAACATAACTGTTATGATATGATAATGCAATGCAAAAGGGCATGTGATCAGGTAATCAAGTGTCGGTGTCTGTATTGAACTGTGTGCACTGTGTCTCTGTACTGAATCTGGCAATATCTGAGATGAACACTTAAATCACTGTCATAGGATACAATGTCTGAAATCATCATAGAATCACAAGTAAGGTAGGTAGGAGGCTGGGTTTCCTGCAAACCTGTAAACATCCCGTCCATACTCACATGTGGTTCTTAGAAAATAAGGCTTGTCAGCTTCGGAGGTTTGAGAAACAATAGCACATTCAGCCCGTAGGATACAATGCTATGCCAATCAAAGAGGTCGTCCACTGACTCCCCTTAGAAAATAAAAGTCATCCTATGCAAGTTCCAAAGTGGGCCCTCGGGTGCGAATGGGTTTGCCACAGAAGGTGGTCTGCCATTGTCACCACTAAAAAGGGATATCTCCACTAAGGTCCTCATGATCGGTCACTAGAGTCGACAGCTCTCTAAATCTACATCCTGGAATACGCAAGATGCGCATGCCACGACGTGTCCCAAGATAGCCTCGTCTAGCTGTGAATTTCGTGAACACCCAACGCACTCCAAACGGCACGTAGGTCCCACTACTCTCCACTCTAATTCTAAGTGTATACTCAAGCCTGTGTAATGGGCTTATCTCTCAGAAATCCCATCCCGCCAAACAGAAAATAGCACAGTCCAGTATAGCATAATATATCATATGAAATGAAAATGCTAAAATACGGTAAATACAGTAATGTACAGTAAAGCAGTAAATAACCATACAATAAAACAGTAAATACAACACAACAGTAAACACCCAATGAAAGAAAAACAGACAAGCGCTAGGATTGACTCGCTTAGGGATGGACCAGCAATAGGTCAACCTCATTGTTCCCCAGCAGAGTCGCCAGCTGTCGCTCCCGGGATTTTCATCCTAGTACAAACGCGAAAGTGGCATCGAACAGAGTCGCCAGCAATGTGTATTTATCCCAAGAGAGGGAAAGGAAACACCGCGTAAACCTGAGAGAAAGGAAAAGCATGGTCTTGCGACCAAGAGAAGTGGGTTCGGGAGTCGGTTACGCGAGAGGAAGGTATTAGCACCCCCTCACGTCCATCGTACCCGATGGGATCCACGCTTGCTTGTCTCGATCAAAAGGTGTAAGAAAGGATACTGGAAAAAAGGAACTGGAAAATGAAAGGAGAGAGAAGGAATGGACATAGAAAGAGAAACAAATGTAGGGAAAATAAAAGGAGTGCTCGCATGGGCCCTACCCCACTGCCTACGTATCTCATCGGGAGCATGAGAATCAGAGCGACGTAGTTCCCCTCACTAGGGAAAGATTGTTTGTGTCTTTTAGAGAACGGCTTACGTTCTAGCTCAGGTGTTGCAGGCTCGCTGGTCCGAGTGCGTTACCATCTTGCAAGAGAACGAGTAGAAGCGCGTTCGTACGCTAAGAGTGAATGAGGTGAGAAAAGAATTCCCGAAGGAAAGACGTTATTGTTTGTTTCTTGTCTTTTAGAAGGAAGTGTTTTGGATTTGTTTGCATACAACAGTGTATCCAAATCTTAGTCATCGGAATGTGTACATTCTCACATTCCAAGATGGAATGGGTAAGAAAGCACACTAAGAGTGAAGAAGACCTCCACACTTAGCTCCAATTGTCAAGGTTCAAACACACTAGCATACTTGTGTTTATTAAGTGTTTTTGTTGATTAAGAAATGAAGAAGTGCTTTTTATTATTTGCACCTTCAACAAATATTGCATTTAAGTCCCTCATACAAGATCAAATGTTTAACACATTGACCCAAGATGGGCTATATGCTATACATTCTAAGATTACAAGAGAAGACCCCTTATAATCTTTTCTTTATATGAAAGGCCTAAATGCAATAAATGCCTACCTTTATTATGTATTTTGAATTTTCTTTGAGATGAGAAGATGAAAGACTCAAGAGAGGAGAAAAGGTAAAACCTATATGGACTAAGACTCAATCCTAATGGAAGATTAAAGAGAGTGATCCTAAAGGTTTGTGAGGTTTCAACCTAAAGTCTAAAGAAAGAAAGAATTAAACAATTCACTTCTAAAGTAGAAGATGAATTGTAATTCACAAAGGGAAAGTGATGAGTTATTAAAAGAAAGCACATAAGTGCTTAACAAAACACAAAGTGGAATTGTAAAAGAGAAAGGATAGAAGTTGAATGTGGATTCCTTATCCACACTCAATTGAAACTTACCAAAGCCCCTACATGGTTAGCACAATCACTTACAAGTAAAGTAAGAAAATATAATGAACAAATCAAATTCAAACAAGTTGACAAACAAAGTAAAATGAGATTGAATGCTATACATGCTTCCAAGTCAGAATGTAACTCATATTTACACAACCTAATGTTATCCTAAATGAGCATACCAAAATCATGCAAATCTCAATCCAACAAGAAGCAAAGAAGAAAAGGTGAAGTGATGTGAATGTGGTTCATACTTGTGAAACAAGTGACTTAAGGTGCAAGATAAACATCAAACATGCAAAGATGAAACCCAAATGTCACAATCAGAAGTCAATTAACATGCTATACATCCTCAAACAAAACCACAACTCATGGCACAAGTGCCTTCATGATCAAGCAAACCAAACATGAGGCATGCATTCACAAAATGAACAAGTTAAACTTCATGCTTCAAACAAATAGCAAACATGCTTCAAAAATTATGACTTTCACCAATCAAACACCTTAGACACATGCCATTAACATATCAAGTCCACAAGCAATGAATCAGAACCAAAGTCACTCAACAATTAGGTCAAAGTCTCATGGAAGTTTCATGCATTCATGCTCAAAGCAACACATCAAAAGTCATCCAAAAAAAGACTTAAAAATCATCTCATAAATCTCAAACATACCTCAACATATTGTGACCACAATGCAAAAAGAAAGGCATCAAAATCATTTTTTATGATCAAGAACAAAAATGCACAAAATCATATGCCACATTAAGTATGCATACAAATGGAAATTCAAAAGAAATAATGGAACAGGGGCAAAATGGTCATAAAATCAGAAAATAAAATCATAGAAAATTTCCTAAATGTTTTAAGAATACACATGAATTTTTGTAGAATTTTCCAATATGTTTTGGTATTTTTAAAAATTAGAAATCAAACGTGTAGAAAGAAATAAAAATGAAAAATAAATGCAAAATGCAGGGGGGTATGAACATAGCAATTGGACAGTTCAAAAATCATTGGGCTTCAATACATGGGGGTGTAATTATCAATCTGGCTTAGGTCCAATTAGCACGCAAAACACCATAACTAGCGTGTTCTTCAGTCAACATAGTCAAAGCAATCCAAGCCATCAGATTAAGTCATAGTCAAACAAAAGTCAAAGTACACGAATCCAACACACGCGCATGAGGTCACACACAAATTACCATGTACTGCATCACACAATGTTTAAGTAAATTCAGAAATGGTGCACATGATTTGCACGTGAATTTTAATGTGCTGTCAACTTTTGGACCACACGATCACACACATCCAACGGCCATGATTTAAACTGCAACCAAAACCCTAACTAAAAACCACCGGCCGGAGAGGGACCTCCGGTCACCTTCTCCGGTCACACGCCACCGTCTGCAACTTCACATGTCCCAGAAATGCCCAACTATTATACCAAAATGAAGCTGAGCTCACGTAGATTAAGAATTCACCATTGTTTTTCACATACCAAGCACACACATAGAGAACAGAGGAGATTAAATCATGCCCTAAGCTTTGGATCTAAGCTTCTAAGAAGCTCTATCAACTAGCCGGATTAAGCAGAGCTTCTATCAAGCTTAAGACAGCAAAAATAAATCAAAACTAAAGAGAATCGAATGAAGAAGAGTGCATGATGAAACCTGAAAATGTGGAGCAATTGGAGATGTTGAGAAAAACCAGAGGAAAGCTTGATATGCTGAGCTTCTAGATCTTCAAACTTAGCAAAATAAATGCTATGGATTCGTAAATAGATGAAGGATGTTGAAGCTTGCAATGGTGCTGAACTTGCAGAAATGGAGTTGTTCTTGTTGCTCTTGATTCAACAATGCCAAACAATGATAATGCAGATGAAAAGTGGAAGAAGAGTGTTGAAATCGTGTGGAATCAGAGAGAAAGTAGAGAGAGTTTGAGGTGTTCTTGGAGAGAAATGTGGTTGTCAAAAACTGAAAAATGAAAATGGAGTGTGTGATTTCTTTTATAGTGTGAGCTTACCACGGTTTAATGAGTTGAGTTAGGGTGAGTCAAGGTGGTTAACTGAGTCCACCCTAACTAACTGAGTCAAGTTAGTTAGGGGGCGAGTGATCAAGGCTGGGTTATGGTGAGGTTAATCTCATGACAGTTATGGTGAAGCAGCAAGAGAAACGAATGGCAAAGGCTGTTGCATTAGAAACTTGCTCAGCAAGCTTGTCTTTTCTATTTCCATGCAAGGCACGTGCTAGTGTATGAGTTTTATGTCATGTGTGCTTGGTTTAAAGAGGAAAGCTGAGGTTAAGAAGTGTTTGTGGTGTGTGTGAACCAAAATCATGCAACATGCTGTCAATGTATCCATGCCAACATAGGGTAGTTTGTGGAGGTTTTTCTCTCTACTCAATGGCTGCATTAGGGAGTTTATGGGTTCATTGGAAAGAGGATGCATTGGAGCACAATATTGATTTGGAAATTGAAGTGGAATGAGGTCTCAAACATGTCTAAAAATGACCTCAAACAGATGGAAAAAAAAAGCTGGTACATGGGTGCGCAGACTTGTGGCATGACCTGGTTGTGGCCTGGTCAAATTTCAGTTGCAATGACCATTCTTTGAGCCATCATAACTCCTTAACCTTTGATCAGATGAAAAATTGATAAACACCAACTTTGAAGATCTCACATAGAGGAACAACTTTGATGTTGAAAGATTTTCCATTTGAAGCCTCTAATCATGAGTAATTGATCAATACATTTGGCCCACCATGTGTTTGTGAAAATGACTGCGCGCGTGCCTTGAAAATCTTGGTCATGACCTAGTTTTGAACCTACTTTCCTCCAACTTTGATCAATCATATCTCTCTCAATTTTTATCCAATGGAGATGTTCTACACATGGATTTGAAGCTTAAAACAAGATCTTTCATTGAGGCAGAGTGGATTTTTCATTTGGTGCTCCAAATTTAAATGGCCTTGGTTCAAATTCTGATGCAAAATGGCCAAAACTTGCTATTTTTAGCAACCCTACTTCATCCAAAAATGGCAACTTTTTACATCTTGATTTTTTTATGATTCCTTTGGAATTTCTTGACCAAATTTTGTACATTGGACATATGTAACATGAATTTCATGATTTTGGGCTCAAAAAGTCAAGAGTTGACTTTTTCCTCTGATTATTTGACTTGGCCCCAAATTCCCTGATTTTTGATCTTTCTTCCAATTGAATCACTTCTAAAACCAATTGAGATGCAATCTTCCACATCCCTATACCTAGGGACATATAGGGAACCATGACATCAAGTCTTGCCCAAAAAATCAAGGATTCCCTGATTTAATGGGAAACCCTAGTTTTGGTGCCCACCTCCTAGGAGAAAAATGTGCAGTCTCCAATTTCAAATTCCTCAGAGTATGTTGTGTATCCTCTTAAAGAATGATGAGAAATGCCACTTGAGAATGATTTTGAATCAATGAGCTATCTCTTTTGAGGGTTTTCCTTCAATTTTTGGACTTCTTGCCTAGTGAAAGATGTAGTGCTTCAATCTCCCATTGATTCTCACTTCCTTGAGGTTTTGGAAGATCAATTGAGATAGTATGAGACATGAGAGGCTCTTGGCTTGCCTAGAGCCAACTTGATTGACCTTTTTGTGCTTTGGATGATCTCTTGATTGTCCACCTTCCACCTGATCACATACCCTGATGGTAAGAAGGATGCCATGCTTCATTTTTCTATGTTAAATGCAATGTAATGTTAATGAGGTGGATATGATATGATAAATGATAATGCCATGCTATGATGACAAAAGGGGAGAGCAAATTTTGGGGTATTACAGCATGATATCAGAGTACCACATATAACTGGACGTGTCTGTGTTGGACTGTGTGAATAGTATCGGTGCATAATGGAGTGAATAATAACTGACTGAATATAACAAGATGAATTGTCCACTTCTGTAAGAATACCAGAAAATTGGGTAGGTTGGAATCCAAAGTTACCTGCAAATCTGTAAACACCCAGCCCCTCTCGCATGTGGGTTTTAAAAAACCAAGGATCCTCAGTGTCATGGACTCTCAGGTCGAGAAATGATGTTACGTTCACCATTTCTGGTTTGGCATCATCATTAATCGAGGAAGCCTCAACTGATTCCCCTCAAAAGGTCATCCTATGGCAAGTTCTCAGCTTCGGGTCCTCGGATCAAGAAGTGTAATGGGTTTGCCATTTCTAGTCTGCCATTATCGCCCCTTGGGAGGAGTGCCTCAACTAAGTCCTAGGGAATGGTCACCAAAGTCGACAAATCATCAAGGGAACATCCAATGACCTGCATCAATATGCAGTATCGGATATCTCCTAGAGGAACCTCGTCTGGCTGTGGGTCTCATGAACACTACACGTGGTCACCACCATGCAAGCGACACGACTATCCACTCTAAAACCTGTGTGTATACTCAAGCCTGGGTAGTGGGCTTATCTCTCAGAACACCCATCCCACCAAAGAAAACAACAGTCCAGCATAGTCCAGTATATATGGCAATAATGAATGTAAAGCAAGTAAAATGCGATAAAAGCAATAAACATGCAATAAAAGCCATAAATAAAGCAAGTAAAGCATACAGATGAACACCCAACAATAAAAAACAAACAGGCGCTAGGATTGACTAGCTTAGGGATGGGAAAGATCCCAAGTTGAGTCGCCAGCCGTCGCATCTGCAAAAATCAACCAGCAGAAAAGACAGAAGAGTCGCCACCGAACGTTATTTATCCCGACGCAGGGAAAAGAAACGATCGAAGAAAACCTCAACAAAGGGAAAGACATAGTCATCTCAACCACAATCTGGGTTCGGGAGTCGGTTACGCGAGCGGAAGGTATTAGCACCCCCTCGCGTCCATCGTACTCGATGGGATCCACGCTTGTTGTTTCGATCAAAGGGTGTAGGTATCTGAAGCTCAACTGCTATACGAAAATGGAAAATGGGGAAAGAAGAGAAAAGGTGACTCGATAGGACATCACCATCCTAGGCCTACGTATTCCCTCAGGAGTGGGAAAGTTAGAGTCAACGTAGTTCGAAGGACTACGGGTTCGTGGGGGAAGGTTGCTCGCCAAGACATCGCCGTCTTATGCCTACGTATCCTCAATCAGATAGGAGAGAGGAAGTCAGAGCAGTCGTAGTTCGACCTACGGGGTCTTGGTTGTTTTGTGTTTTTTAGTGGACGACGTTAACGTTCGCGTTCCAGCAGTTTAGGTCTTGTCGCTTATTGCATGGAGTCTTACGTGTTTACTTGTTTGTGGTAGAACAAAAATAACGTATCCTTTACGAATGGAGTGAGGGAGATGAGAAGAGAATCCCAAAGGAAGACGATTGTTTGTTTTTGTTTTTTAGAAGAAAGTGTTTTGATTAATTGTATTTGTGGTATGTTTCGTGCTAAAGACTATGACACATGAGCGAATACTTTACAAGGTCGCTCCCAATGGAACGTTTGTAAAGCATCCTAGAAGAGTGAAGTAGACCTTCACTAATCATTTCCCATGTGCTTAAGGCTCGTGGTGCACTCCTCACACAATATTTATTAGGTGTTTTTGATTTTCTAAGAGAACAACTAAGGGAAACTAGATCCTAATGTTATCATGCAATGGTGGCCCTATAGTTTAGATAAAAGGGGATTATCCTACTCGTTATCATACATGGATTGCTAGCCTAATGTCTCTCCTACCCCCAACTTAGTCGGAGATTAAGTGGAGCTAGGAATCCTAAGGGATCATGTGAATCAACACAAGTAAACATTATTCTAATCAATCACAAAGGAGAGAAGTAAATAAGAAGTGAGATGGAAAAGGAACCATGTAAGTGTAAACAATCATGTAAAGTGTCACAAGTAACTTACCACCTCCATGCCAAGCTTAACTATCAAGTAGTTGAAAGCAAAGTACAAAACTATGTCCTAATTCACAAGGAAGTGCTCTAGTTTTATCCTAGGAGCAAAGTTAAACCATATGCAATGAAAAGTGAACCCTAGAGGTACATGACATACAAGGGGCAGTAGCTAAACCTATCTTATCCTATCTATGTTAATGTCCTAAACAACGTCAAAATGTTACAAGTGATGTCTTACAACAACACACAACATTTGCTATTCACAAGCTATGTCAAAAAGACTTGTAAAAGTCACAAAAAAATGAAAGTCAAGTCAAGTATCAAGCCACATATGTGATGTGAACATGTAAAGGACAAGCTTGAAGTGTTAAGAAGTAATCATGGAATGCACATCAATCATGTTCAAGTGGTTTGAAAGTTGCATTCAAAGGTGTTATTTTAAGCATGCTTTGATCATTCAAGGTTATACAACAAGCAAACAAGTGTGAGATGAACTCACAAGTCATAGGTCAGAAGTGGATACATGTATCTAGTGTGTAAGATCAACCTCAAATTATCACAACATTTCATGTTAAACTCAATCTCAAAAGCTAAGGGAAGTAAGGGTGAAAACCACACTTAAGCATCTTTTAAGGCATGTAACTTATCAACCAAGCA
Organism: Lathyrus tuberosus; assembly: GCA_022829125.1. NCBI lineage: Eukaryota > Viridiplantae > Streptophyta > Magnoliopsida > Fabales > Fabaceae > Lathyrus > Lathyrus tuberosus. The sequence goes on along the minus strand of JALAZF010000716.1, from coordinate 1,138,021 downwards.
AAGAGGAAAGAAAGAACATGGTAAAGTAACATCCAAGCATCCACACCATAAGCAAGAGACCTATAATATCCCATATTTGAATACCAAAAACAATGAGCAAAAATGACATACAAATAAGGTTACAAGAGTGGTCAAAATTCACTTTGTCTTTCACTAGAAGCAAAACAAGTGCAAGTATGTAAAAGTAAATCCAAAGTCAAGAAAATTAAGTGTTTATACACATGGGGAAGTGGAAAATAATATGTGGAATGACACATTTGAATATCAAAAGCTTTGTACAAACATGGCACATCCAAAGTCCAAGTGAAAACAACAAAGTTAACTTCTCATTCATGTTTAAACTTGTGAAAGCATAATACCAATTAGGAACATGTGAAGTGACCTATAAATCAACATGGTCAGACTCTAACTCATTCTAATCAACATGTGAAATGATGCACAAAAATATCCTAAAGAGGATAGCACAAATACATCATCAAACTAAATCACCTAAGCAAACATCAAGCATGATCGGGTAAGCAACTTAGGATTCAAAAAGAATCATGTGAGTCATGATCAAAAAGGCACCTAAAATGTCATTGTATATAGGCTTAAACATGCCCTCAAAATTGGTTTTAAAGAGCTCACACATTGGCATTAAACTTGACCTAGTTCTAGCATGTATCAAACAATTAGTCATGTAATGGAATGAACCATGAAAATTAGTTAGAGTCTTTAGAAAATTAGGAGAAATTAACCCTATCATGTTAAGGTCAGTGAGTGATCATGTACAAAAAATTGGACCAAAATCATGCATCAAATGCATTCAATTAATTGCAAACATCAAGCACATGTCAAGGATGATCATATAAAGCAAAGCTCAAAAGATGAAATTCAAATGCATTCCAAAATTCATGGACAAGATAAAATAAAGCATCAACATGTTAAAAAAACAAATGGATACTTGCATACCAAAAATTAGGTCCAAAAGATTAGAGGAAGGTCACTTTTTGTGGCTTGTATCACAAGGTACACCATTAAGAACACATATCTTTCAAAAATCCAAGAAAAATATCCAAACAGCCAAAAAATTAACTTAAAATTCATAAAAAATTAAATAACATGTTCAAGAACATACATTAACTTTTTTAGAATGTTAGGAAAATATTTAGTATTTTTAAAAATTCAATTTGAAACGTGTAACAAAAAAGAAACAAAAAAAAAACAATGGAAAGGGGAGGGGGTGCTACACTAGTAACCTCCTAGTTCAATTATCGTGTGGGCTCATGAAGGGAGGGGCGAATAACATTTCTGTAGGCCCAATGCGCAACAAAAACGTTCCTCTTGAAACATGAATATCAACCAAAAAACAAGGGAAGAGTATGAGAGAGGTTACGTGGGGGTGGGGGGAGTGTGCCTCATTAATGCGTTTGCACTCCCCCACGCGCTTGATCAAGATCCTACAACCAGGATAATCATGCTACCACATCACATGCTAAGCATTATTATTTCGTTCAGCATTAAAATGAAAAGAAGAAAACGGTACATTAATAACATTATCAATTGGTCAAGTTGTTTTTAAGTGGGAAAAGGATAAAAATAGCCATGACCTATGAGAAGACGACACGTGGTCGTCTTCTCCAACCTTCCATGCACAAAATCGTGAGAACCTAAACTCCATGGCTATGCTTGCACAAGAAATAATGGTGAAAACTGTAACACCCTTTTCTACCCCACAATTATCACAGCGGAATAAACATAAATTCATAGTAAAATTAGAATCACCTCAAGGGTGCACATTTCTCAATAAATTCAAATCAACAAAATTGCTCCGTAAACAACGGGTTTTCCTCAAAATAACTTAAAATGCCTTCAAAGGGTAGCAGAACCACCATAACCACAAAAATCCCACAAAAGGGTTTATTAAAAATAAATCGTAGTCATCAAATAATCAATAAAATAACAGCCAAATAAAACTCAACATGGTTCGACTCAACGACCCAACCTGATGTTACACTATCAGAGCAAGACCCTCTACATCGACCAAAATGCAAATAACTTCAAAAGTCCTCAAAAGCATCCACAACTAATCCTGATCACCTGCACGTTATCCATGTGGAGGCAACATTCAAACAGGCAGGGTGAGTAATACAATTCATTATAATCAATATAAAATAAGATATGCATAAAAATGGCGTCATCATCATATACAACATCATCAGAGTCATCACAAGGAAAACATCAAAACACGTCATCATAAATCACAACAAATGCCACATAAATGCAATGCACAACAGGACTCATGCATGTGGTACCACATCCACACAATGGGATGGAAGCCATAAATAGACAGAAGTCTAACATCGTCATAGAAATGCTACGAATGCATGATACACAACGTCATAATCATCATCGTCAATAAAAACCATCTATGTGCACCATCATTCATCAATCCTCATGTTAAATCATATCATCATATATTCATCAAACATCACAAAACATCATCTCATAATCATCAGTAACATCATAGTAAATCATCAGAAAACCCACAACATCAAAACATCAAGACAGCACAGAATCATAACAAAATTTCGTAAACAGCAGACACTCGCTGCTGAGTTCGCTGTGCGAACCTGCTCGCTGGGACCTTCGCTTTGCGAAGCTGGCAGCGAAGCCCCAATCCCATACAAAAACCAGAGAGTTCCCCAGTATGCCTCTCCTCACTCCTCTATTCGCTGTGCGGAGACCTTTGCTGGGACCTTCGCAGTGCGAGCCCACAAAATCAATCTCAGAATTCATCCCAGTATCATCACACAATGTATCGCGCATTCACTTCCCTGATCATTTTACGAGCCTGGGCAAACATTCTCCTTGCGAATGATTTGTTCGCTTTGCAAACTAGCGGTTCCTGCAATCGCTACTACGCACCAGTAGCATCCTAGCCCCAAAAACCTTTACGATTCCAACCTTAGTTCACCCCAAAACACTCCCAAAACAGTCCTGAAACATCAAGGCAATCAAAGGCATAAAACCTACAACTATTAGGTTGGTTAATTTCACTATTCTAACTCGAAATACCTAAACCTTCACAAATTCTCAAGATTCCCATAAACCCCATAAATCCCTTTCTCATACAAGATCCCATATATCATCAAAGAAGGTTTTGCCTCGAAGGCTTATTTTTACCTGAATCAATTCAACCCTTAATATTCCATCATCTATCCTAAAAAATACCTCTAAAACATCAATAACTTATAAACCCTTGAAAAACCCCAAAACCCTCAAGATCCATTTTTAAACACATCACGTTCTATATTGAAAACAATGAAAGGCAATACTCCCCATACCTTAGATTTTCGACTCGGAGCTTTCTCTACTAATTCTTCGGAAACCTTCTCGAATCCTCGCCTTTTCCTTCTTTCCTCAGAGCTCTGCACTTTTTCCTTATTTTCACGTTCTAACAAAAATGAATCCTATTCCTTTCCAATTCCTTTTTGTTAAACCCTTGGGCATTCCAAAATGGGCTTTCCCTAATTTACCCTCACTAATCCTCCTCAAAAGTCCATCTTACCCTTAATTCCTCTAATATTATTTTAAATTAATAATAATATTAATATATTCATATTATATACTATTATTTAATTAAAATAACCAAAACTCCACCAAAATGCCAACGTCAACACAAACCACCAAAATTCACTGAAAATTCACAAATATTATGTTTAAATAAATTAAATAAATATTCTAATAAATTTGGGGTGTTATAACTCTCCCCCACTTAAAGAATTTTCTCCCTCGAAAATTACCTCAAAGAAATAGAGTCGAATACGACTCCCTCATCTGATCTTCACGTTCCCAACTCCAACTTTCGCCAGCTGGTCTGCCCCACAACACCTTCTCCAAAGTTATGTCTTTACCCCGCAGTTGCTTCATCTCTCGATCGTCAATCCGCAACGGTAAAGCTTCCACTGTCAGATTATCCCTCACTTGTACATCATCCATCTGAATCACATGCGACGGATCCGAAATGTACTTCCTCAACTAAGACACTTGGAACATGTCATGCAAATTCGCAAGTGACGGCGGTAAAGAAATTCGATAGGCTACCTCTCATATCCTTGCGAGATTTGGTATGGACCAACAAACATGGAGTGAGCTTCCTAGACTTCAAAGATCGACCCACGCCAGTCACTGGCGTCACCCTCAAAAACACGTGATCTCCCTCTTGGAATTCAAGTGTCTTCCTTCTCTTATCATGGTAGCTCTTCTGATGACTCTGCGATGCATTTTCCTTCTTTCCTCAGAGCTCTGCATTTTCTCCTTATTTTCACGTTCCAACCAAAATGAATCCTATTCTTTTCCAATTCCTTTTTGTTAAACCCTTGGGCATTCCAAAATGGGCTTTCCCCAATTTACCCTCACTAATCCTCCTCAAAAGTCCATCTTACCGTTAATTCATCTAATATTATTTTAAATTAATAATAATACTAATATATTCATATTATATACTATTATTTAATTAAAATAACCAAAACTCCACCAAAATGCCAACGTCAACACAAACCACCAAAATTCACCGAAAATTCACAAATATTATATTTAAATAAATTAAATAAATATTCTAATAAATTTGGGGTGTTACATAAACACCATGCTTTAACAACACTTTACACACTCAAATCTTGATCGTTTTTCATGAAATAATAGTCTAAATTGAAGCCCGCAAAACGTAGATCATGAATCCATGCTGAAAATTCTCAAACAAACCACGCACAAGAAGATATAAAGGGGATATATTATGATCTCATACTTTAAAGAATCACGATTTCAACCAAACTTTATCCAAACACATTGCCTCTTCATAGAGGACTTCAGATGCACGTTAACCACATGATTTCAAGACCTATGGAGGTTCTACCATGGTGCTAAAGTTTCAAGAATCACAAACATGTATGAAGCTTTACTCACGTACAAGAAACCCGATAACTTCCTGCAATTCTTCTAATCTACTTCAGGAAAGCAAAATAAATTTTTTAATCTTCTTGGATCTTGCTAAAACTCCCAAAAATGAAGAAGATGATGAACCTTTGTAAGACAATGTTGGTGATTCTAGGTCCAAAATAGTTCATACAGTAGATGAATTGAGGGTTGGTGATGATGAATATGGAGAAAAAATGGTGGAAACTCCAAGGAAATTGATCTATGAAGCAATGGAGTGTTGAGCTTCAATGGTGGATTTTGATGATTTTGGATTTGTTTTGTGAGAATGAGTGTGTGTAACTGAATTTGTTAGGGTTTACAGTTTATATATGGGTGGTTAGAGGATGTTAATCATGGTTAGAGGCGTGGTTAAAAGCTTTCGTTAAAAAACGGAAAAATGGAGGTTATGTTGTGCATACGGGTTTGGCTTGGTTTGGTAGTAAATTATGGCTATGGCATGATGATAACAATAATGATGATGATGAGTGGTAATGGATCAGTACACTAGCTGGTATGAATAAAACAACAACAACTTGTTTATTAAGTTTTTAATTTCTCTTTTATGGCATATATGGTAAGTTTCATATGTGTGCATGGATGTGTAAGATATGCATGGTTAAGAATGGAAATGATGGTGACATGGGGTGTATACGCATGGCAAGGGGTTTGTGTTTTGGTGGTGGTTCAAATTTGGCATGGTTTTGGAATCCTTAAATCACATTTGCATGGTAGTGACTTTAAGCTTGTGTATCTTGATGAATTTTGAATCAAAAAGGATAGTTTTGGTGTCTTTGGAAAGATGGCATTACATACAACATATTTGATGTTTATAGAATTTGGAATTAAAGTCTCCAACACCATAAACAATTGGCATGAAGTTGGTATGACACAAACTGCCACATGAGTTGGAAAAAATTTCTAAGTTTTTATGTTTCACAACTTGCATGATCATGACTTTGGAGCATCATAAGTTTATGAATATCGATCAAATCATCAAGTTCTTGGTACCAAATTAAAGCTCTCACTTCTTACAATAAGTTTGATGTGGAAATCAGACTGAAAAAGGGCTTGGAACATGGTGAAAAATGGTGTTGAAAACCTGAGTTGACATGATGAACATGAGTTTGACCTAAAAAGTCAAGAGTTGACTTTTTCCTCGATCAGTTGACTTTATTCCCGATTTGTCTGATTTTCAACCATCTGGACAATCAAAATTCTTCTGAATGAAACTGGGTTCAAATGAGATGTCCTAAGTCTTGAGGAGCCTTTGTGGATTGATTGATTAAGTATATCTCATTCTCTTTACTTTGAACAATTCATACCATGGAAACCTCTGATCACATGCCTCGTGAACCAATGATGCATGTGTGATGTTCATGACCTAAATGCATATGAAAAATGAAGCATAAGTCACTTATTGGGTATAAATAAGAGGGAAAATTTTGAGGTATTACACTTAATATCCTTTTTCGTCATGTATCTTTGGCAGAGGTTCATATTTGTCCCTTAACTCAAAAAATGTCCATTTTGGTCCCTAAATTATTCAAATAGAGTCACATTTATCATTGACGTCAAAGGTGTTAGTCAAAGCCAATAGAATAGGCTAGATGTCACTTAGGTGGATTAGTATTTGCTTAAGTGGATAAATAATGTTGAATTGAAATACTTAACGGGATTTAGGGTTTGATTTACTTCATTTCTTGTATTTTCTCTCTGAGTGAAATGAAGGAACTCTCTGAGTAAGCGAAGGAAGAATGTACAGGTGTGAATGTGAATGCGAATGATTCAAAAGGTAGGAACGAAGACTGAGAACAAAGAAACAAAGCTTGATAACGAAGGAACAAAGGTTGAAATGAAAAGAGAAAGACAAGTTTATTGGTAATTCTAATGTTTCACCTCTTTCAATTTTAGGGTTTACTGGGTTTTCAAATTTTGCCTCTTTCTAATATAAGATTTACTGGGTTTTCAATTGAATGGATTTAATATATGGGGTTGAATGCCTAATATTCATTTTAGGGTACATTCTTCGTATTAGGTTTTTTGTTGGTTCTTATTCGAAATGTTAATTTGTTTTGTATCAGTGTGATTGTTTGATTTTTTGTTGATTTTAGGAATTTGTGTTGTACGAATGTAATTGTATGAATTTGTGTTGGTTTTACAAATTTGTGTTAATGTTGTTTCTAAATGTTAATAATTATTGGTTCTTATTAAGTAGTTTTCCTTTTAGGTAAATAATGGATGACTTTGTTCATGCTTTTATACACTACAAAGGTTCATTATAGATGATGAGTTTTCTAGTATGAAGGATTAGTTTCTGAGCTGAGATGTGATGTAGATAAATGGAAATATTTTGAGGTGGTATGGATGATTAAAGACTTGGGTTATAAAGAAGATGGAACCATATTATTCAAGGATCCTACATTTGGTATGTTTACTTTGACTGATGACTAAGGTGCCTAAGTTGTAGTTAATTTATGTAAGGTATATTTGAGTGTTCATATGTATGTACAACATCCACTTTCTCAACCTGAGTATTATGATGGTCCAATAGAGGAAGAGACCATAAACCCATAGGATATTATATTCTTGATGAAGAATGATCATACCTGGATCAGACAATTGATAATGGCCAATGACGTCTAGACTTGTTGTTGCTTCAATGACGATGAAAGACGGTGGAGGGGTGTACCTGCAGGACACTCCGATGCTTAAGTCAGTGAGTGCACAGCAAATACAGAGAATATGAGTGAGAGTAAGAAGTTAACTTATCCTGACCCTCTCAAGTGAGAGGGTATTTATAGGAGACCCCCAACGCGTGGCCAACGGTTACTTGCAACGGGTGGGACCAGCGTGTGACCCGTTCCAAGTAACTGCTAGGGCTTATGTGTAGTAATAATGACCAGCTCGTAGTCAACACCCTAGTGTAACTGTCTCTTTAATGCCATTATTAGACGGTTACATGAAACGTATCTGTGTAGATAAGACCGTTGATGGGCTCCTCGGGGGAGAGTCTATAATGTCGAGGAGATGTGGTGGTTGTGGTTTGGACATGACTCAATGGAAGCGAACCGTATTTGTCGGGGACCCATGAGTCAACGGGGATTGGGAGTATTCTCGCTGGGAGAAGTTAATCTGTCAAGGAATTCTATTTCATCAGGGTGTGGTGTCTTCTTTTCCTGTTTGTCTTCAGGTGCTCGACATTGTCAAGGAGTCAGGTGCCCGACATAATTTTTGGCCTTGAGTAGGGCGGTCATGTGTCCTTCTCTAGGGCTTTATTGGGCTTCTTCAAGTTGTGTGGATTGGGCCTGTTTGATTGTAGGAAACCACGGCCCAGTCCAGAACAGGAGCCCCCCCAAGTCGTTGCTTTGAAGTATTAGAGTAATGACTTGAGGGTTAATAATCGTGTCGGGGAAGTGCCAAGGGGTAATCCGAGGAGGATATGGCATAGTCGAAATTTCCATGACGTCGGGCATTGGTGGCTTACAGGCAGTTAAGAGTTGCATCTGGTTGAAATGTTGGGGAGATGAGAATTTTCCGTTTTGAAACGATGGGATGACGAAAGGACACGCGTGGATTTTTGACCGGTGTAAGTGTGCCACATGTCACTAGTCATCATTGCGTAGGATGGCTGCCTAGGGTAGAGTACTCGAGTGCCTCAGGCTTCTCGAGTTCCATGATTTGTCTATAAATAATCTCATTTCCCTTCATTTCTCATTTTTCGCTCTTTCTTTCAAGAATCGCTTCCTCTTTTTTCTCCGTTTTCTCATCTTCCATTTGCCGCCGTCAACCACCGCAAGTTCGCCATGAACCGCTGTGTTGCGCTATGCCTGAACCCTATTCCACCATTTACAAGGTAATTTCTTCAAAACTGTTATTTTCTCTGGTATCTTCTTTAAGTTTGACTTGCTTGAAATCATTTCTCTGATGAATTGGTGAAGTTCTCATGAGAAATGGAAGGATTCCTGGTGAGTACGGCAGGGATCTTTGGCTGTTTCAAGAGAAAGAGTGTATGAAATTTTCTCTGTTTCTGTTTCCGTTGAATAAAACTGGGGAGCTGGATGAATATTTCGGGGATTTGTAGAAACTTTCCGGGGAGTGTGATGAACATCGCGGGGACCTGATAATGTTTTGGGTCCCCAACAATTACTGTTTCTCGTTGATTTCGAGGAGAAAGGGGGCAAGATTATCCGGGGAAGCGATGGGTTTCCTGGGGATATCTGTTATTGGTCTCCGACTGGCTAGTTTGGTATGACTCGTCGAATTCACCTGTTACCTTCTGCTTTTCAGGTTGATGGACAGATTGGCTGCTGAAGTGGCCGTAGGTGAATTCGAGGAGGATAACCAAGCTGAAATTCCGATGGCCCATATGGCTTTTAGGCAAGAGCGTCCGTTTGAGGATTGGGTGTGTGATGAGGCCCTCACTATGTCGTCCGTCTTCACATTCCCCGACGAAAATGGGTTTTGCACTGTTGAGCATAGGTTGCTCGGTTCTGAGCAATCTTGGAAAGTGTATCGTCCCAATGAGGACTAGCGTATATGTACACCTTATATGGGAATGCGCTTCCCGGTGTATGAGTTTATGTTTCAAGAGGCGGGGTGGAGGCTCCCCTTCACAGACTTCCAAGAGGGGGTCTTCAAATGGTTAAAACTGGCTCCATCGCAAATCCACCCGAACTCATTGGCCTTTCTCCGGGCTTTTGAGCTCGTTTGCAAGTATTTGGAGATCAGGGCAACTGTGTCCCTTTTCTTCCGAATTTTTCATCTGCAGCGGTCTACAACTGATGGTCGACACGGCTGGGTGTCGTTCAAGATTTCAAGTGGCGTTATTTTTTTGTGAAGCCGGTCACCCCGAGGCCGTCAATTCGATATATGAACGGGTGACTCAAGAAGTGGATGGGCAGACTACAGAAGTGCTGCTGCCAAAATCCCCCCTCTACTGGACAGAAGAGCATTACAAAGAGGGGGTAGACAAATATAAAGTGAGACATCATAAGCTCAACGTCGAGGATCGCGAGGCTTATGACAAGATTGTCGAGTACGTGGAGAGTTTGAATAAACTCTCCAGCGTATCCGAGGACAGAGAGACCTCGACCGGTGTTGAGGGGCAGGGGACGAAGACCCGTCGCCTGATTAATACTCGTGTTCTGCTCGAAACTTTCTCCGATGAGGAGGCTGTTGAGCTTTTAGATGGTGCACTGATCCTCGACTTTAATTTTTCTCATGTTTACGTATCTTGTTTTACTAATATTTTTCTTTCTTTTTGTAGGGAAAATGGTCAAAGCTGCAGAAAGATATTCGAGGTTGAGGGCAAAGAGAGCTAGGGAAGAACAATCCCGTCCGACTGAACAAAGCGTCTCTTATCATATCTCTTCCACGACAGTGCCTGAGAGTATTCCCTCTACCGTAGTGCCCGAGGGTTCTGAGCAATCTCTTGCTGTTTTAACTGCAACTGTGAGCTCTGAAAATCAGTCCCCGGGGGCCCAAAGGACATCTAAGCAGGCAAAGACTGTTGGGCCGTCCATTGTTGATGTGGAAGGTAGTTCCCCTCCTCCTCATGTAAGCTTCGAGATTCCTCTGTGTTATCTTCAGCGTCGCTATTTCTCCGAGGTTACTTGTCCTCGTGTTGCCCCTGCTGAAGTCCAGACTTTGTTGGGGAGTACAGCGGAAGCGAGAAGGAAGACAATTCTCGAGGATATTTCTGCCGTCATGCAGCTCTGTTCGGCTGCCCTTGTTCTGAATGACGAGAGTTGCTCTGCTGCTGAGCTTTCTCGACTGAAAGATAGACTTCAGATATTGGAGGCTGAACTGCTCGGCGTGCAGAAAGATTTGAAGGACTGCAGGGAGCTGAACAGAAAACAAGGCGAGCAGCACGAACAGTCGAAGAGGAAGCTGAGGGAAGCTGAGGATGCGGTGAAGGACCACCTTGCTCGGGTCACCGTGTTGGAAGAGGAAAAACAACGTCTCAAGGATAGGGTAGCTGAACTGGAAGAGGTTGTTCGGCCAGCCGAGAATGAGACCGAGGAGGACAAACTATTGACTCCTCGAGCAGCCTTGATAGCCAAGCTTAAGGAAGTCGAGAAGGATCTTCGGTTGGCTGAAGATTATGCTCTAGAGTTTGCAGATGTCGGGTTCTAGAACGCTGTGGCGCAGCTTAAACTTCTGAATCCGGATCTTGTAATCGATGGAGCTGATTCTAGGTTTGAAGTGGTCGACGGACAGATTGTGTTGCCCGGACAGATAGTAAATGCTGATGGGGGGAACGGGGAGCAGGAGAATCCCGAGGCTGCTGATGACGCTGCAGAGCGATAGTGTAGTTGGTTTGGCCTGCGTGCCAATTTTTTGTAATGATTGGCCTGCGTGCCATGTTTGCTGATTTGCCCGGCCTAATGGCCAGGACTTTATGTAATATTTTGACAATGGGCTTGCCCGATATAGAATTTACATTTTGCCTCTTTATCTGTTTTGTGTGTGGTATTTTACCTATTTTTATTTAAGTTATTTTGAAATTGCTGGATACTTAGGAGTTTGCTCGACTCTAGTGATCCTCGACCGCGAAGAGAGCTGGTCGAGCGGTCAGGGGTTGTACCCCGACCTTCAATGAAGCTAAGAGGTCGATCGAGGTCTTAGTTTCATGGCGTGAACTTCCCATCGCGAGCTGGGTGTTCTGCCTACAAGGTACGTCGACGACGGAGCTCGATAGAGTACTCCTCGTCGGGCCAAAAGTTAACGCACACACAACGTGACTTTTGACCTTAGTTAGTATATAGAGGTGCCGTGCTTGCACCACGGCACGCTCCCTGTAACAGTAGCTTTTGTATAGTTACATGCAGTGTTCAACTGTAATATTGTTTGAGCTTCTCAGCATTCCATGGTCGAGCAAGTTGTTCACCTTGGAGGTTTTCGAGGTAATAAGCACCAGTCCCCGTCTTTGCAATGACGCGGTAGGGGCCCTCCCAGTTTGCGGCCAGCTTTCCTTCACGTAAATTTTTCTGATTTCGCCGTAAGACAAGACTGCCTACTTGGAAATCTCGTTTGATGACTTTGTCATTATAACATAAAGTTATTTTTTATTTTAAAGAGGCTTCTCGGAGGGATGCACCAGTCCTTGTTTCTTCGACCAGGTCGAGTTCTTCACGAAGGGCTTCGTTGTTCGCTTCTTTGTCAAGAGGAGCTTCTATCCTTCTTGACGGTTCCCTGATTTCCACGGGGATTACTGCCTCGGTTCCATATGTTAACCGAAACGGGGTCTCCCCGGTCGTGGAATGAGGGGTAGTCCGATATGCCCAGAGGGCGCTGTGTAACTCCTCGACCCACCGTTGTTTGGCTTCGCCGAGTCGTCGTTTGAGTCCTCGGAGTATTACTCTGTTCGCTGCTTCAGCTTGCCCGTTGGTTTGCGGGTGTTCGACTGACGTAAAATGTTGTTTCGTACCCAGTTTGGCAACGAAGTCTTGGAAGTTTCCGTCGGTGAACTGTGTCCCATTGTCTGTGACAATGGCCTGTGGCACGCCGAATCGGGCGAGTATATTTCTCTTGTAAAAACGTAATATGTTGGAAGCAGTGATCTTGGCTAATGCTTCTGCCTCGATCCACTTTGTGAAGTAATCTACCCCGACGATGAGGTACTTATTTTGGTATGATCCTACGACAAAGGGTCCGAGGATATCCATTCCCCACCACGCAAAGGGCCACAGGGATGACAATGATTTAAGCTCGTTTGGAGGAGCGAGGTGCATGTCCGCGTGCCTCTGACAACGGTCACACTTTTTAACGTGTTCCTTTGCGTCTTGTTGCATAGTGGGCTAGTAATATCCTGCTCGGATAGCTTTTCGAGCCAAGGATCTTCCACCCAGATGTTGTGCGTTGATTCCTTCATGTATTTCCTGGAGAATCTCTGAAACTTTACCCTCCTCGACGCACCGGAGTAAAGGGATTGAGAATCCTCGGCGATATAGCTTACCTTCGACTAGGGTGTATGCACATGCTCGTCTCTTAACTATCCCGACTTCTTTAGGATCGTCGGGCAATATGCCTGTCATCAGGTATTTGTAAATTGGAGTCATCCAACAGTTTGCGTCCCCGATAACGTTTACTTCCGTGGTCGAGGTAGGTTTGTTGATGCTCAGATGGGTCAATATTTCTTGGATCACTGATTTGTTCCCTCATTTCTTCTTGGTGCTCGCTAGTTAGGAGAGCACGTCTGCTCGAGTGTTATGCTCGCGCGGGATGTGAGCCACCTCCGCGGAGACAAATTTCTTCAACTTTTCTTGTACCAAGGTTAGGTATTCAATGAGATTATCATTTTTGGCCTGAAATTCTCCCCGAACTTGTGATGCTATGAGCTGAGAGTCTGTAAAGATTTTGACTTCTTTTGCGCCGAGGTCTTCTGCAAGTCGAAGACCTGCAAGGAATGCCTCGTACTCAGCTTGGTTATTTGGTGTTTTGAAAGACAGCTCTAGTGAGACTTCTATCAGGATACCCTCTTCGTTTTCAAGGATAATGCCTGCCCTGCTGCCCTTTGCACTAGAGGCTCCGTCGACGTAAATTGTCCATTTTTGGGAGCCATTGGTCGAAGATTCGGGGACTGTCATCTCCGCTACGAAGTCGGCCAGTACCTGAGCTTTTAAGGCTTTTCTTCCTTCATATTGAATGTTGAACTCGGATAGCTCGAGAGACCACCAGAGCATTCTCCCCGCCATATCTGGCCGACTAAGGAGCTGTCTGATAGGTTGCTCAGTCCTTACCACAACTGTGTGGGCCAGGAAGTAATGGCGTAATCTTCTGGATGCAGTTACGAGGGCTAAGGCGACCTTTTCAATCTGTTGATATCTCAGTTCAGGACCCTGAAGAGCTTTGCTCGTGAAATAAATCGGTTTTTGTCCGTCGGGGGTCTCCCGTATGAGGACAGCACTTACCGCTTCGCTGGTGATGGCCAGGTACAGGAAAAGTGTTTCCCCGTTATCTGGTCGGGACAAGACCGGGGGTTGTGATAAGAATTATTTTAGATGGAGGAGGGCTTGTTCGCATTCTTCACTCCATTCAAATGTTGCTTTCTGTCGGAGAAGTTTGAAAAATGGGAGTGCGTATTGGGCAGATTTAGCGATAAAACGAGAGAGGGCAGTTAACATCCCGTTAAGTGATTGTATCAACTTCTTTGACTTCGGAGTAGGAATCTCAGAAAAGGCCTTACATTTGTCTGGATTCGCTTCAATTCCTCTCCCCGTAAGGTAAAAGCCAAGAAATTTCCCCGCTCGGACACCGAAAGTGCACTTGTCGGGGTTGAACCTCATGCGACATTTCCTCGCCGTGTCGAACACCTTTTTAAGATGAGCAGCGTGGTCGACTTCCTCTGTGGATTTGACGATCATGTCGTCCATGTAGATTTCGAGCATGTCACCAATTTCTGCTCGGAAGACTTTGTTCATCATTCGTTGATAGGTGGCGCCAGCATTCTTCAGACCAAAGGGCATTACATTGTAATAGTAATTGCCCGACTCAGTCATAAAAGCTGTATGCTTTCTGTCGGCCTCATCCATGGGAATTTGGTTATATCCCGAATAAGCGTCCATGAAGGACAACAGTTTAAATCTTGCAGAGTTGTCGACCAGTCGGTCGATGTTAGGCAATGGGTAAGAGTCTTTCGGGCATGCCCGATTAAGATCCGTGTAGTCAATGCACATCCTCCATTTTCCATTAGATTTTTTAACGAGTACAACATTGGACAACCAAGTGGTGTACTTGGCTTCCGAAATAAAGTTTTCCTCTAGGAGGTCTTTTACAGCTTTTTCAGCAGCCTCCATTTTTTCTGGAGACTGCCTACGCCTACGTTGAACTACAGCCTTAGCATTTGGATCTATAGTCAGCTGGTGACAAGCCACTTGAGGATCTAATCCGGGCATCTCTGCAGCGCTCCAAGCGAACAAATCTGCATTCTCTCGGAGACATGCCTTCAGCTGCCTCCTCGCCAGGTCGGGGAGTCCACGGCCGATCTTCACAGTTCGCTCTGGGTCGTCGCCAAGAGGAATCAGCTCGAAATCTCCGTCTGGGATGGGGCGTGCTGGGTAGGGAGTTTTCCCATTGACTTCAACTGGGAGGTCTTTATCTGCAACTTCTTCCCGTTCCCCGATGAACCTGCTATCAAGGTCAACCGCGCTGACCGGCGGTAGTGGAACCTGTGCGACATCTGAAGTTGCTCTTCTGGGGTGGATGCCACCGACAACGCTTAGACCTTTGATCGCTGCATCGAAACATCTTCTAGCTGCTTCAATATCCCCGTGGAGGGTAACCACACGTCCTTGTGTCGTATAATACTTCATTTTTAGGTGGACAGTGGATGGTACAACTGTTATTTCAGCCAAAGTGGTCCTTCCCAATATGCAGTTGTAGAGGGAAAGGCAGTCAACCACTAGAAAACGCGTCTTCGCCTGTCGAGCTATTTCACCTACTCCGAATGTGACCACCAATTCGACGTAACCTTGAGGCCTAGTAGATGCGCCGTTGAAGCCTTGCAGATCAGATCCCACATATGGGGACAGGTGACGCTTTTTCAGTTGGAGAGTGTCGAAGAGGTGAGTGTACATGATGTCCACTGAGCTTCCCTGATCGACCAAAATCCGATGCACATCAAAGTTAGCCATTTGTGCCCGAATTAGGAGGGGTATATTAGCATTCGGGGATCCACCTGGTAATTCCTCGAGATAGAAACTTATAGGGCATGATTTTCCACGAGATAAGCTGAGAGTTGGGTCTCGAGGAGTGGATGTCTTTAGCTCGTCAAATTTCCTCTTTATTGAACTGACGGTCGCTCGTTCAGGGTTTCCGCCCGATATGACTAGGGCTTGGGGGAAACTTTCCCAGGTGCTGCGAACACTTACTAGGTCTTCTGCCGGGAAGCTCTTCCACATATTTCGAACAACTTCGGCATTGCTAACATTTTCTTGGAAAACGAATTCTTCGGGTCGTGTGATGCTTAGGGCAACCTGCAGTTTTCCAGTGTCCGGAGGGCTAGACTCCTCGGTATTTAGAGCTTCTTGGCCAGTGGGATGTGGAGCCTCGTCTTGTTTGGCGTATTTTTTTAGGTAGCCTTCTTTAATCAACAGTTCGATTGCGTCCTTAAGGTGGATGCAATCCTTAGTAACATGCCCGTGACTGCGATGGAACCGACAGTACTTGGATTTATCCGTATTTGATTTGGGAGCTGTTGGTTTTGGGAAGCGGATTCCCCCTTTCACGAACTCCGAATTTGTACATTCATTAAAAATGCATGCCCGGGACACGTTAAGTGGAGTGTAGTCTTTGAAAAGACCGGCAGGTCCCCGAGATTCGCGGGAGTCTTTATTCCGACTTTCTTTTTTCCTCTCCCCGCCTGGCCTAGGTGGAGGGGAGTCTTCTCTTCTCCTATCCCCTCCCCTTCTATTTGGAGGGGAGTCTTCCCTGTTCTGGCCGCGGGGGCCTTCTCTGCTTCTCAAATCTAGGGTAATCTGGGCTACTTCCGCTTCCTCGAACTCAATGTGTGATTGAGCTCGTTCGAGGAACCCTTCGAAGCTGCGAGGACGATGTAATCCGACAGATTCTGCAAACTTGGAACCAACTCGCAGTCCTTTGATAATGAGATATAATTTTATATGGTCGGTCATATGGACCTCGAACGCTTCTTTGTTGAATCTTTCTATGTAGCTCCGGAGAGATTCCTTCTTATCTTGGAATATGACCTCCAAGGATGATATAGTTTTTGGATGTCTTCGAGAAGCTGTAAAATGCTTCCTGAAACGTTCTCTTAGAGCTTTCTATGACGTTATTGATTCAGGTGCCAGGTTTTTATACCAAGCCATGGCCCCTTTCCGAAGAGTCGTGGGGAATAATCGACATTTGATAGCGCCGGAGACGTTTCTAAAGTCGAGAAGAGCCTCGAAGCTCTCGACATGGTCGTCCAGATCAGACGTTCCATCGTAAGTACCCAAGGATGGAGGTCTCTCCAAGCCTTTAGGAATAGGAGCTTCCATTATTTGTCTGGACAGAGGAGTCCGGTAGTCGTCATCATCGCTGCCTCCCGGGGATACAGAAGGAGAGTTATGAGCACGAACATAGTGACGTCTCAGGGAGTTTTCCTTATGACGGCCTCTTGGCTCCTCGGCATCAGGTTTATTCCTCTTAGTCTTCAAGGGACAAGTGGGCTCTTTTGGTGGCGGGGAGCGATGACGCTTCTGAGGATGCTCGGTCTGATTACGCTCCAAACGTGGCCTGCGACCTCTATTTACTGGGGAGGGGCTGCGAGATTCCACTGGAGATTGTGGATGTCCGGGATAAGGAGGTGGTGGATGTCTTCGCGGGGAAGTTCGACCACGACCTTTTTCCAGCTTCTCGATCCGTAAGCCTTGGTTGAAGATCATTTGATTGGTCTAATTAACCAACGCAAACAAGGCAGCAGTGTTCGGATCTGCATTTGGTGGTGGATCCACAGGATGGTAGGTGGGCTGAAAGATTGCTTCCTATCCATCTTGTTGAGCAGTCTCGTATTCCACCTCATCGGAAGATGGGGAGGCAGTGATTCCATCTCTGACATCATTCTCCACGACAGGCTGAAGAACATCATTGTCGCCATGGGTGTTACCACCAAGTTGTGTGATGACATTGTCGACAGCTTGATTCGCTGACGGGTTGGCCATTGTTGGTAGTTGAATGAGGAAAGTTTGGTTTATCGCGAGGAAAATGGGGAAACTTATGAAATCCCCACAATCGGCGCCACTGATCGTACCTGGATCAGACAATTGATAATGGCCAACGACGTCTGGACTTGTTGTTGCTTCAATGATGATGAAAGACGGTGGGGGGTGTACCTGCAGGACACTCCGATGCTTAAGTCAGTGAGTGTACAGCAAATACAGAGAATATGAGTGAGAGTAAGAAGTTAACTTATCCTGACCCTCTCAAGTGAGAGGGTATTTATAGGAGACCCCCAGCGCGTGGCCAACGGTTACTTGCAACGGGTGGGACCAGCGTGTGACCCGTTCCAAGTAACTGTTAGGACTTACGTGTAGTAATAATGACCAGCTCGTGGTCAACACCCTAGTGTAACTATCTCTTTAATGCCATTATTAGACGGTTACATGAAACGTATCTGTGTAGATAAGACCGTTGATGGGCTCCTCGGGGGAGAGTCTATAATGTCGAGGAGATGTGGTGGTCGTGGTTTGGACATGACTTAATGGAGGCGAACCGTGTTTGTCGGAGACCCATGAGTCAACGGGGATTGGGAGTATTCTCGCTGGGAGAAGTTAATCTGTCGAGGAATTCTATTTCATCAGGGTGTGGTGTCTTCTTTTCCTGTTTGTCTTCAGGTGCTTGACATTGTCAAGGAGTCAGGTGCCCGACATACTTTTTGGCCTTGCGTAGGGCGGTCATGTGTCCTTCTCTAGGGCTTTATTGGGCTTCTTCAAGTTGTGTGGATTGGGCCTGTTTGATTGTAGGAAACCACGGCCCAGTCCAGAACAAAGAATATGAGATATGAAAAATGTATGAGGAAGTTATCAAAGGTACATTAGGTGAAGTAACTGAGTTGAATGTGGGTGAGGTGACTGAGAGTGTAGCTGAGAGGGATGAAGTTGGAATTAATGAGGTTCATAAGGATGAGATTAGTGAGGGTGAATTTAAAGGTAATGATATTGAGATTGATGGGGCTAAGGTGAATGAGGTTGAGGTGAATGGGGTTGAGGTGAATAGAGTTGAGGTGAATGAGGCTAAGGTGAATAGGGATGAGGTGAATGAAGGTGTAGTTAGGGACAATTATCCTAAGGCAAATGGGACTGAGGTTGATATGAATGATGGTGAGGTTAATGATGTTGAGTTGACAAATGCTAAGGAAAATTATGTTGGAATCATTGGTACCGAATCAGATGATGATAATGATGATGTGAGATTTCATTATGACAATGCCTTAGATGTTGCATTTGATGACTTAAATAAAGGTAGTGGTGGTGATGGTTTAATGGAAGAGGGTATGGAAAATCTATTAGGTTATTCTAATGATAATGAAGGTACTAGCAAAAAACATAAACAAATTTTAGTGAGGTTGAAGGGGAGGATAATATTGAGGAATTGGAAAGTGGGTGTGAAACAGATTAAGAAAGTGGATGTAATAGGAAGAAGTGAGAATTAGGGACATATTTTGCTACCAACTCTGATTTCAAGGAAGCACTCACTACATATGCAGTCCAGTCAGGTATGGATCTTAAGTTTGCTAAAAATGAAAAAGAAAGGGTTAGGGTTATATATAAGTAAGGGTGTCAATGGAATGCCTATTGTGCCAAATTACCAAATGAAGATTCTTGGCAATTCAGAAAATTCGTGGACATTCATAAATGTAGCAGAGCTTACAATGGGAAGATGATTACTACAAAATGGTTAATTAAGAGAATTTAAAACTCATTGAAATATAATCATAAAATTAAAATCAAGGGCATCAAGGAAACAACCAAAAGGAAATGGAATGTTGGTGTAAATAAGACTAAGACAGTTAGGGTTAGGTGTGTAGACAAGGGAATGATTGATGGTTCCTTTTTAGAACAATACAATAGAATTTATGACTATTGTCATGAATTTCTTAGAACAAATATTAGTTCAACGGTTAAGGTGAATGTTCAGCCTGTTCTAAATAATGCAATTGACAAGAGGCCTTATTTCCAAAGATTATACATCTGTTATACAGTATGTAAGGAGAGTTTCAAACTATGTAGGACTATCATTAGACTTGATGGACGTTTTTTAAAGGTCCTGCGTGGAGGAGAAATATTGGTAGCCATATGAAGAGATCCAAATTATCAAATGATGCCAGTAGCCTTTGCATTTATTGAGGGTAAAACAAAGGATAATTGGACATGGTTTTTGGAACTACTCATTGATGATCTTGGAGGTAGAAGTCAATTTCGTACCTATACGTTTATATCAGATAAACAAAAGTTATCTATTTGTTTTAAGTATGCTTTTTGTCTGTTTTTAGGTATCTATCTATTTGTTAATGACCTCTTTTGTATTTCTAGGTAGGGTCTTTTGTTGGTTATGGAAGTGCTTTTACCTGGCGTGGAACAAAGGTTTTGTGTACACCATTTGTATAACAAATTTAGTAAGAGCTAAGACAATTGTTGAACAACATGTCATATGCCTTTAATAATGTCATAATTGAAGCAATAGCTAAGTCAATTGTGACTTTGCTTGAAGAAATTAAAATATACATGATGGAAAGGTGGGCATCAAATAGAATGACATTTGGAAACTATAGTGACGATGTTATCTTGCCTAATATTATAAAGAGGTAATATGTTAAATAACAAGTTATACATGCATGTTATTTATCCTGTTAGTGGGTCTAACCTCATAGAAATGACAAGTTTTCTTGGTGTGCAACCACATGTCTTTAGAAAAATGTCAGGCAAGCCAAATAAGAAAAAGAACCTAGAGCAAGGAGAAATTGATGACACTAATCGAAAAATGAGGAGGACAAGTTTACATGTTAAATGTATTAGGTGCAATAAAAATGGTCATAATAAGGCGACTTGTAAGGTTCCACCTTAAGCAAGACAGAACCGATCTACTCATGCGGCACACGAACACAAGGTCAACCTCATCTAATCAATCACAGGCAACACAGGGTCAACCTTAAGAAACTTAGGCAAGTCAGGCTAGTGGATAAATACCTACACATGGTAGTGGATCAAGACCTGCTAAGGCAAGTGGACCAAATCTTGCACAGACAACAAGTGGACCAAAACTTGCACAGGCTAGTAGATCATGACCTGCTAAAGCAAGTCCTGCAAAGTCAGTTGGACCAAGACCTGATGTCATGAAGTTAAGCATAAGAAGACCAAGCAGAATTATTTGATCACCAAGTCCTACAACCAAGTTAAGTGCAACAAGAAATTTCTCAGGCCCTACCACCAGACTCAGTTTATCTCAAGCAAGAAAAAAGACAAATTAGATGCCTTTAAAAACTCTATTTTCGTTTAGGATTGTTGTTTTGGTTTATGAATGTTGTAATGATGTCTTTTGGAACTCTGTTAGGTTAGATCTCTTTTGAAACTATGTTATGAGGTATTGGTCTATCTTTTTGATGTATTAATTTATATTTTGGTATTATGTATTAGTAGTCTGTTCGTTATGGACTTGTTAATTAATGAATGAAGTTTAATGATATATGTTTACTGATACAAGATTGTGTAGGGAAAATAACAAAAAAAAAAACAAATTTCTACGCGCGGAAGCATATCCACAAAAAATAAAAAGAAGTAAAAATTCCAACAAAAAAAATCATAAAATCATAATTCAACTTGTAATTTTATAATGACAAAATTACAAACTCTCTCATACAATTGCAATTTTTTAAGGAGAAAATTGTAAACCCTACCAATTACAAATTTTTAATGGAAAAATTGTAAACCCTCGCTCAATCGCAATGTTTGGACGGAAAAATTGCAAACCCTCTCTCCAATGCAATTTTTGGACGGAAAAATTGCAAACCCTCTCAACAAACTATTTTTGAATAGAAAAATAGAAAACCTCTCAACAAACTATTTTTGAACGGAAAAATAGAAAACCCTCTCAACAAACTATTTTTGAAAGGAAAAATAGAAAACCCTCTCTAAACACACAACTACCCAAATCTCCAAAACACTCAAAAAACTACATTTTGTTGTTGTGTGGAAAAACTAAAACTAACTATCTCTATTTATATTAATTCTCAAATTCTATTTTTTTCTACTACCCGATGTGGGATTTGGATTAATATGCTATTTGACCCAACAAATCCTCCCTTCATCCAAAGTCGCACATATCTTCAATTTGTCTTCAACTTCATCTTCAAAGCGATCATTATAATTATAATGATTAGGCATATTTGTAAAATTATTACTCTTCAATCTTTTTGTCTTCTTCCTCCCTTGATTAGAATAATTGTTACTCTTCCTTCCTCCCTTGATCGGAACCAGGCTCAGATACCAGTTGTTGGGAAAATAACAAAAAAAAAAACAAATTTCTACGCACGCGGAAGCATATCCACAAAAAAGAAAAAGAAGTAAAAATTCCAACAAAAAAAATCATAAAATCATAATTCAACTTGTAATTTTATAATGACAAAATTACAAACTCTCTCATACAATTGCAACTTTTTAAGGAGAAAATTGTAACCCTACCAATTACAATTTTTTAACTGAAAAATTGTAAACCCTCGCTCAATTGCAATTTTTGCACGGAAAAATTGCAAACTCTCTCTCAAATGCAATTTTTGAACGGAAAAATAGAAAACCCTCTCAACAAACTATTTTTGAACGGAAAAATAGAAAACCCTCTCAACAAACTATTTTTGAACGGAAAAATAGAAAACCCTATCTAAACATACAACTACCCAAATCCCCAAAACACTCAAAAGACTACATTTTGTTGTTGTGTGGAAAAACTAAAACTAACTATCTCTATTTATATTAATACTCAAATTCTATTTTTTTTTCTACTACCCGATGTGGGACTTGGATGAATATGCTATTTGACCCAACAAATTGTTTACTAATTATCATTTATTGATTCAATAAAGATGCATCGATAAAAGAGTGATACATCCAATTCAACTAAATTGATGTTAAATAGATCAATCAAATTGATATTCAAATCAAATCAAATCAGAACCATATTTTATCAGTCAAATTAACGTCAATTTTATGTTCGAAAAAATAGTATATCATAAACATGTATAAACAAGTAAAAATTAAAGATTGAATTACATTTCATTCATCTAAAATCTCATTACAATCAACTCATGCATAACATAAACTTAAATTCCATTTCATTCATCTAAAATTGCATTATCAATTTGTATATTAAAACACTTATAAGTAAGATACATAAATTCTTCAAAAAAAAATCTTCCACTTCATTGTGTTCTAGAGAGTCACTTCAAGGTCTTCCAACTCTTACTTTTGTGCATCAATTTTACCTCATTGTCTTTCGATTCTTCTTTCACATTGAACTAGCTTAAGATTTTGATCTTTATTTTCATTTGCTAACATTTTCAGTTTCTTTTTTTCTTCATGATAAATATGTCCTTATCATCTTTCACTTCATCAAAATAACAAGCAAAATAATCACGTCCTTTTTTAGTAGACCCCTGCGTGAATTTACGAAAACATTATGCAACAACAGCTAAGTGGGGACATTAGAAACATTGTGCCAACTTAAAACTAAAAGATTGGAAGAGAAATCATACCTTATATAGTGTGGACATCCCCAAAATTACTTCTAAAAATTCTTAATTGTTGTTGTCCTTCTAAGCAAAATCAAGTTTCTACGAAAACAACTAGGACCCCATTGCTTCTTGGAAGAAGATGAATAACCCCTGGATTCTGAAATATTATTGTCTTCTCCACCATTACCAAAATCTTTTGGAAACTGATACAAATTTGAAGACATCATTCTTTTACTTCGTTATAGAAATGGAGATGTCCTAATACATACTTTGAACCCTAATTCGTAAGGTTGCAGAAAACATCTTTGATGGGGTTGAAGAATAAGAACAACAAACCCTAACTCGTAAGGTTGAAGAAGAACTTCGGTTGTAGAAGATGTATTTGATGGGGTTGAAGAAGAAGAAAAAGAAGAAGAAGAAGAACGTTAAAAATAATTTCAACATAAACTACCAATGTTTATAACGTGTGATCTTACGTGACGGTCAATTCCTACTTACTAGACCATAACGTTAAAAAAAAAATTAATAACATTTAAGGAAAATGACTCAGATTGATAAACTTAAAACAATTAGTAAAGTTGAAAGATCAAACTGATCATTTTTATAATTAAGGAATCAATATATACTAAAACCTACTAAAAATAACAAAAAAATATTAAACTTATATTTTACCTATAAAAAAAGTATGAAATATGAACGCATTTACAAACTCACCCTCACTCCATAGCACACACTACAACCAATATATCTATTTATTGTTCCAAATAAAGAACTGGTGTGGTAACCTGTAAGATTCAGTGCTAAGAAAATCACAAACGAGGAAACTAATTAAGGTAGAAAAAATTCCTTATGATTAATTTATGATAATGACACAAGATATTTTTCATGTGGTTGCCGCCATGTTCCTCTTGCAATTTTAAGAAAGCAAGTAATAAGTGTTGGAGAAGTTATACTCTTTCTATTCTCCTTTTATTCCTGAAAATATCTTTTAATTACGTTAAAATTCTCACACAACTTTGCTTTATTTCTATGTGTATTGTCACATCTACTTCTTTGCAAAGTGTTAAAAATCAGCTTAATGTTTTGAGTGGAATAGTGGATGGATATATAGGGAACATAATCTGCTTTCCAAGTCATTTTCAAGTTTGGCATATTTTGGTTTATATGTAGTTGATTTTCTTAGATATTGTTTTCATAATTCTATTATTAAATGTGTATTTTCTAAGTCATTATTTCTTATAGTTGGTTTTCTGATATAATCGATTGATGAATTTTTTTTAATATATGATTTATATAGTTTTTTGTAAACGCAAAATAATATTATATAAAAAAACTAAATTACTTTTTTAGTTCAATCTCTCTATTTATTTTTTAAACAATTTTAACCTTTCATATTTATTTTTTCGTTAAAAAAACATTGATGTACTATTTTTTTAAGATACATGACTTATTATTATTGATTTGATATAAAAAAGATTAATTATTAATTATATTATTTATTATGTTAGTCGTCTTATCTATCAACTTTTTCATCTTCTTTTTTTTAATTTGTTCTTTCGTCTTTTTCGTTCTCAAAAAAAATTAATGCTCTCTATGTGCTACATATAAAAAAATAACACATCATCATTTTTATGAAAGAAAAAAAAAACATTAGAGATCAAAACTATTTAAAAAGTAAAAACTATTTAACCAAAATACGAAACTACAATTATAATTTAAACTATTAAAAATTATAGCGTAAAAAACACATGAGCATACGAATGACACAATATGTATAAAAACTACCCTAAAGAAACCAAACAAAAATAAGTAGATGTCAAACTACCCCTAAATTATTATTTATATAATAGTAAATTATAATTATTGTATTATAGTTATTTTCAATTGTTTATCTAGAGCTTAGATTTGAGATGAAACTTGAATTGTTAGTGCAGTGGTAAAAACTTAGATTTGTGATTTCAATCTACCAAGTTTGCATTCAGGCAAGAGCAATTGTAAAATTGTCGTCAATATCATTTGATTTAAGAGAAAAAAAAAATATGCACCGATAGTGTAAAATATTTTTACACTGTCAACCAAGTACGGACGTGTATTCTGTCAAGTCACACGTATAATTTTAAAATACTGATATGATATGGCAAAATATTATAATTCTATTGAATAATGGTGTAAAACTAATTTACACTGACATTGCACTACCTTTAATCTTTTGATTTAATAAAAAAATCTCTTTAACTATTAATTTACAAGATATTTGATTAAGAGATACATTACTAATGAAATACATATTTTAATAATAATTAGTTGATTTATTGATTTATGGAAAACAATTTTTTAATTAACGGTGACAAACAATTATCTCGTATAATATTTATACTAGGTAAATTTTCTGTGCGGTGATTTTATTGGAATACACAAATGAATGAATTTTTTAAATAGTGTAGTGTAATTGTATTATTATTTATTTAAATAATAAATAATAAATAAAATTTTTTAAAATGTGAGAATTTGAATAACTTTAAGTTTTGAATCCTATCGATATTTTGAAGATAATTAATTTAATTTCTATCAATAAATAATATTCAATAACTTAATGTCTTAACATATTTGTTTGTTCTCAAATATCATTATTATATATTTGTAGCTTCAACAACTGCAAGTGGCTTTTATTTCCTATTGTGGTATGTATTCATAAATTTAAGTTAAAAGTAAAATAATTATTTAAAAAAAAAATTATGTTGATAGATATATGTAAAAGATCAAAGAATAGTTCAAAAGTTTATGTGATACCTTTATTTTTCAAAAAATTAGTATTATAATATTAGAATTTTGGTATCTGGTATCAATATGAAAATAGTTAAAAGGTTTGACTTGCAGTATATACTTTTATTGTTTTATGTATAAATAATATTTAATTTAAAAATTGTTCAAGTATATTATTGAAATTATATAAAATTTTATGATAATTTTAGTTTAACTTTCTCCAATTTTATCTAATTTATAAAGTTAGTCTTTCTATTTTATCGTCAAATAGTTTTGACTCCCTCTCATATTTTTCTATAAAAAATTAATGAGATGTTCATTTTTAATTTATGTTTTTATATATCAAGTTCCACAATAAATTCATATACGATGAATTGTCTTGTTACTTAAGAATTTTGTCATTTAAAAAATGAAAACGTTGTAATTTTAAATATAAAAGTAAGAGGGAGATCAAAACTAATTAAATTTAAAATAAATGATCATTTTTATAAATTAGATAAAGTAGGAGAACTAAAAGTGTAATTAAATTTTTTATTTATTTTTAACAATCAAATTTTGTCAAAAATATTTATACCATTTTCTAAATTTATATTATTAAGATTATATCAAATTTAATGTTTTTTTATTTATTTATAACAATCAAATTTTGTCCAAAAAAACTTTAACTTTAAAATCAATTATTTACGCTATTATTTAACTATTTACATTACATTATCCATTTGTCAAATTTTTTGGTCCAATTTTTTTAATATATGTCAAGGTAAAAATTATAAAGGCCGATATTTGAAAGAATACAATAAAAATTATATTAAATTATTATATAATAGTAAATTTAAGACAAAATTTTTAATTGGCCTAACGTTTGTGTCCATGTCAACTTTATGTGGGATCTTCCTCCTTATAAACTCAGAAAGTACGAAAGTCTTCTCCCAATTAAGATTCGTCAGTTTTTCATATTCTTCTTGAATTCGATTGAACCAGTAGTATATTTTCTCAAAACAAAGAAGATTTGATTTGAACTGGCAATCGCGCCGAAGTTTTTGAAAATGTGTTGGGACTTATACAATGTCTGAGGCCCAAAAATTGTTTATGTACAAAGGGGGTTGGGTCTTACACTCTATTAGAGGCCCAAGGTGTTTTTTTAAAAAGAAAGATGGGACTTA
The DNA here is from genome assembly GCA_022829125.1 of Lathyrus tuberosus. Taxonomy (NCBI): domain Eukaryota; kingdom Viridiplantae; phylum Streptophyta; class Magnoliopsida; order Fabales; family Fabaceae; genus Lathyrus; species Lathyrus tuberosus. Next base: position 1,110,913 of record JALAZF010000716.1, on the reverse strand, counting down.
CAACACGAGGGGAGGCCAGAATGATTTTGTTTTAAAAAGGCGACGACCGCGCCGTGATTTTGAAAATACAGTGGGACTTATACAACATCTGAGGCCCAAATTATTTAGTATTTACAAAGGATTGGGTCTTACACTCTATCAGAGGCCCAAAGATTTATTTTTGTACAAGTGATGGGGCTTACAACTTAGGGAGAGGCCCAAATGATTTGGTTTTGAACTGGCGATCACGCGGAGATTTTTGAAATCACAGTGGGACTTATGCAATGTCTGAGGCGCAAAATGGTTTTGGTTAAAAAGGGGATTGGGTCTTACACTCTATTAGAGGCCTAAAAGTGTTTGAAATTTTAAAATCGAGAGGAAACCCTAATTTTAAATAAAAGTGTTATTTTTCAAAGGAAATTAAATGAAAAAATGATATAAAATACCAAATATATTCAAAAATAAGTTGTACACCTTGAAAAACATTTTGAAAAATCATGTTTAATTACATGAGAGTTTGAAATTCAATTGGTTTTGAAAGATCAAAGTGGGGATTCCATTTAAAAATGTTAAAAAACAAATAAAATGAAATTAATTACAAAAATTCTAATTATATTAAATAAATAATTTAAATTGGATTTTTTTTTTTGTAAAATAAAATATTTAAACATTTTAGTGAATTTTGAGAAAAAGAATCAATTCAAACACATAAATATTCAGAGAGAAATTAATTTTTGAATCAATTAACAAAAATTTGAATTATGTCGCCAAGAACACCTGGTTCTTGCCCGCGCCCTCTGTTTTTTCAGATTTGCGTTTTCTCACTTTTCTCCATGATTTCTTAATGGTTTTGCACGATTCAAGTACCAATCTTGTTCGTTTTTGAACAAGGATCGCAACCATATAGATTAATTGCATTTATTTTGAGTATTGAGTGAGAAATCAGAAGAAAACCTCAAGAACCCTAATTTCAACATGAACACCATGAAATTCCATACACGATTGATTAATGGCAATTGATTGAGGGTTATCACTCCATACATGATTATGAACATGTGGCAAAATTATTATGCAGTAAAATATGCATGCATCATGGAGTTTGAAGAGTTCATGCTTACCTCTTGCAGCTGGTGATCGAGTTCTGAGTTAGAGGTGTTACAACTAGGTTCCAATGATCTGGATATCTTCCTTAGGTGCCATGGAGTGTGTTTGAATGCTTGGAATGGATGGAAATGATCTGGAACTGGAGATGGTACCTCAACTGCAAATCTGTCAAGAATTTGAGCAGTTGGCTGGTGATTTTGTGAAATTGATGTTCCAGATGTTATGTAAGAGTTTGGATCACTTCTATATGTTATATGTGAGGTGTGTGAACCCTTAGTTTGGTTGGAATTGCTCTCAAACTCAAAACCCGATGGTGACTTGAGTTAGAAGGCAAACTTGGAGTGAAAGTGGTGATTTTGAGGAAAGCATCAGTTTGGGTGCTTTGGTGTACTCAAACTGATCACAATTGATGTCTATTTATAGTGCAACAAGTTTGTTTTGGCATCAATAGTGAATGGCAACTGGTACAGGTTTGTGGCCAATTGTGATCAAATGGAATTTCAAGTCTCCTTTAGCCATTAACTTGAGGTTAGAGCACAAGCTTTGTAGCTTTGGTTCAGAGATAAGTCTTGACTGAATTCAGTTGGAATGGGCTCAATTTATGCCACCTTGATGCATTCATTAAAGGCTTGGAAACAAAATTGGAGTCTTTGCACTTTTTAGCTCTTTTAGGTTTGGCATGGCTATATGTAGATCCTTGGACTTGGGAGGCTTGGAGGTCAGATCATCCCCCTTAGATTTGATCCTCTGATGTGTCCAAATTGATGACAAGGCTTGGAGTTATCAGATTTGGACAAATCGAGCAAATGTGCACAATTATGCCTTGTAAAACCAGTTCATGATGCCATGTTTCAAGGGATGTATCTCCATGCTCAAATTGAATTTGGAGATGATCTGGTACTTGTTGGAAAGCCCTTATGGCATACTTTAACTTTGATGTTCACCCCTAGACCTGGTTTGACTTGGATCAAGGTGAAAAATGTCCCTACATTTTGGAAAAAGTAAGGCAGATTCTGACTTAGTGAAAATTTCACTAAGTGTTGGAAAAAATGTCATTTTCATGTTTTTGGTGATTTTACTCAAACAATAAATCAAAATTCATGATGAATTGGAATGAGGTCTAGTTGACATATTTGAAGTATGTAACATGAACTTCAATCTGAGCTTTGAATGGGAGAAAAAGGCCTTAGGGTTTGGGAGATATGGCCTTGCAAAGTTGGTACCCTAGCCACTTTGTTCCATAACTTAGAAAAAGTCTAAGTTTTTTATGGTTACCCCTTTTACAAGTTAACTCACTTTCTTTGATTTTTATTGATGAATAATGATTCAAATCATATATTAACATTGTTTTAGGGTTAAGGAACCTTGTTTGACCAAAAAATCCAAAAGGTCAAACTTGGATTTTTGTATAGTTGACTTTTTCATCAGGTGAAATTTTGAATTTGTGATCCCTTTGTGAAATCAATCCTTGGGCTCATTTAAACTTCATGGATGCCCTCCAAGGGTATTTAGGAATGTCTTGGACCCCTCCCTAAGGTTTGAGATCAAGGGTAGGTCAACAGTCAAGGGTAGGGTTGACTTTTTTCATCAGAAACCCTAATTTGTGATCAGATGGTTTTGGGTTCTTGTGGCTTATGACTTGAGCTCTTTGAGTTAATCAAATCTTGTAAACATGCCAATGTGATGTATTTGAGGTCTTTGAAGTTTATTTTGAAGCTTCAAGCCACACCTCCCTTCACAAGTTAACTCAAAGAGTTGAATTAGGTCAAAACCCTAATTCCTGATTTTTTGATAGATGGACCCTCAAGGTGATTTTGCCATTGTGGATGGGTTCTTGAGATCCTTTTGAGTTTGTTAGACTATACATTGAGGCATTGGCTCATGCCCAGATGGAAATTTTCATCTGGAGGCCTCAGTCGACCAAAACCCTAATTTGGTGACACTGGCGATCTTGAGGCTTGATCCACTTGGTATATTGCAACCTTGTGCTTAATTCTTAACGTGGGAGACCTCTTGACCCTTCATGGATGTTTGAGAGGCTAGAAAAGTTGAAGATCATGTCATTTCTTGATTGATCTTTTGTCTAAATGCTCTGAGAGGGGTTAAAACCCTAATCTTTGATTGTAAAGAATACCTAACAATCCCTAAGGAGATTGATGAGGCATGAAAGTACATCCATATTATGGTGATGATTTTCACAATGATGAGAAATCTTGGTGGTTAAAATTTGGGGTATGACAGGTTTCAACCCACCTGTTTTGAGAATCAGCAAGCTTGACGTTTGCCTCGGACAAAGACTGCTTAGTTTGCTTGTGAGCTCTGGCGGAGGATTCCGCAGCCAACTTAGATTTTTGGTAGAATCGAGCTCTGTTCGCAAGGTCCTTCTCCTTCTCTATCAGCAGCTTCGTTGCGTCCTTAGCCTTACATTCCAAGTCCACGTTGTTATGCAAAGCATCTTAGAGACGGCTACTCAAGTCTGAATTCTCCATACGGAGCTCATGCACCATAGCTTGCAACTTGTTGAATTCTTCAATGGCTACGGTGGTCCTTTCTTCCACAATATCAAGATACAAAGGAGGTGCAGGATCAAAAGTCAAGTAGAAGTCTTTAACCCTCTTCTTCATCCAGTATTCATATGGGGGATAAGCTCGGTTGTTGGCCTTTCTCATAACAACTTTACCCTTTCTCTGTATATTGAACCAAGCCTCAAAAGCTTTATGTGCTATTTCTAGACCATCCATTGCTTGAAAATATAAGGACTCTTCCACATCCCTCTTGGCGGGTGGACTCGTCAGAGCGTATCTGAATTTTCTGATGGCCAGAGAAGAATTATAGTTGATTCCTCTTTTTCTTCCTATCAACGAAACATTAGGGAACCCACCACAACTATGAATGACGTCCTTGCAGAGTAACCCATGATCTACCCAGACAATATCCTTGGAAGACAAACCCATCAATCATCGGCACCATTTAAGAGAATCCTTAGTATCCACGAAAGTGCCTGAGCGAGGCAGACGGTTCACGAACCACTTGTAAAATAGAGGTGCACAACAGTGAACAAAACCTCATATTCTCTTCTCATTTATGTTATGGACTGAGTGATAAAGGTCCCCCAATAAGGTCGGCCCTAGATTCTGCGTTGTAAATATTATGATGGCGTCAACATCAACAAAGTCTGATATGTTCGGAAACACAACAATACCGTATACACAGAGAGCCAATATGGCATTTAAAATAATCCATTTTTTGTCTCCAACAGCTTCCTGAGCTTTCTTCATCAAATACCCCAGATGATAACCTCAGAAACCTCCTTTACTAGCGATGTTGGCCTCCAACATTGATTTTCTAAAATAAAGAGCAGTGGCCAGATCCCCAAAGTCTGGATCTTTCTTATAACCGAAGAACAGTGCATCTTCCTTAATAGAAATCCCCAAGATGTTTGAATACTTCTCCAAGGTAGGGGCCAACAAATAGTCTAGAAATACGAAGCATCTCAGAGGAGGATCATAGAATTGCATCAAAGTGTGAAGACCTTTGTATTCATAATCATTGATGTTGTGAACAAAAGACAGAATTCGCCCATACTTTTCTCTGAAAGCTCCCAACACATCCGAACTAGCCATAGCTTTCAGACTGTTAAGAGGGCCTAGACTTGGCTTTGGAAACCTGTAGATGATAATGTTCTTCTTTTTCTCGGTATCCATCCCAATAGAACCCACTGACTGGAATCAAAGGTAGAATATGAACCTGGAAATGAATAAACATGTATGTTAGGTATGAAATGATGCGGTGCAAAGGCATGATATCACAGTGCCACATATAACCGGACGTCTCTGTGTTGGACTGTATGAATAGTGTCGGTGCATAACGGCGTGAATAATAACTGACTGAATATAATAGGATGACCTGTCCACTTCTGTAAGAATACCAGAAAATCGGGTAGGTTAGAATCCAAAGTTACCTGCAAATCTGTAAACACTCATCCCCTATCGCACGTGGGTTCTAAAAAACCAAGGATCCTCAGTGTCATGGACTCTCAGGTCGAGAAATGATGTTACGTTCACCATTTCTGGTTTGGCATCATCATCAATCGAGGAGGCCTCAACTGATTCCCCTCAAAAGGTCATCCTATGGCAAGTTCTCAGCTTCGGGTCCTCGGATTAAGAAGCGTAATGGGTTTGCCATTTCTAGTCTTCCATTATCGCCCCTTGGGAGGAGTGTCTCAACTAAGTCCTCGGGAATGGTCACCAAAGTCGAAAAATCATCAAGGGAACATCCAATGACCCACATCAACATGCAGTATCAGATATCTCCTAGAGGAACCTCGTCTGACTGTGGGTCTCATGAACACTACATGTGGTCACCACCATGCAAGCGACACGACTATCCACTCTAAAACTTGTGTGTATACTCAAGCCTGGGTAGTGGGCTTATCTCTCAGAACACCCGTCCCACCAAATAAAACAACAGTTTAGCACAATCCAGTATATATGGCAATAATGAATGTAAAGCAAGTAAAATGCGATAAAAGCAATAAACATGCAATAAAAGCCATAAATAAAGCAAGTAAAGCATACAGATGAACACCCAACAATAAAAAATAAACAGGCGCTAGGATTGACTCGCTTAGGGATGGGAAAAATCCCAAGCAGAGTCGCCAGCTGTCGCATCTGCGAAAATCAACCGGCGGAAAAGACAGAAGAGTCGCCACCGAACGTTATTTATCCTGACGCTGGGAAAGGAAATGATCGAAGAAAACCTCAACAAAGGGAAAGACATAGTCATCGCAACCACAACCTGGGTTCGGGAGTCAGTTACGCGAGCGGAAGGTATTAGCACCCCCTCGCGTCCATCGTACTCGATAGGATCGACGCTTGTTGTTTCGATCAAAGGGTGTAGGTATCTGAAGCTCAACTGCTAAACGGAAACGGAAAACGAGGAAAGAAGAGAAAAGGTGTCTCGATAGGACATCACCATCCTAGGCCTATGTATTCCCTCGGGAGTGGGAAAGTTAGAGTCAACGTAGTTCGAAGGACTACGGGTTCGTGGGGGAAGGTTGATCGCCAAGATATCGTCGTCTTGTGCCTACGTATCCTCAATCAGATAGGAGAGAGGAAGTCAGAGCAGTCATAGTTCGACCTATGGGGTTTTGGTTATTTTGTGTTTTTTAGTGGACAACGTTAACGTTCGCGTTCCAGCAGTTTAGGTGTTACCTCTCGTTACATGGAGTCTTACGCGTTTACCTGTTTGCGGTAGAACATAAATAACGTATCCTTTACGAATGGAGTGAGGGAGATGAGTAGAGAATCCCGAAGGAAGACGATTGTTTGTTTTTATTTTTTAGAAGAAAGTGTTTTGATTGATTGTATTTGTGGTATGTTTCGTGCTAAAGACTATGACACATGAGCGAATACTTTACAAGGTCGCTCTCAATGGAACGTTTGTAAAGCATCCTAGAAGAGTGAAGGAGACCTTCACTAATCATTTCCCATGTGCTTAAGGCTCGTGGCGCACTCCTCACACAATATTTATTAGGTGTTTTTTTATTTTCTTTTGAGATGAGAGAAGAGAGACTCAAAGGTTGAAAGAGAACAACTAAGGGAAACTAGATCCTAATGTTATCATGCAATGGTGGCCCTATATTTGAGATAAAAGAGAACTATCCTACTCATTATCATACATGGATTGCTAGCCTAATGTCTCTCCTACCCCCAACTTAATCGGAGATTAAGTGGAGCTAGGAATCCTAAGGGATCATGTGAATCAACACAAGTAAATATTATTCTAATCAATCACAAAGGAGAGAAGTAAATAAGAAGTGAGATGGAAAAGGAACCATGTAAGTGTAAACAAGCATGTAAAGTGTCACAAGTAACTTACCATCTCCATGCCAAGCTCAACTATCAAGTAGTTGAAAGCAAAGTACAAAACTATGTCCTAATTCACAAGGAAGTGCTCTAGTTCTATCCTAGGAGCAAAGTTAAACCATATGCAATGAAAAGTGAACCCTAGAGGTGCATGACATACAAGGGGAAGTAGCTAAACCTATCTTATCCTATATATGTTAATGTCCTAAACAACGTCAAAATGTTACAAGTGATGTCTTACAACAACACACAACATTTTCTATTCACAAACTATGTCAAAAAGACTTGTAAAAGTCACAAAAAATTGAAAGTCAAGTCAAGTATTCAAGCCACATATATGATGTGAACATGTAAAGGACAAGCTTGAAGTGTTAATAAGTAATCATGGAATGTACGTCAATCATGTTCAAGTGGTTTGAAAGTTGCATTCAAAGGTGTTATCTTAAGCATGCTTTGATCATTCAAGGTTATACAACAAGCAAACAAGTGTGATATAAACTCACAAGTCATAGGTCAGAAGTGGATACATGTATCTAGTGTGTAAGATCAACCTCAAATTATCACAACATTTCATGTTAAACTCAATCTCAAAAGCTAAGGGAAGTAAGGGTCAAAACCACACTTAAGCATCTTTTAAGGCATGTAACTTATCAACCAAGCAAAGAGGAATGAAAGAACATGGTAAAGTAACATCCAAGCATCCACACCATAAGCAAGAGACCTATAATATCCCATATTTTAATACCAAAAACAATGAGCAAAAATGACATACAAATGAGGTTACAAGAGTGGTCAAAATTCACTTTTTCTTTCACTAGAAGCAAAACAAGTGCAAGTATGTAAAAGTAAATCCAAAGTCAAGAAAATCAAGTGTTTATACACATGGGAAAGTGGAAAATGATATGTGGAATGACACATTTGAATATCAAAAGCTTTGTACAAACATGGCAGATCCAAAGTCCAAGTGAAAACAACAAAGTTAACTTCTCATTCATGTTTAAACCTGTGAAAGCATAATACCAATTAGGAACATGTGAAGTGACCTATAAATCAACATGATCAGGCTCTAACTCATTCTAATCCACATGTTAAATGATGCACAAAAATATCCTAAAGAGGATAGCACAAATACATCATCAAACTAAAACACTTAAGCAAACATCAAGCATGATCGGGTAAGCAACTTAGGGTTCAAAAAGAATCATGTGAGTCATGATCAAAAAGTAATATCCAAGGATCAAAAAGGAACCTAAAATTTCATTGTATATAGGCTTAAACATTCCCTCAAAATTGGTTTTAAAGAGCTCACACATTGGCATTAAACTTGACCTAGTCCTAGCATGTATCAAACAATTAGTCATGTAATGGAATGAACCATGAAAATTAGTTAGAGTCTTTAGAAAATTAGGAGAAATTAAACATATCATGTTAAGGTCAGTTAGTGATCATGTACAAAAAATTGGACCAAAATCATGCATTAAATACATTCAATTAATTGCAAACATCAAGCACATGTCAAGGATGATCATATAAAGCAAACTCAAAAGATGAATTTCAAATGCATTCCAAAATTCATGGACAAGATAAAATCAAGCATCAACATGTTAAAAAAACAAATGGCTACTTGCATACCAAAAATTAGGTCCAAAAGATTAGAGGAAGGTCACTTTTTGTGGCTTGTATCACAAGGTACACCATTATGAACACATATCTTTCAAAAATCCAAGAAAAATATCCAAACAGCCAAAAAAATAACTTAAAATTCATCAAAAATTAATTAACATGTTCAAGAACATAAATGAATTTTTTCAGGATTTTATAAAAATATTTAGTATTTTTAAAAATTCAATTTGAAACGTGTAACAAAAAAGAAGCAAAAAAAAACAATGGCAAGGGGAGGGGGTGCTACACTAGTAACCTCCTAGTTCAATTATCGTGTGGGCTCATGAAGGGAGGGGCGAATAACATTTCTGTAGGCCCACTGCACAACAAAAATGTTCCTCTTAAAACATGAATATCAGCCAAAAAAACAAGGGAAGAGTATGAGAGAGGTTACGTGGGGGTGGGGGGAGTGTGCCTCATTAATGCGTTGGCACTCCCCCACGCGCTTGATCAAGATCCTACGACCAAGATAATCATGCTACCACATCACATGCTAAGCATTATTATTTCGTTCAACATTAAAATGAAAAGAAGAAAATGATACATTAATAACATTATCAATTGGTCAAGTTGTTTTTAAGTGGGAAAAGGATAAAAAATAGCCATGAACTAAGAGAAGACGACACGTGGTCGTCTTCTCCAACCTTCCATGCACAAAATCAAACCTAAAATCCATGGCTATGCTTGCAGAAGAAATAATGGTGAAAACTACAACACCCTTTTCTACCCCACAATTATCACAGCGGAATAAACATAAATTCATAGTAAAATCAGAATCACCTCAAGGGTGCACATTTCTCAATAAATTCAAATCAACAAAATTGCTCCGTAAACAACGGGTTTTCCTCAAAATAACTCAAAATGCCTTCAAAGGGCAGCAGAACCACCATAACCACAAAAATCCCACAAAAGGGTTTATTAAAAATAAATCGTAGTCATCAAATAATCAATAAAATAACAGCCAAATAAAACTCAACATGGTTCGACTCAACAACCCAACCCGATGTCACACTCTCAGAGCAAGACCCTCTACATCGACCAAAATGCAAATAACTTCAAAAGTCCTCAAAAGCATCCACAGCTAATCCTGATCACCTGCACATTACCCACGTGGAGGCAACATTCAAACAGGCGGGGTGAGTAATACAATTCATTATAATCAATATAAAATAAGATATGCATAAAAATGGCGTCATCATCATATACAACATCATCAGAGTCATCACAAGGAAAACATCAAAACACGTCATCATAAATCACAACAAATGCCACATAAATGCAATGCACAACAGGACTCATGCATGTGGTACCAATTGTCACAATCGATGGACACTTAGGCCATCACCCTCCAAAGATCTCCGTCAATAGGATCGGTTCCACATAAGAACCGGAGCACGTCATAAACCACTTCACATCCACACAATGGGATGGAAGCCACAAATAGACCGAAGTCTAACATCATCACAGAAATGCTACGAATGCATGATACACAACGTCATAATCATCATCTTCAATAAAAACCATCTATGTGCATCATCATTCATCAATCCTCATGTTAAATATATCATCATATATTCGTCAAACACAACAAAACATCATCTCATAATCATCAGTAACAGCAGGGTAAATCATCAGAAAAACCACAGCATCAAAACATCAAGACAACATAGAATCATAACAAAATTTCGCAAACAGCAGACGCTAGCTATGCGAACCTGCTCGTTGGGACCTTCGCTTTGCGAAGCTGGCAGCGAAGCCCCAATCCCATACAAAAACCAGAGAGTTCCCCAGTATGCCTCTCCTCACTCCTCTATTTGCTGTGCGAAGGCCTTCGCTGGGACATTCACAGTGCGAGCCCACAAAATCAATCTCAGAACTTATCCCAGTATCATCACACAATGTATCGCGCATTCGCTGCGCTGCTCGCTTTGCGAGTCTGGGTGAACATTCGCCTTGCGAATAATTTGTTCGCTTTGCAAACTAGCGGTTCCTGCAATCACTGCTACACACCAGTAGCATCCCAGCCCCAAAACCTTTACGATTCCAACCTCAATTCACCCCAAAACACTCTCAAAACAGTCCTGAAACATCAAGGCAATCAAAGGTATAAAGCCTACAACTATTAGGTCGGTTAATTTCACTATTCTAACTCGAAATACCTAAACCTTCACAAATTCTCAAGATTCCCATAAACCCCATAAATCCCTTTCTCATACAAGATCCCACATATAATCAAAGAAGGTTTTGCCTCGAAGGCTTATTTTTACCTGAATCAATTTAACTCAGAAATACCTCTAAATCATCAATAGCTCATAAACCCTTGAAAAATCCCAAAACCCTCAAGATCCATTTTTAAACACATCACATCCTATATTGAAAACAATGAAAGACAATACTCCTCATACCTTAGATTGTCGACTCGGAGCTTTCTCTACCAATTCTTCGGAAATCTTCTCGAATCCTCGCCTTTTCCTTATTTCCTCAGAGCTCTGCACTTTCTCCTTATTTTCACATTCCAACCAAAATGAATCCTATTCCTTTCCAATTCCTTTTTGTTAAACCCTTGGGCATTCCAAAACGGGCTTTCCCTAATTTACCCTCACTAATCCTCCTCAAAAGTCCATCTTACCCTTAATTCCTCTAATATTATTTTAAATTAATAATAATACTAATATATTCATATTATATACTATTATTTATTTAAAATAACCAAAACTCCACCAAAATGCCAACGTCAACACAAACCACCAAAATTCACTGAAAATTCACAAATATTATATTTAAATAAATTAAATAAATATTCTAATAAATTTTGGGTGTTACAACTCTCCCCCACTTAAAGAATTTTCTCCCTCGAAAATTACCTTAAAGAAATAGAGTCGGATACGACTCCCTCATCTGATCTACACGTTCCCAAGTCCAACTTTCGCCAGCTGGTCCACCCCATAACACCTTCACTAAAGTTATGTCTTTACCCCACAGTTGCTTTATCTCTCGATCGTCAATCCGCACCGGTAAAGCTTCCACTGTCAGATTATCCCTCACTTGTACATCATCCATCTGAATCACATGTGACAGATCCAGAATGTACTTCCTCAACTATGACACATGGAACACGTCATGCAAATTCGCAAGTGACGAAGGTAAAGCAATTCGATTGGCTACCTCTCCTATCCTCTGCGAGATTTGGTATGGACCAACAAACATGGAGTGAGCTTCCTAGACTTCAAAGCTCGACCCACGCCAGTCACTGGCGTCACCCTCAAAAACACGTGATCTCCCTCTTGGAATTCAAGTGTCTTCCTTCTTTTATCATGGTAGCTCTTCTGATGACTCTGCGACGCTCTCATCCTTTCTTGGATAATCTTAATCTTTTCGGTCATCTCTTGCATAATCTCAGGTCCGAGTACAACACTTTCACCTGACTCATACCAACACAAAGGAGTTCTACACCTCCTCCCATACAAAGCTTCATAGGACGTCATTCCAATACTAGCACAAAAACTATTATTGTACATGAACTCAATCAACGGAAAATGGATATCCCAAGATCCTTCATGGTCCAACACACAAGTCCTCAACAAATCCTATAAAGATTGGATAGTCCTTTCTGTCTAACCGTCCGTCTGTGGATGATAGGCAGAACTCATCCTCAACTTAGTACCCAATGCATCTTGCAAACTCTTCCAGAATCTCGATGTAAATCTCGGATCTCTATCCGACACAATACTCGAAGGTATCCAATGCAACTTCACAATCTCCTCAATGTGCATCTCGGCTAACTTCTGCATAGAATGATTAATTTTCATCGGCAAGAAATAAGCCGATTTAGTTAATCTATCCACAATCACCCAAATGGAATCATTTCCCTTAGCAGTCTTTGGCAATCCCACCACAAAATCCATGGAAATACTATCCCACTTCCATTCTAGAATTCTCAATGGCTGCATCATACCTAAAGGATTCTGATGCTCAATCTTTGACTTCTGACAAGTGAAACATGCATAAACAAACTCCGCAACATCCTTCTTCATACCTGGCCACCAAAACAACCTTTTCAAATCTTGATACATCTTCGTAGCACCGGGATGAATACTCAACCTACTTCGGTGTCCTTCTTCAAGTATGCTATTCTTAATATCTGGGACATCTGGAACACACACCCTGTCTCTGAACATCATCACACCATTCTCGTCAACTCGGAATTCTCCTCCGTTACCTTGGTTGATCAAAGTCAACTGGTCCACTAACTTCAAGTCAGATTGTTGTCCCACTCTAATCTTTTCCAGAATGCCAGTAGTCAACTTCAACATTCCCAACTTCACACTTTCATGAGTCTCTTCACACACCAAACTCAAATCTCAGAATTGCTCAAGTAATTCCAACTCTTTCACCATAAGCATCAACATATGCAATGACTTTCTGCTCAATGCATCAGCCATTACATTTTCTTTGCCCGAATGATAACTCAAATCAAAATCGAAATCCTTCAATAGCTCTAACCACCTTCTCTGCCTCATATTCAACTCTTTCTGATCGAATAAGTACTTCATGCTTTTATGATCACTGAACACTTCAAACTTAGAGCCAAACAGATAATGTCTCCAAATTTTCAACACAAACACCACGGCAGCCAATTCCAAGTCATGGGTAGGATAATTCCTCTCATGAACTCGCAATTGTCTCGAAGCATAGGCAACTACTTGTCCATTCTGCATCAATACTCCACCAAGACCCATCTTCGATGCATCATAATTCACCACAAAAGATTCGTTCGGATTAGGCAAAATCAACACTGGAGCGGTCGTCAACTTCTTCTTTAATTCCACAAAACTCTCTTTGCAAGCTACATCCCACACAAATGATTGACCCTTTCGAGTCAACTGAGTCAAAGGTAATGCCAACTTAGAAAAGCCCTCGATAAACTTGCGGTAATAACCCGTCAATCCCAGAAAACTTCGTATCTCAGTAGCAGACTTCGGAGTCTCCCACTGCAACACAACATCAATCTTGGAAGGATCTACAGCAATTCCACCACTTGAAACCACATGGCCAAGAAAACTCACTTCCTTCAACCAGAACTCACACTTTGACAGCTTCAGATACAACTTATTTTCTTTCAATACTCGCAATACAGTTCTCAAATGCTCAGCATGCTCTACTTCAGACTTAGAATATATCAGAATATCATCAATGAAAACCACCACGAACTGATCCAAATACTCATGAAAAATCCGATTCATATACTCCATGAACACACCAGGTGCATTGGACACACCAAACGACATCACAATGTATTCATAGTGACCATACCTCGTTCTGAAAGTTGTCTTCGGAATGTCATCAGGCTTAACACAAATCTGATGATAACCAGACCTCAAATCAATCTTACTAAACACACAAGCACCTACTAACTGATCCATCAAGTCGTCGATTCTCCGAAGTGGATATTTATTCTTGATAGTCACTTTATTCAACTGCCGATAATCAACACACAACCTCATACTTCTATCTTTCTTCTTCACTAACAACACAGAAGCACCCCACGGAGAAACACTTGGTCGGACAAACCTCTTCTCATGTAATTCTTTAAGTTGTTTCTTCAATTCACCTAACTCAGAAGCTGACATCCAATAAGGAGCCATTGACACTAGACTCGTACCTGGTACTAAGTCCACCGCAAACACTACTTCATGTTCTGGAGGCAAATCACTGATGTCATCTTGAAATACATCTGGAAATTCATAGACAACAGGCAACTCCACACTCGCAGCTTCACGATCAATCTGCAACGATGCAAACATTGCAAACACCAAGGCTTCATCTTCCATAAGCTCGCCTACTTGCTTAGCAGACAGGAACATCAACTCTTCACTATCACCAAACTCAGGAAACTCCACAGTCTTAGTATAACAATTGATATGAACATGGTTGAACTCCAACCAGTTCATTCCAAGGATTACATCGATTTGGTGCAAGGTTAAACACACAAAATCCATCATAAAACTTTTCCCAAAAATCGTCAAAGGACATCTCAAACACACAAAAGTAGTAGTAACAGAACCATTAGCAGGAGTCTCTATTAGCATACTACCATTCATATTAGACAACTTCAAGTCCAGTCTATTAGCATATTTAAGCGAGATACAAGAATGAGTAGCACCAGTATCAATCATAGCAACCAACTCAATATTATTAATAAAACAAGTACCTCGAATCAGGTTGTCCTTCTCTGACACTTCTACACCACTTAAAGCAAACACTCTACCACTGATCTGAGTAGCACTAGCCGTCTTCTTCGGTTTTTGACACTTGGTACTGATGTGACCCTTCTCACCATAATTGAAATAAGTTGGACCTTCATCCTTGCAATCAGTAGCTCTATGACCCTTCTTATCACACCTGTAGCACCTCAACACACTATTAGTACAAACATCAGCACGGTGACCTTGCTCGCCACACCTATAACACATCCCAGAAGCGGGAGCTGCTCCCCCACTTATCTTTTTCCCCTCTTAAGCCTTCTGCTTCCCTTTGTCGGCTGAAGTTGTATAAGGTTTACCTCTATACTGCCCTTTCTTCTCACTCAACTGCTTGTAGTGAGCAGATCGAGCTCGGTTATCCTCATCGTAGATTCTGCTCTTGTCCACCAACTCAGCATACCTGCAGATCTGTTGATACCCCAATACCCTGCTTAATCTCTGGTCTCATCCTATTCTCGAACTTGAGGCATTTGGACATCTTAGCATCAACACGGTTGTAGTGAAGACAAAACTTCACCAGCTTCTCGAACTTCGCAGCATACTCTGTAACAATCATGTCTCCCTGCTTCAGCTCAAGGAATTCCACCTCCCTCTTACCACGAGCATCCTCTGGATAATACTTTCCCAAAAATTCCTGCTTGAACACAACCCAGGTTATCATAGTGCCAACATCTTCCAGTCTTTGATGGGTGTTATCCCACCAACCCTCATCCTTTTCTGACAACATATGAGTTCCAAATTGAACTTGCTGTGCATCAGTACATCCCATTCCTCTTAAAATCTTCTCGATCGCCTTTAGCCACTTGTGTGCACTTGCTGGATCATGAGTACCCTAAAATTCTGGTGGATTGTTCCTCTTGAACTCCCCTAAATCACGAAACTCATCTGGGACTTCACCATTCGGATTGAGTTGCCCACCACATTAGCAACTGATTTCAAAGCATCAGCAAAAGCACGATCATTTCTTCTAGCCATCCTACACACCACCAACAAGGTTAGAAGAACTAAAACATCGACAGTGTACACACACTTGTCGACCGACAGGGGACTGACATCACGTAAAAACCTGGCCGGACGGACCGACCTGCTCTGATACCACTAATGTAATACTCTTTTCTACCCCACAATTATCACAGCGGAATAAACATAAATTCATAGTAAAATCAGAATCACCTCAAGGGTGCACATTTCTCAATAAATTCAAATCAACAAAATTGCTCCGTAAACAATGGGTTTTCCTAAAAAAAAACTCAAAATACCTTCAAAGGGCAGCATAACCACTATAACCACAAAAATCCCACAAAAGGGTTTATTAAAAATAAATCGTAGTCATCAAATAATCAATAAAATAACAGCCAAATAAAACTCAACATGGTTCGACTCAACGACCCAACCCGATGTTACACTATCAGAGCAAGACCCTCTACATCAACCAAAATGAAAATAACTTCAAAATTCCTCAAAAGCATCCACAACTAATCCTGATCACTTGCACGTTACCCACGTGGAGACAACATTCAAACAGGCAGGGTGAGTAATACAATTCATTATAATCAATATAAAATAAGACATGCATAAAAATGGCGTCATCATCATATACAACATCATCAGAGTCATCACAAGGCAAACATTAAAACACGTCATCATAAATCACAACAAATGCCACATAAATGCAATGCATAACAGGACTCATGCATGTGGTACCAATCGTCACAATCAATGGACACTTAGGCCATCACCCTCCAAAGATCCCTGTCAATAGGATCGATTCCACACAAGAACCGGAGCACGTCATAAACCACTTCACATCCACACAATGGGATGGAAGCCACAAATAGACCAAAGTCTAACATCGTCGCAGAAATGCTACGAATGCATGATACACAACGCCATAATCATCATCGTCAATAAAAACCATCTATGTGCATCATCATTCATTAATCCTCATGTTAAATCATATCATCATATATTCGTCAAACATCACAAAACATCATCTCATAATCATCAGTAACATCATGGTAAATCATCAGAAAAACCACAGCATCAAAACATCAAGACAACACATAATCATAACAAAATTTCGCAAACAGCAGACGCTCGCTGCTGAGCTCGCTGTGCAAACCTGCTCGTTGGGACCTTCGCTTTGCGAAGCTGGCAACGAAGCCCCAATCCCATACAAAAACCAGAGAGTTCCCCAGTCTTCCTCTCCTCGCTCCTCTATTCGCTGTGCGAAGCCCTTCGCTGGGACATTCGCTGTGCGAGCCAACAAAATCAATCTCAGAATTCATCCCAGTATCATGACACAATGTATCGCGCTTTCGCTGCGCTGCTCGCTTTGCGAGCCTGGGCGAACATTCGACTTGCGAATGATTTGTTCGCTTTCCGAACTAGCGGTTCCTGCAATCGCTGCTATGCACCAGTAGCATCCCAGCCCCAAAAACCTTTACAATTCCAACCTCAATTCACTCCAAAACACTCCCAAAACAGTCCTGAAACATCAAGGCAATCAAAGGCATAAAACCTACGACTATTAGGTTGTTTAATTTCACTATTCTAACTCGAAATACCTAAACCTTCACAAATTCTCAAGATTCCCATAAACCCCATAAATCCCTTTCTTATACAAGATCCCACATATCATCAAAGAAGGTTTTGCCACGAAGGTTTATTTTTACCCGATTCAATTCAACCCTTAATAATCCATCATCGATCCTCAGAAATACCTCTAAATCATCAATAACTCATAAACCCTTCAAAACCCCCAAAACCCTCAAGATCCATTTTTAAACACATCACGTCCTATATTGAAAACAATGAAAGGCAATACTCCCCATACCTTAGATTGTCAACTCGGAGCTTTCTCTACCAATTCTTCGAAAACCTTCTCGAATCCTCGCCTTTTCCTTCTTTCCTCAAAGCTCTGCATTTTCTCCTTATTTTCACGTTCCAACCAAAATGAATCTTATTCCTTTCCAATTCCTTTTTGTTAAACCCTTGGGCATTCCAAAATGGGCTTTCCCCAATTTACCCTCACTAATCCTCCTCAAAAGTCCATCTTACCCTTAATTCCTCTAATATTATTTTAAATTAATAATAATACTAATATATTCATATTATATACTATTATTTAATTAAAATAACCAAAACTCCACCAAAATGCCAACGTCAACACAAACCACCAAAATTCACAAATATTATATTTAAATAAATTAAATAAATATTCTAATAAATTTAGGGTGTTACAAAAACACCATGCTTTAACAACACTTTACACACTCAAATCTTGATCACTTTTCATGAAATAATAGTCCAAATTGAAGCCCACAAAACGTAGATCATGAATCCATGCTCAAAATTCTCAAACAAACCACACACAAGAAGATATAAAGGGGATATATTATGATATCATACTTTAAAGAATCACCATTTCAACCAAACTTTATCCAAACACATTGTCTCTTCATAGAGGACTTCAGATGCACGTTAACCACATGATTTCAAGACCTATGGAGGTTCTACCATGGTGCTAAAGTTTCAAAAATCACAAACATGTATGAAGCTTTACTCACGTACAAGAAACCCGATAACTTCCTGCAATTCTTCTAATCTACTTCAGGAAAGAAAAATAAATGCTTTAATCTTCTTGGATCTTGCTAAAACTCCCAAAAATGAAGAAGATGATGAACCTTTGTAAGACAATGGTGGTGATTTTAGGTCCAAAATAGTTCATACAGTAGATGAATTGAGGGTTGGTGATGATGAATATGGAGAAAAAATGGTGGAAACTCCAAGGAAAATTGATCTATGAAGCTATGGAGTGTTGAGCTTCAATGGTGGATTTTGGTGATTTTAGATCTGTTTTGTGAGAATGAGTGTGTATAACTGAATTTGTTAGGGTTTACAGTTTATATATGGGTGGTTAGAGGATGTTAATCATGGTTAGAGGCGTGGTTAAAAGCTTTCGTTAAAAAATTAAAAAATAGAGGTTATGTTGTGCATACAGGTTTGGCTTGCTTTGGTAGTAAATTATGGCTATGGCATGATGATAACAATGATGATGATGAGTGGTAATGGATCAGTACACTAGCTGGTATGAATAGAACAACAACAACTTGTTTATTAAGTTTTTAATTTCTCTTTTATGGCATATATGGTAAGTTTCATATGTGTGCATGGATGTGTAAGATATGCATGGTTAAGAATGGAAATGATGGTGACATGGGGTGTATACGCATGGCAAGGGGTTTGTGTTTTGGTGGTGGTTCAAATTTGGCATGGTTTTGGAATCCTTAAATCACATTTGCATGGTAGTGACTTTAAGCTTGTGTATCTTGATGAATTTTGAATAAAAAAGGATAGTTTTGGTGTCTTTGGAAAGATGGCATTACATACAACATATTTGATGTTTATAGAATTTGGAATTGAAGTCTCCAACACCATAAACAATTGGCATGAAGTTGGTATGACACAAGCTACCACATGTGTTGGAAAAAATTTCTAAGTTTTTATGTTTCACAACTTGCATGATCATGACTTTGGAGCACCATAACTTTATGAATATCGATCAAATCATCAAGTTCTTGGTACCAAATTAAAGCTCTCACTTCTTACAATAAGTTTGATGTGGAAATCAGACTGAAAAAGGGCTTGGAACATGGTGAAAAATGGTGTTGAAAACCTGGTCACAAAGCTGAGTTTTAGAACTTAGAAAAAATTCTAAGTTTTTCATTTGAACAACTTAAAGATACCAACTTTGATTGATCATAACTCTTGATCTAGAAATCAAAATGGAACATTCTTTATATTGTTGGAAAGCTTAGAATACACACTACAACTTTCATTTAAGAAAAAATTTCAAATGAAGCTTGGATCATAGAGAAAAAGTGGTATAAAGTTAGTTGCATGGCATGAAAAACTTTCCCAAATGGAAAGTTTCAAAAACCCTAGATTTCCAAATTAAGTAACTTTCCATAATTCTTGATTTTCCTTGACTCCTTTGACATTTCTTGATCAAATCTCTCCCATTGACCATATTTGACATGATGAACATGAGTTTGACCTAAAAAATCGAGAGTTGACTTTTTCCTTGATCAATTGACTTTATTCCCGATTTGTCTGATTTTTCAACCATCTGGCCAATCGAAATTCTTCTGAATGAAACTGTGGTTCAAATGAGATGTCCTAAGTCTTGAGGAGCCTTTGTGGATTGAGTGATTAAGTATATCTCATTCTCATTACTCTGAACACTTCATACCATGGAAACCTCTGATCACATGCCTCGTGAACCAATGATGCATGTGTGATGTTCATGACCTAAATGCATATGAAAAATGAAGCATAAGCCATTTATTGGGTATAAATAAGAGAGAAAATCTTGAGGTATTACACTTAATATCCTTTTTCGTCATGTATCTTTGGCAGAGGTTCATATTTGTCCCTTAACTAAAAAAATGTCCATTTTGGTCCCTAAATTATTCAAATAGAGTCACATTTGTCATTGACGTCAAAGGTGATAGTCAAAGTCAATAGAATATGCTAGATGTCACTTAGGTGGATTAGTATTTGCTTAAGTGGATAAATAATGTTTAATTGAAATACTTAACGGGATTTAGGGTTTGATTTACTTCATTTCTTGTATTTTCTCTCTGAGTGAAATGAAGGAACTCTCTGAGTAAGCGAAGGAAGAACGTACAGGAGTGAATGCGAATGCGAATGATTCAAAAGGTAGTAACGAAGACTGAGAACAAAGAAACAAAGCTTGATAACGAAGGAACAAAGGTTGAAATGAAAAGAGAAAGACAAGTTTATTGGTAAGTCTAATGTTTCACCTCTTTCAATTTTAGGGTTTACTGGGTTTTCAAATTTCGCCCCTTTCTAATATAAGATTTAATGGATTTTCAATTGAATGGATTTAATATATGGGGTTGAATGCCTAATATTCATTTTAGGGTACATTCTTCGTATTAGGTTTTTTGTTGGTTCTTATTCGAAATGTTAATTTGTTTTGCATCAGTGTGATTGTTTGATTTTTTGTTGATTTTAGGAATTTGTGTTGTACGAATGTGATTGTATGAATTTGTGTTGGTTTTACAAATTTATGTTAATGTTGTTTCTAAATGTTAATAATTATTGGTTCTTATTAAGTAGTTTTCCTTTTAGGTAAATAATGGATGACTTTGTTCATGCTTTTATACACCACAAAGGTTCATTATAGATGATGAGTTTTCTAGTATGAAGGATTAGTTTCTGAGTTGAGATGTGATGTAGATAAATGGAAATATTTTGAGGTTGTATGGATGATTAAATACTTAGGTTATAAAGAAGATGGAACTATATTATTCAAGGATCCTACATTTGGTATGTTTACTTTGAGTGATGACTAAGGTGCCCAAGTTGTAGTTAATTTATGTAAGGTATATTTGAGTGTTCATATGTATGTACAACATCCACTTTATCAACCTGAGTATTATGATGGTCCAATAGAGGAATAGACCATAAACCCATAGGATATTGTATTCTTGATGAAGAATATGAGATATGAAAAATGTATGAGGAAGTTATCAAAGGTACATTAGGTGAAGTAACTGAGTTGAATGTGGGTGAGGTGACTGAGAGTGTAGCTGAGAGGGATGAAGTTGGAATTAATGAGGTTCATAAGGATGAGATTAGTGAGGGTGAATTTAAAGTAATGATATTGAGATTGATGGGGCTAAGGTGAATGAGGTTGAGGTGAATGGGGTTGAGGTGAATAAAGTTGAGGTGAATGAGGCTAAGGTGAACGGGGATGAGGTGAATGAAGGTGTAGTTAGGGACAATTATCCTGAGGCAAATGGGACTGAGGTTGATATGAATGATGGTGAGGTTAATGATGTTGAGTTGACAAATGCTAAGGGAAATTATGTTGGAATCTGGTACCGAATCAGATGATGATAATGATGATGTGAGATTTCATTATGACAATGCCTTAGATGTTGCATATGATGACTTAAATAAAGGTAGTGGTGGTGATGGTTTAATGGAAGAGGGTATGGAAAATCTATTAGGTTATTCTAATGATAATGAAGGTACTAACAAAAAACATAAACAAATTTTAGTGAGGTTGAAGGGGAGGATAATATTGAGGAATTGGAAAGTGGGTGTGAAACAGATTAAGAAAATGGATGTAATAGGAAGAAGTGAGAATTAGGGACATATTTTGCTACCAACTCTGATTTCAAGGTAGCACTCACTACATATGCAGTCCAGTCAGGCATGGATCTTAAGTTTGCTAAAAATGAAAAAGAAAGGGTTAGGGTTATATATAAGTAAGGGTGTCAATGGAATGCCTATTGTGTCAAATTACCAAATGAAGATTCTTGGCAATTCAGGAAATTCGTGGACATTCATAAATGTGGCAGAGCTTACAATGGGAAGATGATTACTACAAAATGGTTAATTAAGAGAATTCAAAACTCATTGAAAGATAATCATAAAATTAAAATCAAGGGCATCAAGGAAACAACCAAAAGGAAATGAAATGTTGGTGTAAATAAGACTAAGACAGTTAGGGCTAGGTGTGTAGACAAGGGAATGATTGATGGTTCCTTTTTAGAACAATACAATAGAATTTATGACTATTGTCATGAATTTCTTAGAACAAATATTAGTTCAACGGTTAAGGTGAATGTTCAGCATGTTCTAAATAATGCAGTTGACAAGAGGCCTTATTTCCAAAGATTATACATTTGTTATGCAATATGTAAGGAGAGTTTCAAACTATGTAGGACTATCATTAGACTTGATGGATGTATTTTAAAGGTCCTGCATGGAGGAGAAATATTGGTAGCCATATGAAGAGATCCAAATTATCAAATGATGCCAGTAGCCTTTGCATTTATTGAGGGTAAACCAAAGGATAATTGGACATGGTTTTTGGAACTACTCATTGATGATCTTGGAGGTAGAAGTCAATTTCGTACCTATACGTTCATATCAGATAAACAAAAGTTATCTATTTGTTTTTAAGTATGCTTTTTGTCTGTTTTTAGGTATCTATCTATTTGTTAATGACCTCTTTTGTATTTCTTGGTAGGGTCTTTTGTTGGTTATGGAAGTGCTTTTACCTGGCGTGGAACAAAGGTTTTGTGTACACCATTTGTATAACAAATTTAGTAAGAGCTAAGATAATTGTTGAACAACATGTCATATGCCTTTAATAATGTCATAATTGAAGCAATAGCTAAGTCAATTGTGACTATGCTTGAAGAAATTAAAATATACATGATGGAAAGGTGGGCATCAAATAGAATGATATTTGGAAACTATAGTGACGATGTTATCTTGCCTAATATTATAAAGAGGTAATATGTTAAATAACAAGTTATACATGCATGTTATTTATCCTGTTAGTGGGTCTAACCTCTTAGAAATGACAAGTTTTCTTGATGTGCAACCACATGTCTTTAGAAAAATGTCAGGCAAGCCAAATAAGAAAAAGAACCTAGAGCAAGGAGAAATTGATGACACTAATCGCAAAATGAGGAGGACAAGTTTACATGTTAAATGTATTAGGTGCAACAAAAATGGTCATAATAAGGCAACTTGTAAGGTTCCACCTTAAGCAAGACAGAACCGATTTACTCATGCGGCACAAGAACACAAGGTCAACCTCATCTAAGTCAATCACAGGCAACACAGGGTCAACCTTAAGCAACTTAGGCAAGTCAGGCTAGTGGATCAAGACCTGCTAAGGCAAGTGGACCAGATCTTGTACAGACAAGTGTAGGGGTGTTCGTGGGCCGGTTTGGTTCGGTTTTGACAGAATCCGATACCCGAACCAATGAAAAACAAATGGATTGGTTTGGATTAGATTTTTATATTTTTGCAATAAAACCCAAACCAAACCGATGCAAAAAACAATGGATTGGTTTGATCGGATAAATTAAATATAAATATACAAATTTATTTTTTTACACACTAAAATATAAAAAATAAATATTGAACACATGACACACATATTTTTAAATAAGTTATGACCACCTTAGTCATACAGTTGTTGTATTTCACTTAAATATTCAATAACTTAAAAAAAAATTATTGCATACTCATACTCCATTCCATAGTATAAAATTAAAGGTTTGTAGTTTGCAAATACTTGTGATTTGAGGTTTTGCGATTTGGGAAGAAGGTTGTGGTTTACGAATACTTGTAGTTTGCAATTTGTGAGTTTGATTTATAATGGTTGTGAAGTTTGGTTTCTCTATATTTTATCATTGATTGATATACTTCTGATAATTTGAAAGATGTCGTTCCGTTTTTCATTGGAAATGTCCAGAGACTATACATTTTTGTTTCTTTCATTATGGTTTGTACTTGGTAACTATTAGACCAATTTTTCTCTTCATTCAATAAATAAGTAATAACTTAATTAAAATTAATAATTTATTATATGAATTAATTATGTTGATTGTTATTGGTTTGGTTCGGGTTTATGGGTAGCAAATTAGAAATCAGATGCCCGAACCAATTAACATCGGTTTTAATTGGTTCGGTTCGGTTTTTGCCCGAACTGAAAAATGCCCAACCCAAACACATTGGTTTGGTTTAGATTCGGTTTGGTTCGGATTTGCCCGAACCAATGAACACCCCTAGAAAAGTGGACCAAAACTTGCACAGGCTAGTAGATCATGACCTGCTAAAGCAAGTCCTGCAAAGTCAGTTGGACCAATACCTGATGTCATAAAGTTAAGCATAAGAAGACCAAGCAGAATTATTTGATCACCAAGTCCTACAACCAAGTTAAGTGCAACAAGAAATTTCTCAGGCCCTACCACCAGACTCAGTTTATCTCAAGCAAGAAAAAAGACAAATTAGATGCCTTTATGAACTCTATTTTTGTTTAGGATTGTTGTTTTGGTTTATGAATGTTGTAATGATGTCTTTTGGAACTCTGTTAGGTTAGATCTCTTTTGAAACTATGTTATGAGGTATTGGTCTATCTTTTTGATGTATTAATTTACATTTTGGTATTATGTATTAGTACTCTGTTCGTTATGGACTTGTTAACTAATGAATGAAGTTTAATGATATATGTTTACTGATACAAGATTATGTAGGGAAAATTAAAAAAAAAAAAAAAATTTCTACGCACGCGGAAGCATATCCACAAAATAGAAAAAGAAGTAAAAATTCCAACAAAAAAAATGATAAAATCATAATTCAACTTGTAATTTTAAAATGACAAAATTACAAACTCTCTCATACAATTGTAATTTTTTAAGGAGAAAATTGTAAACCGTACCAATTATAATTTTTGAATGGAAAAATTGTAAACCCTCGCTCAATTGCAATGTTTGGACGGAAAAATTGCAAACCCTCTCTCAAATGCAATTTTTGGACGGAAAATTTGCAAACCCTCTCAACAAACTATTTTTGAACGGAAAAATAGAAAACCCTCTCAACAAACTATTTTTGAACAGAAAAATAGAAAACCCTCTCAACAAACTATTTTTGAACAGAAAAATAGAAAACCCTCTCAACAAACTATTTTTGAACGGAAAAATAGAAAACTCTCTCTAAACACACAACTACCCAAATCCCCAAAACACTCCAAAGACTACATTTTGTTGTTGTGTGGAAAAACTAAAACTAACTATCTCTATTTATATTAATTCTCAAATTCTATTTTTTTTTCTACTACCCGATGTGGGATTTGGATTAATATGCTATTTGACCCAACAAATCCTCCCTTCATCCAAAGTCTCACATATCTTCACTTTGTCTTCAACTTCATCTTCAAAGCGATCATTATAATTATAATGATTAGGCATATTTGTAAAATTATTACTCTTCAATCTTTTTGTCTTCTTCCTCCCTTGATTAGAATAATTGTTACTTTTCCTTCCTCCCTTGATCGAAACCAGACTCTGATACCAGTTGTAGGGAAAATAACAAAAAAAACAAATTTCTACGCACGCGGAAGCATATCCACAAAAAAGAAAAAGAAGTAAAAATTCCAACAAAAAAATCATAAAATCATAATTCAACTTGTAATTTTATAATGACAAAATTACAAATTCTCTCATACAATTGCAATTTTTTAAGGAGAAAATTGTAACCCTACCAATTACAATTTTTTAACTGAAAAATTGTAAACCCTCGCTCAATTGCAATTTTTGGACGGAAAAATTGCAAACTCTCTCTCAAATGCAATTTTTGGACGGAAAAATTGCAAATCCCCTCAACAAACTATTTTTGAACGGAAAAATAGAAAACCCTCTCAACAAACTATTTTTGAACCGAAAAATAGAAAACTCTCTCAACAAACTATTTTTGAACGGAAAAATAGAAAACTCTATCTAAACATACAACTACGCAAATCCACAAAACACTCAAAAGACTACATTTTGTTGTTGTGTGGAAAAACTAAAACTAACTATCTCTATTTATATTAATACTCAAATTCTATTTTTTTTTCTACTACCCGATGTGGGACTTGGATGAATATGCTATTTGACCCAACAAATTGTTTACTAATTATCATTTATTGATTCAATAAAGATGCATCGATAAAAGAGTGATACATCCAATTCAACTAAATTGATGTTAAATAGATCAATCAAATTGATATTCAAATCAAATCAAATCAGAACCATATTTTATCAGTCAAATTAACGTCAATTTTATGTTCGAAAAAATAGTATATCATAAACATATATAAACAAGTAAAAATTAAAGATTGAATTACATTTCATTCATCTAAAATCTCATTACAATCAACTCATGCATAACATAAACTTAAATTCCATTTCATTCATCTAAAATTGCATTATCAATTTGTATATTAAAACACTTATAAGTAAGATACATAAATTCTTCAAAAAAAAATCTTCCACTTCATTGTGTTCTAGAGAGTCACTTCAAGGTCTTCCAACTCTTACTTTTGTGCATCAATTTTACCTCATTGTCTTTCGATTCTTCTTTCACATTGAACTAGCTTAAGATTTTGATCTTTATTTTCATTTGCTAACATTTTCAGTTTCTTTTTTTCTTCATGATAAATATGTCCTTATCATCTTTCACTTCATCAAAATAACAAGCAAAATAATCACGTCCTTTTTTAGTAGACCCCTGCGTGAATTTACGAAAACATTATGCAACAACAGCTAAGTGGGGACATTAGAAACATTGTGCCAACTTAAAACTAAAAGATTGGAAGAGAAATCATACCTTATATAATGTGGACATCCCCAAAATTACTTCTAAAAATTCTTAATTGTTGTTGTCCTTCTAAGCAAAATCAAGTTTCTACGGAAACAACTAGGACCCCATTGCTTCTTGGAAGAAGATGAATAACCCCTGGATTCTGAAATATTATTGTCTTCTCCACCATTACCAAAATCTTTTGGAAACTGATACAAATTTGAAGACATCATTCTTTTACTTCGTTATGGAAATGGAGATGTCCTAATACATACTTTGAACCCTAATTCGTAAGGTTGCAGAAAACATCTTTGATGGGGTTGAAGAATAAGAACAACAAACCCTAACTCGTAAGGTTGAAGAAGAACTTCGGTTGTAGAAGATGTATTTGATGGGGTTGAAGAAGAAGAAAAAGAAGAAGAAGAAGAACGTTAAAAATGATTCAAAATGATTTCAACATAAACTACCAATGTTTATAACGTGTGATCTTACGTGACGGTCAATTCCTACTTACTAGACCATAACGTTAAAAAAAAAATTAATAACATTTAAGGAAAATGACTCAGATTGATAAACTTAAAACAATTAGTAAAGTTGAAAGATCAAACTGATCATTTTTATAATTAAGGAATCAATATATACTAAAACCTACTAAAAATAACAAAAAAATATTAAACTTATATTTTACCTATAAAAAAAGTATGAAATATGAACGCATTTACAAACTCACCCTCACTCCATAGCACACACTACAACCAATATATCTATTTATTGTTCCAAATAAAGAACTGGTGTGGTAACCTGTAAGATTCAGTGCTAAGAAAATCACAAACGAGGAAACTAATTAAGGTAGAAAAAATTCCTTATGATTAATTTATGATAATGACACAAGATATTTTTCATGTGGTTGCCGCCATGTTCCTCTTGCAATTTTAAGAAAGCAAGTAATAAGTGTTGGAGAAGTTATACTCTTTCTATTCTCCTTTTATTCCTGAAAATATCTTTTAATTACGTTAAAATTCTCACACAACTTTGCTTTATTTCTATGTGTATTGTCACATCTACTTCTTTGCAAAGTGTTAAAAATCAGCTTAATGTTTTGAGTGGAATAGTGGATGGATATATAGGGAACATAATCTGCTTTCCAAGTCATTTTCAAGTTTGGCATATTTTGGTTTATATGTAGTTGATTTTCTTAGATATTGTTTTCATAATTCTATTATTAAATGTGTATTTTCTAAGTCATTATTTCTTATAGTTGGTTTTCTGATATAATCGATTGATGAATTTTTTTTAATATATGATTTATATAGTTTTTTGTAAACGCAAAATAATATTATATAAAAAAACTAAATTACTTTTTTAGTTCAATCTCTCTATTTATTTTTTAAACAATTTTAACCTTTCATATTTATTTTTTCGTTAAAAAAACATTGATGTACTATTTTTTTAAGATACATGACTTATTATTATTGATTTGATATAAAAAAGATTAATTATTAATTATATTATTTATTATGTTAGTCGTCTTATCTATCAACTTTTTCATCTTCTTTTTTTAATTTGTTCTTTCGTCTTTTTCGTTCTCAAAAAAAACTAATGCTCTCTATGTGCTACATATAAAAAAATAACACATCATCATTTTTATGAAAGAAAAAAAAAACATTAGAGATCAAAACTATTTAAAAAGTAAAAACTATTTAACCAAAATACGAAACTAAAATTATAATTTAAACTATTAAAAATTATAGCGTAAAAAACACATGAGCATACGAATGACACAATATATATAAAAACTACCCTAAAGAAACCAAACAAAAATAAGTAGATGTCAAACTACCCCTAAATTATTATTTATATAATAGTAAATTATAATTATTGTATTATAGTTATTTTCAATTGTTTATCTACCAAGTTTGCATTCAGGCAAGAGCAATTGTAAAATTGTCGTCAATATCATTTAATTTAAGAGAAAAAAAAATATGCACTAATAGTGTAAAATATTTTTACACTGTCAACCAATTACGGACGTGTATTCTGTCAAGTCACACGTATAATTTTAAAATACTGATATGATATGGCAAAATATTATAATTCTATTAAATAATGGTGTAAAACTAATTTAAACTGACATTGCACTACCTTTAATCTTTTGATTTAATAAAAAAATCTCTTTAACTATTAATTTACAAGATATTTAATTAAGAGATACATTACTAATGAAATACATATTTTAATAATAATTAATTGATTAATTGATTTATGGAAAACAATTTTTTAATTTACGGTGACAAACAATTATCTCGTATAATATTTATACTAGGTAAATTTTCTGTGCGGTGATTTTATTGGAATACACAAATGAATGAATTTTTTAAATAGTGTAGTGTAATTGTATTATTATTTATTTAAATAATAAATAATAAATAAAATTGTTTAAAATGTGAGAATTTGAATAACTTTAAGTTTTGAATCCTATCGATATTTTGAAGATAATTAATTTAATTTCTATCAATAAATAATATTCAATAACTTAATGTCTTAACATATTTGTTTGTTCTCAAATATCATTATTATATATTTGTAGCTTCAACAACTGCAAGTGGCTTTTATTTCCTATTGTGGTATGTATTCATAAATTTAAGTTAAAAGTAAAATAATTATTTAAATAATTATTTTTTTTAACAATTTTAATCTTTCATATTTATTTTTTCGTTAAAAAGACATTGATGTGCTCTTTTTTTAAGATACATGACTTATTATTATTGATTTGATATAAGAAAGATTAATTATTAATTATAATATTTATTATGTTAGTCATCTTATCTGATCGACTTCTTCATTTTCTTTTTTTCAATTTGTTCTTTCGTCTTCTTCGTTCTCAAAAAAAGTTAATGCTCTCTATGTGCTACATATAAAAAAAATAACACATAATTGTTTTTATGAAAGAAAAATAAAACATTAGAGATCAAAACCATTTAAAAAGTAAATTAAAACTATTTAACCAAAATACGAAACTAAAATTATAATTTAACCTATTAAAAATTATAGCGTAAAAAACACATGAGCATACGAATGACACAATATGTATAAAAACTACCCTAAAGAAACCAAACAAATAAATAGATGTCAAACTATGCCTAAATTATTATTTATATAGTAGTAAATTATAATTATTGTATTATAGTTATTTTCAATTGTTTATCTAGAGCTTAGATTTGAGATGAAACTTGAATTGTTAGTGCAGTGGTAAAAACTTAGATTTGTGATTTCAATCTACCAAGTTTGCATTCAGGCAAGAGCAATTGTAAAATTGTCGTTAATATCATTTTATTTAATAAAAAATCTCTTTAACTATTAATTTACAAGATATTTAATTAAGGAGGACAACTTCGTTATTCATCACAAAAAATTAGATAGTCTATTTTCAACCAATCCGCTAATGACATATAATTTTATTATATTTAATTATTTATTTAATGATTTAAATTTTGTAAATTTCCAATACAATATAACCTAATTTATTCTATGGATAACTCTACTCAACTTTTTGAAACAGATAAATAAGAATTCACCTTAATTAAGAGATATAGTACATTACTAATGAAATACATATTTTAATAATAATTAATTGATTTATGGAAAACAATTTTTTAATTAACGGTGACAAACAATTATCTCGTATAATATTTATACTAGGTAAATTTTCTGTGCGGTGATTTTATTGGAATACACAAATGAATGAATTTTTTAAATATTGTAGTGTAATTGTATTATTATTTATTTAAATAATAAATAATAAATAAAATTGTTTAAAATGTGAGAATTTGTATAACTTTAAGTTTTGAATCCTATAGATATTTTGAAGATAATTAATATAATTTTTATCAATAAAAAATATTCAATAATTTAATGTCTTAACATATTTGTTTGTTCTCAAATATCATTATTATATATTTGTAGCTTCAACAACTGCAAGTGGCTTTTATTTCCTATTGTGGTATGTATTCATAAATTTAAGTTAAAAGTAAAATAATTATTTAAAAAAAAATTATGTTGATAGATGTAAAAGATCAAAGAATAGTTCAAAGGTTTATGTGATACCTTTATTTTTCAAAAAATTAGTATTATAATATTAGAATTTTGGTATCTGGTATCAATATGAAAATAGTTAAAAGGTTTGACTTGCAGTATATACTTTTATTGTTTTATGTATAAATAATATTTAATTTAAAAACTGTTCAAGTATATTATTGAAATTATATAAAATTTTATGATAATTTTAGTTTAACTTTCTCCAATTTTATCTAATTTATAAAGTTAGTCTTTCTATTTTATCGTCAAATAGTTTTGACTCCCTCTCATATTTTTTTATAAAAAATTAATGAGATGTTCATTTTTAATTTATGTTTTTATATATTAAGTTCAACAATAAATTCATATACGATGAATTGTCTTGTTACTTAAGAATTTTGTCATTTAAAAAATGAAAACGTTGTAATTTTAAATATAAAAGTAAGAGGGAGATCAAAACTAATTAAATTTAAAATAAATGATCATTTTTATAAATAAGATAAAGTAGGAGAACTAAAAGTGTAATTAAATTTTTTATTTATTTATAACAATCAAATTTTGTCAAAAATATTTATACCATTTTCTAAATTTATATTATTAAGATTATATCAAATTTAATGTTTTTTTATTTATTTATAACAATCAAATTTTGTCCAAAAAAAACATTAAATTTAAAATCAATTATTTACGCTATTATTTAACTATTTACATTACATTATCCATTTGTCAAATTTTTTGGTCCAATTTTTTTAATATATGTCAAGGTAAAAATTATAAAGGCCGATATTTGAAAGAACACAATAAAAATTATATTAAATTATTATATAATAGTAAATTTAAGACAATTTTTACTTGGCCTAACGTTTGTGTCCATGTCAACTTTACGTGGGATCTTCTTCCTTAGAAACTCAGAAAGTACGAAAGTCTTCTCCCAATTAGGATTCGTCAGTTTTTCATATTCTTCTTGAATTCGATTGAACCAGTAGTATATTTTCCCAAAACAAAGAAGAAGAATGGCTCTCACAAGTTCGTCTCCCTTTTAAAAAATATCTTGTAATGGTGGAGAAGTAAGTAACAGTTTTGAATATAGGGGTTTTTCAGCTTATTCAAAGAATCAATGAAGACCTAATTGTTGGTGTTGTATTTTTATTGTACTGAGAAGGACAACAACAATTAAAAATTTTGGGAAGCAATTTTGGAGATGTTCTCACTATAAGGTGTGATATATCTTCTTAATTTCCAATTTTGATTTGACATAGTGGGTTATGTTTTTTTCAACTTATGTAGGGAAATACAAATAATGAATGTGATTATTTTGATTAGTATTGTGATGAAGTGAAAGATGATAAGGACATGTTTGTCATAAAGAAAAAGAAAAGGTTAGAAATTTTAGCAAAAGAGAATGAAGATGCACATCACAAAATGGTTCAATATGAAGAAAGAATTGAAAGACAAAGAGATAAAATTGATGAACAAAAGCAATACTTAAAAGAACTTGAGGCGGCTCTTAAAAATACAATGAAGTGGAGGAAAATTTGGAAAATTGTATGTTTTGTAGTTATAAGTGTATTAATGTACAATTTGATAATGTAATGAAATGTTGTTTATGCAATGAAATGTTGTTTTGTAGATCTATAAAGTATAAAAGTAATGAAATGTTTTTTCTGCAATGATAATGTAATGAAATGTTGTTTTCGCAATGAAATGTAATTCGGCTATAAGTGTTTTAACTAGTATAGAAACATTTGATACTTGAACTAGTATAAGATTTTAAACTGATATGGTAGACATAAATTTGATAATGTAATGAAATGTTAATATTTTGCAATGAAATGTAATTATGCTATAAGTGTTTTAACTAGTATAAAAATATTTGAAGATTGAACTAGTATAAGTGTGTTAATTGGTACACATAAATGTGATAATTGAACTGGTATAAGGGTACAAGTGTAACTAGTAGGTGGTAAATGTACCGTGTTTCTTGTTTTCTTTCCCTTTGATTTTATGTGTATTTTAAGCATTTTAGTTCGTTTTTTTATGTGTTTTTGTCTTCTGTGTTTGTTTTTCTGGGAATAAGAAGTCAATGGAGCAAATCAGGACGAAAAAGGGTAAAGATTGCACGTAACAGAGCACTTCAAATACAAAATGTCTGAGGACAACATAGTTTGGCCGTGTGCCATGACACAGGTCGTGTTTCCCCTTGAAGCCCCCTCCATATAGTAAACCCGAGGCTGGTGTAGCACCCCAAAATTTGTCCTCCCTTTTTTTAACCTCTAACTGGCTTATGTTTCCTTTTCATCTGCATCTTCATTAGATCATACTCATAATCATACACCGCATTAGTCTTCTAGGGCATGGGATCAGGAGTTTCTCTGAGTCAGGGCTTCCTATTTGCCTTGAGATAATTTCATTCAAGTTTGGCAGAGGGTTGAATTATTATTGTTGTAATTTCACATCAGAGTTCGTCAAGTATCAAGTTCATTTTCTTCAAGATTTGTCAGGCATCAAGAGCCTAAGGTTTCATCACTTCTTTGGTTCAAGTTTGTTGACCAGCTCATATTTAACGGGCTCAAGGTTAGGGTTTGTTTCTCATGGTTGTCAGGGGGTGATGGTATGGCTTCAAGTCAGGTGTGGTTATGATCTAGATCAGACGGAAGTTTGACCTAATCTGGGTCAAACCATCAGGAGACTGCTTCAATCACAAGTTATCAGTATCATTAGACTCTCTCAGCCAGTGTGCGCCCAAGGTCAAGTTATGTGGTGTGGAGGTCATCAGGTCATCAAAGTTTAATTTATAGGGAGTTTGGTTCGATCATCAGGTTCATCATGGCTCATCAGTGTGTTGGTGGTTTACCCGTGGATTTATTTTCCTCAGCGCGGATTCAATAATCGACGCAAGGTTTCAAAGTGACTCAGATGGTTGTTGTTTCTGTTGGCTTGTTGTTCAGTGGTAGTTGTGTGCCTTTAATCAGATGTTGTGAAAAGTTCAGAGATTGGAGTAACATGGTTGTCCATTTTTAGAACCATTCTTTATTCTTTTTATACTATATCCATTTATCATCCAAAATCCATATTTTTTCTATAATCCATTTTTATCCATTTCAATCCAACTTCCTCTTTTTTTATATTATCTATTTTAGCCATTTGAAAATTCATCTATGGATCCATTTCATAACCAAATAACCATTCTCTTTCAAGTAATTAACCATTTATCCATATCCATAAAAATCCACTTCATTTTTAATGTCCATAATTATCCATTCTCCGTTTTAAATCAATTTTCCGATTTCCATTTCAAATATCCATTTTCAATTTCCAATTAATATTCCATTTTCAATTTCCAATTAATATCTTAGCCAAGTCACATTCTACAAACCCACACTTCATTACAAAAAAGCCATACCACACACACTTTGCATTCCTAAACCGTACCACCATGTCACTACAAGCCAAAAGAAATTTGTAGCAAAATAGGAAGCCATAACGTGCGTGCATCCTACACAACTTCCAGCATGCCTTTGCCACGACTTTCAGCAATTCCACTCAACCCTGCTACTTCCTGCTACGGCAACAACAACATCCACGCCAAACCGTACCACTGCAAAAAACCTGCGAGACCGCAACAACTCGTTTACACACCACTCACCATACCAGACAACATCTGCAACACAACAAGACAAAGCCTTTGTACCAGAAACTTAATCTACAAGTTTATTTTGAATTTAAAAGAAGAGGTTGGGAACAGAATAGAAAAGGAGAGAAAAAAAAGTTAGAGGAAAAAAACCTTCATTGTGCTGTACACACTTCCTCCATAAGTTTTCTTCAATCTTCACCACACATAACCAAAACCTCAATATTTTCTTCTATCATCAATCTGCATCAACACTCCCTCAAACAACTAAACCGCCATTGTATAATTTCAAACACGCCATAAACTTTCCAGCAACAATCTCATTCGCCTTCATCATTTTCAGCTTCACAAAAAAAATGGTAGAATCTCAGTAGAGAGAACTCAGTCGAGAAAGAAAAGAAAGGTGGTCGGCGAGAGGGTAGTAAAGAGTCATGTTTCATCAGCGATAAAACCTGCAACAAATTCATCAGTGAATTCGCGGTGATGCATCACTACAATTCGCAACACACGGGAAAGAAAAAGCAAGTTCAATTGAAGAAGAAGAAGGAGATGCGGTAATCGCAGGCTGAAGAACACAATAGAGTTCAAGAGTAATATACCTGAAGGATTCCTCTGGTTTTCTTCTGCTGCAGTTGAAGACGTCATCGGATCGACTCCGATTTGTAAGCTTTTCTTCTTTCACCATCATCATGTAAATATTGTTTGCTTGTTGTCTGTTTTGAGCTTCGATTTGGATTGAGTTTCAGAACGTTTCTGTGCTGGGACGTTGGAGAAGATGCGAGCTAAGCTTCTAAGAAGAATCAGCAAGGAAGAATCGTGGAATTGAGAGAAGGTGCAGGAGTGAGGTTCGTTTGTTGGCGATGCGAAGGTTCCGCCGCCGGCGGCGAGAGGCCACGGCGCAGCGGAGCGATGTGTTGCTTTGTTGTTGTATTGTGTGGAGGTTCGTATGAGGTTCGAGACGGAGATGGCTTTGGTGTCGCGCCGTTGGTTTTGTGAATGATGGGGTGGTCGCCGACGTATTTGATGGAAGGAGAGTGTTGGAGAAAGGAAAGTTGAAGAAGATGACGGTGCAGGGAGAAGGAGAAGAGGATTGAGTTTGTAAGCTGTTCTGAAGCAGGTCTAGGGTTCTTTTCTTTTGACCGTGGCAACATCATGGGCCGGGCCTTGGGCCTTTGTTTTGTTTTTTTCTTTTCCACACCATTCCAAGTACTTAACCGCACCCCCATCGGCTTTGTTCTTTAGATCTTGGGCCTAAGAGCTTCCAAGGCCCATGCGCCTGGTGCTGATTCCACCACAACTCCTGCTGCACCCTCTTGTTTCTTAGATTTAGAACTTATCTTGTTTCTCTTTTTTAATTAATTAACTTTTAATATTGGTTAATTGTTCTTAATTAGATTTTAGATATTAATCTTGATTTTAGAATTAAATTTTGATTTAATTAGATTTTTAATTTTAGAATTAGAATTTAATTTTGGTTTTGATTTTGATTTTAATTTTTAGTCTTAATGGTTAATTAACCTTTAGTATTAAGTTTTGATTTTAGGATTTTATTTTGATTAATTAGATTACAATTTAATTTGAATTAATTTTAGGTTTAATTTTAGAATTAGTTTTTAATTTTAGATTAACTCTTCTTGTTAATTTTTAATCTTGATTTTACTTAGTATTTTAATTCTAACTTGGACATTCTTGATTAATTGTTGATCTTGATTAATTTCTGATTAATTCCTGATTTTCTCTCTGTACTTGAATTTCTCTTAAATTGGTTTCATATTTGATTCTCTCTTTGTGATTGAGCTGTCTGGTGTTTACTTGTTGATTACTCTGTATTCACATGCTCCATTAAGGCTCCTAGTCCGACTTAATTTCTGATTAAGCTCGGAGTAGGATAGACATTAGGCTCTCAATCCTAGCATGATAACATTAGTTAGGCGTCCCTCCTAACCTTGACCATAGGGCCACTTTGTATGATAACTTGTAGGATTCAGTTTTCCCTAGACTTTGCGTGCGTCTTTCTCTTCTAATCTCAAAACAATAATCAAGATACTTAATAAAGATGACGAGTATTGTGCGCCACAAGCCTCAAGTACATGGTAAATGAAGAAATGGGGGGTTCCTTTCATTTTTCTAGAGTGTTTAGCGGACGTCCCGTCTTGGGTCGATTTGCGACGCATTCGGTTCTATATCATAGACTTTAGTGCAGTACGAATCACAAACAAAGTCAATACCCTTCTTCAGAAGCGTTTCTTCAGATATCGTCCCCCTTCTCTCGCACCCATGCAATCGAGACCGTTCCAATTTTCCCGTAGTAGCGTGAACTACGGATGCTCTGATTCCTCATTCCCAAACGAGGATACGTAGGAACGAGGATCCCTATCCTTGGAGAGCACACTAACGACTAACTTCCCCTCTTCTCTCACACCCGTGTGATCGAGACCAATCAGTTAACTGAACCTTTTCTCTCGCCCTAGTGCGACCGAGACTTTTTTGACCCGTAGGTCGAACTACGACTGCTCTGATTTCCTCTCTCTGGTTAGATTGAGGATACGTAGGCACAAGACGGTGATGTCTTGGCGAGCAACCTTCCCCCCATTCACCCGTAGTCCTCCGAACTACGTTGACTCTGACTTTCCCATTGCACGAGGGAATACGTAGGCCTAGGACGACGATGTCCTATCGAGTCTCTTTTTCCCTTTTTGTTTTCCGTTTCAGTTTAGCAGTAGGCTTTAGATAACTCACCCTTTGATTAGACAACATCATGGATCCCATCGAGTACGATGGACGCGTGGGGATGCTAATACCTTCCCCTCGCGTAACCGACTGCCGAGTCCAGACTATGGTTGCGATGACCATGTCTTTCCCTCTGTTTAGGCTTTCTTCTATCGTTTCCTTTTCCTGTGTTGGGATAAATAACGTTCAGTGGCGACTCTTTTGTTCTGTTTCTGCCGATTATTTTTCGCAGTTGCGACAACTGGCGACTCTGCTGGGGACTTCTGGTTCCCTATGCGAGTCAATCATAACGCTTGTCTGTTTTCATTTCATTGGGTGTTTACTTTTGTGCATTATTTGTTGTATATTACTGTATTTTACTGCATTTATCGCATTTGATTACTGTTATCATATTGCTTTGTTGTTGTTGTGCTGTTGGGTGGGTTGGATTCATGAGAGATAAGCCCAATACCCAGGCTTGAGTATACACCTAGGTCTAGAGTGGAAAGTAGTGTGACTACGTAGCGTCTTGGTACGTTTGGTTTACACGAAATCCACATCCAGACGAGGTTTTCTTGGGAGATATTCTGATTTGCACGTCTTTTACATTTTGGGGTGTTAACCTTGGGAGCTGTCGACTCTGGCGGCCATTCCCCGAGGACTCAGTTGAGGCACTCTTCCCAAGAGGTAATAATGGTAGACCAGAAATGGCAAACCCATTATGCTTCTTGATCCGAGGACCTGAAGCTGGGAACTTATCATAGGGCGACCTTTTTGAGGGGAATCAGTTGAGGCCTCCTCGATTGATAATGATGTCAAACCAGAAATGGCGACCGTATCATCATTTCTCGATCTGAGAGCCCGTGATGCTGAGGAACCTCGATTTTTCTAGAACCCACATATGAGAATGGGCGGGTGTTTACAGGTTTGCAGGTAACCTCGACTTTCATCCTACCTGGTATTCTGGTTTTCTTATCAGTGCGGACTTATCAGCTTGGTATTCTGATTATTCAGGTATTCCGGTATTTTCTCCGGTATTTTTTTATCAGTGTGGACTACTACAAATAATACATTTCATGACAAAACTTTCACCTCACCCTACCAAAAACCGAGGTCATAACTCAAGGCGCGCCATGTTTTATATTATTTTTTAATAAATATCACAATTTCAACCGGTTATAAAATAAAATCGAGGGGAAAATATTTTAGAATACGCTTCGAATCCCAACATTAGCAGTTAATGTTTTTCTTTCTTTAAAAGTTGTGTCTTTCTTTTTATTTTATTTTTTTACTTTTAAATTAATGATCTATTCATTCAACTATATTTAATAACTGGGGGATTAAATGATCATATTTTACTATAAAAGTACTCGTTGATCAGATTTTACCCTAAATCTAACTTATATGTAACTGCTCCAAAGTCTTACGCATCATTCTTTGGGATGGATTACAAGACAGAAAAAATCTCCAATGTTCTTCAATCTTGAACAAAATATTTTTTTCTGCCCTTGCAATCTATCTCACATACTGATGTTGATGTTGTTATTGTATTTATGTAATAACCTTCTTATGTTATCAATCAAAGAAAACATTGAGACCTTTATTGTTTTCCTCGGCTGACAACATTGAGAAATTTATTACTAAACACAATCATTCATTTTTCTTTCATATTCTCTTTCATGTGAAAGCATTTGCTATGAAAACATTTGCTCAAGATAATGAAATCTCTCTGGGATGAATTGCAAGTACAAAAAATAATCTCTTTGTTAGAACAGATAACTTCTCAGAAATATGAAAACAATGTAAGTATATAAAAAAAATTCTCTTGTTTGGAACACACAATTTCTCTAGGTTGTTCTCCAAGAATCCATTGTCAAACTCTTGATTTATTTAAGTAATTTATTTTAATATTTTGTGTAAACAATGTAAATATAAAAAAATTACCCTCGGTTTTTAATAGAAACTGAGAGGTACGTGCCTTGAGTTGGAACATTTTTTATTATTATTTTTATTTAAAAAGAAACACATTTTACCTCATTTTTTAGTGATAACCGAGGTAAAATATAAGTGTGTTTATTCAGTTTCTTCACCGTCCTTTAACAACTCTTTGTCTTCCATTTAATGGGTTTCAACGATCAAGACACTGCCATTAGTGATCCTCGCAAAACCCTCATTATAAAAGCATTATGAATATAGTATATTTAATAGTAGTAAATCCACAAGAAACTCAAACGTTGTTGTGAAACCCTCTATGTTTAATTAGTGCGCCATGAGATTTTACAAAGTAAAAGTATCAATGTGATAAAATGTAAGAGCATAAAACATTAGTGAGATTGTATTTACTTTGCCAAAGATTTATGTGATAGATTGCAAGAGCAAAAAATTATCATGGGTTCAAAGTTTGGTTCATAAATAATCATATAACTGAATATTTATTTTATTTATCTAACATTTTTTTGTTTTATATCAGAAACAAATGAATGAAAAAGTCATAGAGAATATATTGCATTCAATATTTGATCTTCCTCAAGATATCTAGTATATGTTCTTCACCGATGAAGAACAACATTTTTACTTTAATATTCTGTGTATATCTTTCCCCTCGGTTTTATTGTTAAACCGAGAGGTATATGTTGCTAGTTTGAAAAATATAAAAAAGCTATTGTTGGGGTTCGAACCCATGACCATTTAAACTAACTCCTCGGCTAGTTATAATCCAAGGGGTAAAGTTTCCACTTTTCATGTCACCTTTCGTTACCTCAGCATTGTAACTAAGGTGATATCCATTTTGCGTCCGACATAACATGTGTTATTTGTAGTAGTGGATGTCGTTCATGTATCGAAAGATAATGAATCGACATCTGAAAGCGAGTTGCTAAGCAATTGAGTTCGAGGCGTCACTGACAAGGTGACTTGATCTCAGTTGAGAAAAAATCAAGATGTGTCGTCACGTGACAAGACGTAGCGCTCTTGATTGATTTATTTAGTTGTGCCTGAAATATGTTCAGATGTGAATGCCACAAAAGTGGGTGATGCACATGGTTATCTTATTTTCTATAAAAAATGCTTAGAACGTCTCGTACTTCAAAACATACATAAATTGTAGAGATGATTCTAGATGGACGAATCATAATTCCTAGTCTTATTTTGTATTAATTGTTAAAACTTTATTCTTCATTATGCAATCAAACAAACCACTTGCGATCACCTTAGATAAGCATAGTTGAGACAGAATTTGATAATTACATATCTCTCTGTGGGATTGAACTTTTGTATTACTTGACACAATTGTGCAGTTGTGGTTCATACACACATTAGTAACCAAAATATTAACCTTTATTTATTAAGTACCAACATTCAAGCTTCCAAAACAGTTTAACAAAATATAACATAATACATCGTAATGATTCCCCTATAAGAGTTCCAAACGAGACCTAAAACAGAAAACATACCAGTTGTTTTGCTCTCGTTCAACATTACACTTAAGTTTCACTATAATAGGGTACCAAAAGAGACCTAAAACTTAAAAATCTAATTTTTTCTTCTTGCTTATTTGAGATGCACTGAGCCTAGTTGTAGGACCTGTTACATTCTTTATTGCAATTAGCCTGGTTACAGGACCTGGTGATCCTACACTTCTTACTGGTCTCCTAATACTTAACTTCTTGACTAGAGTTCTTGATCCACTTGCTTGAGTCTGTGATTTTTTTTTGCAGGTCTTGATCCACCCGTCATAGCTAGTGTTTGACTAGCCTGAGATTGAGTATGAGTTTCATGAGTTTGAGTCTGAGTTTCCTAAGATTGACCTTGCTTAGTTACCTGAGGTGGATTCTTGCAAGTTGCCTTATTATGATCAATTTTCTTGCACCTACTGCATTTAATATGTAATCCAGTCCTTCTTATTTTGCGATTAGAGCCATCAACTTATCCTTGCTCCAGATTCTTTTTTTTTCTTTGGCCTTCCTGACATTTTTCCAAAAATTGGTAGCTACTCATCAGTATAACATGTCTTTTTCCAAAGGTTATACCCATTAACAGGATAAATGACTTGGTTTTATACCTCGTCATATTTGGATTTTTTGTAAATGTTAGTATACATTACCAAAGAAAGTTTGTAAAATAGTTGACCATGCAAGATATCGTCATCATTACTAAAGAAATTTCCTAAATAGCATTACCTCTTTCTAATGTTAGGCAAGATATAATCATCATTATACTTTCCAAATCTCATTCTATTTGATGTCCACCTCTCCATCAAGTATGTTCTGATTTCTTCTAGTAGTACCATTATTGGCTTAGCTCTTGCTTTAATAATAACACTATTGAAATCCTCTGACATGTTGTTCAATAAGCTATCACACTTGGAGTTTGGTTTGAACTGATATTTTCTCCATAACCTAGGAGATGTTTTCATCATGTGCTTAAAGGTTTCTTTGTTGACCGCTTTAATTTCTTTTATTTCCCTTCCCAAGCTTGTGGATAGGTTGACTTTGCAGCTTTCTATAATCTCTTTCATTTTCTTTCTAAGAAAATTTTTCCTAAAATTGTTATGTAGATGGCATACACGAAACCTTTGTTCCACACCTGGTAATAGCTCATCCATATCTGGCAACAGACCCTACCGATAAACAAAAAATGTTATGAAATAATTGAAAAAAAAATTTATTAACCTAACATTATAAACATTGAAAACATTCAAATGCCTTTTGTTGATATGGTATGAATGTATAGGTACAACATTGATTTCTACCTCCTAGAACCTCAATTAGTAGTTTCAAGAACCATGTCCAATTGTCCTTTATTTCACCTTCAACAATTGTAAAGGCTATTGGCATCATTTGATCATTTGGATCTCTTCATATGACCTCCAATATTTATCATCCACGTAGTCCTTTCAAAAAACAACCATCAAGTCCAATTATAGGTTTGCATAGTTTGAAACTCTCCTAAAATGCTACATAACAGATGTATAGTCTTTGGAAGTGAGGCCTTTTATCAACTACATTGCCTAGGACAAGTTGAACATTAACCTTGACAGATGAACCAAGATTTTTTTTAAAAAAATTCATGACAATAGTCATAAATTCTCTCATATTGTTCTAAGAAGGAACCATCAACCAATCCTTTTGCTGCACATCTAGCCTTAACTGCCTTAGTATTATTTACACCAACATTCAATTTCCTTTAAGTTTTTTCCTTGATTTTCATATTTGGATTATCTTTCAAAGAGTTTTGAATTCTTTTACTTAACCATTTTGTAGTCATCATCTTCATATTGTATTATCTGTTACACTTATGAATATCCACCACTTTTCTCAATCCCCAAGAATCTTCATTTGGTAATTTGTCATAGTAGACATTCCACTCACACCCTTCTTTACATATCACCCCCGCCCTTTGTTTGTCATTTTTAGAGAACTTATGATCCCTACCTAACTGGACTGCATATGTGGTGATTGTTTCCTTGAAATTAGTCTTGGTAGCAAAATAGGTCCCTAGTTCCCATTTATAGTCTAACATGTTTTTTGGCAATTTGAAAACAAAGTATTTGTTCCTATTACAAGCACCCTCACCTGTTTCTCACCCACTCTTTAATTCCTCACTACCATCCTCACTTTCAACCTCACTAAAGTCCCCTTTTTTTATGTTTTTTTGCTAGTAAGTTCAGTGTCATCACAATAACCAAACAATTTTTCATTGCCCTCCTCTACTAAACCATCACTACCACGACCCTCATCCGAATCCTCAAATACAACCTCTAAAGCATTGTCATAATGATAGTTCATATCATCACTATCATCATCAGAACTCTCAAGACCAACATCGCTCCCCTCTACATTTGTCAACTCAACATCATTAACTTCATCCATATTACCTACATCCCCATTCGCTTTAGGCCTATTACATACACCCTCAATATTCGCCTCAACTAGGGGTGGCAAAATAGATAGATTGGATGGATATGGATTGGATTATTAATGGATGGATCAAAACAATCCATTAATCCATTAATAATCCACTAAATTGTCTTAATAAAAAAATCCAATCCAATCCATCCATTAAAAGATAAAATCCATACAATCCATCCATTAACATATTTCTAATGGATGAATATCCATCCATCCAAAAAATTAATTTAAAAATTCTTAATTATTTTTTAAATTTCATAAAAAAAATTAAATTTCACAAAAAAAAATTAATATTCTTAATTATTTTTTAAATTTCATAAAAAATTTAAATTTCAAATTTTTTTTTTCATATTCGGAATTATTTTTTAAATTTCTTTAAAAAATTTAAATTTCACAAAAAAATTAATGTTTTTAATTATTTTTTAAATTTCATTAAAAAAAAATTTTCAAATTTTTTTTCATATTCTGAATTATTTTTTAAATTTCTTTAAAAAATTTAAATTTCATAAAAAAAAATTTAAATATTCTTAATTATTTTTTAAATTATTCTTAGTTGTAAAAAAAAATTATATCTCTCTTCACTCAATCTTAATTATTTTTTAAATTATTCTTAATTATTCAAGAAATTGGTGATGAAGTCTTACCGAAAATAATTAAGAATATATATATATATATATATATATATATATATATATATATATATATATATATATATATATATATATATATATATATATAAACAAATCTTTTAAGTAAATGGGAAAATGCATTGTTCTAAGAAGTAAATTGTACATACCCTGATACAATTTTTGTTTAACACAAATTTAACAGTCTTAATAAACTAATGTTAATGAAGTCTAAAAAAAGTGAAACCAAATTCAACAATCTTATTTCAATAGCAGAATTGTTGTCTCCTTCAAGGAGAAGAACTCTAAATTTCCTTGGAAAATCTGTCCATCCTTGTAAATCATTGGCAGTGTAAATCATAGTTGGTTTAGTATCCCTCTACAACAAATCTAACTTTACAATGATCAAGCTCTCCATATTTATATCATCTATAGTTTTTTATCATTACTAATTAACTCCTAACAATCTGTAACAACCAATGTAAGTTATATAAGTTAGTTATTGATAAGCTAAGTTATAGATCATATTGAGTATTAAGCTAACTTGCTAAGCAAGCAACTACATATGCCACAATCATTCTCCATTCTTAGCATCCCCCCTCAAGCTAAAGAATATGTTCATCATTCCTAGCTTACTTTGAAGGTTGTTAAATGGCTTTACATGTAGAGACTTAGTCATGATATAAACCACTTGGTCTTTTGATGCAATACGAAGCAAGTGAATAACTCCTGCTTGAACCTTATCTCTCACCACATGACAATCAATTTCAATATGTTTAGTTCTCTCGTGAAACATGGGATTTGCAGCTATGTGAAGAGTTAACTTG
The DNA here is from genome assembly GCA_022829125.1 of Lathyrus tuberosus. Taxonomy (NCBI): domain Eukaryota; kingdom Viridiplantae; phylum Streptophyta; class Magnoliopsida; order Fabales; family Fabaceae; genus Lathyrus; species Lathyrus tuberosus. Next base: position 1,066,082 of record JALAZF010000716.1, on the reverse strand, counting down.
TTGTCACAGTAAATCACAAAAGGAAAAGAATGATTGATATGGAAATCTTGCAGCAAATGCACGATCCATTATCCCTTACATATTGCCTAAGCCAGTGCTTTATACTCAGCCTCTGACGATGATCTGGAAACAACAGTTTGTTTCTCACTTTTCCAACTAATTAAAGAGATTCCAAGAAAGAAGCACAAACGAGTTATGGAACTTCTAGTATCGGGTCATGATCCCCAATCAGAATCATAAAATCTTTTAAGTGTTAATGTTCACGTTGCACTGAAGAAAAAATAGTTCCCTGGGCTACCGTTTAGGTATTTCAAAATATGTTGTCCTGCTAGCATATGTTCATTAGTTGGTGCACTCAAGAATTGGCTAAGTTTGCTTATAGCATAAGAAATCTCTGGCCTAGAATGTGTCAAGTACAAAAGTCTCCCAATTGACCTTCTATATGTTGTTGGATCAAATAATAGGTTACAGAGTATGTGTAACTGCATGTGAGGCTTCATTGGAGTATTGCATGTAGAGCCGTCAAAATCGACTAGCCCAAATGGGCCGGTCCATCAATTCTGAAAAATCATAGGGCTTGTGTCTTAAAATTATAGTCCATATATTTTAGGACTATTTTAGCCTAGCCCTAAAAAGTATGCTACCCATTAGGGCTAGCCCGTTAGGTTCGCATAATTAAAATTAAAAAAATTAAATTAATATTTATGTTGTCTCACTCCAAAACAACACACTAATTTTTCTTACCTAACTAAAATTTATCTTTTTTAAATATTATACGTTAATATAATCAAACTAATATTTAATTGTTTTGTGTTTTATTTCACAATTTCTTTATATTCTATTTGTTTATCTTATATTAAATATTTGAGTATTATTTTATACAATTTTCAAATGTATTACATTTAAAAACATATTAAAGTATTTATAAAAATTAATATAGTACTTAAAAGTGTCCTATATTTAAAATAAGGCTTAATACTCTTTTTAGTCATGTATCTTAACCCTAGGGTTCATTTTGGTGATCTTAACTTTAAAAAAGTCCAGATTGATCTCTTAACTATTCAAAATGTTTCATGTTAGTCCTTTTCGTCTTATTAGTGACGAAATAACTCAAAAATTGGTCTCTAAATATACGAAAAGGACAAACATGGTACTTTTTGAAGAGTTAAGGGACGAATATGGACCTTTTTAAAGTTAAGGGACCAAAATTAACCCCGAAGTTAAGATACAGGACTAAAAAGGGTATTAAATCTAATAAATATTATGAGATTTTAATTTTAATTTTTGTATACAAAATAATATTAAAAAAACTATTTAGGGTCGGGTAGCGCGAAGCCCGTACAGGGTCGGGATCAGATAGTAATATTTGAGCTCATATTATAACATGACCTTTTTGGCCCGGCCCTAAAAAGTCAGAGGTCTATCAGGTCTGGCCCGTTTAGGGTCAGGTAGCTTGTTTTGACAACTCTAATTGCACGGTTTCACTCCACTTAAGTTAGTGTCTTGTAAGAGGTCAGGTGTATACTTTCTTTGACATAATGTGATGCCTTCATTGGATCTTCTCACTTCAAATTTCAAAAAGTATTTGAGAACTCCTAAATCTTTTATGCTAAATTTGTCATTTAAGAGGGTCTCAATATTGGTAATCTCATCAGCATCTATCCCCCTTAAGACTAAATAATCTACATACACAAGGATCACTGTAAATAAGTTACCATTAGACTTAGTGTATAATGAATAATGAGATTTTGACTGAAGGTATCCTGAATGTAGCAGAGTTGAAGTGAGCTTTGTATTCCATTGCCTACTTACTTATTTCAAGCCATAAAGATATATTTGAAGCTTGCATACTAAGTTAGGATGAGGTATCTCAAGACCATGAGAAGGTTGCATATATACCTCTTCATTGAGGTCCCCGTGTAGGAATGTTGTGTTGACATAAAGTGGAAGCAATTTCCATTTTTGAGCAGCTACAATGGCCATGAAAACCCTGATCTTTATCATCTCGACAACTGGACTGAAAATGTATAGGTAGTCAAGTCCTTTGGTTTAAGTGAAGACCTTGGCAACTAACCTTGACTTATATCTTTCAACAGATTCATTAGCACGTAGTTTTAATTTAAACATCTATCTACGTCCAATAGCTTTCTTATGATCAGGTAAGATAACTAGTTTCCATGTGTTATATTATGCAGTGTAGTCAGTTTAGATTGAATAGCATGACTCCAATTTGTATCATAAATAGCCTCTTCATATAAATGAGGATTCAAAAATAAATGAAAAATTGAGAATATATTTGATATCAGTAGTAGAGACATTATGGTATGAAATGAAAAAAGACATTGGATACTTACTTGGAGAAGAAGTTGATGCATTAACCAAAAGTAGATTGAATTGTATTCTCAATCAAATTGCAATGATAATTTTGTAAAAATGAAGGAGGTTTAATGACTCTTGTAGATCTTCTAGATTGAAGATTATAACTTGGTGAAGGGATATTGACAGGTGAAGGGTTTGAGGAAGTTGAAGGAGTTAAGTCAAGTAATGTATTAGGAGTATGAACTACAGATGGAGGTGATGGTTCAATATGAGGAATATCACGTGTAAGTGGAAGTGAAGGTTCACTATGAGAGGTTTCGGGTGCAAGTTGGGGTTCATATTCATGAATGTAAGGGAATTCAAAACAATCAGTTTGATTGTGAGTGGTATGGATTGTTGAATGATTTTGAGTTGAGATGTTAGTACGTAATTCGTAAGGAAAAACTGATTCAAAGAAGATAACATCCCTAGAAAAAAATATTTCTTTGGAAAAAAGATCAAATAAAATGCGACCTTTAACACCGTCTTGCAGACCTAAATTCAAGCACTTATTGGACCTAGAATCTAATTTCTTCCTATCGGCTTGTAAAGTAGAAGCAAAAAAAAATATCCAAACACTCTAAGTAGGTTAATATCATGTAAGCACTTATGCGGGATTTGAAATGGTGACTTGTTGTGCAAGAAAGGTGTAGGTAATCTATTAATAATGTGAGTGGTGTGACAAAAATCATATGACGAGAAAGGTGTAGGGAGTTGAGCTTGAAATAAGAGAGTTCTAGCAACACCAAGAATGTATTGGTGTTTTCGATTAACTATTCCATTTTGTTGAGGGGTCCCAACACATGAGGTTTGATGCACAACACCAGTTTCTTTATAGAAGTATTTAACGATAAACTCGCTACCATTATCTGATCTAAGACACTTGATTTTGGTATTGAATTGGTTGTGAACCATAAAGACAAAAGCTTTAATAAGGTTTTGAGTTTCAGATTTACACTTCATGAGAAAAATCCATGTAAGTCTGCTTTTGTCATCTACAACTGTTAGAAAATATCTATGTCTATTGATGGAAGGAATAGATAGCGGCCCCCAAATATCCATATGGATTAAGTCAAAATTGTTAATAGATTTGTGAGAGTTGTTAGGAAATGGACGTCTCTTTTGCTTGGAAAAGACGCAAACATCACAAAGTAAATCTGACTGCATAATTTGAACAAAAGGAAAGGATTTCTTTATTTCAATTAATTTTTCATAAGAAGGCTGGCTAAATCTTAAAGGCCAAATGTTACAATGACTTTGACTAACAGAATTAACATAGGTAGTATGCTTCAAAGGTAAAGTTTTTATACATGAGTCAGAAATGCATGAGAGTGTGTTGGAGATTGCAACTTGAGGATGATTGAGAATGTACATTCCACCCTTTAAATCAGTTGCACCAATCATCTTCTTTGAGTAAGAGTTCTGTATTAGGAAAGAAACATTGTTAAAAATGAGTTTACAATCAAAAGAACAAATTAGCTTAAGGACATAAATAAGATTGAAAGAAAATTGAGGCATGTATAAGACATTGGTTAGAATGAAAGTATTATCAAAGAAGATAGTCCATGCATAATCAGTGGTGACCATGGATCCATTAGGACGTTTGACTATTATAGGAGAGATTCTTTTCAAACCAGAGATTTTTTTTAGAGAAACATACATGATCAGTAGGACTTGTGTCAGGTATGAAGGATTGAGGTGTGACATTGATAGGAATAATATATATAATACATGTATTGGACTTTGGATGAGCGGTGAGGTGGTTACCACTATGATTATTGAAGTTTGAAGATTGTTGAAGTAGAGCCAACAAAGCTTTGTGTTGGTCTGAAGTAAAACATAAGGAACCTGAGTCTTGATGATGAAATTGTTCTTCATAATTATCATGAGGGACTTCACCATCATGAGACTCATCATGAGAGGCATTGTTGATAAATCCTTGTTGTTACCAAAGAGGAGGATATCCATGTTTCTTAAAACATGTATTAATGGTATAAGTAGTCATGTCATAATGTGTGCATACTAGATTTTTGCTGCCTCGACCATTGAATGATCTACCACCTCTACCATGTCTTCCACGAGAAGAATGGCCTCTGCATTCAAATTGACCAGTAGGAAATGCAAGAAGATTAAATTCATCAATGGGAGTAATGATTTGTCTTTCTTGTTGAACAAGTAAGGAATACACTTTGCTAATGTTTGAAAGAGGATCCATCAACATGATTTTAGATCTAACAACTAAATAATGGTCATTCAGTCCTTTCAAGAATCTGATAACTTGATAGGAATCCTTGAAACTATAAATCTTATAAATTGCTAAACAAGAGATATCACATTCTCATGCAGGAATGAGACGAAAATTATCCAATTCTTGCGACAACATCTTTAACTTTATATAATAGGAAGAGATAGAATAATCACCTTACTTTAGGGTGCAAATCTCTTCTTGAATATCTGAGATTCTAAACAGATCACCATGATAAAAATGATCTTTTAATTCTTTCCATATGCTTGAAATAGTTTCCATCCATAAGATACTCTGAGATATTTCAGGATCCACCAAATTGTTCAGCCATAACATAATCATTGTGTTATATCGATCCCAAGCAATGGAGTCACGGTCTTCATGTGGTGGTCTTGGCAATGCACCATTGATGAAGTGTAGTTTGTTCTTGGAGTGTAAGGTCATTATCATGGATCTAGACTAGGAATGATAGTTTCCAGCGTTTAACAATGGAGTGACTGACAAAATAGTTGGATTCTTATTCTGGTGCATGAAATATGGATTAAGGGTGTGATTTTGATAACCATTGTGATAAAACAGAAGTAGTACTTTGCACAAGAATTCTATATTGATCTTGTTCTTGTTGTTAAAATGAAAATACAATCTTGGTCTTTATATAGACCCAAAAGTTCTACTATTCAAACAAACAATAAAAGCTAATAATAGCCCACTATCTTTTGACATTCCACTAACTCTAGATTTCTCCACTAACTAAATAATTAAAGACCCACTAACAAAACATTAAGTTTATTCAACAAAACTCCCCTGTAAAATTAAATGTTTCTACCGTCCACCAAACCTATCATTTTCTTTCCTCTGTCGAAAAGCTCTTTCGACAATGGCTTTGTGAGGATATCTGCTGCTTGGTCTTTGCTCACCACATGCTTCAATTCGACATTTCCTTCTTTCACATGTTCTCGAATGAAATGAAATCGAACATAAATATGTTTGCTTCTTTCATGATTCACTGGATTCTTTGCTAGCTCAATTGTTGATTTGTTGTCCACGTGTATCACAGTTGCACCTTCCTGTTTTAACTCTATTTTCCCAACAATCTTCTCAGCCATATTGCATGACAAACGCACCAAGATGCTGCCACATATTCAGCTTCACATGTCGAAAGTGTTACTATTGGTTGCTTCTTGGAGAGCCAGGTAAAAGCAGTATTTCCCATAAAGAACACATATCCAGACGTGCTCTTTCGATCATCAATATCACCGCACCAATCGCTGTCGGAGTAACCAATCAACCTGTAATCTTCAGTTCTTGAATAAAACATTCCACGTGACACAGTTCCTTGAATGTATCGAAGGATTCTTTTCAGTGCCTTCCAATGTGAATATACTGGCTCCTCCATGAATCGACTTATAATGCCGACACTTAACGAAATGTCCGGCCTTGTACATGTGAGATAGCGAAGACTTCCTACCAAGCTTCGAAATTTACTCACTTCGACACGATCTCCCCCATCAAATTTCGACAGCTTAGCACCTGGTTCCATTGGCGTCGAAATTGGATTACAGTTTTCCATCTTATATTTCTTCAAGATTTATTTTGCATATTTTTCTTGTGAAATAAAGATTCCTGTTTCTTCTTGTCAAACCTCCAGACCAAGAAAGAATCTCATCAAACCTAAGTCTGTCATCTCAAATTCTCGTGTCATTGTGCCCTTGAACTCTTCTATCATCTGATCATTACTACCCATAAAGATGAGATCATCAACATAAAGAGAAACAAGTAGCATATTAGCTTCATTCTTCTTTACATAAAGGGCATGCTCATAAGGACATTGCTTGAACCCATTCTCCTTAAAATATGTGTCGATACGTGTATTCCATGCTCGTGGTGCTTGCTTCAGCCCATAAAGTGCTTTCTTCAATTTCAACACCTTATTCTCTTCTCCAACTTTCATATACCCTGGTGGTTGTTCGACATAGACTTCTTCTTCGAGCACACCATTCAAAAATGTTGATTTGACATCCATTTGAAATATTGGCCATTTGAATTGAGCAGCTTGTGAAATGAGTAGTCGAATTGTCTCCATTCTTGCAACGGGAGCAAATATTTCGTCATAGTCGATTCCTGCCTTCTGCTTATATCCCTTTGAAACAAGTCTCGCCTTGTATCGTTCCACTTCACACCAATGGGTTGACTACCTTTTGGTATTCGACCAGCTCCCATGTGTTGTTGTGATTAATCACCTTAATTTCTTCATCCATGGCAGTTTTCCACTTCTTGTCTCGCAATGCTTCTTCAAAATTAATATTTTCAGCATCTGCCAAAAGACATACAAGATGTACTTTATTTGTCGAATCATACAAATCTTGTAGACTTCGCATTCTGGGTTGTCGAGGTTCATCTTCATTGTCAGAAACTTCAAGATCTGTCGAAATGTTTGTTGGTACAATGACTGGTGATTCTCCGACTTCGATAGTAACTTCTGTCGAATTGTTCTAGTCCCACTTGCTCTCTTCGTTTATTCGAACATCCCTACTCACTATCACCTTCTTGTTTATGGGATCGAATAACCTGTACCCTTTCATCTTCTCATCATAGCCAATGAATATGTACTTCTGACTTTTGTCTTCAAGCTTTGTTCTTCATTGATCTGGTACGTGTGCATAAGCCACACTACCAAATACTCTGAGATGAGAAACTGTTGGTTTCTTTCCGCTCCATACTTCTTGTGGTGTCTGATCTTCTAACTTCGAATGTGGACATCGATTCTGAACATAAATGGCACATTGTATAGCTTCTGCCCAGAATTCCTTCGACATGTTCTTGCTCTTAAGCATTGATCGAACCATGTCGAGAACTGTTCGATTCTTCCTTTCAACTACACCATTCTGTTGAGGTGAATATGGTGCAGTTAGAAATCTCCTTATGCCCTGCTCTTCACAATACTTCATAAAGGCTGTCGAAGTATACTCACCACCTCTGTCCGATCGAACTGCTTTGATGTGTCTGTCAGTTGCCTTCTCCACCATTACTTTGAATTTCTTGAACACCTCGAATGCTTCAGATTTTTCTCTCAAGAAATAAACCCAGGTTTTTCGTGAGAAATCGTCGATAAAAGAAATGAAGTACCTCTTGCCACTGAAAGATTCTGGAGTGATTGGCCCAAAAATATCAGTATGAATCAATTCGAGAATACCTTTAGTTTGATATTCTGCCTTCTTTTGAAATGAGGTTCTTGTCTGTTTGCTAAGCACACAATCTTCACAAAACTTTCCTTCATATTCCATGTCTGGTAGCCCATGTACCATATTCCTCTTCGCTAACCTTCTCAGACCAGCATGATGTAAATGGCCAAAGCGTTGATGCCACAACGACGCTTTGTCTTCGACATTGATTTGCAAACATTTTTCTTAAACACTCCTCAAGTTCAGCTTGTACATTCGATTCTGCCCCTTTTTTACTTGAGCAATCAAATGCCCTAACTTATCCTTCAAGTGCAATATTCGATCTTTCATGAATATCGAATAACCTTTTTCTATGAGTTCTCCAAGACTAAAAATATTTGTCTTGAGATCTGGTACATAATAAACATCTTGGATTGACCCAGCTAAGTCATCATTCTGCAAGTAACAAATCGTACCTTTGCCTTCGACCTTCACTTTCGATGCATCTCCCAAAGACACATGACCATCTTCAATCTTTTGCATTTCTTTAAACAGGTGTTTGTGACCACACATATGATTACTTGCTCCAGAGTCGAGATACCACATAGTGTCATTCTCCCCGTCTTCTTCCTTCTGAGTCATCAACAGAAAACCATCATTCGCTTCGACTTCGAAAGCTAGATTGGTTGTTTCTTCTACTTTCTTTTCGACTCAACAATCTTTTGCAAGATGTCCCACTTTACCACAGTTATAACATTTGAAGGAGTTGCAATCCTTCGCATAATGACCATGCTTGTTACACTTGTAACATTCGACATTGGAGTAGTTCGACCGACCACCTCTTTGACCATGTCCTCTGCCACGCCAATTTTGCTGACTCGACTGTCCTCTGTCGAAGTTGTTGCCTCGACCACCTCGACCACTGTCACAACCTCCATGGCCACGTCCTCTTCCTCGAGAGTTTTGAGAATAAAGTACCTTTTCGTCTTTGACAGACTCCTTCATTTGATTTGCTTCTTCGACTGCTTCCTCCTTCTTTTTCATCTTTCGTTGTTCGTGTGCCTCGAGAGAACCAGCAAGCTCTTCGACTTAGAGCGTCGAAAGGTCCTTCGACTCTTCTATCGCACACACAATATTTTCAAATTTATCTGTCAAAGATCTCAGAATCTTCTCAACAACTCATGCATCAGTCACTGCTTCGCCATTTCTAGTGAGTTGGTTCACCACCGTTTGTACACGCGTGATGTAGTCAGATACAGTTTCTGACTCCTTCATCTGCATCCTCTCCAATTCTCCACGAAGAGTTTGAAGTCGAACTTGCTTCACTCGATCTGCTCCTCTGAACACTTTCTCTGACGTGTCCCAAGCCTCCTTCGATGTAGTCGAACCGGCAATTTTCTCAAAGCCTGATTCGTCAACTGCTCGGAACAGCATATACAATGCCGTCTTATCCTTCGAACGCGTCTCTTTCAACGCCTTTTGTTGAGCCGCCGTATACTCCGTGGTGTCTGCTGGTTCTGCAAAACCATCCCTGGTCACCTCCCACGCATCTAGAGATCCAAGAAGAGCTTTCATTTGGATACTCCAGTTCTCGTAATTCGCCTTCGTTAAACGCGGCAACGGCATTTGACTCATCGTATTCGCCATTAGCTCTGATGCCAATTTGATAAAACAGAAGCAGTACTTTGCACAAGAATTCTATATTAATCTTGTTCTTGTTGTTAAAATGAAAATACAATCTTGGTCTTTATATAGACCCAAAAGTTCTACTATTCAAACAAACAATAAAAGCTAATAATAGCCCACTATCTTTTGATATTCCACTAACTCTAGATTTCTCCACTAACTAAATAATTAAAGACCTACTAACAAAACATTAAGTTTATTCAACACTTTGTTGGTGCTGAAATTCGCATTTGGTTGAAGTGTTGGAGCATGACCATTAATGGTGTTCGAGAAGCTCTCAACTGACATAGTTGCAGAAGTGAGAAAAAAGGAAGAAGAAGAAGAAATGATCAATGAATTAAATAAACAAAAATAGTGAGGTTTGTGATTATGCAGTGTTAATGGAGATAACGGAGCCACAGGACATTGATACCACGTGAAAACTATAGTAAGAACACCACTAATAAAAGAAGAGTAGCTTGCATTGCATAATGAAGAAAGAATTACAACAAATCTAACTTTACAATGATCAAACTCTCCATGTTTATATCATCTATAATTGGTTGTCATTACTAACTAACTAACTCATAACAACTTATTACAACCAATATAAGTTAGTTATTGATAAACTAAGTTATAGATCATTTTGAGTATTAAGTTGACTCACTGAACAAGCAACCATCATTCTCCATGCTTAATAATCTTCAATGCTTAAACCCGATTCTATCCAACAATCCTTCCATGCGTCAATGTCGCAACCATTACCTATGCTCTAACTACCTGCAAAGATAAGCTAAGGTATTATCTTAACAATCTGTTTCCATAATCAGACTTTCAAGACTGTGAGCATTCATTCAAAGACATACAATTGTATTGTTCCTCACGACTTTGCACCATAAGTTTCATTTGGTTTCGTATTTTAGATATTGAAAGAGTAATTTTCATTTTAAAATACAATGAAAGGAATACTTAATGAAAAATCTCATATTTAAGTCAGATGTACGACATTAAATTGTTATTAAAAAATTGATATTATCATAAAGAATAATTATAATAATGAGAATAAAAATAATATTTCCAATACTTTTTAATTAATTAAAACAAACATAAATTACAATTATAATAATACAATAAATAATACTATGAATATAATAAAATAGTTACATACTTCTATTTAAATAATAAGTTTAAATGCACTTTTGGTCCCATAAGTTATCGAGTTTTTGATTTTGGTCTCTGTAAGTTTTTTTGTTTTGTTTTAGTCCTTATATTTTACTGTTTGCATGCATTTTAGTTCTTAAAGCCAAAATCCGCAAACGTGCGGATTTTCCTGCAGATTTTGGTTTTAGAGACTAAAATGCATGGAAAAAGTGAGATATAGGGACTCAGACAAAAAAAAATTTGCAGGGACCAAAATCAAAAACTCGCTAACTTAAAGGGACAAAAAGACTATTTAAGCTTAAATAGTATGATAATTTTATTCAAATTTATCGTATCATTCGTTAAGATATTAGTTTGCAATATAAAATTCAAATCCAAATTTAGATATTAGAAACGGATTAATTATTAGTATGATGTTAACTAAATTAATATTTTAGATATTTTATTAATATATTTTTAATCAAATTAATTTTTTTTATGTCTATATCTTCTTTTTTTTTTAACTATTTTTATTTTATTTTTTGTGAAAAAATATTTTTATCTATTACTATATATAAAAGGGATAGACTCTTTTGGACTGACCTATTTTTATTCTCATTATACCCTTTAACAACTACATAAATTACACACACTTCATGCTTATTAATAACTGTATAATAACTGCATCACAAAATTGCAGCAGTTATAGAAACAATTGATTTTTTATTTTAGCAAAGAAGGTTGATATAATATAGCTAATTTCCTTTAGCACGGTTTGCTGATAACATTTGTGCAGAAAAAATATAGAGGAAAATTAAATTAGCGAGAAAGAAAAGGATTCTCCTATGTTGTTATGTATTTAGATTTTGGGCAATTTAAAATCCAAATTGTTTTTTTCTCTTTCTTTTTATTTTTGTTTGTATAGTAATGATGATCGATTTATCTTATTTATACAATTTGTATTGTTGATATTAATTTTACGGTTGTTATGTTTGTATCGAAGATCATTGTACAAAAATTCAATATTGTTAGATACAATCCACAGTTTATTTGCCTCTAACACTTAGAATTTAGAGTTTGGTATCATATTTGTATTCAAGATACACAAGAGAGTGACAAGTCTAACTTATATCTTTATATTGTGGATGGTTTTAGTCCACTAAAGGATCAATTCGACATGGTGATGGTAGCATTGCAATGTTACAATCTCCAATTTATTGTCTAATTTTTTGTCATTTACAAATCTCACACATTTCTTAGTCATTATGCTTTTTGAATTTAATTGATATGCACTGACAGTGTAAAGATTTTTTACACTGTCAGTTAATTACAACCATCGATTTATTCAAAAGATTTGACTTTTATTTTAATCATTTAGAAAGTAATACCAACGAATGGTTGTGATGCATTGACAGTGTAAAACTTTTTACAATGACAGTGCATAACAATTAATCTCATAGTTTTTATTCCTACCATGCATTAAACTTTTGTTTTAGGAAAAAGATTTGCATTCTAAGAGGAATATCAGTTAAATTCAAAGAATAATATGAGAGAGAGAGAGAGAGAGAGAAAGAGAGAGAGAGAGAGAGAGAGAGAGAGAGAGAGAGAGAGAGAGAGAGAGAGAGAGAGAGAGAGAGAGAGAGAGAGATCACAGAGTTTATAAAAAAATCACTATTTATATTTTGACGTGTGAACGAATTAAAAAAATACGGACAAACGGGCACGGAGTGCCCATTTGGACGCTAGTTTTAATAGAAAATATGATGAGTCCTACTCCTATGTCACAGTAATAGTCTATACTTAATTTTCAATTATATCTTAGGATATGAAAGGCCAACACTAACTTAGAATAAGTAAGACCAACCTTAATTTAATAGAATAAAAAAGGTCATCCTTAAATGTAGAACTTGAATGTTCAACTCTTCTAGTATAAATAGAGCATCATGCTCTATTCCAAATCAATCAAAAACATATTCACATTATGCAAATTTCTAAATTTATTATGGTATTCAGAGTTTTTTTCGCCACCACTGTGGCTTCATAGATCCTACATTTTCGTCTTCTGCTACAAGCTCCTTGTGTTTCTCTAATGGCGAGTCCATCATCATCGGCACTCTCATCTACGACATCGAATATTCCTTTCGCTACTTTCAACTATAAATTTACATAAAAACTAGATGATAAGAACTATCTAGTGTGGCTGCATTAGGTTGAACCGTTGCTCTGAGCGTACCGTCTTCATCATTATTGTGTTGCTCCGCGAATTCCTGACGAGTACTTATCTGAAGTAGGTCGTCTTGCTGGTAACGTGAATCCTGCATTCACTGCGTCGGAAGTGCAAGATAAATTGCTCCTCTCGTGGCTTCAATCGTCACTTTCCACATCGCTTCTCCCTAGCGTCATTGGCTGTCATCACACGTTGCAGCTTTGGGATCGGATTCACCAGAATTTCCATTCTAAAGTCAAGGCACAAGCACGACAGCTGAGAACTGAGTTGCGGACTATCAAGAAAGGTAAAAACACTATTACTGAATTTCTCGAAAAAAATCAAGGCAATCTCCGATTCTCTAATGTCAATTGGTGAAATTGTTACTATAATTGAGCAATTGGATGTTATTCTTGAAGGATTACCCTTAGAATACGAATCTCTAGTTACGTTTATTAACAGTAAGGTTGATTGGTTTGATCTTGATGAGATCAAAGCATTATTACTTGCGCATGAACAGCGAGTCATCAAATAGAAAATTGTTAAAGAAGTTGCTTCACTGAATGTAACTCAAGTAACATCTTCAAGCAATCAGAATGTCACTCCTCAAGAAAACTACACTGCTGACACTCAGCCAAATGACAACTCTAAGTCTAAAAATGCTAATTCAGGACGTATTTTTTATGGTGGTCGTGGTGGCCGTGACAGTGGTCGTTTCGATTGTGTTCGTGGCTTTGGTCGTGGAAATATTCAGTGCCAAGTCTGCCATAGGTATGGTCATGATGCATCCATTTGTTACCATTACTTAAATACTCAATACGCTCCACAAGATCAATATCTTGTTCCTCCTTATGGTAACTATGGTAATTCCTATGACAATCCCTATCAGTATGTGAGATATCCTACTTCTGCAAATTACACCGCTACTGCTACATCTCAACTACAATAACCAGCTGCTTGGACCATGTCTGTGCCTTTAGGTCCTCCTGCCTTAGCTCCTCAAGTTATGTTTACCAATGCTACTAACCTTACTGGGCCCATTCCTTTCTTTGATGCAGGTGCCACAAACAATGTGAGTTCTCAGCCAACACCTAACAATACTTGAGTGTCTCCCCTCCTCACCTAGAAACGTCTTTCTAGGAAATGGCCAAGGTTTGCGTGTTCATTCCATTAGCTCTAAGTCCTTTCCATCTCCTATTAATCCTAGAATTCAACTGCATCTCAAAGATATTCTAGATGTTCCTTCAATCACTAAAGACCTAATTAGTGTTCACAAATTTTCTTATGATAATAATTGTTATTTCCAAATTCACTTATTTCACTATGTTGCGAAATCACAGGCTGATAATGCTCCTCTCCTTCAAGGTTCAGTAGCTGCCAGTGGCCTATATCCTCTAGATAATACCACTTTCAAGTGTGTTTCATCTCTGAATAATGTTTCCCCTTCTCAAGTGAATTACACTGTCTCACCTCACACACTTTGGCATAATCGACTTGGACATCTTAGTTCTATTCCTCTAAATTTTATTTTGAAAATGTGTAATCCCACTATTATTCCACGAAATAATATTAACTTCTGTGTTGCTTTTTGCATGGGAAAGTCTCACAGGTTACCTTCCCAACCTTCTAAAATTGTTTATATTGAGCCTATTCAACTTGTATATTATAATTTATGGGGTCCAGCACCAATGGTGTCTTCTATGGGGTATAAGTCCTATGTGTCCTTTATTGATCCCTTCAGTCGTCATACATGGATATATTTTCTAAAAACAAAGGATGAAACATTGTCTAAATTTAAGGAATTTAAGAGTCTGGTTGAACTACAATTAAACACTAAGCTAAAGTCCATACAAACATATTTGGGGGGTAAGTTTAGACCTTTCAAACAGTTCCTAACTGATCTAGGCATTGTCCACCGACTTATTTATCCTCACACTCACCATCAGAATGAGGTTGTTAAAAGGAAACATAGAGATATTGTTGAAAAAGGTTTGTCCTTGTTGTCTCAAACTTCCCTTCCCTGTCATTTTTGGGATCATGCATTCCATATTGCAGTTTATCTAATTAACAGGTTGCTTGCCTCACACACTAATATAATCCATGTCCAACTTTTGTTTAAAACACCGCCAAACTACGCTTTTCTCAAAGTGTTTGGTTGTGCCTGTTTTCCATTACTTAGACCCTACAACAATCATAAACTTCATTTCAGGTCATTAGAGTGTACCTTTCTTGGCTATTCACCATCACATAAAGGCTACAAATGTCTTGATGCATCTGGAAAGCTATTCATCTCTAAAGATGTGTTGTTCAATGAGTCTGTATTTCCCTTTAACCATCTCAAACTACCATCATAGTCCAACCCTATACCCTTCTCTATACCCTTCACCTCTCCTCTTGGAGTCGTGTCTTCGGCTCCTATATCATCTACCCCACCCATTAACCCAAACCTAATCCCAGCTACCACACATCAACTATACTCACTTGTTCCATCTCACTAGAGCCCTATTCGCCACACTGTTAGTCACAACTCCACCTCTCTACCATCTACAGCCTCCAGCACAATTGATACCAATTCCCCTACCCGAAGCCCCTCACCACGCGCCCCCATTAATCACCATCCTATGATGACCCATTCCAAAACTGGAAATCCTAGACCCCGTCAGTTTTCTACCATGCTCTTAACCACCACATAAACTACCATTGTCAAACAAGCCCTTACCTCACCTCAATGGACTCAAGCAATGGAAACTGAGTATAATGCTTTTATGAAAAACAACACTTAGACTCTAATTTCTCTACCCACTAGAAAGACTGTTGTGGGATGTAAATGGGTTTTTCGTGTCAAAGAGAACCCTTATGGCTCTGTGAACAAATACAAGGCAAGATTTGTAGCTACGGGTTACCTTCAAAAGTATGGGTGTGATTACACATAAACCTTATCACCAGTTGTCAAACCCGTCAATGTTCGAATTATTCTAACCATTACCCTCACAAACAATTGGACTCTCAAGCAAGTTGATGTGAACAATGCTTTTCTTAATGGCTATCTTGATGAGGATGTATATGACTCAACCTCCTGGTTTTGTCTCCAGTGATACCTCTCTGGTTTGTAAACTTAACAAATTAATTTATGGGTTAAAACAAGTCCTAAGGGCATGGTATGATCAACTCACAAAAAACATTGATTAATTTTGGTTTTCAACAATGCAAGTGTGATCCTTCTTTGCTCATATTCAATAACAAGGGTTGTTTCATCTAAATGCTTATCTATGTCAATGATATTATACTCACTGGTTCCTCACCTACTATAATTCAGCAACTCATTACCAAACTAGACAATGTTTTCTCTCTCAAACAATTGGGTGATCTATACTATTTTTTTTGGAATTGAGGTTAAGCGCACTTTCAATGGTAATTTACTGTTGTCTCAAGGAAAATATGTGAGAGATCTCCTGTAGAAAGCAAAATAGATGGCTGCAAAAGTATTGCTACACCTCTCCTTGTTGTAGCTAAACTCTCTAAAGTTGGTACTAATTTCTTTGAAGATCAATCACTTTACAAAAGCATTGTAGGTGCTCTACAATATGTTACAATTACTAGACCTGAGCTCGGTTACTCTTTGAATAAGGTGTGTCAATTTATGTCTTAACCTCTGGTTTCCCATTGGTCTGCAGTAAATAAAATCTTAAGGTATCTTAAAGGTGCAAGTGATTATGGATTGGTGTTCAAACCACCTAGTTCTACTGCTCATATTCATCTCAGGGCCTGTTGTGATGTTGATTGGGCATCAGATATGGATGACAGACGCTTAACTTCTAGTGCTTGTGTATTTTTGGGACCTATCCTCATCTCTTGGTGGTCTAAAAAGCAAAATCTTGTTGTCAATTTTTATATGAAGCAAAATATCGCAGTCTTACTCTTGTTGTCTCTGAAATTCTTTGGGTTCAATCGTTACTTCAAGAATTATGATTGCCTATTCCTACTTCTGTCATCTATTGTGATAATCAAAGTACAGTTGCTCTTAGCCACAACCCTGTGTTGCATTCAAGGACAAAGCATATGGAGTTAGACATATACTTTATCAGGGAAAAAGTATTCAACAAATCGCTGATAGTTGAACAAGTTCCTGTACAGTTTCAAATTGCAGATATTCTTACAAAATCTTTGGCTCGTCCTCAGTTTTGTTTCCTTAGAGACAAACTCAGTGTGTCAAACACCACTGAGTTTGTGAGGGAGTAATAGAGAATATGATGAGTCATACTTCTATGTCACATTAATACCCTAGACTTAATTTTAAGTTATATCTTAGGATATGAAAGGTCAGCACTAACTTAGAATATGTAAGGTCAACCTTAATTTAATTGAATACGAAAGGTCATTCTTAATTGTAGAACTTGAATGTTCAACATCTTCTTGTATAAATAGAAATTTCTAAATCTATTATATTTTGAGAACAAAAATTCAGATTTTTTATTTTATTTTTGAAAAAGTAAAAAAATTGAAAATAAAAAAAAAATCTTGAAAATAATTTATTTAAAAAAAAAATCAAAACTAATTCTATATTAAATTTAGATATAACCTATTAATAATTGGTTTATAACCATTTAAAAAAAATAAAAATTAGTTATAACAATTTGATTTAACAATCAGTTATAACATATCAATTATATATGATTATAGACTGGCTATAAAAGAACGTGTTATGGCTCAACAATGAGAGAACAATTTATTAAGGAGAATGTTATCGGGTGTTAGGTTTCAAGTTCCTAATATAATATTGAATCACATAGTTAGTTAAATTAAATAATTAAATAAACTAACTTAACAAGTTTGCTTAATTAAGTAGAGGAATATTAGAAGATCATAACCAACTTAACTAATTTTATTTGTAATTATTTATTATTGGTGATGGTATTTTAGCTTTACAACAAAAATAAAAATTTTTGAAAACTATTTTAAAATTGGTATAGTAGAAAATCGCGAGCACACATTGCTCAATTTTGTTGGAACTAGGGTTCAAGAAAGATGAATTTGTAAAGAAGAAGAAGAAGAAAACGAGAGAGAGAGAGAGAGAGAGAGAGAACTATATTGCAGAATTGTGAAATTGTATTAACTGTGTAAAACTATATATCTGTATCAAATTACAAACTAGAAGACCCTTTATATAAGCCATCAAGGCCCAGACCCAAAACTACATTTCGACACAAACTGAAGTATTCGACAACCATTGTATTCGACTCAGTCGAATACAGCTGACACAATACAACAACAACTAACTCAATTTTGACATACACCTATACACTCAGACTTCGACAATACATTGAATTACAATTCCAACACACCCCCTAATTCATGTTGTCGAGCCTTCTCATCCTGATGCTTCTCTTCAATTCGTCGAATCTGACTCTTCCCAGAGGTTTGGTGAGTATATCAGCTAGTTGAACTTCTGTCTTGCAATACTCCAGTTCCAGTTTCCCTTTGTTGACTTGATCTCTCAGGAAATGATACCTCCTCTCAATGTGTTTGCTTCGACCATGGCTCATTGGGTGATTCGCCAGGTTGATAGCTGACTTGTTGTCTACAAACAACTTTACTTTCTTCGATTCCATTATCTTGAGTTCTTCAAGCAACATTTCGATCCATGCTGCCTGGCACGCAGCATATGATGCAGCTACATATTCAGCTTCACATAAGGACAAAGCCACAATGCTTTGTTTTCTTGAGCTCAAAGATATTGGGGCTCCTTCGATCATGAAGATGTAGCCTGCAGTACTCTTCCTTTCGTCATGATCTCCGCTGAAATCAGAATCAGTGAACCCATAGACTCCTGCATTTGTATTATCTTTCGACTTCCTTGGCATCAACACACCATGATCAATCGTTCCCTTTATGTATCTCAGCACCCTCTTCACAGCAATGAGATGACATTCTTGGGGTTTCTCCATAAATCGACTTAACACTCCAACACTTTGACATATATCAGGTCTAGTGTTGCACAAATATCTCAAGGAACCAATGATTTGTTTGTACAGAGTTGCACTTACAAACTCATCATTAGTTTCCTTCTTCAACTTTGCTCCAGTTTCTAATGGTGTGGTTGCTGTATTATGTAGCGAGCGATTTTGGACGCGGTTCTTAAGCGCTGGTCGCTCTCTGCGGTTTGAGCTTTGACTACAGGTCGATTCATTTTTTATCCTATTGTGATCTGAATAAGGAAGGGAAATAGATGTCTCCAATTAACCCTGCTTGCATACTGAGTTTAAACAGCGGTCTGTTAGGTTACGGATGCTATCAATGTGGGGGACCTTTGTACTGGTTATTTGTATTTTCGCCAATACTGTTTTCTTTCTTTTTTACCTGGGCAGAAGGTTTCTGGCGGGGAACAAGGATTAGGATGTTAGGACTGGTGCTTTTGAAATACTGCTTTTGATTGATGGAGATATGGGATTTGGGTTTTTTGTTGATTGCGCTCGCTAAGATCTTTTCTTTTGATCTTATGCCTACGTATTCCCGTTTACCGAAACAGGGAAATCAGAGCGTTCGTAGTTCCTCTTATTCTATGGGAGGAAATGGGTGTTTTGGTGTCTTGTTCAAAGCCCAAGACGTGAAGCGAAAGGTGGTTTGTATCTTGTTCAAAGCCCAAGATGTGAAGCTGAAAGGTCTATTTGTGTCTTGTTCAAAACCCAAGACGTGAAGCTGAAAGACCTCGGCTTTAGAGAGAATTTGTCATCTCTAAAGAGGAGAGAAGGAGAATTACTTTAACTGGGATACGCGGATCCGAGCAATGCCATAATTTCCGAAGAAAGGGTTTTAACCTGAAGGAGAAGATTTTAACTCAGTGTAGAGCAATGCCATCTTTCCTTAGGAATTTCTCATGCTAAAAGAGGGACAGTGGCATGGATATAGATGATCCAGAGGCTTGCCACTTACAGCGATTAGATGAAGGGGAAGGAGTTGTTGATGTTTGTATACTGTGAACGAGGCACAACTTTGATGCTAAAAGGTTAATTGGATCAACCAGTGGTTTTCTTATACAAAGCCTAAGAGGAGGCTAATTTCCGCTAGGAAAATCATTATACAAAGCCTAAGAGGAGGCAATTTTGTGTCTCGTACAAAGCCCGAGAGAGAGGCTAAAAGATTTTGACCCGACGATGGAGTCTTTTGGTATCTCGTATAAAGCCCGAGATGGAGGCGATTGTTTGCTTGGCTCAATAAGAACCTTTTTGTATCTCGTACAAAGCCCGAGATGGAGGCGAAAGGGGGATTGACTCAACGAGGGAGTCTCTTATGTGTCTCGTACAAAGCCCGAGAGAGAGGCTAAATGTTGTTTGACTCCGCTGGGGAGAATCATTTGTACAAAGCCCAAGAGAAGGCTAAGGTTATTGTGTCAGTTAAGTGACAGGTCCAGTATACTGATTTTGAAAGAGAAAATCAGTTCTTATATTAGCATCACTGTACTCATGGGTTAGATCTGAGGATCGGGGTTGTTTCCTTTTCTTTGGGGAAACTGGAAATCCAAAGGGTATTGAGACTGTCCGAGTCTGCGGGTTTCCTTCCTATTTAACGAAGGGGTCACTTGAGAATGTATTTTGAGACTCAAGGAAGTTAGACTGTCCGTGTCTAGAGTTTTATCTTTCGTACTACGCTTTGAGAAACAGTAGTAGACTCTATGAAAGGACTGTTCTATGAGGATGAATAGGTTCTGTTCCTATACCTCTAGGAGGTCGTCGGGACAATTTATACGAAGCCCAAGAGGAGGCTGGAAACTTTTAAGAAGCCGACGGTCCTTGTACGAAGCCCAAGAGGAGGCTATCATTCCCGGAGGAAGAGATCATTATACGAAGCCTAAGAGGAGGCTGTGAATACTTCTAAGAAGCCGTAGTGTCCTTGAATAATGCCCAAGAGGATGCCGATGCTTTTAAGAAGCCCGTGGGTCTATTATCTCCTTTCCATTAGGAGAGATAACTCTTTTAAAGATAAAAACCACTGGTAAACGTGCGAGGTTTACTATCCAGCGACTTTTAGCTTTTAAAGAGGGTTCCTTAGTTAAGGTCCAAGATTATGACCGTAGTGGGTACCCAAACCCCGAGACATTCAAGGCAAGCTATCCACAAGGAATAGATCAAGTCAGGAAAGTTCGAGAATTTGGAAGAAACTCAAAGATGCCATTCACGGAGAATACATTCATCTTGGGGAGTAGAGCTTCTTGACGATTCCTAAGGAGGACAGCCGAAGAGAAGACTGTATCTGGTGCTCCTATTGGGGATCTAGGCGTCTATTTCTACGAATAAATGAAACGGCGTCACCTAATTCTAGACGTAGTAGCCGGGGAAACTCGAAATATCTATACTATTATTACACAGTAGATATGAGTTTATGAAAGGAGACTTACAGTGAGCAGCCCCATAATACAGTTTATAATATGAAAGCAGTAAACGAAAGCGATAACCACTTACTCGGTTGGAGTGCTTTCATGCTGTTTGGTTAGTTGTTCAACAAAGAAAGATTGAAAACAACAGTATATTCAAAATCAAAGGAGAAAGTGCTTTGAAAAAGAAAGATTTGGGGCTTACAGCTCAAGGAGAGGCCCAGGGTTTTATCAGTGAGCGCACTGTTTGACTTTGTACAGCGGGACTTATACAAGTGACTGGGGCCCAAAAAGGTTTTCTGTACAAAGGGATGGGTCTTACACTCTCTCAAGAGGCCCAAAAAGGTTTAAAGAAAAAAGAGCGGGGCTTATAACACGAGGATAGGCCCAAATGATTTTTCGTTTAAAAATGGCGATCGCGCCGAGGTTTTCTTTTAACGCAGAGGGACTTATACAATAAGTGAGGCCCAAAATGTTTTGGTTAAAAGGGGGATTGGGTCTTACACTCTAATAGAGGCCCAAAGTGTTTTGAATAGGTCTTATAGCTCAAGGAGGGGCCCAGATGATTTTTATTTTTAAACGGGCGACGATCGTGCCGTTTACTTGTACAGAGGGACTTATACAATGAGTGAGGCCCAAAAAGTTTTTGTACAAGGGGGGATGGGTCTTACACTCTCTCAAGAGGCCCAAAGAGTTTTGAAAATGATTTATGAGGGTTGAATTAATCCAAAACCCTAATTTGTTTTCCAAATGTATTTAATTGAATAAAAATTCAATTAAAATGATCAAAAATTGTTTAACACATGGAAAACAAATTGTGATCTTGGATTAATGCTTCAAAAATTAAGTATTGACCTACAAAATAATTAGAAAGCATTAAAAGTTGCAAAATCAATGTAGAAAAAATATTTAAAATGCCAAAAACAATCAAAATATTAATTCTTTACAAAAATATCAATTATATGAAATAAATAATATTTTTGGGATTTTTTGTGAAAATAAAATATTTTAACATTTTTGTGAATTATTAAAAAAAGAATCAACTCAAAATCATTAAAACTCAGAGAGAAATTAATTTTTGAATCAATTAAACAAAATCACAAAATTCAAATATTTGAATATATGAAAAATGGCGCCAAGAACAGCTGAAGAACACGCGCGTGTTCTTGGTTTCTCAGATTTGCATTTTCTATCCAATCTCCATGAATACGTAATCATATCATGTAATCCACATATCATTATGCTCGTCTCAACCTCACGATCATGTCTATGTACTTTAATTTCATTTAAATTAAACATACAACAAGAAATCACGAAGAGACCTCAAGAACCCTAATTTCTGCATGAAGGCTAGGATTTTTGATACACGATTCAAACAATGCAATTAATTGAGGGAAAATATTCCATGCATGATTATGAACATATGGCCAAATTATTGTGCGAGGAAATATGCATAGATTGAGAGATGACCAAGTATGTGCTTACCTCTAGGCCGTGACAGCAATTTCAAAGTGATTTTTGATTTGGAGGTGTTACAGATGAGTTGTGATGATCTGAACAGCTTCCCTACACCCTATGGATTGTGTTTGGATGGTTGGACTTGATTGAAATTGGCTGGATCATTTTGTGGTACCTCAGCTGCACTTTGGTTAAAACCTTGAGCAACCAGCTGGTGATTTTGTGAAATTGATGTTTCAGAAGTAATCTAAGTGTTTGATCAGCTCATATGTGATGTATGTGAGGTGTGTGAGTGATTGGTTTGATTGGAATTGCTCTCAAACTCAAAACCCGATAGTGACTTGCCTTAGAAGGCAAAATTGGAGTGAAAGAAGAGATTTTGAGGAAAGCATCTGTTAGATGGCTTTGGTGTACTCAAACTGACCACAATTGAGCTCTATTTATAGTAGAGCAAGTTTGTTTTGCAAAGAATAGTGCATGGCAGCTGGTAAGTAGGTTTGGCCAATGTTGGCAAATGAAAATCCAAGTCTCCTCTAGCCATTGACTAGAGGTTAGGGCACAGAGCTTTGGTTCCCTTGGTCTTGGATAAGTCTTGACTAATTTCAGATGAGAATGGCTCAGTCCATGCCACCTTGATGGTTCCATTGAATGCCTCATTCCAAATTTGAAGTCTTGTCCCTATTTTGGCCATTCTAGGTTCAAGATGCTATTTCTTGTTCCATGGACTTTGGAGGCTTGGCTCAGTGATTGTCCCCTTTAGATTCAATCCTCTGAGGTGTCCAAGTGGATAGGAGCAATTGAATTTGGCTGATTTTGGCAAATCGACCAAAGTTGCAAATTCTGCCTTGCCTTGACAGATTTCAGCAAGGCAACTTGGCAATGTTGTATCTCATGGTGTAGGTTGAATTTGGCAATGTTCTTGGCCATTTTGGAAAGCTCTTACATGATACAACAACTGTTTGAACAAGTTTGGTTTTGATCTCTTTTGATTCCAAGTGAAAAATCCCCCTACATTTGGCAAAAAGTGAGGCAGAATCTGACTTAGTGAAAATTTCACTAAGTGTTGGAAAAAGTGACATTTTCACTTTTCAGCCACTTTGATCACTCCATAACTCAAAATCCTTAATGAATTGGAATGACTTGTAGTTGAAGTTTTTGTAGGTGATAATGAGGGCTACAAATCCATCTTTGGATGAGAAAAAATGGCCTTGTGGTTTAGGAGTTATGGTCCTCCAAAGTTGGTACCTTTGTCACTTTATTTTTAACTTAGAAAAATTTCTAAGTTTTATGGTTACCCCTTTTACAAGTTATCTCACTTTTCTTGATTTTTCTTGATGAATGATGATTCAAATCATACATTAACATCATTTTAGGGTTAAAAATCCATTTTGGTGAAAAATCTCAAAAAGTCAAAGTTGACATTTGTGCACAGTTGACTTTTTATCAGATGAATTCCAAACTGTGCAATTCTTCAGGAAATCATGTCCTTGACCTAAATCAAACTTGATGGACATGTTCCATGGGTGTCATAGGGTATATTCAATCATGTATTAGGGTTTGGGAGCATGTCCAGGTCAAAAGTCAAAGTTACAGTTGACTTTTCCCTTAAAACCCTAATTGTGGTGCAGATGAAATTGAGACTTGTTGCTCAAACTTATTGGATTAATCCATTGTCCCAAATGGATCAATATGGTATATTAGAGACCCTCAAATCATCTCTTGAGGTCTTGGCTCATGGTTTGTCCCAAAAGTCAACTTAGGGGTGAATTAGGTCAAGAAACCCTAATTCCTGATTTTTGATGAATGCATCCCCTGAGGCAAAATTGACTTGATGCATGGGTTCATGAGGTTCCATGAAGTATATTAGGTTATGTTTTGGATCATTGCCTTGTGCCCAGATGAAAATTTCCATCTGGAGGCCCTGGTCGACCAAAACCCTAATTTGGTGACACTGTCGATCTTGAGACTTGATCCACCTAGAAGGGAGCAGCCTTGTGCTTAATCCTTGAAGTGGGAGTCCTTTTTGATCCATTGTGGATATTTAAGAGATTAGACAAGTTGAAGATCATGTCATTTCTTGATTGATCATTTGTCTAAGCACTCAGAGAGGGCTTGAAACCCTAATTTTGATTGTAGTGGATGCTCACCCATCTTTGGGGAGACTAATGAAGCATAAAGGTACATCCATATTGTGATGATGATTTTCACAATGATGGGAAATCTAAGTAGTCAAATTTTGGGGTATTACAGATGCCCCTATTTAATCTTCTTGGACCCAAAGGTGTGAATGACGAAGGGATTCGGGCATTCGGGGTGCAAGAGGATTAAATATCGGAATACCCGAAATTTTGATGGTGGTTATGAATGGTAGCTTATGCATTCATCTTCTTTAGCTAAGCAATGATGCTTAGAAAAGGTAAACTTCCCCTCGATCCTGGTCTTCAGCGAAGGAACTGGTCTTAGTTTCTGATTTAAACTTCCCCTCGATCCTGGTTTCTTACCAAGGAACTGGTCTTAGTTTCTGATTTGAACTTCCCCTCGATCCTGGTTTCTTACCAAGGAACTGGTCTCGGTTTCTTTTGTCAATAAACTTTACTGACAAGGGACGCTATTCGTAGCGGCTTTCCTTCAAACTTCTCGCCGAATTTTCCTGGGGAGATGCCATTTGAGTGGAAAAAGTTTTGATGTCAGACTTGCTGGGGAACCCATTCGTCTGAATTGTAGAGGTACACAAACTTCTCTATTTTAGAGACGCCATTTGTCGATTCTACTAGGGAAAGCGAGTCTCTTGAGAGACTGTTTTCGTTTGGGATCTTTCATCATACTTTTCTCGGGATCTTCCAAGAGAAACGCCATATGATGGGGTCCAATTTTGAGGTGCCAATGACCTTCTCATCACTGGTTTTTCGGAGCAAAACTGGTGTGCTGCTGAATCTCTGATCACGAGGCTTTCTCTGTGGATTTTCCTTAATTCGGGAAAGCAAGGATATCATCTTTAATAGCGAAGAGTGACATCTGTTGAAGGTTTTCTGATCTTTCAGAGGTTCAAGTTATCAAAGTGGTCGAGTGCCGACTCTGATCTAAAGATACACTGGTGGCGAGATTGTGCAGACGCAACACTTCCTGACGAGGAAAGAACTGACAAACTCGATTGAGAAAACTGTTTATCACTAGGGGACAAGACCGGCTAGAGTGATAACGATGCAATATGAAATGTAAATGCAAATAAAAAATGCATGAAGTACGTATGTATATGCTGACAAAACTGACGCGACATACAGACTAATGGATGAACACAATTGGATACTCGGCCATCGCGGGGCGAAGAAGTACCGTTGGTTCAAAATAGCAATTCCACCTTGCTTAGGAGAGATAGTCCCGTTGGGAGCTATGTTGATCGGGCTTAAGAGATGAGAACTCGGCCGAGGGTATCAGACGGGAAAACCGCATCTGATACAGTTGATCCTTTATTCAGGTGCACTGGCTTAGAAGGAGTACTTTGATTCTGCACTTCAAAGTTCGCTTACTTCGGGAGAAGCGATCGATGTTCTTCTGATGTTCAACAGTCAAAAGAAATGCCATCTTTAATTTAAAAGCAGAAAAAGTTTAACAAGTAAATTTATTTTTGTTTTATTTCAAGAATCGTTGATTAAGTTTAAACAACGTCGTTCTGTAAAGCTAAAACAAGTAAAGAATTACAAACAAAAGCACAAGGGCTCAAATTTTATTGATAAGATGGAGATCAGCCAAACGCGTGATTCCAAAGAGTATATACAAAGTTAGAAAATGGTAATTTACAGGGAAAAGGGCTACGTTGAAACATAACGACCACTATCCTTCTACCAACTTTGAATTCGGGACATCTTGAGCTTCTGTCGAAGATGACCTTGACTGGAGTTTTCCTGACGGATGATGATGCAACTGCTGCTGAGGGACTTGCCTCTGTTGAACATAGTTACTTGCCATTATCCCTAACTTTTGCCTGGATTGTACTATGAGATTTCCAATCCATCGGGATGATTCTTTTCATGTCTCTAACTTTTGCCTGGACCGCCCTTTCGGGTTTTCAATCCACCGAGACGTTTTTTTTTTTTTAGTTTTAGGCGAAGTATTTCTTGACTACATCAACATTCGTGGGGTAGGCAAATTCCTCTCCGTCCATGGTTGCAAGTCTCAAGGCGCCGCCTGAGAAAGCTTTCGTGACCACATAGGGGCCATCATAATTTGGGGTCCATTTGCCCCGAGAATCAGTGAGAAATGATTGTATCTTCTTGAGCACAAGGTCTCCTTTCCTGAAGACACGAGGTCGGACCTTTTTGTCAAACGTCCTCTTCATTCTTTGCTGATACAACTGACCGTGGCATAGTGCCGTGACTCGTTTTTCTTCGATCAGGTTCAATTCGTCGTGTCGACTTTGACACCATTCAGCTTCGGTGAGCTTAGCTTCCATCAATACCCGGATTGATGGGATCTCTACTTCTATGGGGAGAACTGCCTCCATGCCATATACTAGAGAGAAAGGGGTTGCCCCTGTTGAAGTGCGGACAGATGTTCGATAACCGTGAAGAGCAAAGGGTAGCATTTCGTGCCAATCTTTATAGGTTACAACCATCTTTTGAACGATCTTCATGATGTTCTTGTTAGCCGCTTCTACCGCCCCGTTCATCTTGGGTCGGTAGGGAGATGAGTTATGGTGTTCGATCCTGAACTCTGCACACAACTCTTTCATCATCTTATTGTTCAAGTTAGATCCATTATCAGTAATGATCTCGCTTGGAACACCATAACGGCAGATGATATTGTTTTTGATAAATCGGACCACCATTTGTCAGGTTACATTGGCGAATGACGCTGCTTCGACCCACTTGGTGAAATAGTCAATGGCTACCAGGATGAACCGATGTCCGTTTGAAGCCTTGGGCTCAATCATACCAATCATATCGATTCCCCATATGGAAAATGGCCACGGGGAAGAAAGAACTTTGAGATGTGATGGCGGTACATGAATTTTGTCGGAGTATATCTGACACTTGTGACACCTCCTCATGTACTTGTAGCAGTCAGATTCCATGGTCAACCAATAATACCCGGCCCTGAGAATTTTTCTCGCCATTGTGTGTCCATTGGCATGAGTGCCAAAGGATCCTTCATGAATTTCTTTCATGAGCATGTCTGCTTCTGGTCTGTCGAAGCATCGGAGCAAGACCATGTCAAAATTTCTCTTATAAAGAGTGTCACCGCTCAGGAAGAAGTTTCCAGCCAATCTTCTGAGGGTTTTCCTGTCTTTTCTGAGTGCCCCAGATGGGTACTCTCGTTTCTGAAGGAAGCATTTGATATCGTGATACCAAGGTCTGTCGTCTATGACTGCTTCAATCGCGAAGATGTAAGCGGGTCGTTCAAGGCGCATGATGTCGATCTTAGGTATGTCATTCCATCGACCTACACTAATCATGGAAGAGAGAGTGGCTAATGCATCAGCCATGTGATTCTCATCACGAGGGATGTGATGAAAGTCGACTCTGTTGAAGAAGGGTAGCAACCTTCTTGCATAGTCTTTGTAAGGAATCAATCCTGATTGGTATGTGTTTCAATCTCCTTTTATCTGGTTAATAACCAAGGCTGAATCGCCGTATACGTCCAAGTTTTTGATCCTTAAACCAATCGCTTCTTCGAGACCCATGATACATGCTTCGTATTCGGCCTCGTTGTTCGTACATTTGAACGTAAGTCTGGCAGTGAAAGGAATGTGGGAACCCTGAGGGGTAACAATGATTGCCCCAATTCCGTTTCCATAATGATTGACTGCTCCGTCAAAGATAAGTCCCCATTGGGAACCTGGTTCTGGCCCTTCACTGGGTAGCGGTTCATCGCAATCTTTCATCTTTAGATACATGACATCTTCGTCTGGGAAGTCAAACCCGATTGATTCTTGATCGTCAATCGGTTGATGAGCCAAATGATCGGCTAAAATACTTCCTTTAACGGCTTTCTGAGCATGGTACTCTATGTCATATTCTGATAGTAACATCTGCCAACGGGCAATCCTTCCCGTGAGAGCAGGTTTTTCGAAAACGTACTTGATTGGATCCATTTTGGAGACCAACCAAGTAGTATGACGAATCATGTACTGGCGAAGACGTTTGGCTGCCCAAGCCAAAGCGCAACAAGTTTTCTCAAGAATTGTGTACCGAGTCTCGCAGTCGGTGAGTTTCTTGCTTAGATAGTAAATGGCAGACTCTTTCCTTTTAGTTTCGTCTTGTTGGCCAAGTACACATCCCATTGAGTCCTCTAGGACTGTGAGGTAAATGATCAGTGGTCTTCCTTCCACTGGAGGTGATAGAATCGGAGGATTCAACATATTCCTTAATACTATCGAAGGCGGTTTGGCAATCTTCTGACCAAACGCAATCCTGGTTCTTTTTGAGTAATTTGAAAATCGGCGCACACGTCGCGGTCATGAGGAATATGAATCTGGAGATGTAGTTCAAACGTCCCAGGAATCCTCTGACTTGTTTTTCAGTTTTCGGAGAAGGCATTTCTTGAATCGCCTTGACCTTGTCAGGATCAACTTCAATTCCTTTCTGGCTGACGATGAACCCTAGTAATTTCCCCGAACGGACACCGAAGGTGCACTTGTTGGGATTCAAGCGGAGCTTGAATTTTCTTTGACGTTCGAACAATTTTGACAGATGTTCAACGTGCTCATCCTCTGTTCTTGATTTTGCAATCAAATCATCGACATATACCTCGATTTCTTTGTGTATCATGTCATGAAACAGAGTAGTCATGGCCCTTTGATAGGTTGCCCCGGCATTCTTCAAACCGAACGACATTACCTTGTAATAAAAGGTACCCCATGGGGTAATGAACGAAGTTTTCTCCATGTCTTTCGGCGCCATTTTGATCTGGTTATAGCCCGAGAATCCATCCATGAAGGAAAATACTTTGAACTTTGCCGTGCTGTCAACCAACATGTTAATGTGTGGTAAAGGAAAGTCGTCCTTTGGACTTGCCTTGTTCAGATCTCTGTAATCGATACACATTCTAACCTTTCCGTCCTTTTTGGGAACGGGTACGATGTTGGCTAACCATTGAGGATATTCAGATGTAGCGAGGAAACCCGCGTCGATCTGTTTCTGTACCTCCTCCTTGATTTTGATGGCCATGTCCGGGTGAGTGCGCCTCAACCTTTGCTTTACTGGCGGACATTTTGATCTCAACGGTAAGTGATGTTCCACGATGCTGGTATCCAACCCTGGCATATCCTGATAGGACCAAGCGAATACATCGGGGAATTCTTTGAGAAGCTTTATCAAACCCTCTCTGGAAATTGGACTGAGCAGTGCTCCGATCCTGATTTCTTTTCTCTCTTTTTCTGAACCCAAGTTTACCATTTCCAACGGCTCTTTGTGAGGTTCAATGGACCTTTCCTCTTGTCTGAGTAGTCGGGAGATCTCTTCTGGAATTTGGTCGTCATTTTCTTCTTCAGCCTCGAATAACGGGAACTCAAAGTTGGGAGAAGGCATCGGATCGTATGTTTCAACGGGGTATAAAACAAGCAATCTGCATGACGTGATGATTCGTGTTTAGAAGAGATAGAGAAAATGTAAGTGTGTGCAGTGTTTTGATTTTACTGCTTGTTTTTATTATCGGATGTTTTTTAGGATTACCATTTTCTGAAAAAGCAAACAGAGAAAACAACAATTAATGCGGAAATTACAGAACGGCGTTATTTTATTAATGAACAAGTCGAATCTTGAAACTACAGCCCTATAAAACAAAACTCTGTCGCTTTGGGCAAAGCGAAGAGGGAAATTTACAGAAAACGAGCCCTATCAAAATATTCGTTTCACCTGGGCAGGGTGAAAGGTTAAAGATGGCAATTACTTTGACTGACGAACGACCTTCGGAACCTCGACGGTAACCCATTGGCGGCGAACTCCTCGGTGAATCACAAAGTCTGGCACCTTCCTTGATTTGTCTTCAGAAATGTCACTGATTTCTGGTGGAGCAGGATCATTGGAATCTGTCTCCCAAGCAGAATTGTCGTAGGAGGATTCCTCTGTTGTATTTTGCATAGCATTTGTGCTCTCAGCTGTATCTCCCCATCCAGTTGGCTGGATATCTTCGAGCCTGATACGAGAGCTTTCGGGAGCGGTGTACTTGACCATATAGTCGTATTTTCCACTCGGTTGTCCCAAGGTGTCCCACATTTTTTTGGAACTGGAGGAATCATCCCTCTCGATGACGTTGACCTCGGGAAAAGCATAGTTGATGAATTCAAGTCCTGCGAACGTTGCGAATTCATCTTCATGTTGAGTAGTTTCTGAATGACCTGAGTGTTGATCCCATGACATGGTGGGGACACAGGTATTCTGTTCAATGACGCTCAACTGAGTTTCATTGTTCGGCTGACTTTCTTGCCCTAAGTTTCCTGGGTAAGGCTGCCACATTGGCAGGCCATCCATCGAGCCATAGTAATTGTGATCAAAGTTGTCTTTCATCGGAGTGTCTTCCTCTAATGAATTTGGCGGAGCACGGCATCCTTCCGGATCACAATCTCCGTAGATCATTTCGACATCTGATCTTGGTATAAATCTCAGACTTTCTGTAGGAAAGCAAAAAGGCATAGGCACCTCTTCCTGAGACATATAGTCGTCCTTGTTAAGGTAGGACTTCCATTCTTCATCTGTGTCAGAGGGATCTTCCTCATTGATAGCATGAACTGTCTGAGACACTGGGTGAAGGAAACCTCCACTGTGGAAGAAGTTTTGAAGGGGATGAAGACTTTCATCGTTGGCGGCTGTCTGGGTACAGGTCGCAGAAAAACCAAGACCCTTCTTTGTTTTATTGTCAATAGGAATGATAAGCCGTCCCCATCCTATCGTATCGGTACTCTCGACCGCTTTGATAGCATCTTTGTATGAAGAAATTGAAGTTCCTTCTTTGAACTGATTGTCCTTGCTCACCGATAGTGCTTGGAACTGAGTTCCAATAACCTCCTCGGGTTCCACACAAGTAGATGATGATAGGTTACTCACAAGCAAGGCTTGTTCCCCACAAACCGTGACAAGTTGATCGTTCTTGACGAACTTTAGCTTTTGGTGGAGGGTTGAAGTAACCGCTCCAGCCTAATGTATCCAAGGTCTTCCTAATAAACAACTGTATGTTGCCCGGATGTCCATGACCTGGAAAGTGATTTGGAAAGTGTGAGGACCAATAGTTATGGGAAGATCAACTTCGCCGATAACTATTTTTCTGGATCCGTCGAATGCTTTGACGACGACCTCGCTGGTTCTCATCGGAGGGCCCTTGAATGATAATTGCATCAAAGTGTACTTCGGCATAATATTCAGGGCTGACCCTGTGTCTACCAGTACGCTGGCTAAAGCATCGCCCTGGCAGTTAACTGTGATATTGAGCGCCATGTTATGACGGCGACCCTCTTCAGGTAATTCCTCATCACTAAATCCCAAATTATTGCAGGAAGTGATGTTAGAGACAATGTTATCGAATTGTCTGATTGTTACATCCTGTTCCACAAAGGCTTGCTCCAAGACTTTCTGTAGAGCCTCTCTGTGTGCTTCTGAATTGAGTAACAGTGATAATACTGAGATCTTTGAAGGAGTCTGTAACAGTTGATCAACAATGTTATATTCACTCCTTTGGATGAGCTTTAGCATCTCATCTTTGTCTTTTGAAAAGTCAGGATTACTAGATTGACCGACTGGTGGATCAGGAATTTCTGCCTGAAGTTCCTTTTCTTTGTTGGATTCTCCAACCCCTCGGTTGAAGATTCGACCGCTCTGTGTTACACGACTGATGTCTGCAATATTCACGACGGAGGGTAATGGAATTTCCTTTCCATTCTCGATTATTGTTGCACCGTATTTGTAAGGGATTGCCTTATCTGATTCATACGGTAGTGGCCCCGGTAGATAGATGACTATGGGAACCTTCTGATTTTTCTGACCATCATAAGTAACCTTGATCCGTTCCCGGTTGGGAACTCTAGATTCGTCAAGTAGAGGGATGATGGCAAAAACATCCCTGGTCCTGTGATGACCAGAGATCGTGACAACATCCTCAACTTGCTCGGCAAGGTAGTTCGGCGACCAAATGATGGGTCCTGAACCTGGATATGGACGAATTTCTCCATGATCGACCCGACCCTGAAGAGCTGCTCTCACAAGGTAACACCCTTGGTTACTTTCCGAACAGACGCTACAACTGTCATAGTTGTGTGGTGGCACCTGGCCACGCCCACTTTGAATACAATGTAACCTCACTAGGTTTCTTCCATTGATCGGACATCCTGACTTTGACGACGAGTAGGATTCCTGTGATTGATACTAATCTGCTGAGTATCTTCGTCCATATAGATTGGCATCCACCAGTGATTTAACAAGTGCTGAAGTGCCTCCTGGACAAGGGTACAACCTCGATCGTTTTCGCAACCTGCTTTACAATTTTGATAATCATGTGATATTAAGAATCTGAGTCGGACCTGCTCGGCATGTAACTCTACCAGGTTGGTATTCATCACGCGAATGTCAAAGATCTAAACCATGTTGATTTGATAGGAGTTCCTATCATGGTAGTCTTGGATCCATCCAAGGTCCATCTGACGCTGGAGGGCCTCTTGTATGAAAGAGCATCCCTGTTTGTCTTTAGAGCAGATATCACACTGGTGATAATTATGAGGTGGCACATGGCCATATCCACTCTGTCTACAATGCATCTTGACCAGATTGGTTTTCAACAAGAGTACATCATGAATTTGATAGACATTGTTAGTCTCTTTCTCAATCAGATTGACTGCAGCTTTCTCATGTTGAGGCAGCGGGTTCGTAAGAACATTAGGATTCGTATCTTTGAAAGATAAGAGCCCGCTCCTAACAAGCTTTTGCACGTCGGATTTGAAATTGAGACAAGTCTCAATGTTATGCCCTGAACCTCCTCGATGATAAGGGCATGTTTGATCAGCTTTAAACCAAAAAGGCGGATTTTCCGGAACTGAAAGGGGAGACTTAGTCTGAATGTGCCCCTTAGCCAGCAGTAACGGAAACAGCTCTGCGTACGTTACGGGTATAGGATCAAATCCTGGTGGCCGTCTTGTACGGTTGTTGTTATATGGAGGACGAGCCTGCTGAAGAGGCTGTTATGTCCTTTATTGGTCAGGTTGGCTCTGCGCAACCTGAGGTTGATACATAGGAACAGGCACGGGGCCGATAGCAGGAGTTACA
Organism: Lathyrus tuberosus; assembly: GCA_022829125.1. Classification (NCBI taxonomy): domain Eukaryota; kingdom Viridiplantae; phylum Streptophyta; class Magnoliopsida; order Fabales; family Fabaceae; genus Lathyrus; species Lathyrus tuberosus. The sequence continues at coordinate 1,032,235 of JALAZF010000716.1, read as the reverse complement.
GCTGCTACTGGCTGATAACGTTGTCTTTGCTTTCCGAGAGAGATATTCCCAATATCTTGCTCTTTTTTCTTAGGGAGAGTACTACCGTATTTTTTAGTACCGCTCGTTGATCCAGTGTCTTTTACCAAACGTCCTTCTCGGACGGCTTCCTCAAGACGTACACCCATGCCGACCATTTCGGTGAAATCACTGGGCGCACTGGCAACCATTCGGTCGTAGTAAAATGAGCTCAAGGTCTTTAAGAAGATCTTTGTCATCTCTTTTTCCTCAAGAGGTGGACAAATCTGAACGGTAATTTCACGCCACCTTTGAGCATACTCCTTAAAGGTTTCTTTGTCCTTTTGCGACATCGATTTGAGTTGATCTCTGTCGGGTGCCATGTCCAAATTGTACTTGTATTGTTGGACGAAGGCAATACCAAGATCTCTGAATGTAATGATCGTAGTACGGTTTAAACCCATGTATCATTTGAGTGCGGCACCGGTTAAACTATCCTGGAAGTAGTGAATCAGCAGGTCCTGATTCTCCGTCTGAGCTGACATCCGCCGAGCGTACATCACCAGATGGCTCTGGGGGCAAGAGTTACCCTTGTATTTTCCAAAGTCGGGCACTTGGAACTTGTGCGGGACTTTCACATTTGGGACCAAGCAGAGGTCTGCGGCGTCCTTCCCAAATAGATCCTGACCGCGAATGGCTTGTAGCTCTTTCTGCATTTCCAAGAACTGCTCCTGGAATTCATCCATTCTGTCAAACATAGTTTCCTTCTTACCAGAAGGTGTTGGTGGAATCTGTCCTTCCGGGACAGTGTGCACCACAGGGGGTGGTACCGTGACTACGGCAGTAAGTCTTGGTGCCTCCCGAAGTTTGTAACCTTCAGGAGTCTTGAGTATGCCCCTGGCATCTTCGCTTTCCCGAAGTTTGTAACCTTCAGGCCCAGCGGCTTCTGTTGCGATTCCCTGTTCTTCAGTGATCGGCGGAACATATCCTTCCGGGATATAGTTAACAGGCATGCCCCAAGGACGATCTTTCAGCATCTGATACCTAGGATCATACTTTTCTATGATGGGCGTTAAGGTGATCTCTGAGATCACAGTTTTTTGTAGCTGAGCTTCTGCCATGGCTTGCATGTCGTTACGAAGCTTTCTCATATCCTCTCTCAGAGCGTCAATCTCTTCTTTCAACTCTCTGTTTTCTTCCTCAAGATCATCCATCTTTTTCTGACGATTGGCCCGAGTATTGTACGAATGAGACAGTTTGACTCTAGAATCGAGACACAAACGTGAGATTCGTAGGTAAGGAGAATACGCGATGTGAGAATGATGAATGCAATGATTATATTAATTGTTGTTTTTTTTTTAATCAAAATAAACTTCGACAATTAGATTGCAAATATCAAACAGTGGGGAAACCCCTTTTTATTGAATTCCAAAGGATTACAGAAATGGAAATACAGTAGATTACAAAGTGCAGAAACAGAAACCTAAACTAATGGGTCCCGAGTCCTCTTCTTTGACCGGGGCGCTTGGGCCGTTGTTGGGTTGTCATTCCTTTGCCAGGTGAAAGGAGCGAGCAAATTCCTTTGGTCATCTTGATTCTCTACAGCATGTTGCTCCAAAATTTCAATCAGAGCTTCTTTCCTTTTGAACTTTGTTGAGAGTAACCTGAAGCTTTTTAGTTTCCGTCATGAAGTACATGACAGTTTCCCTCGGTGGAAGAATTCCATAACGAGGATAAGGCATCTTTAGCTTGAGAGCTCTAGTTTGTACCCAATGGAGATAAGGCTCCACCGAGACACAGTCCGGTTTTCCCAGAGACTCTCGTCCTTTCTTATGAACATGTTTCCAAGCTTGCACTATTTCCATCTTTAGTGCTCTGTCACTTTCTCCTTCTTTGAAGAAAATACCTTCCAGATGAACACCCAGTGGGATGTGTCTCATCGGGTATCCAAATTGACAAAGAACCAATATCGGATGATAGTTGATTCCTCCTTTAGTTCCTATGAGGGGTACGCTGGGGAAATTTCCACAACGGTCAATGATTCTAATTCCCTCATAAATCCTATTACACCAATCTATATCAGAGTTGGTAAGAGACATGATCTTCTGCGACCAATGTAAGACACTCTTGCAATCCCAAAAAGCAGCAGACTTGGGCAAGTGAGAGATAAACCATTTGTAAAGCAAAGGTACACAGCATGTGATCTCCCCTCCGCTGTACAAATTTCCCAAGTGTACAGAATGATACGCATCTGCAAGCAAATTCGGCACAGGGTTTCCAATGAGAAAAACCTTAATAGCGTTGATATCGACGAAGTTATTGATGTTGGGAAACAAAAATAACCCGTAGGTGAGCAAGACAAAGATGCTTTCAAAAGCAGTCCCATTCCCTATACTAGCGAAGTATAGAGCCTTTTTTGTCAAGAACTGGGCTGGCAAACCTTGGATGCCACCCTTAGTGGTCATGTGAGTCCTGACCTCAGACTCGTCCAAATGAATTGCTATTGCAATAGTCTGATTCTTTGGAATTTCTTCCAGTCCAGAAAATGGAGCTCGATCAGTGATATGTAAATCAGTCAGATGAGAATACTCCTCCAGCGTTGGTGATAGCTGGTAATCCAGGAATGTGAAACAGTGATAAACCGGATCGTAGAATTGAATGAGCGCGTCCATGATCCCCTTAATCACATGGACTCTTAACAGTGGTAGCAAACCACCGTGCTTGGCTCTGAAAGTCTCTGGGTTAACGATCATCCTTGCTAACCTTCTCAAATCCCCTAGTTTTGGAACCTTGAAGGTATACTGGTGAGTTCTCCTTCTACCGAAATCCATTAGCGTAATCCTCTTCTCTGATATTTGTAATCACAGTCTTAGTTTAATTTGAAAAACAGAGAGACTAGAAGAGAAAGTTTTTTGAGTGTTTTAATGTTTTATTAAATGAATGCATGAATGCAGCACACAAAAACATAGAAAAAACATGGGGTCAAAGGGTCGTTGTCATGAAGTCAAGGCTCTACCCATCCCCAAAGGTTTATACTAGGGTGATTTTTGTACCTGTACTCATTATCATCAACTCCTCCCAGGAAAGCAAAACAACAAGCGGATCGCCAGCGAGTTGTAGAGCAATCTTAGAGTAAGTGTCATTCACCGAGAATAGATCACCAGCCTCAAATGAGGGTAGTATCGCGTAATAACTATTTCCGATAGTTTCCGCACTATGAAAGGGTTTGGCTCCTCAGCTTTTCAGACTTAACAACCGGCCCATTGGCTAGAAGAGTGAATGGGTTGCGTTGGTCAGCCTCCACTGAGGTTGATGGTCGACCCCGTCGCCATCACTTATCTTAAGTGTATACTCATTCTCACCACATGCGGCATCACACGCATTCCCAGTAGCAGAAAAATAAACACGTATAGCAATTAGGAAAAACAGTATATATATTTGTCCTAATCATCCTAGACTTATAAAGCTATGATTCCTAAGTTCCTGACAGAAATGGGTTCCCCGGCGGAAGTCCCAATCTGTGGTATTCACACAAGTGAAGAGAAAAAAGGTTTGTCCAAGGTTTCCACCTTAAACGTTTAAAAAAGAAGATTTGGCCCCACGGTGGGAGCCACTTTTCTGTAGCGAGCGATTTTGGACGCGATTCTTAAGCGCTGGTCGCTCTCTGCGGTTTGAGCTTTGACTACAGGTCGATTCATTTTTTATCCTATTGTGAGCTGAATAAGGAAGGGAAATAGATGTCTCCAATTAACCCTGCTTGCATACTGAGTTTAAACAGCGGTCTGTTAGGTTACAGATGCTATCAATGTGGGGGACCTTTGTACTGGTTATTTGTATTTTCGCCAATACTGTTTTCTTTCTTTTTTACCTGGGCAGAAGGTTTCTGGCGGGGAACAAGGATTAGGATGTTAGGACTGATGCTTTTGAAATACTGCTTTTGATTGATGGAGATATGGGATTTGGGTTTTTTGTTGATTGCGCTCGCTAAGATCTTTTCTTTCGATCTTATGCCTACGTATTCCCGTTTACCGAAACAGGGAAATCAGAGCGTTCGTAGTTCCTCCTATTCTATGGGAGGAAATGGGTGTTTTGGTGTCTTGTTCAAAGCCCAAGACGTGAAGCGAAAGGTGGTTTGTATCTTGTTCAAAGCCCAAGATGTGAAGCTGAAAGGTCTATTTGTGTCTTGTTCAAAGCCCAAGACGTGAAGCTGAAAGACCTCGGCTTTAGAGAGAATTTGTCATCTCTAAAGAGGAGAGAAGGAGAATTACTTTAGCTGGGATACGCGGATCCGAGCAATGCTATAATTTCCGAAGAAAGGGTTTTAACCTGAAGGAGAAGACTTTAACTCAGTGTAGAGCAATGCCATCTTTCCTTAGGAATTTCTCATGCTAAAAGAGGGACAGTGGCGTGGATATAGATGATCCAGAGGCTTGCCACTTACAGCGATTAGATGAAGGGGAAGGAGTTGTTGATGTTTGTATACTGTGAACGAGGCACAACTTTGATGCTAAAAGGTTAATTGGATCAACCAGTGGTTTTCTTATACAAATCCTAAGAGGAGGCTAATTTTCGCTAGGAAAATCATTATACAAAGCCTAAGAGGAGGCAATTTTGTGTCTCGTACAAAGCCCGAGAGAGAGGTTAAAAGATTTTGACCCGACGATGGAGTCTTTTGGTATCTCGTATAAAGCCCGAGATGGAGGCGATTGTTTGTTTGGCTCAATAAGAACCTTTTTGTATCTCGTACAAAGCCCGAGATGGAGGCGAAAGAGGGATTGACTCAACGAGGGAGTCTCTTATGTGTCTCGTACAAAGCCCGAGAGAGAGGCTAAACGTTGTTTGACTCCGCTGGGGAGAATCATTTGTACAAAGCCCAAGAGAAGACTAAGGTTATTGTGTCAGTTAAGTGACAGGTCCAGTATACTGATTTTGAAAGAGAAAATCAGTTCTTATATGAGCATCACTGTACTCATGGGTTAGATCTGAGGATCGGGGTTGTTTCCTTTTCTTTGGGGAAACTGGAAATCCAAAGGGTATTGAGACTGTCCGAGTCTGCGGGTTTCCTTCCTATTTAACGAAGGGGTCACTTGAGAATGTCTTTTGAGACTCAAGGAAGTTAGACTGTCCGTGTCTAGAGTTTTATCTTTCGTACAACGCTTTGAGAAACAGTAGTAGACTCTATGAAAGGATTGTTCTATGAGGATGACTAGGTTCTGTTCCTATACCTCTAGGAGGTCGTCGGGACAATTTGTACGAAGCCCAAGAGGAGGCTGAAAACTTTTAAGAAGCCGACGGGTCCTTGTACGAAGCCCAAGAGGAGGCTATCATTCCCGGAGGAAGAGATCGTTATACGAAGCCTAAGAGGAGGCTGTGAATACTTCTAAGAAGCCGTAGTGTCCTTGAATAATGCCCAAGAGGAGGCCGATACTTTTAAGAAGCCCGTGGGTCTATCATCTCCTTTCCATTAGGAGAGATAACTCTTTTAAAGATAAAAACCACTGGTAAACGTGCGAGGTTTACTATCCAGCGACTTTTAGCTTTTAAAGAGGGTTCCTTAGTTAAGGTCCAAGATTATGACCGTAGTGGGTACCCAAACCCCGAGACATTCAAGGCAAGCTATCCACAAGGAATAGATCAAGTCAGGAAAGTTCGAGAATTTGGAAGAAACTCAAAGATGCCATTCACGGAGAATACATTCATCTTGGGGAGTAGAGCTTCTTGACGATTCCTAAGGAGGACAGCCGAAGAGAAAACTATATCTGGTGCTCCTATTGGGGATCTAGGCGTCTATTTCTACGAATAAATGAAACGGCATCACCTACTTCTAGACGTAGTAGCCGGGGAAACTCGAAATATCTATACTATTATTACACAGTAGATATGAGTTTATGAAAGGAGACTTACAGTGAGCAGCCCCATAATACAGTTTATAATATGAAAGCAGTAAACGAAAGCGATAACCACTTACTCGGTTGGAGTGCTTCCATGCTGTTTGGTTAGTTGTTCAACAAAGAAAGATTGAAAACAACAGTATATTCAAAATCAAAGGAGAAAGTGCTTTGAAAAAGAAATATTTGGGGCTTACAGCTCAAGGAGAGGCCCAGGGTTTTATCAGTGAGCGCACTATTTGACTTTGTACAGCGGGACTTATACAAGTGACTAGGGCCCAAAAAGGTTTTCTGTACAAAGGGATGGGTCTTACACTCTCTCAAGAGGCCCAAAAAGGTTTAAAGAAAAAAGAGCGGGGCTTATAACACGAGGGTAGGCCCAAATGATTTTTCGTTTAAAAATGGCGATCGCGCCGAGGTTTTCTTTTAACGCAGAGGGACTTATACAATAAGTGAGGCCCAAAATGTTTTGGTTAAAAGGGGGATTGGGTCTTACACTCTAATAGAGGCCCAAAGTGTTTTGAATAGGTCTTATAGCTCAAGGAGAGGCCCAGATGATTTTTATTTTTAAACGGGCGACGATCGTGCCGTTTACTTGTACAGAGGGACTTATACAATGAGTGAGGCCCAAAAAGTTTTTGTACAAGGGGGGATGGGTCTTACACTCTCTCAAGAGGCCCAAAGAGTTTTGAAAATGATTTATGAGGGTTGAATTAATCCAAAACCCTAATTTGTTTTCCAAATGTATTTAATTGAATAAAAATTCAATTAAAATGATCAAAAATTGTTTAACACATGGAAAACAAATTGTGATCTTGGATTAATGCTTCAAAAATTAAGTATTGACCTACAAAATAATTAGAAAGCATTAAAAGTTGCAAAATCAATGTAGAAAAAATATTTAAAATGCCAAAAACAATCAAAATATTAATTCTTTACAAAAATATCAATTATATGAAATAAATAATATTTTTGGGATTTTTTGTGAAAATAAAATATTTTAACATTTTTGTGAATTATTAAAAAAAGAATCAACTCAAAATCATTAAAACTCAGAGAGAAATTAATTTTTGAATCAATTAAACAAAATCACAAAATTCAAATATTTGAATATATGAAAAATGGCGCCAAGAACAGCTGAAGAACACGCGCGTGTTCTTGGTTTCTCAGATTTGCATTTTCTATCCAATCTCCATGAATACGTAATCATATCATGTAATCCACATATCATTATGCTCGTCTCAACCTCACGATCATGTCTATGTACTTTAATTTCATTTAAATTAAACATACAACAAGAAATCACGAAGAGACCTCAAGAACCCTAATTTCTGCATGAAGGCTAGGATTTTTGATACACGATTCAAACAATGCAATTAATTGAGGGAAAACATTCCATGCATGATTATGAACATATGGCCAAATTATTGTGCGAGGAAATATGCATAGATTGAGAGATGACCAAGTATGTGCTTACCTCTAGGCCGTGACAGCAAGTTCAAAGTGATTTTTGATTTGGAGGTGTTACAGATGAGTTGTGATGATCTGAACAGCTTCCCTACACCCTATGGATTGTGTTTGGATGGTTGGACTTGATTGAAATTGGCTGGATCATTTTGTGGTACCTCAGCTGCACTTTGGTTAAAACCTTGAGCAACCAGCTGGTGATTTTGTGAAATTGATGTTTCAGAAGTAATCTAAGTGTTTGATCAGCTCATATGTGATGTATGTGAGTGTGTGAGTGATTGGTTTGATTGGAATTGCTCTCAAACTCAAAACCCGATAGTGACTTGCCTTAGAAGGCAAAATTGGAGTGAAAGAAGAGATTTTGAGGAAAGCATCTGTTAGATGGCTTTGGTGTACTCAAACTGACCACAATTGAGCTCTATTTATAGTAGAGCAAGTTTGTTTTGCAAAGAATAGTGCATGGCAGCTGGTAAGTAGGTTTGGCCAATGTTGGCAAATGAAAATCCAAGTCTCCTCTAGCCATTGACTAGAGGTTAGGGCACAGAGCTTTGGTTCCCTTGGTCTTGGATAAGTCTTGACTAATTTCAGATGAGAATGGCTCAGTCCATGCCACCTTGATGGTTCCATTGAATGCCTCATTCCAAATTTGAATTCTTGTCCCTATTTTGGCCATTCTAGGTTCAAGATGTTATTTCTTGTTCCATGGACTTTGGAGGCTTGGCTCAGTGATTGTCCCCTTTAGATTCAATCCTCTGAGGTGTCCAAGTGGATAGGAGCAATTGAATTTGGCTGATTTTGGCAAATCGACCAAAGTTGCAAATTCTGCCTTGCCTTGACAGATTTCAGCAAGGCAACTTGGCAATGTTGTATCTCATGGTGTAGGTTGAATTTGGCAATGTTCTTGGCCATTTTGGAAAGCTCTTACATGATACAACAACTGTTTGAACAAGTTTGGTTTTGATCTCTTTTGATTCCAAGTGAAAAATCCCCCTACATTTGGCAAAAAGTGAGGCAGAATCTGACTTAGTGAAAATTTCACTAAGTGTTGGAAAAAGTGACATTTTCACTTTTCAGCCACTTTGATCACTCCATAACTCAAAATCCTTAATGAATTGGAATGACTTGTAGTTGAAGTTTTTGTAGGTGATAATAAGGGCTACAAATCCATCTTTGGATGAGAAAAAATGGCCTTGTGGTTTAGGAGTTATGGTCCTTCAAAGTTGGTACCTTTGTCACTTTATTTTTAACTTAGAAAAATTTCTAAGTTTTATGGTTACCCCTTTTACAAGTTATCTCACTTTTCTTGATTTTTATTGATGAATGATGATTCAAATCATACATTAACATCATTTTAGGGTTAAAAATCCATTTTGATGAAAAATCTCAAAAAGTCAAAGTTGACTTTTGTGCACAATTGACTTTTTATCAGATGAATTCCAAACTGTGCAATTCTTCAGGAAATCATGTCCTTGACCTAAATCAAACTTGATGGACATGTTACATGGGTGTCATAGGGTATATTCAATCATGTATTAGGGTTTGGGAGCATGTCCAGGTCAAAAGTCAAAGTTACAGTTGACTTTTCCCTTAAAACCCTAATTGTGGTGCAGATGAAATTGAGACTTGTTGCTCAAACTTCTTGGATTAATCCATTGTCCCAAATGGATCAATATGGTATATTAGAGACCCTCAAATCATCTCTTGAGGTCTTGGCTCATGGTTTGTCCCAAAAGTCAACTTAGGGGTGAATTAGGTCAAGAAACCCTAATTCCTGATTTTTGATGAATGCATCCCCTGAGGCAAAATTGACTTGATGCATGGGTTCATGAGGTTCCATGAATAATATTAGGTTATGTTTTGGATCATTGCCTTGTGCCCAGATGAAAATTTCCATCTGGAGGCCCTGGTCGACCAAAACCCTAATTTGGTGACATTGTCGATCTTGAGACTTGATCCACCTAGAAGGGAGCAACCTAGTGCTTAATCCTTGAAGTGGGAGTCCTTTTTGATCCATTGTGGATATTTAAGAGATTAGACAAGTTGAAGATCATGTCATTTCTTGATTGATCCTTTGTCTAAGCACTCAGAGAGGGCTTGAAACCCTAATTTTGATTGTAGTGGATGCTCACCCATCTTTGGGGAGACTAATGAAGCATAAAGGTACATCCATATTGTGATGATGATTTTCACAATGATGGGAAATCTAAGTGGTCAAAATTTGGGGTATTACATATTACAGTTGCTCATCTTGAATCTTTTCAAGATGTCTTGAGCATACTTCTTCTGGTGTAAAAAGATTCCTTCATCTGTGTCCTTAAATTCCATCCCTAAGAAATATGACAACTTCCCTAGGTCGGACATTTCAAACTCTTGCATTAGCTTCGACTTGACTTTCTTTATCTCAGCTTCGTCTGCTCCTGTGATTAACAGATCATCGACATAGAGACATAGAATAATTCGACTGACACCTTCAACATCATTCACGTATACTCCATGTTCAGAGACACATTTTGTGAAACCTGCTTCATTCAGAAAACTATCTATTAGTTTATTCCAAGCTCTAGGAGCTTGTTTCAAACCATAGAGAGCCTTCCTTAATCTGTACACCTTCGACTCCTGCCCTTTGATGTCGAATCCTGGCGGTTGAGTAACATAAACCTCTTCTTCTAATGGTCCATTCAGAAATGCTGACTTTACATCCAGCTGATGTATCTTCCACCCTCGATAAGCAGTTGTTGCCACAACAATTCTGATTGTCTCCAACCTTGCAACAGGTGCATACACCTCGTCGAAGTCAATGCCCTGTTTCTGCAGAAAACCTCTAGCCACTAATCTTGCCTTGTACTTGGCAATCTCACCATTTGGTCTTCGTTTCAACTTGTAAACCCATTTTACATCAATTGGCTTCTTGTTGGATCTTTCGACAAGCTCCCAGGTCTTGTTCTTCTCAATAGCTTTGAGTTCTTCTTTCATAGCTTCACACCACTTTGAATCACTCATGGCTTGATCCAAATCAATTGGTTCTGCTTCAGCCATCATCATGGCTTCTTCGATTAAGTCACCATCTGCATCAACTGCTTGGTCTGGAAATCTCTCATATCCAGATAGTCTTGTCGACTCAGTTCTTCTTCTATTCGATCTTCTTGCATTCTGCTCAGGTTGTTCTTCATTTCGACTGGTTGAATCTTTATCTTGTTCACTTCGACTAGTTTAAGCCTCATTCTGTTGATCTTCTTCAAACACAGTTGTGACTGTATCTGACTCCTGTCGAACTGAAGTTTGACTCCAGTCCCACCCTTTGTTTTCATCCACAAGAACATCTCGACTGATCACTAGTTTATCATCGTTTGGTGAATACAGTTTGTATGCACCAGTCGAATGATAACCTATTAACACCATAGCTTGACTTCGATCATCCAGTTTTGTTCTCAATTATTCAGGTACATGCCTGAAGCATATTGATCCAAAAACTCTAAGATGACTAACATTTGGTTTCGACCCTGTCCAAGCCTCATGAGGAGTCTTCTCGACTAACTTCTTCGTTGGACATCTATTCAGAATGTATACTGCTGTCGAAGCTGCTTCAGCCCAAAATCTCTTTGGTACCTCTTTAGCTTTCAACATACTTCTCATCATATTCAGTACACTTCTATTCTTCCTCTCAGCTATTCCATTATGTTGAGGTGTATAGGGTGCAATAACCTTATGCTCTATACCTTCCTCTTCACAAAATCTAGCAAACTCTCGAGAGACATATTCGCCACCACCACCAGTTCTCAGTTTCTTTAGCTTGTAGCCACTTTGCTTTTCGACAAGCAACTTAAACTTCTTGAACTTTGTGAATACTTCATTCTTACTTTCAATCATATAAATCCACATATATCGTGTGAATTCATCAATGAAGGTTAAGAAGTAACGCTTGCCACCATTCGACCTAACTTCAAAAGGTCCACACACATCAGAATGAACTAGCTCCAGTTTTTGTCTTGATCTCATGGGCAAGTCATGTTTGAATGCTTTTCTGGCCTGCTTTGCTTTGCAACATTCTTCACATACCTGCTTTGGTTCCTTCAACTGCGGTAAACCAAACACCATTCTTTTCTGGTTGAGTATGCCTAAACTTTTGAAATTTAGATGTCCATACCTGTGGTGCCATAGCCAATTCTTGTCTTCTTCAGTCATTGAAGCAAGACACTTATGATCTGATGTGTTGAGTTCAACTTTGAAGGTTTTGTTTTCTACCATAGGTGCTTTCATTATCAACTTCCCATCAGCCCTATGTACCTTCATGTGATTCTTCTCTAACTTCATATTGAAGCCTTTTGCAAGTAATTGACCTACACTTATCAAGTTACTTGTCATTGCTGGTACATACAATACATCAGTGATAGTTGCTCTTCGACCATCCTTTCTGACGATCGAAATATCTCTTTTACCACCTGATTTGATGTGTCTGCCATCTGCGAACTTTATAACCTTTTCGACTGATTCATCTAAGTTGGTAAACCAGTTTTTATTGCCAGTCATGTGGTTCCTGCATCCTGAATCTAGATACCACATGTTAGTTTGCTCAGTGTTCGACTGAGTGTTGACCATCAGCAACACATCATCAGAATCACTATCTCCAGCTCGTGCATATTGGGCTTCATCAATATCTTTTGCTTTTGCCTTCTTTCTTCGACAATCTCGAGCATAGTGACCAAAACCTTGACAGTTGTAACATTGCACGTCCTTCATGTCTTTCTTAGTCAAATCAGTCTTCTTGCTTGACTTCTCATCATTAGCAACATTCTTTGACTGCTTCGATTTCTCTTTTCCAGATTTCTTGGTGAATCTTGATTGCAGCGCCTTTTCAGTTACCTTCTCTCTTTCTGAGTTCCTCTGCTTCAATCTCATCTCATGAGCCTCTAAAGAAGCTTGAAGTTCTTCTAACTTCATCTCAGAAAGATTCTTGGACTCTTCTATTGTCACTACAAAGTAATCAAAATCTGCTATCAAAGATCTTAATACCTTCTCAATCTTTTGCAGATCAGTCAGTGATTCACCACATGCCTTCATCTGGTTCGTTAACATCACGATTCTTGAGAAGTATGCTGAAACTGATTCATCTTCTTTCATCTGAATCATCTCGTATTGCTTCCTCAAGGTCTGCAACTTCACCTTTTTTCAATTTCTCATCTCCACCATACAAGCTCTTTAACTTTTCCCAAGCTGCTTTTGTCGATTCTTCTTCAATAATCTTTTCAAACACGTTTGGATCCACACACTGGTGAATCAAGAACAACGCTTTGCCATCTTTCTTCCTTTGATCCTTGTACGCAGCTTTCTGTTCATCAGTAGCATTTGCCCCCAATTCCGTTACGCCATCATTCACGATTTCAACCACATCTTGAAATCTGAAAATGACCTTCATCTGCGCCACCCACCGTTGATAGTTATCACCTTTGAAAAACTGGTAGATTCGCTGAGAATTGTGTGGATGTTGTTGTTCCGTTTGCCATTAGAATCTCTCTGAATCGCAATCGGGCTCTGTAATACCAATTTGTTGGAACTAGGGTTCAAGAAAGATGAATTTGTAAAGAAGAAGAAGAAGAAAACGAGAGAGAGAGAGAGAGAGAGAGAGAGAGAGAGAGAGAAAAAACTATATTGCAGAATTGTGAAATTGTATTAACTGTGTAAAACTGTATATCTGTATCAAATTACAAACTAGAAGACCCTTTATATAAGCCATCAAGGCCCAGGCCCAAAACTACATTTCTACACAAACTGAAGTATTCGACAACCATTGTATTCGACTCAGTCGAATACAGCTGACACAATACAACAACAACTAACTCAATTTCGACATACACCTATACACTCAGACTTCGACAATACATTGAATTACAATTCCAACAAATTTATGATGTAGTTGGTGTTCTAGGTTTAGTTTTTGTTCTTTTTGTTTTCTTTTGTCAATTGTGGTGGGATCCGAACGATCGCCTTATATCTATTTTCTTTTGTTTTGAATTAATACAAGTTTCTTTATTTAAAAGAAAACTATTTTAAAATTAAATAAAAAATCAATTCAACCCCATTTTCGGAAAAGATATTTTGATTTTGAAATTTCATTATCTAAGATATATTAAAAGTTAAAGCTTTTATTTTTTGACACATATTAAAAGTATAAATTCTGCTAGTCTTCTTCAGAACATAGAATCCACTGTTTCCATGAACAAATGTTGATCTATTGGCCAAAGTTTTATCCAAATAAGATAAGATGAACAAGACATTAACATCGTCCTCGTAATACGTTCGGAAAAGGAAGAACCAATAGAGTTTGGATGATATCACACATGTTTTTTTTTCTTTTACATTAACAAGAAATACTAATTAAACTCAAATTTTAATTCTTTAATTGAATTAAATTAATAATTTTATGTACTTTAATTTTTTAGATAAATGTATATATATGGACAACCTACTTAGGTGTATATGAACATCATTTTTCTATTACTATTATTAATAATTTAATATACTAGATATTTTAACTTAGATTAATTTATAAATTTGATATCCTATTTTGTGATTTAAATTTATTAACATATTTAAATTTTCCCATATTTAAACTATTATTATTATTAATTATAATTAAAATACGATATTATATATAATATAATTCTCTAGAATATTATATTAAAAATTAAAATAGAGTTTAATCGCATTAATATATTAATTTGTTAATCTGTTTAAATAAATATCAAATTACTTATTTAAATATATTCATATGAAATAAGTTTTTTCTAAGTATATTCGTAAAGAAAAATGGCCTCATATTTAGTATTAAGAAATTAGGTAATCTTTTAGTGTCGCTATAGTAGTGAGAATACAATAGATGTCAATACAAAAACAACCACGGATTAATATTCATATGTGATATCTCAGTGTCATCTTGTCATAAAGTTTCATTCTTCTTAAAATAAATAATATGCTATAGGCAAAATTCAAGATTCATGCATAAATATCATAGATGAATAAATTATTATACAGATAGATTCGTTTAACAAGTGTGAGGAGTTTGAGCCACCAACCATAAAAGATCAAAGATGTCATAAATCATTGGAACCTCACCATAGTCTATCAGCTGAAGCCAGAACTCCGCCATACAAATGATTGGCATTTTGATTTTTTTAACTTTAGGTAAATTCTGAAACTATTCTCCCTTGTTCTTGATGGAAGGGAAAAAAAAAATCAAATATGAGTTTTTTTTTAGGGTTTTTACAAAAAGACTCTCATGACAAATTGTTAATCATTAAATACTTCCAATTATATTAAAAATAAATCAAATGAAAATTAAAAAAAAAGTTTTTTAACAATAAAAATATCCTAAAAAGTTGTGATATTCTTTTAAAATGAAAAAAAAAAACAAATTTTTCCTTATAATAAAGATCGGAAGTATTATTATTTGGTAGTATGTGTTTTGTATGGGAACCGGAATTGATCGGTGAACGATGGATATGGATCACGGCGGTGGACGTGAACTTCTGGTACAGTAGAAGATGGATTGACCTGCAAGATTAGCACTCAAACGCTCAAGTAAGTAAACGAGTAAGATGGCTGAATGAGATTTGAATTCAAAAGATACCTAAAAAAAGACACGTATTCCTCTTATATAGTAGGGAGGTTATAAGCGCTTGTTGATCTATTGGCGTGAAATGCAGAGATCCGTCTGATTAATCTTGGATCGAGATCACATGCATTCTTGACTAGGATAACACCTTGCTATACATGTAACGATGTGGATCATTCTGCTCACTGGGTCGTAATTAGTGGATCTTTTAGTCGGTCCAGAGTAGTTGCCCCACAAGCCATTGGCTCTACTTCGTAAGGGGTTGTTATGTTTGTCCTCTTTTGTTAGTTGTTGCCCAACTTGAATGAAAAGTTATGATGTGACATCATTGTTATGTGCCTTAAATGCGCCATGTACTCTAGATGTATTTTCACTTGCTTTATCATGATGACCTTTGGGGACTATATGAAGTGTCCTTCGGAGGAAATTTTGGATCGTTGATAATGCTTATTTCATTTCTTCCAACAAGACATTGCATGATTTTTCATAATAGTTTTACGATTTCTTTGATCATAACTCTTGCTCTTTCCTCATCTGTATTCCTTAAAACACCTCGGTAGTGCTTTTTTCCATTGTGGTCGTAAGACGTCCTATGATTTGATAACTCGAATTCGTATCGTATTTTTTTACTCATTACGCGCACTTTTAGTACCGTTTTATCGAGTCTTTCATACTATTTGCTTTGATTTATTATGTTTTCCTTTGTTTTTATGTCGACGGGTGTTTAATCAGCAAGTATGGAAAAAAGAGCGAAAACAGAGCTGAAGATTGAAGAAAAAGCAGCAAAAGTGCATATTCTGGCCTCCTCAAAGGAATGGCGCTCGCCATGCCCTGAGGAAGGCGTTCTCCGTGCCCAAAAAGGAGGGAAATCACCTTTTGAACTAATGACGGTCGCCATTAGGCATACGGCGGTCGCCGTTTGTGGTAGGTGCAGTTTTTTGCAGCAGTTTGGCAGTTTCAGGCAGTTTTTGGCAGTTTCTTTTCCCTCCATCTCAGAATTCAAATTAGGCCTTGTAACTGTATTTTTCCTCTACTAGCGTCCAAACGGGCACTCCGTGCCCGTTTGTCCGCATTTTTTTAATTCGTTCACGCGTCAAAATATAAACAGTGATTTTTTTTATAAACTCTGTGATCTCTCTCTCTCTCTCTCTCTCTCTCTCTCTCTCTCTCTCTCTCTCTCTCTCTCTCTCTCTCTCTCTCTCTCTCTCTCTCTCTCTCTCTCTCTCTCTCTCTCTCTCTCTCTCTCTCTCTCTCTCTCTCTCTCTCTCTCTCTCTCTCACTCATATTATTCTTTGAATTTAACTGATATTCCTCTTAGAATGCAAATCTTTTTCCTAAAACAAAAGTTTAATGCATGGTAGGAATAAAAAACATGAGATTAATTGTTATGCATTGTCACTGTAAAAAGTTTTACACTGTCAATACATCACAACCATCCGTTGGTATTACTTTCTAAATGATTAAAATAAAAGTCAAACCTTTTGAATAAATCGATGGTTGTAATTAACTGACAGTGTAAAAAATCTTTACACTGTCAGTGCATATCAATTAAATTCAAAAAACATAATGACTAAGAAATGTATGAGATTTGTAAATGACAAAAAATTAGACAAAAAATTGGAGATTGTAACATTGCAATGCTACCAGCACCATGTCGAATTGATCCTTTAGTGGACTAAAACCATCCACAATATAAAGATATAAGTTCGACTTGTCACTCTCTTGTGTATCTTGAATACAAATATGATACCAAACTCTAAATTCTAAGTGTTAGAGGCAAATAAACTGTGGATTGTATCTAACAATATTGAATTTTTATACAATGATCTTCGATACAAACGTAACAACCGTAAAATTAATATCAACAATACAAATTGTATAAATAAGATAAATCGATCATCATTACTATACAAACAAAAATAAAAAGAAAGAGAAAAAAACAATTTGGATTTTGAATTGCCCAAAATCTAAATACATAGCAGCATAGGAGAATCCTTTTCTTTATCGCTAATTTAATTTTCCTCTATATTTTTTCTACACAAATGTTATCAACCGTTCTAAAGGAAAGTAGCTATATTATATCAACCTTCTTTGCTAAAATAAAAAATCAATTGTTTCTATAACTGCTGCAATTTTGTGATGCAGTTATTATACAGTTATTAATAAGCATGAAGTGTGTGTAATTTATGTAGTAATTAAAGGGTATAATGAGAATAAAAATAGGTCAGTTCAAAAGAGCCTATCTCCTTTATATATAGTAATAGATAAATAAGACCTCTTAGGCCAGTTCCAAAGGGGAATCAAAGCGCGGAAGCGCTGTTGCAATTTAGTTTGATTCCTTAGGCATACATTTACCGTTAAAAGCAACAATTACTCACACTGAGGAATTGTTGCAAATATGTACTTTCTTCATTGATGTACTTCTGGATCAAATTAATACAAGTTTCTATTTTCGTTTTGTTCCGATTTACTTTACCGCAAATTTACAGGTTCTTTATTTATCGTTTTATTATTACTACTGTTCTGTTTTACAATTGTCAAGCATGTTGTCTTTTATTATGTGTATCATGTTCAGTTTGTTTATGTTTAATTCCATGTCTAGTTAAATTGTATTGAGACCGTCTTATGAGAATCGTCGTTACCGATGGGACTCCGTAGATGTATTAAGTACGAAATCATGATTGTATGTCGTTTTGGTTATAATTTCTATGCATAATTTAAGTAGCCTTGTCATGAGAGTGAGAAGTTATTTAACATTGCTTTGTCATGAGAGTGAGAAGCATATAAAGGTTTGAGCCGAGATTCGCGAGAGCGTGAGGAGCGAATCGGATAGTAGAAATTAGGCATCATATCTAAATACAGCGAGAGCGCCTTAGATATTGATTAAGATACTGTTGGCTTTCAAATAGTGTTTCTTAGTTACTGGGCGAGCGAGAGCAAAATCTTGGGATTAAGAGATATGACTTTAGTTAAGACTGCGAGAGCGTGAGGATGAGCCTTTAAGTCGGTATATTCTACAGAATAGGTGTATAATCACAATCAGTACCCGTATTCTACAAGTCCCTTAGGTGCGCGGAAATCATATTTCGGCCTCGTTTTAGTATTACTTTCGAACCTTTAGTAATTAGCGTTTATATTTCCGTTCCTACCATTTTAATCATAGCCTTAGCTTTACAAAGCAACGATAGACTACAATAGGTTGACTTTGGTCTTTGTGGGTTCGACAATCTTTTATATTACTTCGATAAATCTGTGCACTTGTGGAGCATCACGATTCTTTGTGTTAGAAGTAAGCCTCTTTGCTCACATAAATATTTGTGCCATAGAAGTTAACCTGGAATATAGATGTATAGATTTGTTTCTCAAGTTCTAGAGTCGAGACCACTTCTTGACGGTAAATGAGTCTTATGTCTACAAGGAATATGAATTATCACAAGAAGAACTTTATCTGAAGAATCGATTGGTCGCCTAAAGAATTGGGTTATGCTAAAGATGTCACTATGCGAGATGAAGCATCAAAACCCGTCTGCTGATGGATGCTATCACAAAAGAGGAATGGAAAGTTATTTTTGGTAAGTCTTTAGAGTTTTATCCCTTCTCTGGTCGCTATTTTTGCCCATTGAATTTCTTGAGAATTTTTTGGTTTGGTCGTGCAAATTCAATGAACTATGAGTAGATGATCTGGCAGATAAAGAGGATTGGTTAGGTTATTTTAAATTCACTCGGCCCTCCAAGTATCCCATCCTCTGCAATTGTTCTTGTTCCAAGGAGTCGAGTCGAGCTAATGATAAAATTAACTCAGTATTTGTTATCAATAAGAAATCATGGTTGAGATAACAAGGTCATCAATGACCGACCTCCAGCCCTGAAGTTGAAGTCCTCAAACAAACTCGAGGGGTGTCAAGTATTCCATAGGTTTCAACTTCTTTTACTAAGATGGTTTTGAGTTTCCAGGTTCATTGGTCGATCAGGTGAAGCTACTTGTGCAAGAATTACAAATAAAGATGAAGCTTCGCCTTCTATTCAAACATCACTACCTGTAGCAGGGGGCGCTTTTGTCAGGACAAACCAGGTGTCGGACCCTTCTTGAAAAGGGTGTAAGAACTTGAGCCATCTCTAATGAAGGCTTAAGAATGTCTTCAGAACTTGCGCCTTAAGAATCTTACTTTGACTTAGGAGCTTGATAAAGCGGTGGACACATGCCTCACTTCTGTGTATGAATCTTTTGAGAACATTTTACAACCAGGGGAACATATATGTCATCCCTTGCGTATTTCAATTTAGATTAATTTATGTCCTGGACTGGGCCTAAGGTTGGTCCACCGTCGGGCAAGGCCCAACCCAAGTCCTCGTCGAGGAGGGCCCAATTGAGGTATAGCCCATCTGCACGCCCGGGGAGCTCCAGCACGCCTCCCTCACGGACTCCACATGCCCCCCACTCGGGGACATGTCATCGGGCAACTACCCACTTCCGAAAGAACTGGTTAGCCCACCTTCCGAAGATCACAGGGCAGTTGATCTAGGGCGAAGATCACGTGTTGATCTTCCCAACGCCACGTAAGCCCTGGCAGTTACTCGTATTGGGCCTTGCGATCCAACCCAATGCAAAGTAATCGTTGGCCCTACGCTAGGGGCACATTATAAATACCCTCTTTCACTAGAGGGTCAGGTATGCTATTCTTTACATCTTTTCTTTGTACTTGCGCTGATTACTTTGTCTCTGACTTTAGCATCGAAGTACCTTGCAGGTACACCCCCACCTCTTCACCATCACCGGCAAATAAATGAGCTCACGACGCGTTACTGGCTGCTGATCCATTTTTGATCCGGTAAGATCAGTGGCATCGTCTGTGGGAACCCTTGCTTCCCCGTTCTTCCTCCCGTAGAAACTCAAAGAACCAAAGCAGTTTTCAATCTCCGACGATCATGGTGAGCCCACGAACTGACGACAATGCTCCAGACACCGCCTTCACTTCATTCACCAACGGTAACGGTCACGACCCCAACGTGATCGTTCACGTCGAAGAGGGTGACCCCAGGGATAGGCACACCGCCTCTCCCTCCTCAGACGATGCGACCTTCAATACCGCCCGACGCTTTGATAGCCCGACTGTCTACTAACCAATCCCTGTGCCACCTAATACTGACCCGACCACTGTGGCTCTATTTGCGGCGATCAATCAGATAAATCTGATGATCTTTCAGTAGAATAAATGAATAGGGATGCTCGAGAGGGAGCGACAATCACGCTCTCCCAGGTGGAGACATCGTCGCCCCGTTTCTCACAGTCCCTCTCCTCCCCCGCGGAGGACACGACACGATGACTCTCGTAGCCCTTCTCCCCAAAAGCCTGGGCGTCGCTCGCACTTGGAACGACCTCAGCCCGTGGTCACCCAGAAGCGCGACCAGTCCCCTCTCCGAAAGGAGTGGCGTTCCCCCGCTCATAAGAAGAATAAAGGTGACGGATATGTCGAGAAACCAAAGAGCCGACCAAGGAGCCCTCCCCGACGAAGCAGGAATGGCCGAGGTGACCTATCCCCGTCGCGATCACTTGTTAGGAGCGACGAGGACGACCAGCGCACACCGCTGTCCAGGGACATTATGGAGACTCCCTTGATCGTCGGGATGGAAAAACCCCCCGCCCTTGGCGATATACGATGGTACGACCAACCTGAACGACCACATTGAAAACATCGATGCGATGCTCGACTACCGGAACGTCTAGGGAGCCATCAAGTGCAGGCTATTTCCCACTACCCTGAGGAAGTGTGCTATGGCGTGGTACAAGAGCCTCGGCCCGAGTCCATCACATCCTGGAAAGAATTGAAAAGCCAGTTCTCCAGGCACTTTACCGCTTCCCGGCGCCACCCGTAGACGGAAGCATCCCTGAAAGCCATCATCCAGGGAAAAGACGAATCTCTCCGGGATTACATAGAGAGGTTCAACCAAGAAGCTATCTAGGTATCCACCTCAGACGACATGAATAGATTTTTGATCGAGCAAGGATTGCGACCTCGCACCAAGTTCGCCAAGATCGTTGGCATTGAAAGGCCCAACACCTTGGACGCGCTCCTCCACAAGGCCCAGGCATACATTCAGTATGAGGAGATAGAGGCCGCCCACTGCGGTCGCGACTCGCAGAATCAAGAGGGAGTCAAGAGCTCCAGGCATGAGGATTCCACCTCTCCCCGAAGAGGTGAAGGAAGAAGAAGAGAAGACCGGCCCCGAGACTCCCAAAAACCGAGGGGGCCCGTAGACCGTTTCACTGAGTACACGCTACTCTCAGCTCCCCGCGAGCGCATCTTGGCCGAGTGCATCAACTCGGAATTCCAGAGAGGATGTGTCTGCTTCCCGAAGCCGACGCCCCCTAAACCAAACATCGACAAGTCCAAGTACTGTCAGTTCCACAGGAGCCATGGACATGTCACGGAGGATTGCATCCACCTCAAGGATGCCATCGAAATCTTGATCAAAGAGGGGCACCTCAAGTAGTACACAAAGAGGAGCGAAGCCCCCCGACAAGAGACCCGGGAGACAAAAAGGGTAAAAGAGGCAACCCCGTCCTTCGGCGATAACGTACTACAAGTCGCCCTGTGTGTCACCTAAACAGAAAACTTCTATTTCCCCTGCGAGCCCGACACACCTGTAACCGCTCGCAGCCCATGGGAAAGCTTCCCCGTCGCCATGGTCATATCCGGCGGAGGGTTCAACAAAGTCTCGATGGGGTCGATCAAGCGGAAGTTCGACGAGTTGATAGAGGCGAGCTTGGCACAGAATGCCACCTTTGAGAAGGTCCAGGGAAGGTCGAACCTCATCACCTTCTACCTCGAAGAATTGTCGGGCAGAGCCCCCAACTCCAGCATCCCCTACTGATCACGGCATAAATGGCGAACTTTGACGTCCGGTGCATCCTGGTCGACCAAGGAAGCTCAGTGGACATAATGTATGCCTACCTATTCACTACCCTCTAGCTCGACGAGACACATTTGGCCTCGTACGTCGGCTCAGACCTGCAGGGTTTCAATGGCACCACCACCAGACCTCGGGGATACGTCGAGCTAATGGTCACATTCGGGAACGGTGATACTGCACTACAAGTTAAGGTCTGTTTCCTGGTAGTGGAGTGCCCCTATCTATACCAATGCATCCTGGGGAGGCCGACCCTAGGCGAGCTCACAGTTGTGCCATCTACAGTCCACCTGAAGATGAAGTAATACACGACCAGGGGCCGTGTCGTCACCCTCCACGGGGATATTGAGGCTGCCATGAGATGTTTTGAGGTTGCGACCAAGGGTTTGAACTCGATCAACATCAACTCCAATACTGCAGGTAATTTATCCCTGGATGAAGAGCAGAAGCCACTCCCGCGCGTCAACACGGTCGACCTCGACATCCGTTTCCCCAGCAAGCAGAAGCAGAGCGAGGTAGCGGATCACACCCCTTCAGCTGAAGGCAACGGGAAACCTCTTCACCCCATGCGCCCTATTCCAGATGGAGACTTCGAGCTCATCACCCTCTGGGACGACCCGGACAGAAACGTAAAGATTGGCACGGGCCCCCCGACCTGGGGAGGAAATAGCTAAAGGTCTGCCTCCGGGAGAAAGCTGACCTATTCGCATGGAGTGCAGCAGAGATGCCCGGGCTCGACCCATATGTGGCCTACCACTAACTTATAATAGATTCGGCTTCTAGGGTTGTAGTACAACATAGACGTAGGCAATCTCCCTAGAAAGCGGAGGCTGCTGAAAAGGCTGTAAAAGACCTCTTAGAGGTAAACTTTATTTCGGAAGCCCAGTACATAACCTGGCTATCCAATGTTGTACTTGTTAAAAAGAATAATGGAAAGTGGAGAATGTGCGTTGATTGCACCGATCTTAACTGGACATGCACGAAGATGCATACCCATTGCCTAACATCGACAAACTGGTCGACAATTCTGCAGGTTTTAAATTGTTGTCGTTCATGGACGTGTACTTGAGATACAATCAAATCCCCATGGCGAAAGCCGACAAGCAGTACACGACCTTCATGACTGAGTCGGGAAACTATTACTACAACGTAATGCCCTTCGGTCTGAAGAACGACGGCGCGACCTACCAGCGGATGATGAACAAAGTCTTCTGCGGCGAGATCAGAGACATGCTTGAGGCCTACATGGATGACATGATCGTAAAATCACGAGAATAAGTTGACCACACTGCCCATCTTAAAAGAGTCTTCGACACGGCGAGGAGATGCAAGATGAGGTTCAACCCGAAGAAACGCACCTTCGGTGTCCGAGTAGGCAAGTTCCTCGGTTTCTATCTTACAGAATGAGGAATCGAGACAAACCCCAACAAGTGCAGGGCATTTTCCGAGTTCCCAACGCCGAACTCGAAGAAATTAATCCAATCGCTAAACATGATGCTCACATCGCTGTCCCGCTTCGTGGCCAAATCGGCGCAATACACCCTTCCATTTTTCAAACTCCTACGCAAAGAAGATGCATTCGAGTGGATAGAGGAGTGAGAACAGGCACTCCTCTACCTCAAGCAAGTCCTCTCGCGGCCCCCAGTCCTCTCGGGACCAGAAAACGGGGAGACATTGTACTTATACCTCGCCGTCATAGCCGAAGCAGCCAGCACAGCTCTTATCAGGGAAACCCCTGAAGTACAGAAGCCGATATACTTCACCAGCAAAGCCCTCCAAGGCCCCGAGCTTAGGTACTAACAAATCTAAAAGATTACTCTGGCCCTCGTCACTTCGGCCAGAAGGCTGCGGCACTACTTCTTGGCCCACACGATTGTGGTAAGGACGGACTAACCCGTGAGGCAGCTCCTCGGTCGGCCCGACATGGCGGGCAGGATGCTCAAATGGTCGCTCGAGCTCTCCGAGTTCGACGTCCAGTATGAGGGTAGGAATGCCCTGAAGGCTCAAGTACTAGTCGACTTCATCACGGAGATGACCACCCCGGAACCCTCGATCGACGGATCCCAGAAGTGGACGATCTACATCGACGGGGCATCCAGTTCGACGGGAAGCAGAGCAGGCATCATCCTAGAAAACGAAGAAGGAATCTTGATCAAGGTCTCTCTCACATTATCCTTCCCGACATCTAACAACCATGCCGAATACGAGGCCTTCCTCGTTGGACTACGCCTGGCCGAGGACCTCAGCACAAAAGAGGTAAAAATATTTACCGACTCCCAGCTCGTGGCCTCCCAGGTGCGGGAAGAGTACCAAGCCAATAACAATAGCCTCATTGAGTACTTGGCCCTAGTAAAAGAGAAGATGAAAAAAATTGTCTCGACGGAAGTAAGTCACGTCTCGCGCGAACACAATACCTGGGCAGACATCTTATCTAAGCTGGCGAGCACGAAGAAAAAAGGCAGGAACAAATTTGTCATCCAAGAAGTGCTTCCACACTCGATCGCCGAAGTGAACGCCATTGGTGACGCCCACTGCTGGATGACCCCGGTATACGAATACCTCCGCACATGGAAACTGTCCGACAACCCCAAGGAGGCTAGCATAGTCAGGAAACATGCTGCTCGTATGCCATCATCAAGAACAAGTTATACCAGCAAGGTTTCTCTATCCCCCTCCTCAAATGCGTCGAGGAGTCTCAGGTCCCCAGCATACTCCAGGAGATCCACGAAGGGATCAATGCACAACACCTCGGTGGACGATCCCTAACCCGTAAAGCATTGTGGGCGGGGTACTTCTAGCCCACCATGCAGCAGGACGCTAAAGAGCACGTCAAGAAGTGCGACAAATGCCAACGACACGGGGACATGCACCTGGCCCCGCCCAACGAGCTCAAAACTCTCTCATTCCCATGGCCATTTGCCTGGTGGGGATGGATATCCTCGGGCCCTTCACCAGAGGGTCATACCAAAACAAGTATTTGATAGTCGGCTTCGACTACTTTACTAAGTGGATAGAGGCCGAAGCCTTAGCCAAAATCACGGCCCACAACATACTTCATTTCTACAAAAGGAATACACTTGCCCGTTTCGGCGTACCGACAAGAACTTCCAGGACTTCGTTACCAAGCTGGACACGAAGCAACACTTCACGTTGTTCGAGGACCCGTAAACGAACAGGTAGGTCGAAGCCATGAACATAGTGATTCTGCGAGGCTTGAAAAGATGATTGGGCGACGCCAAGGAAAGGTGGGTCGAGGAGTTAAACAACGTGCTCTGGGCCTACAGAACGACCCCACACTCGACTACAGGGGAGACCCCGTTCCGAATGACCTACAGAACCGAGGCAGTGATTCTAGTGGAAATAAGGGAACCCTCGAGGAGTACTGAGTCCCTCCTTGATGAGGAAACCAACAACGAGGCCCTAAGGGAGGAGCACGACCTAGTCGAAGAGATCTGGTCGGGAGCATCCCACCGTGAAGCCTCGTTCAAACAGAAGATAACTTTACGACATGACAGCAAAGTCATCAAATGCGAATTTCAGGTGGGCACCCTTGTCCTGTGAAGGAACCAGAAAGATTCACACGAAGGCAAGCTCGCCGCAAACTGAGAGGGCCTCTATCGCATTCGCGTGAAAACGGTGACCGGAGCCTACTACCTCGAAAACCTGCACGGGGAGGAACTTGTTCGACCATGGAACACTGAAAAGCTTAAACAGTACTACAGTTAAACACTGCCCGCGACCTATTCGCGTCGCGACCACAAGAGCTCACTAAGGTACAAGCGCGATTCCAAAACTCGAGACAAGAAGACTGATCAGTGCATTTTAATGCACATTCTCTTATGTTTGTACTTAGGTATTCCTACTGTTTATTTGAGTGTTTTTACTGTTTTAATTTGTTTTCATATTTAAGTTTGTTTCTACCTTTATTTTATTTTTGCAGCTTATTTTTCAGCATTAACACTTATTTGATACCTTTCATTGCGCATGTCATAACTTAAGCTACGGGAAGCCGTTCTGCGTGTTCTACCAGTCGATGGAAAGCTAACACAGAGAGCTACAACTTTCATGTTTTACGCAGAAGCTGATTCGGAGTGAAAGATGGTCAAATAAGTCGTTGAAGTCAGAACCCGAATTCTGACTTTAGAAAATAATTTGTTTCAGACCGTTTTATGGGTTTGGTTTATGTTTCCGACCCAGTTTGAGTTAGTAGTGAAAAACCTTATTTTGTTTATAAGGTTTTCAGCCATACAATATAAAAAAAACTTCTTTTCTCTGTTCACGAATAATTCTTTTTGCTTTTGTACGATTTCATATGGAGAGCTAAATCCCTTCATAGTTAATCTGTTGTATTCAGGTTCCGAAACCTTGAGATAATTATAATTTGCAATATAACTTTTGTTTCCTTCAACTCTATTGTATGATTATTGTTTGCTTAATTCGATTTATCATTAGGGAGTTTTGTTTGGTTCGATTGATGCATGTTCCCTAATTTTGATTGTGTATTATCGTTTGCTTAATTCGTTAATTTGCTTTATTCTTAACCAAGTGCTTAATTCATTCACGCTTGTTGATTGATTTGTGATCGGCAAATAGGAAACATAGTTCTTATAATTTCATGAACGCTTGTTGATTGATTTTATGATCGAACAGGAATAGAGAATCCGCTTAGGGATTGCGAGTTATAATAGTCGATGATAGGTAGGAATCGAATCAGTAGATTAACTCTTTAACCGTAATTGTAATCACTTATATTTTTAATTACTTTTTCTAAATCGAAACCAAAAACCCCCAATCGTTCAGTTGGTTAAATTCTCAACAAGAATCCTTGCGATACGACATCCGAGTGTCGCTTCCCATTACTACATTTTTCTAAAACTCATTTTTTATCCGTGCGCGACAGCGGATCAAATTGGCGCCGATGCCGGGGATTCTTGTCGTTTTTAACTATTAGTTGAGTCATAGATGTCAATTAGTGTGTTTTGTAGTTTCGTTTTGCTATTTTTCCGTTTTCGCGTTCGGATGCCCCGTCTCGCGTCCGACCTAGTCAAACATTCGGTTTTGGGGGAAATCACCTCCTTTTTTAGATCTGTTTCGTGCATTTGAAGCAAAAAATTCGTGCGGTCAAAAGTCCTGTACTCCGGAAGAGTTACGGAATTTCGCCCTCAAAACCCTAAATTCATCATTTTTCTATTTTTAATGAATTTTTTATTGTTTTCATAGTTTCGAAAAATTCTATAAAAAATTCCAAAATTCTTTTTTGGCCTAATTAGATTAAATTTTGTGTTTTTTAGATTTTTTCGAATTTATTTAAACCCTTTTCCTTCTTTGATTTTGATTCTGCCTCTATAGGGACATTGTTGGCATTATCGTATTTGTTGCTACATTAGTAGTCCTGGCTACTAGGTCTTCTTGTTCTGACATGTTTGATTTTGATCCTGAGATAGAGAGAACCTTGCACGCACGTCTTAGAGATAATCTGGCCATCCCTAGTTCACCATCCCTTAACGATGGTGATTCTGATTCCTTGTTTTCACATTGCTTGTTTGATTCTGATTCTGATTCTAAATTTGTTTTCGATAATAACATGGTTGACCAACGAACATTAAGAGAGCTTGCTGCTCCTGATGTAAACTATAATGGCTTGTGTATTGAATATCCTGACTTTGCTGTTCCTTTTGAATTAAAATCTGGATTAATACACTTGTTGCCGAGATTTAGTGGTCTTGCAGGTGAGGATCCACACAAGCATCTTAAAGAATTCCAAATCGTTTGTTCTACCCCACTTAGGCCTGGAGGAATTACAGAAGATCACATCAAGCTGAGAGCCTTTCCGTTTCTCTACAAGGTATATTATCTTGAGCCAAATTCTGTTGCTACTTGGAATGATTTGAAGAAGGTATTCCTAGATAGATATTTTCCTGCCTCCAGAGCTGCCTCGATACGAAAAGATATTTGTGGTATTAAACAACAGGATAATGAATCATTGGCTGAATATTGGGGGAGATTCAAACAATTAGTTTCGAGTTGCCCACAACACCAGATCACCGAACAATTATTAACTCAGTATTTCTATGAAGGATTAAAACCATTGGATAGGAATATTTTAGATGCTGCTAGTGGTGGAGCACTTGTTGATAAGACTCCAGCTGTTGCCAAGGCTCTGATTGAGAACATGTCACTTAACTCCCAACAGTTCACAATGAGAGATAATTCTGTTTAAATAAAAGGTGTGAATGAGGTTCATGTTTCTTCTTCCAACAAGGCCTTCGAAAATAGAATGAATGAGCTAACCCAATTAGTGAAACAATTGGTAGTGGTAGGTAAAGCTCAAGCAGCCCAACAAGCCCAAACAACAAGGTTATGTGGTATTTGTACTTCTCCTGATCATCCTACCGATACATGTCCTATTCTGCAAGATGAAAAGACTACTGAATTACCTCAAGCATATGCAGCAACCATTTACAATCAAGGTAACAATCAAGGTAACAACCAAAACAGGTACAACATTCCTGACCTGTCCACTAATAAATACCATTCAAATTGGAGGAACCATCCAAACCTTCGATATGGAAATCAGCATCCCAACTAACAACACTATCCCAACCAACAACAATTGATGCTACCATTGCCACCACCACAAAACCCTCAACAGGCTGCAACCACTTCTGCCCCAACTTCTGGTCCTTCATTAGAGGATATTGTTAAGCAAATCGCTGCCAATAATCTCCAATTCCAACAGCGGACAGATTCCAGCATCCAAGCCTTGCAAACACAAATAGGACAACTTGCTTATTCAGTTAATGGTATTCAGCAAGCGCAAGGATCCAACCAACTACCTTCTCAAACAGTGGTGAATCCTAAAGGTCCTAATGTGTGTGCAATAACCTTGCGATCCAGAAAAGTTACAGATTCTGCCTCAAAAAAAATGAGGAAGTTGTTGAGCCTTTTGTTATTGTTGAGCCTGAGTCTTCTGTTGTTGAGGAAAAAGAAAAAGAGTATGTACCTAGGATACCTTTCCCACACCGAGTGTAAAAAAATAAGAACATTCTTGAGGAAGAGAGAGAGAGAGAGAGAGAGAGAGAGAGAGAGAGAGAGAGAGAGAGAGAGAGAGAGGGAGAGAGAGATATTTTGGACGTGTTTAAAAAAGTGGCGGTAAATATTCCGCTTCTTGATGTAATCAAGCAGATTCCAAAGTATGCAAAGTTTCTTAAGGATTTATGTACTCATAAAAGGAGATTGAAAGGGAACGAGAGAGTGAATATGGGAAGGAATATTTCGGCTTTCATTCAATCTAACGATACAGTCGATCAAAATGTTTCAGCCCTCTTCCAGGCCATGCCACAAAAGTGCAAGGATCCAGGAACTTTTGCTATCCCTTGTGCCATTTGGAATAGTAAATTTGAAAATTGCATGCTTGATTTAGGAGTCGGTATTAATGTTATGCCTACTTCTATTTATAATAATCTTGATATTGGTCCTTTGCAGCATACAAGTTTAATCATTCAGCTGGCAAACAGAAGCAATGCCTACCCCGCCGAAGTCTTGGAAAATGTCCTCGTGCAAGTTAATGACTTGATTTTTCCTGCAGATTTTTATATTCTTGACATGGAAGGAGAAACAAAGTCAAGTAAGGCACCCATCATTCTCGGTAGACCATTCATGAAAACGGCAAAGACAAAAATTGATGTTGATGATGGCACGATGTCCATGAAGTTTGGTGATATCATCGCTAAATTTAACATCTTTGATGCAATGAAACATCCCATGGAAGAGCATTTTGTTTTTCACATTGAGTTACTTTCAGACTTAGTAGATGATACATATCCTGAGTTTTTATCTGATTTTCCATCTTTATTAGACTATGGTGATACTTACTCTAGTGATGTATGTACTAACACTAATGTTTGCTCTGTTTGTGCCAAAATAAATGTTGCCCTGCAGGCTGATGTTTTTCATGTGGATGAGGTTATAAATGAAGTGGTTTGTGCAGCTGAGGCTCTTGACATCCCTGTTGCCCCGACCATTCCGTCCATTAAATAGCCTCCTTCTTTAGATCTCAAACCACTCCCGAAAAATCTTAAATATGCCTACTTAGAGAGAAATGAAAAGCTTCCTGTTATTATTTCTTCTACCCTTGATTTCGATCAAGAAAGTAAGCTTTTGCAAGTCTTAAAGAGGCATAAAAAGGCGATTGGGTGGACCTTGGCAGACATTCCCAATATTAGCCCTTCCAAGTGCATGCATCGGATTTTGCTTGAAGAATGAGCTAAGGTGGTGAGGCATCCCCAAAGGAGGCTTAATCCTTTAATTCTTGATGTGGTGAAGAAAGAGGTAACCAAGTTGTTGCAAGTAGGTACCATATATCCTATCTCTGACAGTAATTAGGTAAGTCCAGTGCAGGTTGTACCTAAGAAATCTGGACTCACTGTGATAAAAAATGAAAAGAATGAACTTATTCCCACTAGAGTTCAGAATAGCTAGAGAGTTTGTATTGATTATAGGAGGTTGAAGCAGGCGACTAGAAAGGATCACTTTCCTTGTCGTTCATTGATCAAATGCTCGAACAGTTAGCATGTAAATCACATTATTGTTTCCTTGATGGTTTTTCATGTTATTTTCATATCCATATTGCACTGGAGGATCAAGAAAAGACAACCTTCACGTGCCAATTTGGTACATTTGCTTACAGGAGAATGCCATTTATACTCTGCAATGCTCTTGGCACATTCCAGCGATGCATGATTAGTATTTTTGCTAAATTTATTAAAAATTGCATGGAAGTGTTTATGGATGATTTTACTGTTTATGGTTCTTCATTTGATGCGTGTTTGAAAAGTTTGAATATGTTTTTAGAGAGATGGATTGAAATTCACCTTGTTTTGAATTATAAAAAATACCATTTTATGGTTGAGCAAGGAATTGTTTTAGGCCACATAATTTCTGAAAAAGGAATTTTAGTAGACCCTGCTAAGATTGATGTGATTTCTACATTGCCTTACCCATCTTGCATTCGCGAGATTCGTTCTTTTCTTGGTTATGCAGGTTTTTACAGGCGCTTCATAAAGGACTTTAGCAAGATAGCTCTTCCGCTTTAAAACTTGTTGAAGAACGATGTAACCTTTAACTTTGATGAGAAATATAAGCAGGCGTTTGATTTCTTGAAGAAAACATTGACATCCGCCCCCATCATACAACCTCCTGATTGGAACCTTCCTTTTGAGATTATGTGTGATGCATCTAACTATGCAGTTGGAGCAGTCCTTGCACAAGGGGTGGACAAGGCTGCCCATGTTATTTACTATGCTTCTAGGACTTTAGATTCTACACAAGCTAATTACACTACCACTGAAAAGGAACTTTTAGCAATTATTTTTGCACTTGACAAGTTTAGACCATATTTGCTAGGTTCCAAGGTTGTTGTTTTTACTGACCATGCAGTTTTGAAGTACCTTTTAAAGAAACCAGAAGCAAAATCGAGATTAATTAAGTGGATGTAGTTGCTCCAAGAGTTTAATGTAGAGATTAAGGACAAAAGTGGAACTGAGAATCTAGTAGCTGACCACTTGAGCAGAATCGAGCGGGATGCAGATCCTTCTCCCATCCAGGATGACTTTTCTGATGAGCAGTTGCTACTTTTACATGGAGTTACTCCTTGGTTTGCTGATATTGTTAATTATCTTGTTGTTGATATTTTTCCTATAGGTGCATCTAAGGCGCAAATTCAAAAAGTCAAGAGTGATGCCAAATACTATGTGTGGGATGATCCTTATCTTTGGAAGTTTGGTAGTGATCAGATTATTAGGAGGTATGTCACCGACTATGAGATTGAATCTATTTTTCATTTTTCTCACGCCTCTCAGGTAGGTGGGCACTTTGGTCCTCAAAGGACCGCAAGAAAAGTCCTAGACTCGGGTTTCTATTGGCTCACTGTTTTTAAAGATGCTTATGAGACTTTTTTTTTTGGAAATCTTGGTATCCAGCCTTGCGACCGACTAATCCAAGAGGGGCCAATCCCACCGTCCACTAGCGGGGGCCCCGTTTAAAGCTGGAGCAAAGCTCCATATGGACTGGCCCACACAAGGGTTGATTGAACCTAGTAGGATTCGAACCTGAGACCTTGAGAGGAGCACACTCTAAAGACCCAAGCCTCCACCACTAGGCCAACCCTTGGGGGTTGAGATGCTTATGAGACTTACCACACTTGTAAGAAGTTCCAGATAATAGGTACAACCATCACTCGTAAGAGTGAAATGCCTCAGTAGTCTATGCTTTTCTGTGAGGTATTTGATGTGTGGGGAATCGACTTCATGGGTCATTTCCCTATATCATTTGGTTTTCTCTATATTTTGCTTGTTGTTGATTATGTTTCAAAGTGGATGGAAGTTATTCCCACTAGGACTAATGATTCTAGAGTTGTTACAGATTTTGTCAGGTCCAATATTTTTTGCAGGTTTGGAATACCCCGAGCTATCATAAGTGACCAAGGCACTCATTTCTGTAACCGCACCATGGAACCATTGCTCCAAAAATATGGAGTTGTGTACATAGTCTATACTGCATACCATCCCCAAACTAATGGGCAAGCTGAGATCTCAAACAGGGAGATCAAACAGGTTTTAGAGAAAATGGTGCAGCCAAACAGGAAGGATTGGAGCCGCCGTCTAGAAGACGCACTTTGGGCTCAAAGAACAGCTTTCAAGACACCTATATGGATGTCTCCCTATCGACTT
Organism: Lathyrus tuberosus; assembly: GCA_022829125.1. Lineage (NCBI taxonomy): Eukaryota > Viridiplantae > Streptophyta > Magnoliopsida > Fabales > Fabaceae > Lathyrus > Lathyrus tuberosus. Next base: position 999,635 of record JALAZF010000716.1, on the reverse strand, counting down.
GTTTTTGGTAAGGCATGTCATCTTCCTGTAGAGATAGAACACCGTGCTTATTGGGCAGTAAAAAGTTGTAATTTGGAGATGCAACAAGCAGGTATTGAAAGAAAACTCCAAATACAACTACTTGAAGAGCTTAGGCTAGATGCTTATGAAAGCTCTAAGATTTATAAAGAGAAAACTAAGAACTTACATGATAAAATGATTTCTAGGAAGGAATTCTCTGTGGGCCAATAGGTTTTACTGTTTAACTCCCACCTTAAGCTTTTGGATGGGAAACTTCGATCCAAGTGGATTGGCCCTTTTGTTGTTACTAATGTTGTCCCTCATGGAGCAGTAGAGATTAAAAGTGTAGGTACTGACAAGGTTTTCAAAGTCAATGGGTAGCGCCTGAAGCTACTCCATGAGAGTTCGATGCCTGAAGATGCACCCATAGAAGAGCTTTCCTTGAAAAAGCCCACTTACTCTACAACTTGACCAGGGAGCACTTTTTCCTTTCCCTCACTCTTATTTAATAGTTATGTCCTTTCATTGAGGATAATGCATGTTTTAAGTGTGGGGGAGGGAATCATTTATTTGTTTTTTTTTTTGCTCTCTTTATTTTCTTTGTTTTAAAAAATAGCTATTTTCTTTGGTTTTTGAGTTACAAGTATGAGTTTTGTTCTTAGCTCTCTTGACTAAAGACTTGTGATGTGATGTGATTAATTCCTTTTTGTGCATTCTTAGTGTGATATGTAGGACTAAACTCTGAATTGTACATCACTGGTGATAGATCACTAACCCTTGTGAGAATTTGAGCCTAATAATGGATAATGCATAAAAACACCCATTCCTTTTTCTTTCTTGTGTGTTTCACTCAAGTTTGTTAGTCTCTAGAATTTGAATTGACTCTGTTGAAGCTTTTTGTTTACTTGTGCACATTGATATGTTAAAGGCAACTTGTTTTTGTTTTATTTTTAGCCACTTAGCCAAAAAGTCAACCCTGAAAAATATTATCCCTTGTTGGAAACTCCTTTGAGCTTGTTCATCTTTTTTTTTCTTATTTAAAACTCATTACAAGCCAAAAGCGAAAAACAAAATTATCACTCTAATCAAGGGGTCGAAAGAGTCTTGTATGGAGTTTTGTGGGGTTGAACAATACAGTTGTGATGTTTCAAAGGTTGGCAGAAAAAAATATATACATAGAAAAAGAAAGAAAAAAAAAAGAGAAAAGAAAGAAGGATGTCAATACATTTTCCTTCTGAAAAAGAAAAAAAATAAAAATAAAAAGAGGAAAATATGGGAAAGTTGTTGTTTGAAGGTTATTAAAGTGTTTTTTTAGTTAACTCCCCAATTCTCCTTCAATTTTCTTTTGACCCTTTGAGTTTTTGCCTAGTACCCCTTAGGATTTATCCTACCCTTACCTTGGCCACGTTACAACCTGAATAAAAGGCCTTTTGATCTTTGTGTGCATGTATTTCAAGTGTGGATTTAGAGTCTTTTCAAGCTTATAGTAGTATTAACTTTCATGTTATGATTTGAGTGTAAACAGTTAGCCTAAACACTTGAGAGTTGAGTGAATTATATCTTGTGAGGATCCTACTACTTTTGATGTACTCTTCGGTAAGTTGTTTTCATATTTGTTTTGAATGTAACAAAAGAGTTGCCCACTAACACCATATTCTTGAAGCTTAGACTTAGGACTCTATTTGCACCTTGTATATTGAATACCTTTGGAATTGCATGCTCTGCTTTGTTTTGTTTTAAATTTTTGAAGTTATAATTTTGCTCGGAGTGCAAAAGTTCAAGTGTGGGGGAATTTGATCAGTGCATTTTAATGCACATTCTCTTATGTTTGTACTTAGGCATTCCTACAGTTTATTTGAGTGTTTTTACTATTTTAATGTGTTTTCATATTTAAGTTTGTTTCTACCTTTATTTTATTTTCGCAGCTTATTTTTCAGCATTAACACTTATTTATTACCTTTCACCGCGCAGGTCATAACTTGAGCTACGGGATGTCGTTCTGCACGTTCTACTAGTCGATGGAAAGTTAAGACAGAGAGCTACAACTTTCATGTTTTACGCAGAATCTGATTCAGAGTGAAAGATGGTCAAATAAGTCGTTGAAGTCAGAACCCGGATTCTGACTTTAGAAAATAATTTGTTTCAGGCCGTTTTATGGGTCTGGTTTATGTTTCCGACCCAGTTTGAGTTAGTAGTGAAAAACCTTATTTTGTTTATAAGGTTTTCAGCCGTGCAATGTTAAAAAAAACCTTCTTTTCTCTGTTCACGAATAATTCTTTTTACTTATGTACAATTTCATATGAAGAGCTAAATCCCTTCATAGTTAATCTGCTGTATTGAGGTTCCGAAACCTTGAGATAATTATAATTTGCAATATAACTTTTGTTTCCTTCAACTCTATTGTATGACTATTGTTTGCTTAATTTGATTTATTATAGGGTAGTTTCGTTTGGTTTGATTGATGCATGTTTCCTAATTTTGATTGCGTATTATCGTTTGCTTAATTCGTTAATTCGCTTTATTCTTAACCGAATGCTTAATTCATTCACACTTGTTGATTGATTTGTGATCGGCAAATAGGAAACATAATTCTTATAATTTCATGAATGCTTGTTGATTAATTTTATGATCGAACAGGAATAGAGAATCCGCTTAGGGATTGTGAGTTATAATAGTCGATGATAGGTAGGAATCGAATCAGTAGATTAACTCTTTAATCATAACTGTAATCACTTATATTTTTAATAACGTCGAGCAAATGCCCTAAATACTTAAACAAAAACATGCAAATATAAAATACATATTCGACATACAAGCAACACACACAAAATATAAATATACCAAAAGACAAAGCAACAGTGCATTAAAGCAGGCAAAGCCCATTGTTTAAACATTACAAACCCATGGCACGCAGGCCGGCAAAGTAAATATACAAAATTGTGGCATGCAGGCCAAACAAAACAACTAAATAAAGAGAATCAAGCAGCTGCCTCCTCCTCGAGCCGGGGTTCCCCATCACTTCGACCAGCTCCATCGTCAGTTTCCTCGGGGACGACCACCCTACCATCAACCACCTAGGGGAAAAGGCCAATCCCCTCGAGGACAAGCTGAGCCCCAAAATTCAAGATCTGGACCTGCTCTAAAGCATTGTTGAATCCCACCTCGAGAGCCCCCAAGCAGTCTTGCTCGAGCTCCCGGATCCGGGCGACCAGGGCACCACAGGCCGCGAGGGATCTCTCCTCCTCCATCTCATCCTCGGCAGACTTGGCGGCTGCCTCCAGCTCAGTAACCTTAGTTAGAAGGTGATCACGTTCCTCCTTGGTTCACTTCAGCTCTTCCCTCATTTCGGTCATGTCTTGGACGAGACGCACCTGGGCTTCGTACCTCGTCTGAGCCTCCTGAAGATCGCTATCTTCCTTGTTTTTCTCCGCCTCAAGGATGGCGTTTTCGGCCCGAAGTTTTTTTAGCTCAGAGGTCGGGCTGGTCTCATCATTGAGGACCAAGGCCGTTTTGAAGATCCTCATCATGGTGGCCATGTCCTCAGTCAACGCCTTCATTTTGGCCGCCCTTCCGGTCCCCATGATCGCATTGGCTTTGGCCTCGCCCATAGTCGGGGAGTTGTTCCCAGAGAAGAAGTCCTGATGGATATGGCAATAGGGTTGCACGAACTTCTCTACAGGCGCACTCTCCTCGAGGTCGACAAGAACGGGCTCCTCGGTGCACGGTCTCTTAGAATGGGTCCTCTGCAGGGGAGGAGACTGGCTACACTGGGGGAAAAAGGAGCCGATGACCCTATCGCCGGGCTTCACCATTTGTTGGACTTGGGCGACTCTACCTTTGGTTTTTTCGCACCCTGGGTGGCTGTAAGCTTCATGATGCGTTCATGCACGTTCGACATCTGACTTGCGACAGTGAATAGAGAAAATGAGTCAGTACAAAAAAAAAGAGAAAAGGGGCATACGCCCGAGGAAAGCAAACGATCACTACCTAAGAACCTCAAGGCTTCCTCGTGGGACTCACACTCGAGGAGGGCCTTCGTGTTAATAAAACGAGCCTCGCGACAAACCTCCCAGCGATCGTCAAGGATGAAACTCCCATCCTTGTTAACACATTTGGCTATGTGAAGTCAGAGACAAAGTTGACCATCTTTTTGTATGACTCCTGGTCTTCAACGTCCAGGTCGCCATGCTTCACGATATAGCTTTCCGTGCCCTTTTTGAAGTGTTCTTCCTCCCACTCGAGGGGACACTTCGACGCTGTCACGACCGACAAAAGTATCGAGTCGCCATCATATTTTTTAAGGGAAATAAATGATAAACCTAAAAGTCCTAACCCTAAGGGTAGAGATTCCTAAGGTTCGGGAGTCGGTTAAGTGAGGGGAAGGTGTTAGGCACCCCTCACTTCCATTGTACTCAATGCGACCCTCCTTAGATTTTAGGGTATGTTTGTTTGTCGTCTAACTTTTTATTTATTTTACAAAAGAATCCTAAGTTTTTTATTATTGTACTCGCTAGGGTCTACAACCCTATGCCTACGTACCTTCAATTTTGAAGGATCAGAGTAACCGTAGTTCACCTCCCCTATTCCTACCCCCTAATCCTATTCATAACCCTAATCCCAAACGCAATCCACTATTTATACTCTTGGATAAAGAGTTCTATCCCTTAAATCTATTATTTATACTCCTAGATAAATAGTTCTATCCCTTAAAATCCCTTATCCATTGTTTATACTCTCGGATGGAGAGTTCTATCCCTTAAAACCCCTTATCCATTGTTTATACTCTCGGATGGAGAGTTTTATCCCTTAAAATCCCTTATCCATTGTTTATACTCTCAGATGGAGAGTTATATCCCTTAAAATCCCTAATCCCTTGTTTATACTCTCGGATGGAGAGTTCTATCCCATGTCCTTGTCCATTATTTATACTCTCGGATGAAGAGTTATATCCCAAAAATCCTTATCCATTATTTATACTCTCGGATGAAGAGTTCTATCCCTAATCCATTTATTTATACGCTCGGATATCAAGAGTTTTATCCCAATTCCTATCCATTATTTATATTCTCGGAAGAAGAGTTTTATCCCTTAAATCCATATCCCTTATTTATACTCTCGGACGAAGAGTTTTATCCCTTGAATCCTATCCCTTGGTCTATAGTTATACTCTTGGAACCTAAGAGTTTTATCCCAAAATTCCATCCATTATTTAGACTCTCGGACGAAGAGTTTTATCCCAAGTTTTAATTCCTTAAAAAACCTCTCACATCCCTTATTTAAAAAATAAATTCCTAAAATCCCATAGACTTTAATAAAATCCAAAATGTCATTTATGCTAAAATATAGCAAAGTTAATCCCTAAATTATTCCAATTTTAAAAAATGATTTCTAAATTCAAGATAATCTTAAAATAAAAGAAATTTAATCCCCAAAATTAAATTAAATTTACTTTAATTTATTTTTATCCAACCCATATTTTCCCAAATTAAAAAATCTACCAATACTAATTTTCTTAAAATAAACCCAAAAACAAATTTTAATAAAATTCCCAATTTCTCAAAATATCTCATCCAAAAACCATGAACAAAATCCCAAAGAACCCTATTTTAAGTAGATAAACAGTATATTTTAAATATATAAAACTTTTTATTTAAAATCAAGTCAAACCCAATATTCACCTTAGAAAATCCTACTTATAAAAATTCATCCCTATTTTTTAAAAGCAAACATGTTATTTTAAATATATAGAAAATGTAAATTAAAAAAAACCAAACTCAACAATTAAAAACTTATTTATATTTATCCTAATATCCTAAAAACCTATTTTCTATAAATCCTAATTAATTATTTAAATCCTAATTAATTAATTAAATTATGTAAATAATTTAATTAATTGAATAAATCCTGGGGGTGTATTTTCCACTTAAGAAGCAATGGGCTTATGGAGTGGGGGTGCTAATAGCAGGGGGAGCAAGGCCCAAAAGTCCCAGGCCTGCGTGGAGAAGAGTCAGTGTGGGGGAAAAGAGTCAAAACTTGCCTTTCTCTGAAACGCATGATCACAATCAGAGGGGTGAGATCGTGCGCAATCTCTGCCCTTGATTTCATCTGTCAAACTAAGTAATCCAAGTGATCGACTCAGATTCAAAGTTATCGTAAGCATACAATAGCATAATTGCACTGGATACCAGTTGACTCCAACGGTCAACTTGATCTGGCAGCCTGAAAGGCGCCACTTGTCGCCTATCGGAGGGGGAGTCTTGGGGATATTTAACCCATTTTTCCCTCAGCCTCCCTGATTTCCTCACTTCTTTTCTCTATCTATTCCGCTCTCTCTCTCTCTCTCTAACCTTTCCACTCTTCTCTCTTCTCTCGGTCTCTTTCTATATTCTTCTCTCCGGCCACCAACCTAAATGGCCTCCATCCCTCAACCACTATCTTCCTGAGATTTCCGGTTGAAGATAACCGGAATCTGCAACCATGTTCATCTGGGTGATGAACATCAACCCAGAAAAACCTCCTCCTACGAACCCTAGCCTGGATTCTAGACGAATCTCATGAACCCTAACTGGGTTGCATGAACCCTAACTGGGTTGCCTAAACCCTAACCCTACACGTATGAACCCTAAGGGTTCTATGAGGAACCCTAACCCTACCTTCAAACAAAAACCCAACAACCTTAAACACCCAGAATTCCCATATGTTCTTCAGAGTTCGATATGAACCCTAAGAACCCTAACCCTCCAGAACCCAGAAACGTACCAAAACCCTTTGAACCCTAACGAACAACCATGAACCCTAACAATAATCCCATAACCCTAAACCTTGATTTCACCCAGAAATACTCCAAATAACATATATTCAAACAGCATCAACAGATAATCGTTCGCACAAATCAAAAGCTAAGATGTTACCTCCCAAGTCGTGTTCGTATTAAGCTGCTCTGATTTCTACTTCTCCTTCTCTGATCTCTAATCCTTTTCGTTTCCTTGTTTTACAGGTCCTAGCTTGTGGTCTAGCTCGAAGAACTTAAGGTTTCGATGCGAAACCTTAAATTTTCAGAAGTAAGAGCATTAGTGAGGTTATGGGTTCGCGCAGCAGCTGTTCCTTAGCTTAGGGTTCTTTTTTTTTAATTTCTATCTTGTTTATATAGAATTAGGAATTAGGTTTAGGATTAAATTAGATTGATTCTGTTTTTAGGAAGATTTGATGTAATTTTTATTTGATTCGATTTTCTGTTGTAATTTAACTCTGATTTTTGTATCTCTCCAATCATCCTCGTAATTTTTAGATTTGATTGTGTTTGATTGAAAAAATTATGAAAGGGAATCAAACTTGATTGAAAAAATTATGAAATTGATTCTGTTTGATTCCCTTTCCCAATTTCTGCGCAGATTAGGGTTTCAAGTTGGGGAAGACGATCCCCTTCTTGGGTCAACAACTTTGACCAGAAATAAAAATAAAAAGTAAAATAAAATAAAAATGAAAATAAATAATAATTATAAATATTGATAAAATAGCAACAACCCCAATAATAATAAAAATAAAAAAGCGTAAATATTATTATAACAACCAAACTAATGAATAAAATAATAATCCTAAATGTTATTATTAATATAACAACAATCATTTAAATGATAATAAAAATAATAATATAGCCACCCTATTAATAAATCAACAACCATATTAATAAATAAATAGTAAATTAAAATAAAAATCATAAAATAATAATAAATAATAATAACCATAATATTAATAGACTGGTCCCTCTCCCAATTAACTCTAAATATCACTAAACTTTAGTAAATGATAAAAAGCCCTAAATATTAATTAATTTTAAATGACCCAACTTAAAACTTAACCAATAGTTTAATTCCTGTAACTTAAAAGCAAATAATTATTTAATTACAAACAAAACTCTTTCAAAAATAAACCAATAATAAAAATATTTTTCTTTTTTTAAAAAATAATTAACCCTAAAATAAATAACCCTAAAATAATTAACTCTAACATAATCCTCACTATTATTTAATTGAAAAAATTAAACTAAAAAACTTTAAATCTCTAACTAATGGTAAGAACCCTTTATACAAAACCAAACTCCAAATGGGCCTAAAAATGCTAATATTCTCAAAAGCTCAGTGACATCCCTGATAGCACAAAAATCCCTAAAAAGGTGAAAAACACTGGTCAAAATTTAGGGTACTACAGTTGCCCCTATTTAATCGTCTTCGAATCAGAAAGAGGAGATGATTAAATACAAGGAGGACCCTAATTTTGACCGCAGAGTCTGATAGGTACTACGCTGATTATCCCAAGATCCCTAGTAATAAACCCGTAGTAAAATATCCGATTAAACCCTGGTATCCCTGAGAGAAATTATAAACCTTATGCCATGTATGCATGCTTAAGCACATGTATGCTCTTATGCATGATGCATTATTTGGGCTAACGCCTCTTTTATGATATGCAGTGCATGTATTTGCGGAAACCAATATCTTCTGTAACATTCCAACTTCCTGAACCTTAAACCCTTGACCCCTTGATGAGTGTAGAAAATCGTATGCTCTTAATATCTGGAGATGCGTATTATTTTCTCGAAGAAGCTCCCGCAATGATTGAATCGTGACTATTAACATATAATCCCTTTATTGTTTCAAAATTGAAGTAAAATACACTTTCCTTTTAAAAGCTTTTGATTATACCCAATGTTTCAATGCGTTATTCTATAATTAATCAGCATTTTGTAATCAAGCGGAGTAATTGGAAAGCAGAGAAAATATTATTTATTGAAAAATGGGCCCATAAACAGGCAATAGTACATAAGGAAAGTAATCCTCATAAGGAGGAATTACTACAAAAGATGAAAAATGACAATAAGAAAAAACAAATTTATTTATGTCCCTATTGAATTCAACACAAACTAATATCCCTAAGTCTCCAAGGCCATGACACTTCGTTTCTGAAGATGACGACTGAATTGATCATTCCTTTCTGAACTCCCGTTGTGTGACCATAAGTGCTATCAGTCATATGCCTTTTGGATATCCTTAATTTTGCCTGGACTGTTCTTTTTTAGTCTTAGTCCACCAGGATGATATACCATTTTTTTTTAACTAAGCCGCCCTTTAGGGTTTTCGACTTGTCAGGTATCATTTTTTATTTAAGTCCCTAATTTTTGTCTGGATTGCTCTTTCAAATTTTCAATCCACCGGGACGCCCTAATTTTTGCGTAAGTCGCCCTTTAGGGTTTTCGACTTAGTGGGCTTTTATCCTCTTTTTCTAGGCATAGTATTTTTTAACTGAATCGGAATTTACCGGTCGCGGTAAATCCGCTCCTTCCATAGTAGTAACATTAAAGCTCCACCAGAGAATGCGCTCTTTACAACATATGGTCCTTCATAGTTCGGGGCCCATTTGCCACGAGGATCTTTATAGATGGGTAGCACTTTCCTTAACACCAAGTCTCCTTCTTCGAATAGGCGAGGATGAACTTTCTTGTCGAATGCCTTTTTGAGTCTCCGCTGATATAGTTGACCATGACATACCGCTTCTGTACCATATACCAGGGAAAAAGGAGTAGCTCCTGTCGAAGTACGAACTGAGGTTCTGTAACCATGTAGCATAAAAGGGAGCATTTCGTGCCAATCTTTGTAGGTCTTCACCATTTTCTGGATAATCTTCTTGATGTTTTTATTGGCTGCCTCTACCGCGCCGTTCATCTTTGGTCGATAAGGTGACGAGTTATGGTGATCGATTTTGAAGCTCTCACATAGCTCATCCATCACTTTGTTATTTAGATTAAGCCCATTATCCATGATGATCTTGTTGGGAACCCCATAGCGACAGATTATCTCTTTTTTGATGAATCGTACAATTACTTGTCTTGTCACATTAGTGTAGGAAGCAGCACCTACCCATTTAGTGAAGTAGTCAATAGCAACTAGAATGAATCGGTGTTCATTTGATGCTTTTGGCTCGATCATCCCAATTATGTCTATTCCCCACATAGAGAAAGGCCACGAAGCAGTTAAGACCTTCAAAGGGGTCAGTGGCACATGAATTTTATCCGCGTAGATTTGACACTTGTGGCACTTCTTGACATATTTGAAGCAGTCCAATTCAATAGTCAACCAATAATACCCTGCTCGGAGAATCTTTTTAGCCATTACATGCCCATTTGCATGGGTTCCAAATGATCCCTCGTGGATTTCTTTGATAAGCATGTCCTGTTCATGTCCATCTAAACACCGGAGCAACACCATGTCATGATTCCTTTTATAAAGTACATCTCCGTCGAGGAAAAATTGGGCAGCCAGTCTCCTAAGCGTTTTCTTATCCCCACTTGAGGCATTTGCTGGATATTCTTGCTTCTGGAGGAATTGTTTGATATTGTGAAACCACAGTTTATCATCTACTTCGGCCTCCACTACTGCACAATAAGCTGGTTCATCTAAGCGATTGATTCTTATAGCCGGTGGTTCATTATATCATTTGACTTTGAACATGGATGCCAAAGTTGCCAAGGCGTCTGCCAGTTGATTCTCGTCTCTAGGAATATGATGGAAAGTGATCTCATCAAAGTATGTTATCATTTTCCAGACACAATCTCGATATTGAGTTAGTTTAGCATTAAGTGTTTTGCATTCTCCTTTGACTTGATTGATGACGAAAGCCGAATCTCTGTATACCTCTAAAATCTTTATTCCGAGGTTAATGGCTTCGCTAATCCCCAAGATACACGCCTCATATTCCGCCATATTGTTAGTACATATGAAGCACATCCTCGCAGTAAAAGGTATGTGGAATCCTGTTGGAGAAGTTATAACAGCCCCCACTCCATGTCCTTCTGCATTTGAGGCACCATCGAATATAAGCTTCCATCGAGATCCAGACTCATGTCCTTCGTAGGAATCTGGAATATCACCATCTCTTACAGTCATCACATCCTCATCGGGGAAATCAAACTGCATAGGTTGATAGTCGTCCACTGGTTGATGAGGGAGATGATCGGCTAATACACTCCCTTTTATAGCCTTTTGGGTGACATACTGGATGTCATATTCAGTCAGTAGCATCTGCCACCGGCCACTCTCCCAGTCACTGCAGGCTTCTCGAATATATACTTGATGGGGTCCATTCTTGATATCAATAAAGTAGTATGGCACACCATGAATTGTCTTAATCGGCGGGCGGCCCATACAAGAGCACAACAGGCCTTCTCCAAGAGTGAGTATCTGGATTCTCAATCTATGAATTTCTTACTCAAGTAATAAATTATGTGCTCTTTTCTCCCTGTTTCGTCTTGTTGCTCGAGTACACAGCCCATCGAATTGTCAAGCACCGTTAGGTACATTATGAGCGGTCTTCCAGGTACCGGTGGCACCAGTATGGGTGGTTCTTTCAAATATTCTTTAATTCGATCGAAGGCCTTTTGACAGTTTTCACCCCACTCGATGGTTTGACCTTTCCTCAACAGCTTGAAGATTGGCTCACAAGTTGCAGTAAGGTGGGAGATGAACCTAGCAATGTAATTTAATCTCCCCAGGAATCCAGGTACTTCTTTTTCAGTCCTCGGAGCTGGGATTTCTTGAATGGCCCTTACTTTATCAGGATCAACTTCTATACCTCTTTGACTGACTATGAACCTTAACAACTTCCCGGATCTGACTCCAAAAGTGCACTTCGCAGGATTTAATCGTAGCTTGAACTTTCTCAGCCGTTCAAACAACTTTTGTAAATTGACTAGGTGATCTTCCTCAGTTTGTGATTTGGCAATCATATCATCTACGTAAACCTCTATTTCCTTGTGCATCATGTCATGAAAGAGAGTGACCATTGCCCTTTGATAAGTTGCCACAGCGTTCTTTAACCCGAAGGGCATTACCTTGTAACAGAATATTCCCCAAGGTGTAATAAAAGTAGTCTTTTCCATATCGGAAGGAGACATCTTGATCTGATTATATCCGGAAAACCCATCCATAAATGAGAAGACTGAAAACTGAGCAGTGTTATCCACCAACACGTCAATATGGGGTAGTGGAAAATCGTCTTTAGGACTTGCTCTATTGAGATCTCGGTAGTCTACACACATTCTGGCATTCCCATCTTTCTTTGGCATGGGCACAATGTTGGCCACCCATTCTGGATACTTTACTGCGGCTAAGAACCCGGCGTCAAACTGCTTTTTAACTTCTTCCTTGATTTTGAGAGTCATATTCGGTCTGGTCCACCTTAACTTTTGTTTAACCGGCGGGCATTTAGGTTTGAGTGGTAGCTTATGTTCAACAATATCCGTATCCAACCCAGTCATATCTTGGTAAGACCAAGCGAACACATCTACATACTCGTGTTATAATTTGGTCGACTTTTCCCTTACGTCCCTGTTTAAAAAAGCACCAACTTTAACCTCTTTTTTGTCCTCTTCAGTTCCCAGATTGATCACATCCACTGGTTCCTGATGAGATTGTATTACTTTGTCCTCTTGCTTTAAGAGTATGGCTAACTCTTCAGGAAGTTCACCATCGTCCTCATCACCCTCTTTCGCTTAGTTAATCGGGAACTCGAAGTTGTAAGGAATTATAGTAGTGTCGTTTTCAATAGGTTCATTTTTAAATCTGCATGAGGGAGATTTTTATCGTTTATTATTTTTGAATTGATGGGAATGAAAGTACTGAAAAAGTGTATTTCCATTTGAAAAAAATGGAACAAATATGAAAGAAAAAGATCTTGATTGAAAACAAAAATGCGATTTTATTATTAAATAATTCAAAGAAACAAAAGGTGGCCCTACAAAGCTTGTCCATTTGCCTTGGGCATAGCAAAAGACTTATTATATTTTAAAGAAAAAAAGTAAATTACTTCGAAACAGAAATCATCTTAGGAATCTCGATGGCCCTCCAATTGTTGAGAACTGTATCTAGTGAGCAATGGCACACCCAATCTGGTATCCCCTTATTTTCCTCTTTAATTGCAGTCACTTGATCTTCATCTCTGAATCCGACATTATGGAAAGTTTCTTCGAGAGGAGTAAATGTCATCTAACTAGACTTCTGAACCCCTTTATTAGCTGGTTTGTAACCCAGCCCGAACTGATCCTTCTTTTCAGGTACCTCTATCACCCATCCCCAGCCCCTAGTATCCCCATTTTGGATTAAGTCTGTGATCCTTTTTGGCCTTTCCTCTTGTCAGACGACTTGCTTACGACTGACCGTTGCAACCTCTAAAGCTTGGAAAGGTATTTCAAATGTCTCCCCATCCACTTCTATGTATCTGAATGATGGGAGATGGCTGACGAACATGTCTTCCTCCCCATCAATAATTATTAATTTGTCCCCAGATATAAACTTCAATTTCTGATGAAGTGTGGAAGTAACTGCGCCCGCATCATGAATCCATGGTCGTCCTAGAAAACAAGTGTATCAGGGATTGATGTCCATGACTTGGAAAGTGATCATGAAGGTATGTGATCCCACCACCGTAGGTATGTCCACCTCCCCAATTACCATTCTCTTCGAACCGTCGAAAGCCCTAACAACTAGGGAACTGGTCTTCATGAAGGTCCTTACAGATGTTAATTTCATAAGGGTATCCTTAGGCATGACATTTAGAGTAGACCCTGTGTCCACTAGCACCCTTGAGAGGATAGTGTCTTGACATTTGACTGATATATGCAAGGCCTTATTATGTGTTTGCCCCTCGGGAGATAATTCCTCACTACTGAAACCCAGACAGATGCTGGCGGCGATATTGGCGACTACTTCGTCGAACTGAACCACTGATATATCTTTGGTGACATGTGCTTCATTCAGGACCTTCAGCAGGGATTCCCTATGTGCCTCCGAGCATAATAACAAGGATAGAATGGAGATCTTGGACGGTGTTTGATTCAGTTGGTCCACCACCCTATAATCACTTTTCTTTATGATTCTCAAAAATTCCTCGGCGTCTTCTTGAGATATACTTTTCTTGGAAGATCCCTCACCTGTATTTATGGTTTCTTTCCCCTTTGAGCTTTCGGGGGTATCCTTCTTAGGTTGTTTCGAGGAGTATACTCTTTCACTACGGGTCATTCCTCCAATACCAGCTATATTAGTAATGGCTGGTGATGGTACTATAGGCTTTACTCCCACGGATGCGGTGATGTCATATTTCCAAGGTACCGTCTTAGTGCTTTCATATGGGAATGGTGTTGGAACATGGAAAGTGATGGGGCCTTCTGACCTTGCAGGCACTGGAACTTTGGCTGGTGTCGGAACCGGTATCTGAATTGGTGTTCGTGCAGGTATCGGAATTGATATTTGAATAGGAATCTGTGCAGGCCCTGAAACTAGTATTTGAATGGGTGCTTATGTAGACCTTGGAACTGGTATCTGAATGGGTGCCTGTGCGACCCTTGGAACTGGTATTTCAATGGGAGTAGCAACTTCCCTTTTCTGGTACGGAATCTCAGAAGGTACATGCCCCTGGGATTCTAAGGCAGCCACCTCATTCATACTCCTCAAGTACCCGATCTGTATTATCCCTTGGTCCATTAATTGTTAGAGGACCCTCTTCATCTTCTTACAGTTATCGGGGTCAAACACGCAATCCTTGCAGTCACCGTGCAACTTTTCAAACTCCTCGTACCCAATTAATACTTCCCTCACTTTCGTCATAGGGGTCTTTACTTGGTCTACCTCTTTAATTAGGACGTCTCCTCTCAGTCCCTCAATGGAGTTGACAGTTGGCCCAGCATGCCCAGGAAAAGGATTATCTCCTACATTTGGATTGTCATAAGTGAAATTAATGACCTTCTGATCCAGCAGATCTTGAACCCTAAACTTGAGGGTTAAACACTTTTCAGTCGTATGCCCTGGCGATCCAGCATGATAATCACATCTAGCATTAGCATCATACCCTCGAGGCGGAGGCGTAGGAGGGGGTCCTAATGGCTTGATTTCTACCAATCCCTTTTGGATTAGCATTGGCAGGATCTGAGGATATGTGGTGGGTATAGGGTCAAAGTCCTTCCAAGGCCTCCTTTATTCCCTTCGAGGATACTTCTGTTGCTGTTGATTTTGCGGAGGTGGCACCATTGGTTGTTGGATTTGGAGCGTAGGAGACGCTTGATTAGGGGCTGCAGCCGCCACATAAGGATTATAAGGTACTTGGGTGTACCTATCAGCAGAAATGGCATTGGCCTCCTTCTTTGAGTTGTTTCTAGTGTACCTTTTGTTGTTATGTTGACTGGAAGACGAATTTCTAATCTTTCCGCTTTTTAATCCATTCTCGATCCTTTCCCCAATGATAACTAAATCCGCAAATCCAGTTGAGACAGACCCAATCATCTTTTTGTAATATAGCCCTTGCAATGTTCCCATGAACATATCTACCAGCTCACTTTCCAGCAGTGGAGGTTACACACGAGAGGCTAGTTCCCTCCATCTCTGAGCATATTCCTTAAAAGATTTATTCCCTTTTTGAGACATGTTTTGTAGTTGCATACGATTAGGTGCCATGTCCACATTATATTGGTACTGTTTCAGAAAGGCGCTTGCAAGGTCTTCCCAAGTCTTAATGTGAGTCATCTCCAGTTGCATATACCAGTCCAAGGACGCCCCACTAAGGCTGTCTTGGAAAACATGTATCATCAGCTTCTCATTGGTAGCATTACCACCCATCTTCTGAGCGAACATCCGGATGTGATTTTTAGGGCAACTAACTCCTTTGTACTTTTCGAAGTCAGGTGCCTTAAACTTAGGAGGTATGACCACATCGGGTACCAGACACATTTCCAAGGCATTAACCCCAAAGACCTTGGATCCTTCCACAACCCTTAATCGCTCTTCAATTATCTTATACTTTTCATCAACCTTTCTTCCTTCCATGGCAGCCAGTTTAGTTTCACGAGCTACCTGTCTTGAATCTTCCTCACCATATTGGAGGTGCCAGTCATCAGAGACTTCACGAGCGACAAGTATCTGTATAGGTCGTGATTCTCCATGATGCTCAGGTGGAGGAACAGACCCTCCAGGAGGCTGAGTGCCAGTCTTCCCTTTACCAGCTTCCAATGCTTCACGTTCCAAGTTAGCCACAAATCCCAAGAGGGGATTATTATCTTCATATTGGGGAGGAGGGGTAGGGACACTCCTATGGTTGCTAGCCTCGGTGTCTCTTGCTATCAAATTCTGGATAGCTCGAGTCAGTTGGTCAATTTTGTCCTTCATTTCCTCCACATTTCCTTTGACAGCATCCACATCTCCCCTTAGAGCAGCTTGGTTCAGTTCCATTTGTTCCATGGCTTTCTTTTGGTGGGCGCGGGTGTTGGGACGAGACGTCAGATTTTTATGATGGTTCTGAGAGAAGATATTGAAAAATAATTTCCATTTGATGTTATTTTATTTAGAATTATTTATGTTTTTATGCATCCATGAATGTATGAGTATGCAAAAATTATTTTGTGATAGGAATCTTAAACCTTTATTTATTGAGAGCAAAGCCAAGAATAATGGAAATTCAAATACTTTTATTAATTGCAAAAAGAAAGTGCAAGGGTCAAAGCCCTATTTATTACATAAGGAAACCAAACTAAGGGTAAACCCTTAAATTATTCATAACTAAAAGGTAAACAAACTAAACAAAAGAAACCATTACATAGAGAAAAACTAAATCCGCCTCCTAATCCTTGCCCTAAACTCCTCTACCATTTCCCTACAAAGTCCAAGAAAATCAGCGATCTCTTTTACTGGTTTGAAGATATCTGCCATGTATTCTGCCTTCTTTAAGCTTCGAGGGATCTCATAAATCAGATCATTGGATAGTATAACCAACTTCTGATATCTCTCTCGATAATACGCCACTTTTCTTTGTAAATCTGCCATAATCTCCAAGTCCTCCCTAGTAGTTCGCTCTAATTGTTGGTTTTGTTCTTCGACATAAATGCCCCATGCCCTTAGATCTTTGTAAGACTCCTCAAGTTCCTCGTATAACCTTTTAAGTTCTCGGTTTTCTTCCTGAGTTTCTCTCCATCCTTCTGGCCGTAGGGCAAGAAGTTCTTCAGCTGATCTTATCCGTACAGTTGCATCCAAGGCTTGCCTTTTGCTTTCGAGAAGAGCATTAGCCAAGCTTTGGACTTCAGCCTCTAGGTCTTGGATGCGCCTATCACACCCCTCCTTGAACTCCCTTTATGTAGATGTCATCCAAATGTTCCTCCATTCGTCCCTTTGACGCTAGGCTCTATCTAATTGCTCCTTATGGTCTTTGAGACTTGAACTTACAGCTTGAAGGTCGACGTAAGCTCGTTCCTTCTTCCCTTCCTCCATTTGGGTTATCCCTTCATTAACCCTTGACTGCTCTAAAGCTTCATTGAGGCTCCTTCTCAATTGACTGCTCTCCCCTGTGGCTTGATAAAATTTACTTTCCCACTCTTCTTTTTATTTTTCCAATTGTAGGACAGTCAGTTTGAGTTTCTCTACCTCCTCCATGGAGATCATAATAGGAGCTTTTGGTTCAGTGGGATGTTGCAAAGTGAAAGGTAATTTTACCATTAGCACTCTTTCCTTCATCCATTGGTCGTAGGGTACCCTAGATTCCTCCCTCGGTCTCTTGAGACTACCTTTCCCTATGATGCAATGTCTCCATGCTTGAATGATTTCTACAACTGTAGGATGATCCTTGGTTACCTAACCTGGCAAAATGAAACCCTTGAGTAGTTTATCCTCGGGCTTGTACATTAAGGGGTGCCCCAACTGTCTCATAGCTAAGATAGGGTTATAACTAATGCACCCTCTAGATCCAATTAAAGGCATATTAGGATAATTCCCACAATTCAGATCAAGTCTTTACGTTTGAGGACGTTTGGAAACCACAGGATATCGGTATCAACGAGGGAGACCAAGTATTGGGACCACGCATGCTTGTTCATTCGCCCAAGGTCGTCCATACCTTTTGCCAAATGTGAACCGAGCCATTTATATAGTAAAGGAGCACCACATATCATAGCTTTTTTCATCCTTTCGTGCCTTAGGTGGAGGATGTCGTAGACATCCGCTAAGAGAGCTGTTGCAGGATCTTGTTCGCCGATGGTGGTAGCCAAGAACATATTGATGGCAACTATATCTACAAAATCCTTTGCACTCGAGAATAAGATCAGCCCAAAGATGAGAAGCATCATAATATTATCCAGCATTTTCCAATCGTTATTAATGGCATAATCACTGGCTTTTATTTCCCAGAAACTCTTTGAGAAGCCATGGAAACCTTCGTGAAACCTCAGACTGCTCTTCAAAGTATCTTCACGGATGTGAAAATATCCTGCAATCTCTCCTAATGAAGGGCAATACCCTATCTCCTTGAATGGCACTTTCCCTGTTATAGGGAAGTCCAGAATCTTACGAAACTCTTCGAGAGTGGGAGCCATTTAGAAATTCTGAAACTGAAAACACCCCAATTCGGTATCATAGAACTGAGCTAGTGTAGTTATGCCCTCTTCTCGAACAGGAACCGTTACAAGGTCCAAGATCTTCCCATAATTTCGAGTAATAGACTTCCTTCTTGCCCCAGATAACCCCATGGCATAAATTTTCAACCCTTCAATGTCAGATTGCCTGACACTAATTGGAATAGTCTTTCTTTTTCCAGAGTCCATTTCCTTGCTTTGCTCTCTTTTTTTTTAGAAAAATGTTAAGATTCCTGTGATGCAAAAAAAAAAAATCATGAACATGATGAATGGGTATTTTAGTTAAATGTTTATTTGGTTAAGGTGAGGTGAAATGCAAGCATGACCCTAACTAGGTAGGCTCCCTACAATGGTTTAGATCTAAGTCTTATCTACCCAATCCCCTCACATGTAGGATATATAGTTTTGGGTAGTATAACGGCCCTAGAATTTACGGACTATACCCTTGTTTTACCATGAGAAGGATCAAGCCTTCCTACGGTAAAACTTTGGGATAAGTCACATCTAGGAAGATCCTAGTAATGACCCTTGAGGGTTGAATACTTAGGATCACCATGGGTTAATTGGGTTTTCTAAAGGTCCTCAGAATCTTGGACCACGTCCAAATTTATCAGCTATGTTAAGGGCTAGCCTTACCAAGAAGATAATTTTGGAGTGTCTATCTGAGTGTGGCATCAATGCATAGTCGGGATGTTACATCCCTTCCATTAACATTTTCATTCCACGTCCTAACTTAGGGTATCCTCCAAGCTTGGGTTTTAGCTTCACACATTACAATATCCCAAACCAATGCAAAAATGACAATATAATAAATATGAAGAACAAATATGATAAAATAAAACCAAATATAAAACATAAAATAAATTAAAAAAACAATTAACACCCAAGACAAACAAACAAAAACCCTACAACCTAAGGTTAGGATAGACTCTTTTTAGGGAGGAATCCCCAGCAGAGTCGCCAGCTGTCGCGGCGGGCAAAAATATCGAGTCGCCATCTTATTTTTTAAGGGAAATAAATGATAAACCTAAAAATCCTAACCCTAAGGGTAGAGATTCCTAAGGTTCGGGAGTCGGTTATGTGAGGGGAAAGTGTTAGGCACCCCTCACTTCCATTGTACTCAATGGGATCCTCCTTAGATTTTAGGGTATGTTTGTTTGTCGTCTAACTTTTTATTTATTTTACAAAAGAATCCTAAGTTTTTTATTATTGTACTCGCTAGGGTTTACAACCCTATGCCTACGTACCTTCAATTTTGAAGGATCAGAGTAACCGTAGTTCACCTCTCCTATTCCTACCCCCTAATCCTATTCCTAACCCTAATCCCAAACCCAATCCACTATTTATACTCTTGAATAAAGAGTTATATCCCTTAAATCTATTATTTATACTCCTAGATAAAGAGTTCTATCCCTTAAAATCCCTTATCCATTGTTTATACTCTCGGATGGAGAGTTTTATCCCAAAATCCCTTATCCATTGTTTATACTCTCGGATGAAGAGTTATATCCCTTAAAACCCCTTGTCCATTGTTTATACTCTCGGATGGAGAGTTCTATCCCTTAAAATCCCTTATCCATTGTTTATACTCTCAGATGGAGAGTTCTATCCCTTAAAATCCCTAATCCCTTGTTTATACTATCGGATGGAGAGTTCCATCCCATGTCCTTGTCCATTATTTATACTCTCGGATGAAGAGTTCTATCCCAAAAATACTTATCCATTATTTATACTCTCGGATGAAGAGTTCTATCCCAAATCCATTTATTTATACTCTCAGATATCAAGAGTTTTATCCCAATTCCTATCCATTATTTATACTCTCGGAAGAAGAGTTCTATCCATTAAATCCCTATCCCTTATTTATACTCTCGGACGAAAAGTTTTATCCCTTGAATCCTATCCCTTAGTTTATAAATATACTCTTGGAACCTAAGAGTTTTATCCCAAAATCCCATCCATTATTTAGACTCTCGGACGAAGAGTTTTATCCCAAGTTTTAATTCCTTAACAAACCTCTCACATCCCTTATTTAAAAAATAAATTCCTAAAATCCCATAAACTTTAATAAAATCCAAATTGCCATTTATGCTAAAATATAACAAAGTTAATCCCCAAATTATTCCAATTTTAAAAAATGATTTCTAAATTCAAGATAATCTTAAAATAAAAGAAATTTAATCCCCAAAATTAAATTAAATTTACTTTAATTTATTTTTATCCAACCCATATTTTCCCAAATTAAAAAATCTACCAATACTAATTTTCTTAAAATAAACCCTAAAACAAATTTTAATAAAATTCCCAATTTCTCAAAATATCTCATCCAAAAACCATGAACAAAATCCCAAAGAACCCTATTTTAAGTAGATAAACAATATATTTTAAATATATAAAACTTTTTATTTAAAATCAAGTCAAACCCAATATGCACCTTAGAAAATCCTACTTATAAAAATCCATCCCTATTTTTTAAAAGTAAACACGTTATTTTAAATATATATAAACTGTAAATTAAGAAAACCAAACCCAACAATTAAAAACTTATTTATATTTATCCTAATATCCTAAATACCCATTTTCTATAAATCCTAATTAATTATTTAAATCCTAATTAATTAATTAAATTATGTAAATAATTTAATTAATTGAATAAATCCTGGGGGTGTATTTTCCACTTAAGAAGTAATGGGCTTATGGAGTGGGGGTGCTAATAGCAGGGGACGCAAGGCCCAAAAGTCCCAGGCCTGCGTGGAGAAGAGTCAGTGTGGGGGGAGAATAGTCAAAACCTGCCTTTCTCTGAAAAGCATGATCACAATCAGAGGGGTGAGATCGTGCGCAATCTCTGCCCTTGATTTCATCTGCCAAACTAAGTAATCCAAGCGAACGACTCAGATTCAAAGTTATCGTAAGCATAGAATAGCATAAATGCACTGGATACCAGTTGACTCCAACGGTTAACTTGATCTGGCAGCCTGAAAGGCGACACTTGTCGCCTATCGGAGGGGGAGTCAAGGGGATATTTAACCCATTTTTCCCTCAGCCTCCCTCATTTCCTCACTTCTTTTCTCTCTCTATTCCACTCTCTCTAACCTTTCCACTCTTCTCTCTTCTCTCCGTCTCTTTCTATATTCTTCTCTCCGACCACCAACCTAAATGGCCTTCGGCCACCCTCAACCACCATCATCCTCAGATTTTCGGTTGAAGATAACCAGAATCTGCAACCATGTTCATCTGGGTGATGAACATTAACCCAGAAAAACCTCCTCCCACGAACCCTAGCCTGGATTCTAGACGAATCTCATGAACCCTAACTGGGTTGCATGAACCCTAACTGGGTTGCCTAAACCCTAACCCTACACGTATGAACCCTAAGGGTTCTATGAGGAACCCTAACCCTACCTTCAAACAAAAACCCAACAACCTGAAACACCCTGAATTCCCCTATATTCTTCAGAGTTCGAGATGAACCCTAAAAACCCTAACCCTCCAGAACCCATAAATGTACCAAAACCCTTTGAACCCTAACGAATAACCATGAACCCTAACAAGAATCCCAGAACCCTAAACCTTGATTTCACCCAGAAACACTCCAAATAATATATATTCAAACAGCATCAACAGATAATCGTTTGCACAAATCAAAAGCTAAGATGTTACCTCCCAAGTCGTGCCTGTATTAAGCTGCTCCGATTTTTACTTCTCCTTCTCCGATCTCTAATCCTTTTCGTTTCCTTGTTTTGCAGGTCCTAGCTTGTGGTCTAGCTCGAAGAACTTAAGGTTTCGATGTGAAACCTTAAATTTTCAGAAGTAAGAGCTTTAGTGAGGTTATGGGTTCGCGCACCAGCTGTTCCTTAGCTTAGGGTTCCTTTTTTTTTTAATTTCTATCTTGTTTATATAGAATTAGGAATTAGGTTTAGGATTAAATTAGATTGATTCTGTTTTTAGGAAGATTTGATGTAATTTTTATTTGATTTGATTTTCTGTTGTAATTTAATTCTGATTTTTGTATCTCTCCAATCATCCTCGTAATTTATAGATTTGATTGTGTTTGATTGAAAAAATTATGAAATTGATTCCGTTTGATTCCCTTTCCCAATTTATGCGCAGATTAGGGTTTCAAATTGGGGAAGACGATCCCCTTCTTGGGTCAACAACTTTGACCAGAAATAAAAATGAAAAGTAAAATAAAATAAAAATGAAAATAAATAATAATTATAAATATTGTAAAATAGCAACAACCCCAATAATAATAAAAATAAAAATAAAACGTAAATATTATTATAACAACCAAACTAATGAATAAAATAATAATCCTAAATGTTATTATTAATATAACAACAATCATTTAAATAATAATATAGCCACCCTATTAATAAATCAACAACCATATTAATAAATAAATAGTAAATGAAAATAAAAATTGTAAAATAATAATAACCATAATATTAATAGACTGGCCCCTCTCCCAATTAACTCTAAATATCACTAAACCTTAGTGAATGATAAAAAGTCCTAAATATTAATTAATTTTAAATGACCCAACTTAAAACTTAACCTATAGTTTAATTCCCTTAACTTAAAAGCAAACAATTATTTAATTACAAACAAAACTCTTTCAAAAATAAACCAATAATAAAAATATTTTTCTTTTTTTTAAAATAATTAACCCTAAAATAAATAACCCTAAAATAATTAACTCTAACATAATCCTCACTATTATTTAATTGATAAAATTAAACTAAAAAACTTTAAATCTCTAACTAAAGGTAAGAACCCTTTATACAAAACCAAACTCTAAATGGGCCTAAAAATGTTAATATTCTCAAAAGCTCAGTGACATCCCTGATAGCACAAAAATCCCTAAAAAGGTGAAAAACACTGGTCAAAATTTAGGGTACTACAGGCACTAATGTCTCTTCGCCTTCCTCGTTGACCACAAGGTTGTATAGGGAGTCGACGGCCGCGTGCGAGACGGGCTTGACCACGTAGAACCTGTCCTTCAAGGTGCGGACAGAATCCATGTACGCCTGAAACAGTTTCCTCGGCTGCTTCAGGGATACCTATCTATGCCGACCAATAGCAGACGCCCGTTGTAGATGTAAAGTGCTGAAGAACAAAGAAAGCGTAGCCCCAATACGGAGATGCTCACACATAAGCTCGAACGCCTGCACGAACGCTATCGCGTTGGGGTGAAGTTGTGAAGGCGCCAGACGCAACCAGTGGAACACCCCCCTCTGAAAATCACTGAAGGAGAGACGAATGCCCGCGTTCTGAAACGCGGACTCATACATCGGGAACCTCATCCCCCTGAATCTTGAGCAGATGTGATGTTGTTCTTTGGGCTTATAGACCATCCAATTCGGGGAGGAGCCCACAACGATATCCTCGACGGTCGTGAAGGCGTCCGTGTCGTCGACGACAAATATCAACTCGACATTAAGAGGCTCATTCCTGGCCCAATCTTCGGGCGTACGGACCCGTTCGACCTTGACTTGCTGGACAGGTGCGTCGAGTTCGGGCTCATCGTCGATATGAATGACGTCATTGATCCTTACAGCCATTTGACCTGAAAAGTATAGGAAAACAGTGAATTCGACTTCTGATCAAATCCACCCTTCCACCGCAAATCAAGTGAAAGGGCGAAGAGAGGGACGAGGATCCCCAGACAAATTCTCCCCGACACAAAAGTGTGAGCCCCTCCTCGACGGAGAGACTCATCCACGGAGAAACCCCAGTCTACATGACGCGGCGAACCTCTTCGACAGGAAGGCTCCCCGCGCATGAAGACCCTGATAAACACGGGGGGACTCTTCGACAGAGACCCCCTCGCAATACTCGTACACTTGCGGGGAGCTTTTCATCTCAGCTCCCCGAGACCTTCATCACAGGTCCTCGGGGCCTTCATCAGGAACTTCATGAAGTTCCCAGAATCCTCATGAACTTCCCTGCGTCTTGACCAGAAACTTCATGAGAACGGCCGAAAAACTCATAGTTCTGCCAGAAACTTCATGAAAGTCGTCGGAAAATTCATACGCCCCCCCTAAAATCCTACGTGCTCCCCAGAAAGTCAACGGTAAGTTCATAATACTGGAGATAGGAAACGAAAGCTTACTTGGTGAAAGAAGAACTAGACGACGGAGAGTGGCGGACGACGGCTGCGACGGCAGCGGTGACGGCGGATGCGGTCTAAAGACTTGGAGAGAGTTCTGAGAGGAATGAAGGGGAAGCATGAAAATGAAGGGATCTTTCCTCCTATTTATAATCCTAGCACGGGAAGCGAGACAGCCCTAGACACTCAAGTGCCCCTACGGGTAGCCGCCCTAGGCATTAATCACGTGTGACACGTGGCGTTGGAAGATACTATGCGTGTCCTCTCAGTTTCCCCTCGTGCCCGCGGACAGGGCATGCCCGTTCCTTTCCATCTCCCTCACATCGTCGGCCAGGGCACCAAACGGGGCCATACCTAGAGGGGGAAGAAGACCAGTAGAACGGCTGACGGACAGACCTCCACGCAAACTCATGTCTCGTCTAGCATCTCCTACTTATGACCACGTGCATCACCCCTAGCTCGGTGTTTCGAACACACTGACGCCCCTTTGGACGGGTCCTCGACGATCGGACTGACTCTTAAGTCATTACTCCTCTACTTCGGAGCAACGACTTAAGGGGCTCCTGTTATGGACTGGGCCTAAGGATGGCCCACCGTCGGGCAAGGCCCAACCCAAGTCCTCGTCGAGGAGGGCCCAATTGAGATCTAGCTCATCTGCACGCCCGGGGAGCTCCCACATGTCTCCCCCACGGACTCCACGTGCCCCTCACGCGGGGACACGTCATCAGGTAACTACCCACTTCCGAAAGAACTGGTCAGCCCACCTTCCGAAGATCACGGGGCAGTTAATCCAGGGCGAAGATCACGTGTTGGTCTTCTCTACGCCACATAAGCCCTAGCAGTTACTCGTATTGAGCCTTGCAATCTAACCCAATGCAAAGTAACTGTTGGCCCTACGCTAGGGGCACATTATAAATACCCTCTTTCACTAGAGGTTCGGGTATGCTATTCTTTACACATTTTCTCTGTACTTGCGTTGAATACTCCGTCTCTGACTTTAGCATCGGAGTACCTTACAGGTACATCTTCCACCACTTCACCCCCACCGGCGAATAAAGGAGCTCACGACGTGTTGCTGGCTGCTGATCCATTTCTGATCTGGTAAGATCAATTTATAAATTTGATATCCTATTTTGTGATTTAAATGTATTAACATATTTTAAATTTTCCCATATGTAAACTATTATTATTAATTATAATTAAAATATGATATTATATATAAAATAATTCTCTAGAATATTATATTAAAAATTAAAATATAGTTTAATCGCATTAATATATTAATTTGTTAATCTGTTTAAATAAATATCAAATTACTTATTTAAATATATTCATATGAAATAAGCTTTTTCTAAGTATATTCGTAAAGAAAAATGGCCTCACATTTAGAAATTAGGTAATCTTTTAGTGTCGCTAGAGTAGTGAGAATTTAAATACAATAGATGTCAATACAAAAACAGCCACGGATTAATATTCATATGTGATATCTCAGTGTCATGTTGTCATAAAGTTTCATTCTTCTTAAAATAAATAATATCCTATAGGCAAAATTCAAGATTCATGCATAAATATCATAGATGAATAAATGATTATTATACAGATAGATTCGTTTAACAAGTGTGAGGAGTTTGAGCCGCCAACCATAAAAGATCAAAGATGTCATAAATCATTGGAACCTCCCATAGTAGCGGTGGACAATCGGTCGGTTACGGTCGGTTTCGGTCCCAAAACTTAAATCCGACGTAAACCACAGTTTTATTTTTATGGCCCAATTTCGACCGATAAAATTTCGATTTTCGTCGGATTCGGTTAAGTCGGTTTGGCGGTTAAATCGGATCGGTTTAGTCGGTTTAATATTTATTAGAAAAAATTTATAAAAATATTTTTTTTTAATTTTTGTATAAAAAATATTAAATTTTTAAAATAAAAATATTTTTTAACAAAAATTATTATTACGGAATAATATTTTTAATATTATTTGATATTAATTTTGATCATTATCATACTTTAACAGATAAAATAAATAATATACAAAATTTTATATTACATATCTTGTATTTTTAGAAATATACAATGCAATCATCAATTTATAAAAATGATAATATCCTGCAACATTATGAATCTCATTTTTATAGTGAGTCATTCATATAGTAATAAAAATAAATAAAAAATATATTAATTAAGTTCGGTCGGTTTCGGTTTTCGTCGGATCCAAAATTAGCATCCGAGCCCGACCGAAGGAACCCTATAAAATCCAAATTAAACAACCGAATCAACCCGACCCGATCCATTTGCACAAAAAAGACAACGGGTCGGTCAGTTTCAATCGGTCAGTTCAAATTTGTCCACCCCTACGCCATAGCATCCATCAGCGGAAGCCAGAACCCCACCAGACAAATGATTGGCATTTTGTTTTTTTAACTTTAGGTGAACTTTTAAACTATTCTCCCTTGTTCTTGATGTAAGGAAAAAAAAGATCAAATATGAAAATCTTTTGAGGATTTTTACAAATAGACTCTCATGACAAATTGTTAATCATTAAATACTTACAACTATATTAAAAAAAAATAACAATAAAAATATCTTTAAAAGTTGTGACATTTTCCTAAAAATGAAAAAAAAAATCAAAATTTTCCTTATAATAAAAATCGGAAGTATTATTATTTGGTAGTATGTGTTATGCATGGGAACCAGAATTGATCGGTGAACGATGGATGTGGATCACGGCGGTGAACGTGAACTTCCGGTACAGTAGAAGATGGGTTGACCTGCAAGGTTATAACTCAAACGCTCAAGTCAGTAAGAGAGTAAGACGAGTGAATGCGATTTGAATTCAAAAGATACCTAAAAAAACACGTATTCCTCTTATATAGTACGGTGGTTATAACCGCTTGCTAATCTATTGGCGTGGAATGCAGAGATCATTCTGATTGATCTTGAATCGAGATCACATGCATTCTTGACTAGGATAACACCCTGCTCTACATGTAATGTTGTGGATCGTTCTGCTCACTGGACCGTAATTAGTGGACCCTCTAACCGGTCCAAAGTAGTTGCCCCACAAGCCATTGCCTCTACTTCGTAGGGGGTTGCTGTGTTTGTCCTCTTTTATTAGTTGTTGCCCGGCTTGAATGAAAAGTTATGATGTGACATCATTGTTATGCGCCTTAAATGTGCCATGTACTATAGATGTATTTTCACTGGCTTTATCATGATGAAATTTTGGATCGTTGATAATGCTTATTTCATTTCTTCCAGCAAAACATTGCATGATTTTTCATAATAGTTTTAGGATTTCTTTGATCATAACTCTTGCTCTTTTTTATTCGTATTCATTGTAACACCTCGGTAGTGCTTTCTTCCATTGTTGTCGTAAGACGTCCTACGGTTCTTTGTGTTAGAAGTAAGCTTCTTTGCTCACACAAATATTTGTGCCATAGAAGTTAACCTGGAATATCGATGTATAGATTTGTTTCGCAAGTTCTAGAGTCGAGACCACTTCTTGACAGCAAATGGGTCTTATGTCTACAAGGAATATGACTTGTCACAAGAATAACTTTATATGAAGAATCGATTAGTCGCCTAAAGAATTGGGTTATGCTAAAGATGTCACTGTGCGAGATGAATCATCAAAACTCGTCTGCTGACGGATGCTAGCACAAAAGAGGAATGGAAGGTTATTTTTGGTAAGTCTTTAGAGTTTTATCCCTTCTTTGGTTTCTATTTTTGCCCATTGAATTTCTTGATGGTTTTAGTTGTGCAAATTTAATGAACTGTGAGTAAATGATCTGGAAGATAAATAGGACTGGTTAGGTTATTTTAAATCTAGTCGGCCCTCCAAGTATCCCATCCTCTGCAACTGTTCTTGTTCCAAGGAGCCGAGTCGAGCTAATGATAAAATTAACCTATTATTTGTCATCAATGAGACCATGGTCGAGATAACAAGGTCGCAGTGGACAATACTATGGGCTCATCGCAACCTCAATGAGGAAATAACCCGACCTCCAGCCTTGAAGTTAAAGTCCTCAGAGAAACTCGAGGGGTGTCAAGTATATCATGGGTTTCAACTTCTTTTACTAAGATGGAAACTGCTCTGATTGCTTTTGAGTTTCCAGGTTCATTGGTCAATCAAGTGAAGCTACTTGTGCAAGAAGTACAAATAAAGACGAAGTTTCGCCTTTTATTCAAACATCACTACCTGTAGCAGGGGGCGCTCTTGTCAGGACAAATCGGGTGTCGGACCTGTAACACCCCAAAATTTGCCCTCCTATTTATTCCCAATAAGTGGATTATGTTTCACCTTTCATATGGATTTAGTTCATAAGCATTACACATGCATCACTGGCTTTCCCAAGGCATGGGATTAAAGTATTATGTGCAAGTTGGGGATCTATTAGGTTCTCAGTTCCATTCAAGTGGATTAGGGTTTTCATTGGCGTAAGTCAAGGCTTTCATTTTCATACAGGTTTTGGCTCAAGTGGATACAAAGATCGTGGTTTAGGGTCTGTCCTTCATGCTTATGGTTATCATATGGATCCTCCAAGTTTGGGCATGCAATCATCAAGAGCACCATCTTCTGGCGTTCACCATCATCATTTAATTGAGGTTTATTTCCCTGATCATACGGTCCTCAAGTGGTTCCCTTGTGAAGTTTGTGCATCTTGTCATTCAGAGGATTTCATCATTACTTGAAGTGCGAGTCACTGAGGAGATTTTGGGAGTTTTCACGCAATTAAAGTTTCTACACTATAAGGGTTTGGTCTTCAACCAAGATAGTAAGAAGCATGGAGTGATGTTCTCTTCTTGCACTTGCATTTTCAGTGGGTCATCTCATTAGGGTTTTGCTTGGATTTATTCATCATGGGATAATACAACTGATTGGTTTCCATATAGCAGTGTGTGTGGAAGACCATTGATCGAGCTTGTGCATTCACTTACATCATGTGTCAATACTTGGTCAAATGTTTGAATCGGATTTAACCGGTTATTTGTTTCTATGGTAGTGAAGCTTCATGACCAGATGTTTCCTTTGTGGTTAAGGTTCTATTTTCTTATGTGGGTGGAATGATTCTCACCTTAGTGACCAATTAGTTTGGGATCCAAGCTAGTGGTTATTGGATCTTACTTTGCATTTGAATTCAAAAGAAGTTCGGACTTCAGGTTTGATTAAAGGAGGAGAAGTTATATTTGGATTTCCTTAAAACTTGACTTTTTAAGACATTAGTTGGAAAACGATATCTTCCACTTTATTCAAATGTAATTCAGGTTATAAGTTATTCCATTTTATAAGACAAGGTTGCAAAACATTACAATGCTATCACAAAAGAAGTCTAAATTAACAACTAAAGGTGAAGAAGAAAATAGATTTAAGAAGTCCAAAAAGTACAAGAGGGATCCTCTTGAGATTTATGATTCAGATTTAGAACCCAATTCAATAGATATGCAAGATGAACATACAGCATCAGATCCATGTAAAAGTCTGGTTGTGTTGGAACAGAAAACAGTTGGCAGGAATAAGATGGGAGGAAAAATATCTATCACTCAAATGCCTGTGAAACGGGTCTCTATGATAAAATCCAAAAAATTGAAGAAGGGAAATATTTGGTACAAAGATTGTATTCCATCAGCTGATTTTTGGCTGCCTCAGGAGGATGCAATATTATGTGTAATTGTTCATGAATATGGTCCTAACTGGAGATTTGTTAGTGAAATGCTTTATGGAATGACTGCTGGTGGGGCTTATAGGGGGAGATAAAGTCATCATGTCCATTGTTGTGAGAGGTTCGGAGAATTGTTCCACAAAATATTGAAATTCTGGTCAAGCAGATCACGAAGATGTCAGACAGGATGTTGTGACACTTGATCTCTGTTTCTCACACAGGATCTAAGGAAGAACAAGGATT
The DNA here is from genome assembly GCA_022829125.1 of Lathyrus tuberosus. NCBI lineage: Eukaryota > Viridiplantae > Streptophyta > Magnoliopsida > Fabales > Fabaceae > Lathyrus > Lathyrus tuberosus. The sequence continues at coordinate 969,184 of JALAZF010000716.1, read as the reverse complement.
AACTGCATAAAGTAAAGAACACACAGAAATTTTTAACCCAGTTCGGTGATCAACAACACCTACGTCTGGGGGCTACCAAGTCAGGAATTAAATCACTAAGTAAAATTGGTTCTAAACTAAACTCCAACGTTTACAACTTAGCACCTAGAAACTACCCATCCTAGATTTCTACCTAAGACTCTCCTAGGTATGAGACCCTTCTCAATTCCCTTCCAATCACAGCAGTGACTGAAAATATTACAACTCAATAAACAGTCATTCTCAAGTATTTACACAATACACGAGAGGCTCACAAAAGTACAAACCCTAGTACTTCTAAAACAGTCGCAATCATCAACACTGAAACTAGGTTAACTCTAACCTATTTATAATGCAAACCACGGCTGGACTTGGGCTTCAAAAGCGCAGCAATTATCTTCCTCAAAATTTGCGACCTAATCTTTTCTTCAATCCCAAGTTACCAAAATTGTCTCCTTTCAAGGAAACCGCATATTCCATTTAGAATCAGAATCTCTGATTCCACAATCTTAGATGCCCCCTGGAATTAAGTCATATTCCAAACACACCTGGCACACCTGTTAAGCAAAAATAAAAACCAAAATAGTAACAGACAAAGATGTCGAATCCTCCTGATATGACATCTTGTCTGACATCTTAACCTGCAGTTAGTTCAACATGTTTGGACATCTTGTCCAATATCTTTCTGCTAAGTTAGTTTTACCAAAATTAATGCCAACCTCAAAAACAGGGAATTAACAATCTCCCCCTTTGGCAGATTTTGGCTAAAACTAACTTTCATTGTCCTACAGAAACATATCAGGGAGACCACCATCAGAGCAGCAGCGGAAACATAACAAGTCTCCCCCTCAATCAGTTCAAATCTACTCCCCCTCAGTGGTTAGTAGACAATCAGCAGAGGTTAGTGATGTTAGTAATTCTCCCCTTTTTAGCCACAATATGACAAAGGTAGAAATACTAACTCAAAAACCAATAGAATAGTTCAGAGTAAATTAAGTTACACACCCAACAAAAACAAAAGTAATATCCTGGGCATTCAGCCCTTACACCACCAAAAGCAAAAAAAAACAAAGCAATAAAGTAAATAAAGATTACAGAGAAGACAACTCTCAGAGGTCATCTTCAGTCTCCTCATCATCTTCTTCTCTTCCTCCTCCACTTTCACCAGTGCCATTTTAAGCATCTTCCTCTTCTGCATCATAATTTTCCTCATCACCCTTTTCAGCTTCCTCAGCATTGCCTCCAGTGCTCTTGGTCTGTTTAGCAGATAGAACTTGTATCAATTGTTCAAGCTTTTCTTTTCTGGCAGTGCTTACCTTGATTGAATCATCAAGTTCTTTGCAGGTTGCCTTCAGTTAACCAATGATGTCCTCCTCTGAAAGTTAGTTAGCAGATGTTGGAACAGATGTTGAAGCAATATCTTGGACTTGCTTGTCAGCAACCAGCTTATGATGTAGAGTCGAAGATGGCTTTCTTTTCATAACAGTGTCACCAGATTGTATTATGTTGGGGTATTGTTGAAGCAGTATTCCACATATGAGAGATGGGAAGTAGATTGGCAATTTGACAGCTGATGAGGTAGCTTGTTTCAGAATCTGATCGAAGATATATTCTCCAAAATCAAAGGATTTCCTTTTTCCAATTGCATAAATAAACTTCCCAAGTCCTGTGGAGATAGTTGAAGTGTGGTTTGTAGGAACCCAATTTACAGTACCAATTCTATGGAGAATGGCATATTTGATGCTGAGCTTCCCAGCAGGCAGTTTCTGTTTGCTTGGCCAGTTCTTCATAGTGTTCCCAGTAATCTCCCTACAGATTTGATCATCTGTATCTTCAAGCTCAGCCTGAGAGCATTCAGATCAGCCAAGGTACTTGTTTATTTCAGCAGGAGAAAATGTTACAACATTTCCTCTGACATACACCTTGAAGTAGTCCTCGCTTTTTCTATCATTGCATCCTTCTGGAATGTTTACAATGAATTATTTTACCAGTTGCTTATAGCATGAGTCAAAACGAGAGACAATCCTCATCAACCCAGCTTCTTTAATCAAGTTCATCACTTCTTCACACTTGAGGATATTCTGTCCCAGTTCTCTCTCTAAAGCAATTCTTCTATGATAAACATGCTTCCACCTGTTAACACTAATAACATCATGAAAGGAAATGTTGTCCATAGGAGCCTTGGGAAGTGGAACTGCAGTCTTCTTGGAAGCTGGTTACTTTATAACATTATGTTCATCCTTATCATAGACTGATTCATTTTCAGACCCTGCCTTCCTTTTCTTGCTTTCAACACCAACCTTGCTCCAGGGCCTAGAAGGTCCAACTGCGTACTTCTTAGTTAGCTTATTAGAGATGGCTACACCTTTATCTTTTCTTCTTTTTAATCGTTCCGACACACTTGGCTGGAGACTTGTAACAACGACTTCATTGTCAGAGGGCATATCATCTAAATTGATGATTTTGTCAGCTTGTTCTGAGGCCCATTGTGTGGATGAGGGTGTCTCGTCATCTTTCCCAGCATTTTTAATCACAGAGTCAGGAAGGGTGTGCAGATTCCCTTCTGACTTTTCAACATCATTTCCTCTTTTGTCAGCATTCTTTTTAGTAACATCTGAATCCTGAGATGAGTTGGATGGCATAATTTGAGCAAGAGGTCTGGTGATTCCATCAACACTCACCCTGTCCCCCTGGCTTATGAGTTTCTCTACTATTTTATCAATCCTTTCATCTGTGTTGAACCTTTCTATTCCTTTCTTAGGGCTAAAGAAAGCATCAGAGGTATTCGAAGGGTTACCTGGTAGGGCAGTTTTGGATCTCAGAATCGGAAGTTTGTCCATTTTACCAGGCACGATAGCAAGCGGAGCATCAACTTCTTCAGTGTGTAGCTCTTTAGACTTTGACCTCGAATCAGACGTTTTTGATGTGTCCTTCTTGGATGCATGTGTTGGAGATTGTTGAGACATCTTCACAGAGGCACAATATGCTTATTCTTCAATGTTGAGTATGAGCGAGTTAGAGAGGTTTAGGGCAAATGCAGAGTAAGCTTGGTTGATGTGATCTTTTGTGATTTGATTTTCGACCCTTTGAGTAGCGTTTTCACTGACCAAGTAAAACCCTAATTTGTCCTTCAAAATTTTTTCTGGTAATTCTGTAACGCCTGTGCAATTTAGGATGTCGTAGTCGGATGTTGTGACATCTGGTATGACATTCTGCCATATCAGATCACTTTCAGTTCCAATGTGTTGAGGATAGTCACTCTTATCTCCTGTCTCATGGCCTGAGTCTGCTGTGATGGCATATGAGCATCAATTTCCAGTCATTTCCCTAAATTTGGAGGCCTTCTGAAGCAGATTCTCCATCCTTGCTATAGTCTGACGTTGCATCCTCATGTGTGTTAGTTGAGTTAATCTTCTAATGTCCGTGTCTGGGGATGGTCTTTGAGGTCTCTCCGTCTGAGAGGCAGTCCATACGTAACAGTTGTTTCTTGATCTGAATCCTTTCATGATAATTCTACCTTTATCATTCAAGACTTGACATTCAGATCTGGTAAAGTTTACTTTTAGGCCTTGATCACAAAGTTGACTAATACTGATCAAATTTGCGGTCAAACCTTTTACAAGCAACACATCATCTAGTCTAGGATTCCCAACGTGATCCAATTTTCCAACTCCTCTAGTATTTCCCTTGGATCCATCTCCAAAGGTCACGTGGTTGGAAGAATAAGGCTTTATATCTACTAGATATTCCCTGACGCCAGTCATATGTCTTGAACATCCACTGTCAAAGTACCACCTTTCTTCAGGGTACTCCTCTTGATAGGAGTGAACCACCAGAGCCATGGACTCATTCTTGGAGGTCATTCTCTTCCCAGTACTCATGCCTTTGGGATATCTATGTAACTTGTAGCAATATCGTTTAATGTGACCATACTTGCCACAGTGATGACATTTCCAAATTTGTCTTCTCTGATGTTTATGATGTTGAGACATTCTATTTGACATTGTCTGTTTTCTTATGATAGGATTTTGACTGCATTCTAGATCATTGTATCCAAGTCCTCTGACATCTCTGGCGTTCCTCCCAATTTGAAGAATTTCATCTAGAATACAAGAGTTACTGTTGAGCATCCTGGCATTTTTGGTCACATTTTCAAGTTTGGAATTTAGCACAACCACTTCCTCCTCAAGATCAGAGATAGCATCAAGATGTTTTTCTCTTTCAGACTCAAGGAGCATAATGATTTTGTGTTGTCCTTCTCCTAGTTGGCAGATTTCAGCACATCTCTTATAGACCTCTTTGAAGGATTTTATTAGATCATCATAGGATAGACCTTCAATCTATGCTTCTATGTCAGAATCAAACATTCCTGTAAGAGCAGAGACTTGTTTAGGTGATTCTCCATCACTTGCAGATTCATCTTCAGACCAGGATGTAATGAGTCCTTTCTTTTCTTTCTTTAGAAAGGTAGGACATTCATACCTGATGTGTCCGTATCCCTCACAGTCATAGCATTTGATTCCTTTTATCTTGTCATCCTTTTCTTCAAGCTTAGAGTTTCTTCTGAAGTCATTTCTTTTAAAGTTTTTGAAGGATTGAGGCTTAGCATTCAATCTTGCTTCCCCTTCCATTTTCTTCATCAATTGCCCATACTGCTTTCCAAGAAGCACAACAGCCTTAATCATAACTTTATTTGAGTTTATCTTTTCTTCATCGTGGTCTGACACCAAGGCTAAGCTTTTCTTTTTCTCAGATTTCTCATTCAACCCCATTTCAAAAGTTTGTAGGGAACACATGAGCTCATCAACTTTCATAGTAGCTATGTCCTGAGCTTCTTCTATAGCAGTCACTTTCATGTCAAATTTCTTGGGAAGAGACCTTAGAATTTTCTGAACCAACTTGGCTTCAGGAATTTTCTCTTCGAGGTCACTAGATGTGTTGGCAATATCAATGATATTCATATGAAAGTCATGTATACTTTCATCTTCTCTCATTCTCAAGTTCTCAAACTTGGTGGTAAGTAACTGAAGTCTTGAAGATTTAACTCGAGAAGTACCCTCATAAGCAGTCTTCAGAATTTCCCACGCGCTATTTGCAACAGTGCAGTTCTTAATGAGTCTGAAGATGTTCTTGTCCACCCCATTGAACAAAGCATTCAAGGCTTTAGAGTTTCCTTGTGCAAGCTTGTCATCTTCATCATCCCAATCTTCTTCTGGTTTCAGCTCCTCAGTGAGCTTACCATCTTTGTCTTTGATCTTTGGTGGATCCCACCCCTTGACCACAGACTTCCAGGCCTTTCCATCCATAGACTTGATAAACGCCACCATGTGAACCTTCCAATAATCATAATTGGAACCATCAAGTATTGGTGGACTATTCAGAATTCCTCCTTCTTTATCCATCATACCAGAAAGTATCGTCCCTGAATATCACCCAGATACAGTGCAGGATGCCTGCTCTGATACCAATTGAAATTCTGGTCAAGCAAATCACGAAGATGTTAGACAGGATGTCGTGACACTTGATCTCTGCTTCTCACACAGGATCTAAGGAAGAACAAGGATTAACTACAGAAAGTAAAGAACACACAGAAATTGTTAACCCAGTTCGGTGATCAACAACACCTACGTCTGGGGGCTACCAAGCCAGTAATGAAATCACTAAGTAGAATTGGTTCTAAGCTAAACTCCAATGTTTGCAACTTAGCACCTAGAAACTACCCGTCCTAGATTTATACCTAAGACTCTCCTAGGTATGAGACCCTTCTTAATTCCCTTCCAATCACAGCAGTGACTGAAAATATTATAACTCAATAAACAGTCCTTCTCAAGTATTCACACAATACACGAGAGGCTCACAAAAGTACAAACCCTAGTACTTCTAAAATAGCCGCAATCATCAACACTGAAACTAGGTTAACTCTAACCTATTTATAATGCAAACCACGGCTGGACTTGGGCTTCAAAAGCGCAGCTATTATCTTCCTCAAATTTTACAACCTAATCCTTTCTTCAATCCTAAGTTACCAAAATTGTCTCCTTTCAAGGAAACCGCATATTCCATTTAGAATCAGAATCTCTGATTCCACAATCTCAGATGCCACCTGGAATTAAGTCATATTCCAAACACACCTGGCACACCTGTTAAGCAAATAGAAAAACCAGAATAGTAACAGACAAATGTGTCGAATCCTCCTGATATGACATCTTGTATGACATCTTAACCTGTAGTTAGTTCAACATGTTAGGACATCTTGTCCAACATCTTTCTGCTAAGTTAGTTTTACCAAAATTAATGCCAACCTCAAAAACAGGGAATTAACAAATATGTCTTGTTCTCCTTAGACAATGCAAATCATGAGAAAATCAACAACACATGCTCTGGAAAGGCTCTTAAAGTAACAGAGGATAACATTCAAATGTTGTTAGATGTTGCTTCTGAACAGGAAAATAGAGAGATATTACTGCAGAAGCACTTTTTTGCATTGCTTTCTTCTGCCCGGAAGGTGGCGTCACATGTTGACCGCAGACAAAATATGCACGCCACTAGTAATGGTCTCTATTTTGACTAGACTTTCTTCACTTCAATTGGCCAGCATTCACAATATCCTCTAAACGAACCCTCCGAAAGGATGACTTTTTCTAATTCGATCCAGAGCAAGAAATTACTAGCAGCTACACTGGAAGACATAAGTAGGCCAGAAAATGACAAAACATTCCTCTCTAAATAGGGTGAAGGCTTACCGGTGAGTGCAGATCAGGTGGATATTACCCTGGAGTTCCCGGAAGAGGAAAGTGATTCCTCATCCTCATTTTCATCTGTTATAAAGTTATCAATAAAAGGGGATGAAGCACCACCATCTTTAAATAAGCACACAAGAGATGATCATCTTAAAAGTTATTTTTCTGCAGCTGAGAATCGTTTCAGGAAGGTTGAACAAGCACTGCTAAAGAATGATGCAGTCTAGAAGCTGGTGAAGTTCTTTCAGTGCTGTCCAGAGTAGAATTTTGTACCACTATTCAATCATCACAAGGGAACTAACAGTTGCAAGCAAACACAAAGAACCGGATTAATTTCAAATGCACTAGATGTCACTAACAAAATTCGCAAACTAAAACCACAAGTTAACTGCAACTAAATTATTCACTAATAGTATCCATCATTCAAGCTCAGTTTTGGAATCATGCACTTATCACGCTGCATACACAGTTCATCAGCAAACTTGCAATCATGCCTACAGTCCAACGGTCAACATAACTACTTTAATTAACAACCATTTCACAACCACTCCAAAACATTACACCAACATTGACCTACACTAATCCACAACCTAGCAATCCACTTAGCATGTTTTTCCATAACAATCATAATCAACCCTGTGTTAACTTCCTTCAACGACTCTAAGCTCCTTCTACTATCTCTGCATACTGCGAAGTAAAAGATCACGCTCGGCCTCCATGTCATTCCGATGCCTAAGCTCGGACAAAATATCATCCAGTGAACTTTGGATGGCGACGTAATCATATTCCTCATGGGGCTGATGTGTACCTGCAAAAGGGTCAGTAGAAAAATGTGCAATGTGTGAACGGACGCTTGGTCCGGGTGTATCAATAGCACGGGTACGAATGCGGGGCTGAGGTGTGGTATATCCCATAACATCATGGTAATGTCTCACAGCTCTCTCTTGCTCAAGATCAGGGGCTTCAGTATCAAATATCTAGTTAGTGCTGATACACACGTTAATGCGGTTGGAACAGGGTAATGTGATTCCTTTAACCTCTATATTGCCAATCATCAAGTGATATTTTCCATTTGGTAAATTCTTAACAAGACGCATGGTATAGCAATGCTAAAGATCAGCAAAGAGAGCGGGTAAGGGCTTAAGAGGCTCCAACTCAGTGTATAATCCTAAGGCTAAGGCTATTGAGGTAATGATCCCTCTGACACAAATGGAACCGCCTACTCTACCGCTGGCAGACTGGAGGTGTGTAAGTAAAAATGGTGTCGGGTTAACCTTGGTTTCGGAAAGCGCACAGTGGATGAAAAATAAATCTTTGGAGTTCACATTTCTAGTGTTCTCCCGGTCAATGATAATGTTAGCTAAGATACGGTAGAAATACCTAATGGCGGGGTTGTGGATAGATGTGGCTTTGAGACGTTCCCATGTGTCGGAAGTCTTATTAGTGATTTGGTGCCAAAAGTCGAGAGCACTAGATTGCCACTCACTCTCTAAAGGTTCCTACGTAGGATACTCTGGATCAATAGGAAAACTAAAGATAATGCCTATTTGCTCAAAGGTCAGGGAGTAATCGGTGTTAAACATCCTAAACTCTACAGAACCCTTAGTGCGGGACAGATCCATGGAAAGACGGTAAGAACTTAAAAACTCGCATGTCAACCTAATGTAAGTAAAATTACTCATAGAACAGAATTGCGACATACCTAAGTTAGTAAGCATCCAATCGATGTTATCAAAGAGACCTAATGTCTGGACAGCAGCAGTGTCTGGATACCGAGTTGCGACGACTACCCTTTTTCGCAATTTGAGGAAGTTGGTGCATTGGCTCTGACTAAGGACACCTTCAGGAAAGGTAATGCCCATGTAATCGATATCAGAAGCGACTCTTGGAGGCATCTTAAGAGAATGATGGTAGTGAGAATGGTTGCAATGGTTTGTGAGTGAAGAGTGTGAGTGATGGTTGTGAGAAAGATGAGAAATTTTTAATGAATTTATAGGGAAAAAGGTGGAATCTAGATGGTTGGTAGTTATGAGGGGTTAATGAGAGGTTAATGAGGGTAGTTGGAAGGGGTTTTGGAAGTGTAAAAAGATGATTTGAGTAATTGTCTAGGGAAAACGCGCAAGATTTGAATCCTGCACAGGAACTGCAGTTTCGAACCTAATGGTGAACGCCATGTGTTGCAAATGAAGAAAATTCAAAAATTTGAACTGATGGCAAACGCCATCAGCATAATGGCGAACACCATTATACTAAAATGCAAATTTTTTTGCTGCAAGTCCAGAAATTGAAGAAAAAAACTTGTGGTTGTGTTTTTTTGTTTTTATCCTACTGCTAGTACAAAAATAGGTACTTAGGGCCATTAACAAACTAAGAAAAAAAATCTAAACTTGCTATATATAAACAACACATAACTTATGGAAAGGGAAATTTGCATTAATTGAAAGACCAACAGTACAAACACGATTCTTTGTCGGCATACCGACAGTACAACAACGGAATTGAAAGAACAAACAGTACGGGAATTTGAAACACTGATATGATGAAGCAAATCTTAGTCTAAGAAAGCAGGGAAATGAGTACAACTGGAACTATCCATTGTAACACCTCATTTGAAGCTCAGCGGGACGCCTGAATGAATAAACAATCTGGAACAGATGATCGAATTGTTCATGCACCACATCCATGAATCCTAAGAAATCCACACGAAGAGAAGTCATCTCTCCTCGGAGGGAGTCCACTTCAGATTGCAGAGCATGAATTGCAGTAACAATATCAATAGGTGGAACAACCGGCTGAATAGTTGAGCCATGAGTAACAACATCGGGCATATCGGCTTCCAAATTCTCATAGGCTTGTGGAGAATCAGGAGGAGTCAGGGACTCGTTATGGCCTTCCAACTCATAAAGCCAATTGTCTCTGTTATGCACACTAGTCTTCTCATAATTCGGCAAAGTAAAATGGTGGACAACAGCATTGTCAATCAATAGTTCAAACTCAATCGGACTAAGGTTTGCAATAATCCCACGGTTAAAACAGAAATTGATGTCCATGGGGCGAAAACTACCAAAAACATGAGTACGGTTCAAATGATACCGCAACCCAATAGCATCAGCGATCATGGTAATCAAGCCTCCAATAATAATAGCTCCGAAAGGCTCACGAGAAATCTTAGCAAAGTTAGCTAGCATGAACGGGGCAGCATTAATCGGCTTACTTTGAAAGGCACAAAACATGATATAAAGTTCATCCTTAGAGACTGAAGTCACATTTTCTTTCCTTCCCAAAAAGAGTGTGGGCCAATGTCTTATGGAAATACCTGATACCAAGATTGTGGATACTTTCAGAAAACATGCCATTTGGCTCAGGATTATAGTTACCAGTGAGAGTACCCCAAAACTGATTGAGATCATAACCAGTGAAAGTATCTTCAGGAGTCTAAGTGATAGCATCCGACCCAATAGGAAATCCTAACAAGTCGGCCAACTCATGATGGGTGAAACAATACTTGTTTCCAAACAGCCTAAAGGTAGCCAATCCACGACCAAAACCGAACCCATGGGTAGGATCATAGTATAATGAGCTTAGGAACTCCAGAGTCAAGTTATGATAAGTGTTGAATCTCTTCCTGATAGCAAAGTCATCCCACCCCAACTAATTCAGCAGGTAGGTGACGCTATCTCAGATACCAAGAGTAGTCATAGCAAGGTTATCTGGGGAAATGGATACATCAAAGTCTCTCTGGGATAGGGCCTCAAAATGACACCTCTGGACCTCATTCCTAAAAACAACTTCGTAATTCTCGAAGGGCTGCATTCTCCTAGACTTAGTGCTAGCCTAAGACGAGTTAGCCTGAAATTAGACAATGATTTCCTATTAGTCATGTTGTATCACAAACAAAGGTTAGTAAAAATACATAAAAATAGTAACAATAGTAATAATAATAATAATAATAATAATAAGAATAATAGTAATAATAATAACTAATAATAACATAAATATAAGTATGCAATAAAATTAATAACTAATATAAGTAAAATTCTAAAAATACCAATAAAACAATAACGAACAAAGATCGTGGGCTGCCTCCCACGGAGCGCTTCGTTTAGTGTCGGGAGCTCGACATTGATCTAGAAAGAAATGTCATTCATTTGGAGGAACGGGCAGTTCTTCCAACTTACAACTAGTGAAGAATTCCTTGTTCTCTACGGTATGGTAGTGCTTAAGTCGCTGCCCGTTCACAATGAATGTTTCGTTTATCTTTCCTCGGATTTCTATCGCTCCACTTCGAAAAGCTTTCACAACCTCAAAGGGACCAGACCATCGGGAATGCAACTTGCTTGGAAACAGCTTCATTCGAGAGTTAAAGAGAAGAACTATATCTCCTTCACTGAACTCTCTCTTCGTTATCTGCTTATCATGCCATTTCTTGGCCATCTCCTTATAGATTCAGGCATTTTCATAGGCATCAAGTCTAAGTTCCTCGAGTTCATGGATATCTAAAATTCTTTTCTCCCCTGCTGCTATGTAGTTCATGTTTAGGGTCTTAATGGCCCAATAAGCTTTATGCTCTAGTTCTATAGGCAGGTGGCAAGACTTGCCATAAACCATTTTAAATGGCGCAGTTCCTATCGGGGTCTTGTAAGCTGTCCTATAAGCTCACAAAGCCTCATGAAGTTTAGTAGATCAATCCTTCTTGAAAGTTGCAGCGGTTTTTTCTAAGATTTGTTTGATCTCCCTATTTGACACCTCGACTTGCCCACTGGTTTAGGGGTGATAGGGTGTTGCTACTCGGTGTCGGACTCAATATTTAAGAAATAACTTCCCAAAGACATTTGAAATGAAATGGGACTCGCCATCACTAATGACAACTCTTGGTACACCGAACCTAAGAAAGATTATGTTTTTAAAGAGCTTAATCACCACTCGCGCATCATTCGTAGGAGAAGTTATTTCCTCGATCCATTTTGATATGTAATCGACTGCAACGAGTATGTACTTATCACCAAAAGAAGATGGAAAAGGTCCCATGAATTCTATACCCCATACGTCAAAGACTTCCACTTCTAAGATCCCTTTCTGTGGCATCTCATCGCGTCTATAGATGTTTCCAGTGCGTTGACATCGGTCGCAATATATAATAGCGATGTGGACATCCTTCCAAAGATTTGGCCAGAAGAGACCAGATTGTAAGATCTTTGCGCATGTTTTTGAAGTACTCGCATGCCCTCCATAGCGTGCAGCATGACAATGAGATATGACATCAGCTACTTCCGATTCAGGGATGCATCAACGAAATATTCCATCGGCACCTCTCTTGAAAAGTAGGGGTTCATCCCAATAGTAGTGTTTAAGATGATGAAAAAAAAAATTCTTTTGTTGGTATGTTAAGTCTGGTGGAAGCACCCCAGCTGCTAGGTTCGGCATACCACGTCAGTGTGGTCTTGGTGTAAATTCTACTAGTTTATTAGTTTCTGCGTCATTAAATATCAAGGAATATTCGACTGTCTCGCTTTCACTTTCTAACTGGGCTACTAGTCTGTCATAAGGGAATTCATCATTAATGGGCACTTCTTTGCGTCTCAAATCCTCAATCCTAGATAGATGATCTGCCGCTACGTTTTCGGTGCCTTTCTTATCCTTGATTTCCAAGTCGAACTCTTGCAAAAGCAAAATCCATCTTAAGATTCTTGGTTTGGCATCCTTTTTAGTCAACAGGTATCTAATTGCGGCATGATCAGTATAGACAATAATCTTTGCTCCCACTAGGTAGGAACGAAATTTATCTAAAGCGAACACAACTGCAAGGAGTTCCTTTTCGGTGGTGGCGTAGTTCATCTGTGCATTGTCCAAGGTTCTACTCGCATAGTAAATAGCATGAAGCTTCTTATCTTTCCTTTGTCCTAGGACAACGCCTACAACGTAGTCACTGGCGTCACACATAATTTCAAATGGTATACTCCAATCGGGTGGTTGCATAATGGGTACCGTAATAAGAGCGTTTTTAAGGTGTTCGAATGCTTTCAAGCAATCCTCATCTAAGATGAATTCGACATCTTTCATCAACAACTCAGTCTGTGGTTTTGTGATTTTAGAGAAATCTTTAATGAATCGTTGGTAAAATTCGGCGTGTCCTAAGAAACTACGAATTTCTCTAACCGTTTTCGGAGGTTGAAGGTTTTCTATAATTTCTATTTTTGCTTTATCTACTTCAATACCTCTGTCGGATACTACATGTCTAAGAACTATTCCTTGCCTCACCCTGAAATGGCATTTCTCCCAATTAAGCACTAGGTTACTTTAATGCATCGTTCAAGTACCATCTCAAGGTTTGATAAACAATTTTTGAAACTTCCCCCACATACAGAGAAATCGTCCATAAATACTTCCATTATGTCGTTTATGAAATCTGCAAAGATCGACATCATGCATCTCTGAAATGTTGCGGGAGCGTGACACAGTCCGAACGGCATTCGTCGATAGGCAAATGTACCATAGGGACAAGTGAATGTAGTCTTTTCTTGGTCATCGGGATGAATAGGAATTTGAAAGAATCCTGAGTATCCGTCAAGATAACAAAAATGATAGTGTTTAGCTAGTCGTTCAAGCATCTGATCTATGAAAGGTAAAGGAAAGTGGTCTTTACGAGTGGCTATATTTAGCTTCCTATAGTCTATACACATTCTCCATCCAGTTTAAATTCACTTTGCTACAGATTCGCCTTTCTCGTTACTAACAACTATAACACCTCCCTTCTTTGGTACGGCATGCACGGGGCTGACCCAATTACTGTCAGATATCAAGTATATAATTCCTGCTTCTAATAGTTTTTGCACCTCCTTTTTTACTACATCACTCAAGATGGAATTTAATCTTCTCTGATGCTCTCTAGAGGTTTTACAGTCCTCTTCTAGCATAATGCGATGCATACATATAGAGGGACTTATTCCTTTTAGATCTGAGATGTTGTAACCTAAAGTCGTAGGATACTTTCTTAAGACATGTAATAGTTTTTCGGTCTCTATTTGTCCTAAGTCGGCATTGACTATTACGGGTCGCTCGAGCTCAGTGTCTAGGAATTCATTCCTTAAATCTTTGGGTAGGGTTTTGAGTTCTATAGAAGGTTTCTTCAGGCATAGCATTGGATCAGGTGTTAGGGCTAGACATTCCCTTACACTGTCATCTTCGTATGGCTCGCGCCAATTATCATCTTCGAATATTAGAGGTGCTGGAATCTTTAGTACTTCACTGTACTTAGTTGGTTCCTTCTCCATTTCTCTAACGCATTCGTCGATAACATCTAGGAAACAACATGAATCGTCTATAGCTAGAGCTTTTAGGAATTGGACCAAGATAAATTCAACTTTCTCTTCCCCAACTTCAAAAGTTAGTTTTCCTTTCTTAACATCGATGATGGCTCCGGCTGTTGCTAAAAATGGCCTTCCTAAAATAATGGGTATGTTCGAATCTTCCTAAATGTCCATTATCACAAAATCAGTAAGGATATAGAACTGGCCTATACGAACGGGAACGTTCTCTAGCATACCAACAGGATAATTAACATAATGGTCCGCTAGTGGTAATGACATTTCTGCCGGCCTTAGTTTCCCTAAGTCGAGTTTCTTGCATGTGGATAATGGCATCAATCTAACACTGGCTCCTAAATCGCATAGTGTTTTGTCTATGATAAATTTTCCGATTACGCAAGGTATGGAAAAACTGCCTGGATCTTTCAGCTTAGGAGGCATGTTTTTTTGAATTTAGCGCTACACTCAGCAGTGAGCATAACAGTTTCATTATCCTCAAGCCTTTTCTAATTTGACAGGATGTCTTTGAGAAATTTTTCATTTGAAGGCATTTGTGTAATAGCTTTTGTGAAAGGTATGGTTATGTTCAGTTATTTTAGAAGCTCTACGAATTTCTTAAATTGTCCTTCATTTTTGGATTTGGCAAATCTTTGAGGATAAGGTACAGGTGGTTTGTATGGTGGAGGAGGCACGTAGGGTGTTTCTTTCTCTGCGGCCTCTTCGCTTTTATCTTCCTTATCGCTAGTTGGTTCTCTTACTTTTTCAGTCCCCTTTGATGAATTTTGGTGCATGGCTGAATTTTGGATTCTCGGGTAACTAGTCCATCGTATTCTGTTCCGCTTCGCAAAGTGATAGCATTAACATGACCTTTTCGATTTGGTTGTGGTTGGTCGGGAAATGCTCTAGTGGGGGCTGCTACAGTTGATTGTTGTTGGGCTACTTGAGAAATTTGAGTTTCCAACATTTTGTTGTGAGTAGCCATATCATCAAGTTTACTTGACAATTGTTTTATCAATTCACTCGTATTAGCGTTTTGATTTGTGAATTCTTTGTTTTGTTAAACTTGAGCATTCATAAATTTTTCCATCATGATTTCCAGATTTGATTTTCTAGGTGGTTGTGGTGCAGATGGTGGTCTTTTCTGGTAACCAGGTAGAATAGCAGGTGCTGGGTTTGGTGATTGTAAATCATTCTTATTCTTGTATGAAAAATTCGGGTGATTTCTCCAGCCAGGATTGTAAGTGTTTGAATATGGGTTTCCTTGAGCATAGTTCATTTGGTCGGTAGGAGTACCAGCCAATACTTGACATTCAGCATTAGAGTACCCAGTGGGTTCTGCATATTTCACAATTGGGTGTAATTATAGCTACGGTAGCTGCGGGTGGTGTAATTGTTAAACTTTCTATCTTCTGTGTAAGTGCAACCACTTTAGCATTGACGTGGTCTAAACCATTGACTTCGTACATTCCTCCTTTTGGAGTTGACTTCTCTACACCAGTGCATTCACTTCCCCATTGGAAATGGTTTTGAGCCATAGTCTCGATAAGTTCGTAGGCTTTCTCATACGGTTTGTCCATTAGAACACCGCCAGCTACTGCGCTCAGATTCATTTTGGTATTATACAGCAAACCATTGTAAAAGGTATGGATTATCAACCATTCTTCAAGTCCATGGAGTGGGCAAAGCCTCATCATGTCCTTGTATCTCTCCCAAGCATTGAAAAGAGATTCGTTATCTTTTTGCTTAAATCTGTTGATTTGAGCTCTTAACATAGCTGTCTTGCTTGGTGGAAAATATCGGGCTAAGAAGACTTTCTTTAACTCGTCCCATGTTGTCACTGAGTTAGACGGTAGAGACTGGAGCCAAGCTCTAGCTCTATCTCTCAAGGAAAATGGAAAAAGTCTTAATCTTATCGCTTCAGGGCTGACACCATTTGCTTTTACGGTGTCTGTGTATTGCACAAATATTAACAAATGTAAATTCGGATCGTCCGTAGCATTGCCTGAAAACTGGTTTTGTTGAACAGCTGATATCAGCGAAGGTTTCAGTTTGAAATCGTGTCGGTTAATAGTGGGGGCAACAATGCTGTTATGTGGTTCTTCTTGTGACGGAACAACATAATACTTCAGAGGACGGTTTCTTGGTCCTTTGGCCATGATTGGTTATGGTTCTGATTCGGGTTCCGAATCTGAGTAGGGAATAATAGGGTCTGGAAGATTATATCTAATACGGAATTCATTAATTTGACATCTTAAACTAATAAAATGTTTGATTTCTTCAATTGGTTGCTCCAACTCTTCGCCTTGTGAGCGAGTACTTGGCATACAATCAACAATTTAAAAGATAAATAGTTGCCTTAGTCTATACTGTGCATCGAAAGATTCACAATATTGACTAAATTTCCCCGGCAACGGCGCCAAAAACTTGGTTGTCAGACACTAAAGGATAAATCTGCAAGTATACAGTTGATCGTGTAGTCTTAAAAAGGTTGTCGAACCCACAGGGAAAGATAATCAAACTAATATTATCCAAGGTTGCTGTGCAAAGCTAAGGCTAGAAGGAAACAAGAATTTAACGGGAAATAGGGGACTGAATTCTAAGATCTGAAATTAATACTAAAACGAGCCCGAAATATGATTTTCGTGCACCTACGGGACTTATAGAATACGGGTACTAGTTACGACTATGCTGCAATTCCATAGAATATACCGACTTAAAGGCTCCGCTTCACGCTCTTGCGGTCTTGACAAAAGCCATGCTTCATAATCCCGAGATTTTCCTCTCGCTCGCCCGGTAACTAAGAGACACGCTTTGAAAATCGATAATATCCTAAACAATATCTAAAGCGCTCTCGTTGTATTTAGATATGTTGCCTAATTTCCACTATCCAGTTCACTCCTCACGCTCTCGCGGTCTCGGCTTAAACCTTAAAGCCACATCTATCCACAACCCCGCCATCAGGTATTTCCACCGTATCTTAGCTAACACTATCTTTGGCCGGGAGAACACTGGAAATGTGAACTCCAAAGATTTATTCTTCATCCACTGTGCGCTTTTTGAAACCAAGGTTAACCCGACACCATTTTTACTTGCACACCTCCAGTCTGTCAGCGGTAGAGTAGGCGGTTCCATTTGTGTCAGAGGGATCATTACCTCAATAGCCGTATCCTTAGGATTACACACTGAGTTGGAGCCTCTTAAGCCCTTACCCGCTCTCTTTGCTGATCTTTACCATTGCCATGCCATACGCCTTGTTAAGAATTTACCAAATGGAAAATATCACTTGATGATTGGCAATAGAGAGGTTAAAGGAGTCACATTACCCTATTCCGGCTGCATTAACGTGTGTGTCAGCACTAACTGGATATTTGATACCGAAGCCCCTGATCTTGAGCAAGAGAGAGCTGCGAGACATTACCATGATGTTATGGGATATACAACACCTCATCCCCGCATTCGTACCTATGCTACTGATACACCCGGACCTAGCGCTCGTTCACACACTGCACATTTTTCTACTGACCCTTTTGCAGGTACACATAAGCTCCAGGAGGAATATAATTACATCGCCATCTGGAGTTCACTGGATGATATTTTGTCTGAGCTTAGGTATCGGAACGACATGGAGGCCGAGCGTGATCTTTTACTCCGCAGTATGCAGAGACAGCAGGAGGAGCTTAGAGTCGTTGTTGACCAGATTAGCCAGCAGCAGCAGGATTTTACAGAGAGGACTCAGCTTGATACGGGTGACCTGATAGAGCAGATGAATAGAGTGCGCATTGAGATGATAGATTTGAGAGACTTCATCAGACATGTACCGCAGTTCGAGTGGGGTAGAGTAGACTTGACCAGGTTTTATCACTCCTTCTTTCACCTTGTACTAAAACATTGAGGACAATGTTTAGTTCAAGTGTGGGGGAGGAGCTTAATCATTTTATTTTCTTTCCTGCTATTTATGTTTCTAGTTTTTATTTTTTCAGTTTGTTTAGTTTATCGAATCATATGCGCTATTGTGTCCTATTATACGCTATTTTATCTGCCTGTTTGAAAACTCCCTTAATTTTGACCCCCAACGAAAAAAATTTGTTTATCCTGATTCATTGGCATGACACTCTGTGTATAGGTTATTTTTCATTATTAGGCTATGTTAGATAAACTTGGGAAAGTATTGTATATATCGGTATCGTTCCTACACCCTAGATTCCCTAAATATTTGATACTGGTTTAAATAGATATTATGTCAAGACCTTATGCCTAGTTTCTTAGAAGTAGCCTCTTGATTAGTTTATACTAGCACTCAGCACCATCCTTGTGTACAAACTAAGTAACAAACCGATGCAAATATGTGTTGATCTCAAAAATTTGAATAATGTGGTTTTTATAGAAAAAAAACGAATGAAAGACATGTTCCCACTAAGTTAGGTGGTCCTCACCCGACCATTTAGCCTAAAGGTTCGGACTCTTGAAATTTGTAAGCAAAAGAAAATCATAATGTGCGAAAAAAAAAATTTGAATGTTAAGATCATATAACACAAACAGGTTCGCTTACCATGTAAGTACAAAGGATAACGGGCTTAATGTGATTGCGCGAGAATGAAAAAGAGGTGAAATAGGATGAAGGATATAGGTTGAGGTATAATGTCATGATTTGAATTGGTATTGCATAGGAAGGGAGTCTTTGTCCGCAAATGTGGAAATGCGTCGTTACAATATCCTTGTTTTCACTATTTAGTACCTATCCATTTAATATTATCCTAGCAACCTTGCGCCTTAATAGTTTTCAGTCGTGCCTACGAGTCAGACGTTGCACTTACTGTTTTAATTCTGTTGGGAGTTTGCTTGAGGACAAGCAATGGTCTTAGTGTGGGGGAGTTTGACGACACGAATTTATATCGTATTTTTAGGCTCACTATGCGCATTTTGAGTCCGTGTTTTTATCAAGTCTTATTATATTTACTTCGTTTTTATTGTGTTTTGTGTTTGCAGGTGTAATAATCGAGATCCCGGAAGAAATCGAGAAAAGAAGTGAAAGAAAGAAGAAAATGCAGCATATCAACTAATTATATCTTCTCTGTTGATATGGCGTTCGCCATTCCTTCCTGTGGGCGCCCCAGTTTGAATAGAGAGCATGGCGTTCGCCATGCCTCAATGGCATTCTCCGTACAGTCGTAGAAGCAGTTTTTCACTGAAAATCCATTTTTGGCAGTTTTAAGGAGTTTTAATAACTCATTTTCCCTCCAATTCTGGAAATTCGAACAAAAGAAGTTGAGCATCATAATTCCTATATATAGGACCTCTTGGAGCAGTGAAATGGGATCAAAAAGTGCGCGGAAGCTCTGCCGTATTTTCATTAGAATCTTAGGCACAAATTTACCGATAAAAGCAACAATTACTCACACTGAGGAATTGTTTCAATTCTGTACTTTCTTCACTTTTGTACTTTTGGATCAAGTTAATACAAGTTCTATTTTCATTTCGTTCTGATTTACTTTACCGCAACAATTTACAGGTTTCATTACTTTACCGCAAATTCTAGTATACTTGTTACTTTAATTTATTTAACATGTTAGTTTTAGGAAATGTATGCTTAAATATGTTAGATTTAGGATTAATTATGTCTGAGTAAATAAATTGAGACCGACGTGTGAGGACCGTCGTATTCGGCGGGACTCCATAGAAATAATAGGTACGAAATTACGATTGTATGTCATTTTGGTTTTGATTTCCAAGTTTAATGTTTCTTATTTTGACATGAGAGTGTGGAATAAGTTAAGGTTTAAGCCGAGACCGCGAGAGCGTGAGGAGTGAACCGGATAGTGGAAATTAGGCAAGATATCTAAATACAGCGAGAGTGCTTTAGATATTGTTTAGGATATTATCGATTTTCAAAGCGTGTCTCTTAGTTACCGGGTGAGCAAGAGCAAAATCTTGGGATTAGGAAGCATGGCTTTTGTCAAGACCGCGAGAGCGTGAGGCGGAGCCTTTAGGTTGGTATGTTCTATGGAATTGCAGCATAGTCGTAACTAGTACCTGTATTCTATAAGTCCCATAAGTGCACGGAAATCATATTTCGTGCTCGTTTTAGTATTAATTTCAAATCTTAGAATTCAGCCCCCTATTTCCCGTTAAATTCCTGTTTCCCTCTAGCCTTAGCTTTGCACAACAACCTTGGATAACATTAGTTTGATTATCTTTCCCTGTGGATTCGGCAACCTTTTTAAGACTACACGATCAACTGTATAGTTGCAGATTTATCTGTCAGTGTAAGACGATCATATCCCACTAGAGAATGTGACAATCCTCAGAGGAGGTCGAAGTTACTATCGAGAAGTTTCAATATTTGTTGGTTTCCAAATTTATCTCCAAAGCGAGACATATTGAATGACTTTCCAATGTTGTGATAGTCAAGAAAAACTCTGGGAAGTAGAAAATGTGCATGGACTACATAGATCTTAACCGGGAATGTCCAAAAGATTCATATCCATTATTGAACATATATAAGTTAATGAATAATTCGGCTGGCTACAAACTTTTATCGACCAATAAAAGTATCTATTAGAGCAACATACTCGTGATCTAGTAAAAATACCTAATCAATTAACGATGACATCCAAATATTAAATTCAGGTACACACATTTATATATGAAGGTTGTGGCGTTCACATCCACACCCAAAATATCGAGCAAAAACGTTAAATAAATAAAAAAGATACAAAGAGAGCCGACTACTCTCTCTCATCTAGCTACTCTTTGAGTTAAACGATCTTCCTAACTTCTACCACTTGATCTAGGTGTACTCTCTTGAAATACTCAAAACGACATACAATTGTAATTTCGTACCTACTATTTCTACGGAGTCCCGCCGAATACGACGGTCCTCACACGTCGGTCTCAATTTATTTACTCGGACATAATTAATCCTAAATTTAACATATTTAAGCATACATTTACTAAAACTAACATGTTAAATAAATTAAAGTAACAATTATACTAGAATTTGCAGTAAAGTAATGAAACCTGTAAATTTTTGCGGTAAAGTAAATCGGAACGAAATGAAAATAGAACTTGTATTAACTTGATCCAAAAGTACAATAGTGAAGAAAGTACAGAATTGCAACAATTCCTCAGTGTGAGTAATTGTTGCTTTTATCGGTAAATTTGTGCCTAAGATTCTAATGAAAATACGGCAGAGCTTCCGCACACTTTTCAATCCCATTTCACTGCTCCAAGAGGTCCTATATATAGGAAATATGATGCTCAACTGCTCCTGTTCAAATTTCCAGAATTGGAGGGAAAAAGAGTTATTAAAACTCCTTAAAACTGCCAAAAACGGATTCTGCAGTGAAAAACTGCTTCTGCGACTGCACGGCGAACGCCATGGGGGCATGGTGAACGCCATATCAGCAGAGAAGACAGAATTAGCTGATATGCTGCATTTTCTTCTTTCTTTCACTTCTTTTCTCGATTTCTTCTGGGATCTCGATTATTACACCTGCAAACACAAAATACAATAAAAATGAAGTAAATATAATAAGACTCGATAAAAACACGGACTAAAAATGCGCATAGTGAGCCTAAAAATACGATATAAATTCGTATCGTCAAGATACGTTTCAGACATCAAGATCGATGTTTATCTGGTGGGAGGCTACAATTGTATCAATATAAAGGATCTCGTGGGGGGATGGCAAATATATATGCATTAGCTCTTAAACGTTAGACCATTATTTCCTTTACTCTAGTTGGGACACCGACCCCTATATTTACTGACTACGCAGGGTTGTTGTCAAGATTACCTTAAATTCATTGTTTAGAACCAATGTTTTCTAGATAAAGTTCAGCAATGCGATCACCTCTAAGGGTGGCAAGGATCTTTCCGTGGAAGTCCAAAAATGTAATCACCTCTAAGTGCATCCAAGATCTTTCAATCAAAGTTCAACAATGTACTCACCTCTAAGGGCGACAAGGATCTTCTAGTAAAAGTCCAATAATGTAATCACCTTTAAGGGCAACAAGGATCCTCCACTGAAAGTCTAACAATATAATCACTTCTAAAGGCGACAATGATCTTCCAGTGGAAGTCCAACAATGTAATCACCTTTTAGGGCGAAAAGGATCATCCAGTAGAATTCCAACAATGTAATCACCTTTAAGGGCAACAAAGATCTTTCAATGGAAGTCCAACAATGTAATCACCTCTAAAGGTGTGGAGGATATTTTAGCGGAAGTTCATCAATATAATCGCCTTTAAGGTTGACAAGGATCTTCCAGTAGAAGTCCAACAATCTAATCACCTCTAAGGGCCACAAGGGTCTTCTAGTGGAAGTCCAGAAATGTAATGATCTCTAAGTGTTTCTTCTTCTATTTTGCTTGCGTCCTTGCCCATGATAACAACTTCAATTGTTTTGCTAGGGGGTTGCTTTTTCTTAGGGGAATCTTCTCAGTTCCTCTTGTTCCTCTTAGTGTACTTACACATCCTTCATTTCTTAATCAACCCTTCAATTGCGTCCTTTAGATGGATGCAATCTTCTGTGTTATGGTCGTGACTTTTGAGGAAACAGTAGTACTTAAATTTATCTCTCTAGGAAGATTCTCTTGTGGAACCTTGTTTTACAAGTAATATGCTTTTAACAAAGACATCAACTCTTGATGATGACAACTAATATCTTATGATAAGTCATGCATGAACGGTTAAGCGGGTAAAGATTCAAACCTAATCATTAGGGTTTGATAGACTTGACTATCTGATGGTGGCAATCAAATTGGGTGGAATCTAAAGCCTAATTTTAACCTACTCAAGCAAGTGTCCACAAAAGAGAAAGTATTTGGCAAGTCTTAAAGTACTAGAGAACATCCTAATTTAGTAGTGAGTGAACCTATTGTAAAGCATAAGGACTTTATTATAGAAGCACATGGCTAAAGCATACACACACTAAAATATTTTTCAAAATGCTTTTTACCAAATAAAATACCTTCAAAATATCTTGAATTTGTGTTAGATGAATTAGGAACTCTCAAAATAGCTATATGTGAAATTTTGACTTATCCAATCGATTGACTCTGTTCAAAATTCAGCCACAAGCAATTAGGACAACACCTTAATGATGTGTAACAGCTAGATATCTTTTCCTTCCTTTTATAAACTTACACTCGATTTTATTTCAAACTTCTAATAGATTATGAATATGTGTCAATCAATTTGAATTTCATAAAAATATTTTATGGAATTTCCTTTTTGAGCCAACCTGTAGACTATAAATAGAGGTCTCTTTTCTCATTTCATTTCATCCAGAAACGTGTATTGACATCTCTCTCTCTCTCTCTCTCTCTCTCTCTCTCTCTCTCTCTCTCTCTCTCTCTCTCTCTATTTTTATTTAACTTTCTCTCACTAATGGTTTAGCCTAAATGCTTTTGTGAGAAAAATCCATTTAGGAGTGAGGATATAATTGTAATTTTGGAAATGGTAGAATTGTAAATTCACCAAGGGAATCTTTTGTATATGCCTTAGTTGAATATTATCCATTTAGGAATTTGTTTGGGTTAGAAGTTAAACCCTTTAAATGCTTTGGTTTGGGATTGTGTGATTCAGTCATAGTTTAAGTTGGAAATCAACCTGTGATAAAATCTCCTAGGTTCTTGATCAATCCAGTATTAGAACCAAGATAGGTTGAAGCTCGGTCTGGTATTAAAAGCTCCATATATTTGAGATCAGACCCGGTGTTAAAATCTTAAAGGTTATTGGTTATTCCATGTAAAACCAAGGTTTAAGGTTCGTGAACTCAACCCATATAAAAGCTTGTAAGGTTTAAGGAACTTGAAGACTTACCACTCTAAGGTCCTCATTTATGAATAAAGGAATGGGCGACTAGGTTCACTGTTTGGAGGTCAACCATCATTTCCATGTATATGGGGGTTCGTGAGTCTTTCCTACTAAAAGCTCTCAACATTTATTAGACACTCTCAAGATCAATTCTTGGGGAGAGGAGTGGGTCATTTTACTGTTTGATTGAACCTCTATATATCGTGGTGTTCGTCTCTTTCTCTTAACTCTTCATTTCTGACTTTTATTTTTTTTGCTGCTAATTTTTTCAAAAATATATTTAAACTCTGATTTTATTTCCCAAAGATTTGAAAACCATGTTTCTCCAAACCACACATTCACTCCCTCCTGTGTGTGAAGTCTAAAGTCCAACATCTCTTACTAGATATGGGTTATTTATTTCGGCCTCCTTGGACTATGTTTCTTGCCTTGGGTGATTGTGTCGAGTGCGACTATTATTGTATGCTGCCACTTCTGAGCAATACAGCGAGTGATGAAATTCCCGTACAAGTCGGTCCATGAGCTTACGCTTCCGTAGGGCAGAGATTTAAACCAGATCATAGTCTATTTGATTAAAGTTACTGCAAAGAGTTTACATTTTGATGCATCATCATCATGATAATAATCAAGACAATCATTAACATATTGCACATGTTCATCTGGATTTCCCTTTCCTTCATAACTAGTAAGCTTTTGAGGCTTCTCCGGCGATTTGGGTATCCAATTATCCAGGATACGAGCAGAAAGAGGAATCTTATTCCAGTCTTTAATTAGAGGCTTCTTCACTTGTTCCTCCTCATTCTGTGGGTGGCGGACCTCAGGGACAATGTGTCTGACTCTGCCTCTTTCGGGAGTATGATGAGTCTGAAGCCTTTGGCTTCTATTATGGCTTGGAAATCTTGGAGCGACATCCCATCGAAATGTGACCAGTTTAGATATGACGGCCTTCAATAAATAACCTCTTGCATCGTGTTTCCCTTTGGAAGAGATTGATGGAAGATTTCATTGAGGCGACGTAATTATTCTTCCACTGTTTGTGAATTGTACTTTCAAACTATGTTGTAAACATAGTTCAATAGTTTATTAGTGCCTTGCACGCCGAGGTTGGCTAGTAGTGGATGGAAACTAGGTAATGCTTTAGGTGTAAGTATTGTCGACTTTGCTAGAGGTCTGAGAGATGGTTCGTCTTGTTGAAGTTGTATAGTGGAACCTAAGAATGGGAGAGGTGGAACAAGATCTTGATACGACAGTGCAGAAGAAGTGTTCATGAGGATATGATTGCTACTATTTTAAGGAGGAAGTGGTGGATCTCTAGCAGCTAGAGTGACTGCGGTTGCAATTGCATCGTGTTGTACAAGAGAGCAAATAGCTCACGAACTTGCCATTAATGATGGATTTAGAAAGAGATCTAAAAAGAGTTATTAATCTTTGATAAGAGAATATTGATAATAAAGACTTGCAATTTAGATTTAGGAGATCTAAATATCTAGTTCAAGGAAGCCTGAACCTAGTGAATCGAGAGATGAATGTTCAAATGTAGAAAATGTAGGAATCAAATTTCGATTCCCACAACGGTGCAACTATTCTGCATGGGAACCGGAATTAATCGGTGATTGGTGGATGTGGATCGCAACGAAAGACTTTAAATTTCGGTGTGGTAGAAGAGGGGATGACCTGCAAGATTATCACTCCAACGCTCAAGTTAGTATGAGAGTAATATGAGTGAATGAGATTTGAATTCAAAAGATACCTTAGAAATGGTACATATCCCTCTTATATAATAAGGCGGTTATCACTACTTGCTGATCTATTAGTGTGGAATGCAAAGATCTGTCAGATTGATCTTGGATCAAGATTACATGCGTTCTTGACTGTGATAGCACACATGCTCTTTGGGCCATAATTACTAGACCTTCTGGCCGGTCCAGAAGAGTATTATTTAAAGCAAAATGTTAACTAATGTCCTAAACATAAATAATTAAAGACGAGTCAACAAAAAAAATCTCAAATTTAATGAGATTTATCGTGGTCGTCAAAACTCTAGAATTAGTCAAAAACACATTAAGACGTGATAATTGAGTTTTATGCATATGTTTTATATTTATAGTTTCATTAAATGAATAAGGAAACGACTATGGAACCACAAGTTTCAGAAAGTTTCGCACACGTCAATGTAGTGATCCGAACACGACGAGAAGTATAAGAAAACAAATTGAAAATGGGCGCCATGTATCCCGAAATGGAAGGAACACGTGTGAATTATTCTCGAATGAGACAACATTTTATGTAGGTTACGATTAGGGGTGACAATTGGACTCATCCTCAATGGATACCCGTAAAAATTACCAACAACGAGTAAGTTAAAAACTTGTAAAACATGTACGGGCATTGCCAGAGACAATTACCCTCTAAAATAAGTGGGTATGGACGCAGATTCGAATACGAACATTGGTGTCCATGCAGGTATGGACTCGTGTACGATAATTTTTTCTAACCTCTAATATAAGCACATGTACTATAGTACTCTATTCAAGTTTTATACATTGTCATCCCAAATTACGATGTTCAGTTTTTTTACTAGAAATTTCGAAATTTCCGATACAATACAACTAATTTCGAAATTGGTGGTTGTGTAAAAAAAATTCGAAAATTTTGAAATTTTTTTATTACCAGAAATTTCGAAATTTCTGATACAATACTGAAAATTTTTATTTTTCATTAGAAAGTTCGAAATTTTCGATAATTTAAATTTTTTTACTTATTTCAAATTTTTTCAAAGCAGTTTTAAAATTATGAAAATTTGAAAGAATGTCCGGTATAATTTGCGGAATAACGGGTTAATTCCTCTAAAGTAAGGATATAAAGAGAGTCAAAAATGAATCAACCAAAAATTTCTCAAATTTATTGAGATATATCATGGCCGTCAAAATTTTAAACATAATCAAAAACACATTAGAACATATAATTGAGTTTTATGGTTATATTATATATTTATATTTATTGTGCCATTAAATGAATAGAAAAACCATTATGGGATCACAAGTTCTGGAAAGTTGCGTATACATGAATGTAGTTATTCAAACACAACGAGAAGTAGAGAAAAAAATTTGAAAATGAGATGCCACATATCCCAAATGGAGAACAATTATGCATTATCCTGTGTGAATAGCTGAGTGAGACAATATTTTCTGTTGATTACGATGTTATGGCAAATATAATAACTTTTTCTATAAATATCACACTTCATAAATTATTTCACATTTAATCAATCAATAAAATTATTTTATACATTTTATCTTTATTATTTTCTCTTCTTTCTTTAAAATAGTTAAGAAATTTATAATTGAGGGACAAACAAATTCCACGTAAACTTTCCTAATTCTACCACAAATTTATAATGTCAGAATGAATAATATCAAATTTGAGTGTTGAGAATGATCTCAGGCTCTAAAAAATTAACTAAAATATATAGAATTAGAAATTAATTATAATTTTTATATATAATTATATTTTGATATGTTTATTCGCACTGTAACTGGTTTTAATAAAATTATTCATGTTACTTTTTCTTTTATTTCTGTTTAGTCCAAGTTCAAATATTAGAAGTGGGATGTACCCCGGAATAGTCCGATTCTAAAATCTAATCTGGCCAAATCTCTACGGCTAAAGAATGTGATCTTTGAATTGGATTTCAAATCTCTAGTTACTGGGTGTGTTGCGAGCTTCTCTAGATTATGGTGCAATAAACCATTGATTTCAAGCAAGCAAGGAAATGAATAAACAAAGAGAAAAAGTAAAACTAGAAATACATATGATGCTTTACAAAAATAAAAAATGTGAGCATTATTTATGCTCGCGGATGCTTTCAATTCCTTCATTTTCTATTTTAATTGTTGTAACTTAAAACTTGTAAAAAATATTTCGAACTTATAGAATGACAAAAATTAACAAGAGCAGAAAATGTACATAAAAAATAAAAAATAAGAAATAAGGATGACTCTCGTGATAAAAACCAAACAAGACAGAATAAAAAAAATGACTATAGTCACTTCAACGATAGTTTCTGTAAGTTGGAGTATACATACAACTCTCAGCAAAATTCACCAAATTTTTTGGTTGAGGAAGGCGAGTGGCCAAACCTGAAAAATATGTAACCTTAATTTATTAGTCATCTAAAATATGATAAGTTTTGTTTTCGGTCCTCCAAAAAGAATTTGTTTCATTTTAGTCTGTGGTTTACGAAAATGTGTCAACTTTGGTCTAGCGAATGACAGAACTAGTTGTAAAGACCAATGAGAGAACTAGTTCTAAAGACCAATGTTGATTTCATAAATGAAGGACCAACCTGAGTTAAGAATAAATAAATAAAGGGGCCATAAGCAAAATAACCATATTTTAAAGACAACATATATTGTAACCTGTCACTAGATAAATTGAAACCAATATATATATAACCCAACATAAAAAAACAGTAATTGTAAACCAAAAGGAAAACAAAGGCTCACCAAGCTCATAAGCCTTAGCAGCCACTTGGGCAGCTATGTTTGCCGAAATCTTTCTGATGTTAGTGAATGGCGGGTATATGAGTCCTTTGTCATAGTGCTCCTGTGTTACCTGTGAAGCCAAACCTTCAGCTGTTCCAATGAATGGAAATTTTAAGTCAGAAGTAGTTATATTATATCTCAATCAAGCTTAACATTGAAGTGAATGTTTGAATCTTTGATGCGCTTACATGCTGCCAAAAGCATGTCATCGTGCACTCGGATGGTACCAGACATTATTAAACCAAGACCAAATCCAGGAAAAATGTATGCGTTATTCGCCTATTAGCAACAAAAGATTATTCAAATTAGAATTAATTTGAGATGAATATATTTTTAACATTTTATTAAAATTCCTTTGAGTTCAGACCTGGCCAGGCACAAAAACTTTTCCATCATATTCAACTGAGGGAAATGGGCTACCGCTAGCGAAAATGGCACGTCCCTACACAAATGCAAACGGACAATGAACACTGAAAGAATGAGAAAATTCATTGCTCATTACTCATCCATACGAAGTGATAAGGACGATGAAGTTTTCAACACAAAGCTACTAGTTGTGTTTTCACATTACCTGCGTCCACTTATAAGCTTCTTCAGCAGTACATTCTGACTGAGTTGTCGGGTTGGAAAGAGCAAGAATAATAGGTTTCTGCAAGCATTATCATATAGCAGACAGATTCAGCTTACATGCGTGCATCATATGGCATATTAGGTTGATGAATAGGTTGACAAAGTACCTCATTATTGGATGCCATCGCTTCGACCACTTCTTGTGTAAAAGTTTTCCCTTGTCCTGATGTACCAATCAACACTGTTGGCTTGATTTGCTGAAAAGAAAACATCAAACGTGAGAAATTTGAAACTGTGCTCTCTCTGGTAGTGTATTTGATGGTGTCGGAGAATAGGAGACAGAGATCGTACATTAACAGCGTCCACAAGTTCTTCAACAGGCTCGTGTTCATGAGCCCACGGCTTCTTAAAATGTTGAAGTGATTCTTTGCGAGAACTGACAATCAAACCCTGCAAAAGAAAAAAAAGTTAAAATATAAAATCTATACGGAAAATGAGAATTTAGTTTCTACTGGTGCAAGCCAAATTGGATTCTTTACAACCTTTGAGTCCACCAACCAAATGTTCTTGCGCACTTCATCCAGCGGGGAATTTGTCTGCATAAACAACGGTAGTTTTCGAATTAATATATGCTATTTTGGAACGAATGTTCACGTCATTAATTTCAAAAAAAAAAACAGAACATAGAAAATGTACCCGTTTTGATATTTCGAGTGCTATGAGTGATGCTATTCCAGTGCCTGCCTGCGGCCAAAAACAACACAATTCATCGATAAATACATAGACGATTGACTAGTACGATGGACAGGAACAATTCAAAGTGATGCTCAAATTGGTTGAACTTACCTCTCCAGCACCAAGGAATAAAAACCGATGATCGCCCAAGTTTCCCCCAACCAAATTCAGAGCCGAAACAACTCCTGCAAGAACCACTGATGCAGTTCCCTGAAACAAAAACCATAGAATAGAAGAGATAAATATTGGTCACAAATCATAATAGTACCTAAATTCATATTTTAAAACATGAAATCCTTACCTGAATATCATCGTTAAAAACAAGATGCGTTGACCTATATCTTTCAAGCAGATCAAAAGCATTGTGGTTTGCAAAATCTTCAAACTAAAATGAAATGGTAAAACAGATTCAGAAAACGGAAAACATGAAAAGTAGTGTTCCAATAATAAGGCAAGAAATGATGTCTTTGCGCACTACGTAGTACCTGGATGAGGAGTTTTTCTCCGTAATTTTGCTTGGCTGCCGTCATGAATTCATCAATAAGTTCAGCATATTCCTGTAATCAAAACGTTGAAATAAATTCATTACTGTTGAATATTATATCATCTGAGAACCGAGAAATAAAAATGAGGCCCGAAAATAACCTGCCCAGTTGCCCGTCTATGCTTGAGCCCTATGTATAACTCTTCACCCAGCAACTTCTCATTGTTTGTCCCCACATCAATGGTAATAGGCAAGCACTGAAAATTTTTAAATCAAAGTAAGAAATCACAAATCTGAAACTTAAGTTTGTGACAGGCATGGTAGGCAAAAAACACTTACGGAAGAAGGGCGGACTCCACCAAGTGCAGTATATAAAGAAAGTTTTCCTACTGGTATTCCCATCCCCTGAGAATGCAACATATGTTGTCAAAGGAGATATCATATGAATATAATTTTCACAAAAGATAAATGTAATCAAATATACTAGAAATTACGTGACAGCCAAGATCCCCAAGACCTAAGATCCGCTCCCCGTCAGTTACAACAATGACTTGAACGTTCTTCTCAGGCCAATTCCTAAGTACTTCAAGAATCTTTCCTCTTTAAACCACACAGAGAAAATGGAACAGTTACTTCAAGACCAATAATATACAAATTCAATTACTAGTACACAGTCAATAATTCTAGGAGGATAAAAGAGCAATTGAACTGAAACTTACTTCTCTTTCAAACTTATATAAAGACCTTGAGGATGCATGAAGATGGATCCATATTTTTGGCAAGCTTCACCAACGGTTGGAGTATAAACAATCGGGAGTAACTCCTCAACGTGATCAATAAGAAGCCTGTAAAATAGCCTTTCGTTTCTCTCCTGCAATGCAACACGTCACAAAAAGAAAGCGTTACAACCCAACACAAAACTTTGCTAATCAAATCGCGAAGGAACATTGAATAAACATTGTTTATATTTAATAACTATCCTCTTGTCAGAAAAAAACTATCCTAAAAATCAAGGGAATTTTCACGAGGCTACCTGAAGATCCATCATCGCTATGTACTTCTGTAACGGAACTTCGTACTGTCTTATGTTTTTGATCATTTTCTTCACCTGTACAAATGATGCAGTACTAAGAACTATAACTTGATAAAGCGTGGACTCATATTCATACACAATCCAACAGCTCTAAAATAATTTTTATAAAAAAGAAAACAATATTACTAGGAGAATGTTTTATAATGAAATGATGAACCTGAGTTTCTTGACAAATAACTGTTGGGGGAAGAAGACCACGCAAGTAGTGTGCATCCCTCTCTTTCTCAGTGAAGGCTAGTCCTTTGTTGAAATGTGG
Source organism: Lathyrus tuberosus (assembly GCA_022829125.1). Classification (NCBI taxonomy): domain Eukaryota; kingdom Viridiplantae; phylum Streptophyta; class Magnoliopsida; order Fabales; family Fabaceae; genus Lathyrus; species Lathyrus tuberosus. The sequence continues at coordinate 937,620 of JALAZF010000716.1, read as the reverse complement.
ATCTCTCAACAAAGCATATCCACTAAAAAAACGAAACAATTCATCACAAAATGAAATTGCATATTTTAATCTTGGAATAGCTCAAATTTCAAAATAATCTATGAAACACTGACATCAGATATGACACTTACACGTGGATACAAATAATGATTTAAGAAAATAGAAGTGATTGATTGAATATAATCATGTATGTTAGTGTAAGTGCTTACAACGATCAAGATTTTCAATTTCATGAATCAGACACCAGACGTGTCTTCAATCAGACACCTGGCATGACTTCAATCAAAAGTGTATACGATTTTCAATTTCATGAATCAAACACCTGACATGTCTTCAATCAGACACTCGACATGACTTCAATCAAAAGTGTACGTGCTTATGATGATCAACTATTTTCAATTTCATGAATCAATTTAGAATTGAAATTTCATTAATCACATGAACAAAATTGTCTTCTCAACTACAATTTGAGGCCTAAATTGGCGATTCACTCTAAAGAGAAAGCTATCAATCAAAATACATAAGATGATTATGAATTTATGATAACAAATTACAAGTCTCATAACACACCTAGCAACAGAAATATTCCAAGGAGTAACACTCTGATCCTCGGTGGCCCTATCCTCACCATAAACATCCTGAACACCGCCGCCAATGGTGGTGTTATCATCGATATCAGCCACCTTCAAATATGAACCATAACTTGTCGCCATCACAATGCTGATGAGCTGAACACTGCACCTTCAAAGAACACGGTGAAGAAATCAAGTAATGTTAGCAGAATTAGAAGAAAAATCAATAATTTTGTACCAAATTGTTGAGTGTGAGTTTTGTGGAAATGAAATGTGATAAGAGAAGTTGAAAATTGAGTGGAACTAAGAAAAGTGGAATTGTTATGTTATTACCATGAAAGTTGAAGTTTTTTAGGTGATCATGATTGTGAAACAAATGTTCGACGGAGAGAAAGTTGCGGTTGTTTGAAACCAAAGGAAGAGAGACGAATATGATTAGTCATTAGGAGGGGACGATAGCAAACGTTACTATGGATGATTAATAATATAGTAAAATATATATTACATATACACATTTTTTACTAACAACTTTATATCCTCGAATCATATATATATATATCAAAGTAATAACTTAAGCATGGTAGGAGGAAAAATCCCTTAAGCATGGTAGGAGGAAAAATCCTTACAAAGGTAAAGCTCATAGTTCTTACCAAACTTCTAAGAAGAAAAACTTTAGGAGAAAAGAACCTAAACCCGAGAATAAACCCTCCTATACGAAGGGAAAAAGAAAAGCTAAGAAGCTAGATATAATTTGCCACAAATGTGGTAAACAAGGTCACTATGCCAATAGATGCTGGACCAAGAAAGCCCTTAACGAGGTTGAAGATGAAAAACTTCGAGCCCAGCTGGAAAAGGTCCTGCTTATAAAATCCAGCTCCGAAGAAGACTCTTCAAGTGAAGAGATTGAAGTTATCAACTCTTCTGATTCCGAATCTTCAGAATCCTCAACCAATGATTGCGAATGCAATGAGCTCAACTATTGGAAATCCATAGTTGATATGAATGGTTTGTTTGTTCTTACCAGTGATCAAGACCAAGCCTTAAAGGCTATTGAAGCCATTTCTGATCCTAACATAAAAAGGAAAATGTTAGATATTCTTATCCATAATCAACCTAAGGTTGAGGCTCCTAGAATGATTGAAGCTCCCTACCAATTAAATGAAGTCCTGACCAGATTTCATAATTCCAATATTAAGGAAGTCCCTACATCCTTGAATGATCTTAAGAGTGAAATTTCCCAACTTAAGTCTGAAATTAGTCAGATTAAGAAAACCAATAAGCTTCTCGACCAAAGGATAATTACTCTGGAAAAAGAAAAAGGAGTTATCCAGTCCATTGATGAAGAGTATTTAAATCTTCAAAACCAGCTTGATACCCTTAAAACCCTTAGTCAACAATTAGGGTCCCTCAATGAGGAAGAAGCTGAAAAGAACGAGGAAGATAACCCTCCTAGTGAAGAAAATTACTTAAACCTTCTCGACAGGGTTACCTCTCAAAAGTGGTATATAAAAATTACCCTTATTATTAACAGAACCTTCATCCTGAAAAATGAAGTTGCTCTTGTGGATAGCGGCGCAGATTTAAACTGCATCCAAGAAGGAAAAAAGCTAGTGGAAAAAAGCTTAAGGTTAAGTACAAATTGTCTAACGCCCATATCTGCAATCAAGAGGTTTGCCTTCCTACCTCATTCATTCTAGTTACGAATCTTACACGAAGGATAATCTTAGGAACTCCGTTCTTGCATAGTATTATGCGCATTGCCAAAATTGACTGTCATGGAATAATCGGTGAGTTAAAAGGAAAAACCATTAAGTTTGACTTTATCACTGATCCTCAAACTAGGATGCTCAATGAAGTTAAAGATATGCTTCTCAAGCATAAAGAAAAACAATTATGTTTTCTTCAAGAAGAAATTAGCTTACTAAATATTAAAGATCAACTTAGTAAAGACAATGTTAAGAAACAAATTAAGGTTATAGAAGACCAATTCAAAGCAGCAGTCTGTAGTGATCTTTCCAATGCGTTCTGGGAAAGAAAGAAACATGTTGTTTCTCTCCCTTACCTTGATGATTTCAATGAAAATCAAATCCCTACTAAAGCCAGGCCGGCTCAAATGAATAAAGATTATTTAGAGCTTTGCAAGGAAGAAGTTAAATCTTTACAGTCTAAAGGTCTTATAAGACCCTCAAAATCCCCTTGGTCTTGTACTGCATTCTATGTCAACAATGCAGCTGAAAAGGAACGAGGTGTTCCTAGACTAGTTATTAATTATAAACCCCTTAATAAGGTTCTCAAATGGATTAGGTATCCTATTCCTAACAAAAAGGGTTTGTTGGATAGATTAAACGATGCTCTAATCTTCTCTAAATTTGACATGAAGTCAGGATATTGGCAAATTCAGATTAAAGAATCGGACAAATACAAAACTGCGTTCACTGTTCCATTTGGGCACTTTGAATGGAATGTTCTTCCCTTTGGGCTTAAAAACGCCCCTTCTGAATTTCAGAATATAATGAATGATATTCTTAACCCTTATTCTGAATTTATAATTGTTTATATTGATGATGTTTTGATATTTTCTAAATCTTTAGACCAGCATATCAAACATTTGAAATTTTTTAAAGGAATTATTAAACATAATGGTCTTGTTATTTCAGCCCCAAAGATGAAACTCTTTCAAACCAAAGTGAGATTTTTGGGTCATGAAATCAACAAAGAAACAATTATTCCTATTAACAGAAGTATCGAATTCGCTTCTAAATTCCCAGATATATTATCTGAGAAGAAACAACTTCAAAGGTTTCTAGGTAGCCTTAATTATATTTCTGATTATTATAAAAATTTAGCCAAAGATACAGCCATTCTTTATAAAAGATTAAAGAAGGTCCCTGAACCTTGGACAGATGAACATAGCCAAGCTGTCCAACGTATTAAGAGCAAAGTTAAATGTTTGCCTTGTCTTTCGTTAGCTAATCCCAGCTATTTTAAAATTGTTGAAACAGATGCCTCTGATATAGGCTATGGAGGTATCCTTAAACAGGTTAATCCTGAAACCTCTAAAGAAATTCTTGTTAGGTTTACTTCTGGTAAATGGAACCAAACTCAGTCCAAATATTCGACTGTTAAAAAGGAAATGCTCTCAATCATTAAGTGCATTTCAAAATTTCAAACTAATTTATTGAACCATAAATTTTTACTTAGAATTGATTGTAGTTCTGCAAAATCTATTATTGAAAAAGATATTAAGAATCTTGTTGCAAAACAAATTTTTGCCTCCTGGCAAGCACAATTAAGTGTTTTTGAATTTGATATTCAGTATATTAAAGGAGAAAATAATTCTCTTGCTGATTTTCTCACACGTGAATTTTTACAAGGAAATGAGTATCCCTTATAGGGTCAGAGGTGGAGGTCGCTCCTTTGGCCGGGAGGTAGAGGGAGCAACAATATGTTGCCCCACCAATCTGAGCAAAACACTCTTCTAATAGGGGAATGGACAACAGTCTATCCAAATAGACAAAGAATGCAGACATTACCTGCACCATCAAAAAATAAAGAAGAAGCTTCCTCAGCTAATTCTAAGAATAATGATTCTTATAAAACTATTGCTGCTAGTGACCCTGTGCAAGAACAAGCAGCTGATTATTTTGAGAATCCTACAGTTGAGCATATAATGTTCATCGACGAATAGGACATTCAAATAACCAACAATGATGGTTGGGCAATTAAGACAAGATATCTTGAATCAAGAGGATATCCAGGTCTTTTTGGTAAATATAGGCCAAATCTAGAAATATTGCTCCTTATAACCGGATCGGTTACCATAACTCATCATTATCAAACTAATAATCCTAACAGCTTTATAAGCTTCTCAAAATGCCATATCAACAAGGTTTTACAACCCAGAGAATGGGGCTTAAATCCAAATGCTGAAAAAGCAATAAAGCTTGCTGATGGTAAAATTATTTACTATAATTATTGGGATTATATCTGAGCCTTTTCTAAGGCCTTCTATTACTAGAATCCCAAGAATAAGCATTCTTGGTTTTTCTCTATTAACCCAGAAATTCTGGAAAAATCATTACCAAATTGGTTTTTTAATTGGTGGTCTAAATTTGGACCTTCATTGGAAATTTTACCAAAAGAATTGATGAATCTTTACACCCCTTGGTGTGATGAAAGTCCTCTAATTTTAAGAGTCTTATCAAAAAAATTGATAACAGGACAATGTCCATTTATTTAGTTCACCAAATTTCAGATCCCTTGGATTTCGAGATGGACGATTTCAGTCTCCAGAAATAGTCTTAATATCCCAATGTTACAAAGACATTTCTTTGCAAAATGGTGGACCAAAATGGATCCCAAAGATTTCAATGATAAAGTGGCACTAATAGAAGCCACAATTGAGGAGGATAAAGCCAATCCTATCAAGAAGCAGAGTTCTTCTCAAATGTCTTTGATACAATTAAAGGAATATTTCCAGAAAAGATTTCCTCAAGAAGATGATGAAGATATCATGGTCAAAATCTTAGACCGTATGAAAAGCCAATTTTTTACTGCCTTCCCAACTGCAAGAGAAGAAAGCTCGTCTATGAAGACAAGCTCGTCTCATGGATCAATGGATACCATTCTTGCAGGCGAATCTCAAGACACAGAGCCCACTGCAAAATATTTCTGGGACTCTCTAACTGTTTCAATGGCCCAAAAGATTAACAAGGGCAAAGCTCCTCAATAATTTCCAAAGGACAAGTCCAGTGGAGCACTTTATACAGTTGTCTCCCACTATCTAAAGTGATGTAAACGTCCACCCAACTAAAGCTGGAAGTGGACTGCAAAATCTGCTTTATCTTTTTCTTTTATCTTGTCTTTTGTAATCATTCTGAGTGTTGATGGGGCCCATAGAGCACCCGGCTTAGGTGATTTACTTTTGTAACCTGTTAGTGTGTGTTTTCTTTTCTTTTTACCGTTTACAATAGGTAACCTTTCCCTATATAAAGGGCTTCTCTTCTCAGTTGTAGACACACTGGGATTGTACAATATTCTCCCTCTTAATATAAGTTTCAGTTTGCTCTAGCTTCTCTCTCTCTTTACTTTTAAGTTTTCTCTTCAGAAACAATCCATAACCACAAACACAAACAGTAACCAAACGAAACAAAAGATATCCAGGTTGTGCCTTCTACTGTTCCAACTATTCCTGGTATATAACTACTGTTACTATGAGTAATAGTAGCTAAGCTACTGTTGTGGTAGCCCAGATGATATTCTTAATCTATAAAGATTAAGTTTTTCTGATAATAGTAGTAGTTCCATACTTTTATCTCTTTAATTCGAGAAGATGTTTTCAGTGTTTTCTGTAGCTCTTTTGTCTGTGGAAGGATGTTTATGAGCATTTTCAAAGAAACTTTTGTTGAAAACCTCTTTTTACATCTTTGATTTAGGTCAATTTTCTGATTTATTGGTATATTGGCTGGAATACTGTAACTTGGCGACCACCGTTCAGTGCTGGATAAGTAATTGCTTTGTTCCTCAGAATAGTAATTACTGAAATGGCCTAACTTCAGTTTACAACGCCTCGTACCAATTTATCATAAAACCCTTTGATCACCTTGTGGGTTGACGTTTGGCTCAGTCGAACTCCCCTATTTTTTGGTTGATCGTTAAACAGTTCCTGTTTGCAATGCTGATTTGTTGAAAAGATAAGAGTAATGAACTATTATGTTCATGAGATAAACTTGGTCGTTATTTTGAAAAGATTATCCATCTGATGTTTACCACAACACTATTTAGCTGAATCATTTATGGATTCAAATATTGATGTTGTTATTGACAACAATGGTTGTCAAAATCCTTTTATTAAAAATGAGGAAAACAATGAATTTCCTAAGGATCTGGAAAGGTTAAACAAATGGATCATTCCATCTGTACCATCTAAACAAATTTATAAATTTGGTATGTTTGATGTAATGTCCAGGTTTGCCGTTAAAACTACAGAGCAAACCATACCTATTTCAGGATCGACCCAAAATATTGGGCTATTAAGCAAAAAAGATTTGCTTCCTTTTAAAGATTATAACTTTATCCATATTGGATTAATCCAAGTTGCTTTGAAACCTTTAACTATGCTTGGATTAAACTCCAGTCTTGTGGCTTATGTCAGAGATGGAAGATGTGGAAATTTTAAACAATCTCTGGCTGCCGTCATAGAAACTAGTCTATGTCACGGGCCAGTCTATTTTGAAGTTTTTCCCAATCTAAGTCTGTCCATGTCTGACAAAAATCTTTTTGATGCCTTGAGACTGACAATTCATACTAATGGTTATAATTTTAAACCAGGAAGTGAAATCATGGCAATATGCTATAGAGTTTATTATAAAGTTTTGAATACTTTAAACCCCAAGGTGAAAAATATTTCACCACATGGATCTACAACATTGGTGCAAACAAATTTACTTACATCTAATGTTGCTACTAATAGATTAATCAGGTGGAACGAAATAAATTTCCCCGAGAGTTGGTCTCTGCCTCAAGAAATTGAGCCAAAACCCATCCTTAATCAGGATGTGGATCAAATTATTCAAACTTCAGAAGGAGATGTTGAGATTAAGTTCAACCAACAACGTAGATTCACCATACCTAGAACCCTGTCGGCTAGATATTCTACCCGTAGTGATTATGTTACAACCCCTAGTACCCTTCCTAGGGTTTCTACTTCCAAAACAAGAGAGGAAGTTTTGGATCAAGAATACATTGAAAACATCAAATTAAGTGAAAATAAAATCCCTTTTGGAATTTACCAAAACAAAGAACCCAGGGTTGAATCACCAACTCAATCTGAATTGTCTTTCCATTTATGATAGATTTCTCTGAAGGAAGTGACACTAGAAAACTCATTAGTAATGAGTTTAATAATAGTAACAACTATGAGTTTAGAAAATGGTATTTTGGAAAATTCTCCAAAACTGCAATCTAAGAATTTAAGAGACTCTTCTATGAGGATTTAGCCAAGGGTCAAACCCTTATCCCTTTTATCCATTGGTTCGTTAAGTTCTTTATTCAAAGAACACAAGCTAATATCCTTGTTATACAAAGATCTTGGAATACCCCTGAAGGAGAAGCTCTGGAAGCACCTTACCCCCCTGAGAGGGCCATACAACTAGCTGAGAATGCTGAAGCTAGTGCTTATAGTACCCTAAAGAAGCTTGAAAATAGTCAAGTCTCTATTAGAGAACTAAACTCATTAATAAGAGCTCAAAACTTTACCAATGCTTTCCTCACATGCCTTGGCGATCATATGGTATCTTTAAAAAATCTGATTATATCAGTCAAAGAAAATATGGAAAACAGATGAAGCAGCATAGTCTGATATTAGACCAATTGTCTAGCAACAAAATCATTCCCTTCCAAGAAGAATCTTCATCTAGAAACATTTCTGACACCCCTATTATCTAACCCCCTATCCAAGTTAGTGGATTCAAAATGGATGAAGACCATAATGAGTTCATAAAGATCCTTGAGGATAAACTTAAGAATTTACACCTTAGAGTTTTATCCCATGAGGATGATTCCTCGGAAGAAAATTACACTTCTGATGAAGACGAAGAGGTCTTTGGAAACATCAACCAATTAACCCAGATGTTTGAAGATCAAAACAATAGTTATGAGATAAATCTGGTCCACGTAACCAAACCTGTAGAAAAATATTACTACAAGAGACCTACTCCTCAAGATGTTCTTTTTGAAGAACCAGACAATTACCAAAATTCCTATTCAGGAAAAGCCATTTATGAATGGAACATAGATGGATTAAATGAAAATCAAATTGTGGATACCATACATAGAATGCTTATGTATACTACGGTTTGTAAGCAAAATGGAAGCTTAGATAGTTACGTTGCTTCTTTTATTACCGCTGGCTTTGTTGGTCAATTAAGAGGTTGGTGGGATTTTTATCTCTCAGACTCTCAAAGGAAATATATTCTTTCTCATAAAAAGCTGGTTAAGACTGAGGGAACCAGCACATCTATGGTAGCCACCACTGGGGAGGAAGACGCTATGTATACCTTGAGTCTTTCAATTCTTCAACATTTTGTTGGAACCAACCAACCTATAGGAGAAAAACTCCAAACCCTCCTTCAAAACCTTAGGTGTCCTTCTCTGACACATTTCAGGTGGTATAAAGACACCTTCCTTTCTAGGGTTTTCCAATTAAACAACTCCAATTCAGTCCATTGGAAAGCTAAGTTTATAGATGGCCTTCCACACCTTTTCTCTGAAAGAGTCAGGAAAGCTCTTAGAGACAAAAATGATGGAATTAACATCAATTATCCAGACTTGACTTATGGTCATGTTATTAACAATTGTATAACTGAGGGGTTAGCTTTATGCAATGACATCAAGCTTAAACATCAACTTAAGAAGCAAAAGCTCTCTAAAAAACACCAACTAGGTGAATTTTGCGACCAATTCGCTTTTGATCTTGGAAAACCACCAAGAGATAGAAAGAAGAAATCCCTTAAGCATGGTAGGAGGAAAAATCCTTACAAAGGTAAAGCTCATAGTTCTTACCAAACTTATAAGAAGAAAAACTTTAGGAGAAAATAACCTAAACCCGAGAATAAACCCTCCTATACGAAGGGAAAAAGAAAAGTTAATAAGCTAGATGTAACTTGCCACAAATGTGGTAAGCAAGGTCACTATGCCAATAGATGCTGGACCAAGAAAGCCCTTAACGAGGTTGAAGATGAAAAACTTTGAGCCCAGCTGGAAAAGGTCCTGCTTATAAAATCCAGCTCCGAAGAAGACTCTTCAAGTGAGGAGATTGAAGTTATCAACTCTTCTGATTCCGAATCTTCAGAATCCTCAACCAATGATTGCAAATGCAATGAGCTCAACTATTGGAAATCCATAGTTGATATGAATGGTTTGTTTGTTCTTACCAGTGATCAAGACCAAGCCTTAAAGGCTATTGAAGCCATTTCTGATCCTAACATAAAAAGGAAAATGTTAGATATTCTTATCCATAATCAACCTAAGGTTGAGGCTCCTACCAATTAAGTGAAGTCCTGACCAGATTTCATAATTCCAATATTAAGGAAGTCCCTACATCCTTGAATGATCTTAAGAGTGAAATTTCCCAACTTAAGTCTGAAATTAGTCAGATTAAGAAAACCAATAAGCTTCTCGACCAAAGGATAATTACACTGGAAAAAGAAAAAGGAGTTATCCAGTCCATTGATGAAGAGTATTTAAATCTTTAAAACCAGCTTGATATCCTTAAAACCCTTAGTCAACAATTAGGGTCCCTCAATGAGGAAGAAGCTGAAAAGAACGAGGAAGATAACCCTCCTAGTGAAGAAAATTACTTAAACCTTCTCGACAGGGTTACCTCTCAAAAGTGGTATATAAAAATTACCCTTATTATTAACAGAACCTTCATCCTGAAAAATGAAGTTGCTCTTGTGGATAGCGGCGCAAATTTAAACTGCATCCAAGAAGGAAAAAAGCTAGTGGAAAAAAGATAGTGGAAAAAAGCTTAAGGTTAAGTACAAATTGTCTAACGCCCATATCTGCAATCAAGAGGTTTGCCTTCCTACCTCATTCATTCTAGTTAAGAATCTTACACGAAGGATAATCTTAGGAACTCTGTTCTTGCATAGTATTATGCCCATTGCCAAAATTGACTGTCATGGAATAATTGGTGAGTTAAAAGGTAAAACCATTAAGTTTGACTTTATCACTGATCCTCAAACTAGGATGCTCAATGAAGTTAAAGATATGCTTCTCAAGCATAAAGAAAAACAATTATGTTTTCTTCAAGAAGAAATTAGCTTACTAAATATTAAAGATCAACTTAGTAAAGACAATGTTAAGAAACAAATTAAGGTTATAGAAGACCAATTCAAAGCAGAAGTCTGCCGTGATCTTCCCAATGCGTTCTGGGAAAGAAAGAAACATGTTGTTTCTCTCCCTTACCTTGATGATTTCAATGAAAATTAAATCCCTACTAAAGCCAGGCCGGCTCAAATGAATAAAGATTATTTAGAGCTTTGCAAGGAAGAAGTTAAATCTTTACAGTCTAAAGGTCTTATAAGACCCTCAAAATTCCCTTGGTCTTGTACTGCATTCTATGTCAACAATGCAGCTGAAAAGGAACGAGGTGTCCCTAGACTAGTTATTAATTATAAACCCCTTAATAAGGTTCTAAAATGGATTAGGTATCCTATTCCTAACAAAAAGGATTTGTTGGATAGATTAAACGATGCTTTAATCTTCTCTAAATTTGACATGAAGTCAGGATATTGGCAAATTCAGATTAAAGAATCGGACAAATACAAAACTGCGTTCACTGTTCCATTTGGGCACTTTGAATGGAATGTTCTTCCCTTTGGGCTTAAAAACACCCCTTCTGAATTTCAGAATATAATGAATGATACTCTTAACCCTTATTCTGAATTTATAATTGTTTATATTGATGATGTTTTGATATTTTCTAAATCTTTAGACCAGCATATCAAACATTTGAAAATTTTTAAAGGAATTATTAAACATAATGGTCTTGTTATTTCAGCCCCAAAGATGAAACTCTTTCAAACCAAAGTGAGATTTTTGGGTCATGAAATCAACAAAGGAACAATTATTCCTACTAAAAGAAGCATCGAATTCGCTTCTAAATTCCCAGATATATTATCTGAGAAGAAACAACTTCAAAGGTTTCTAGGTAGCCTTAATTATATTTCTTATTATTATAAAAATTTAGCCAAAGATACAGCCATTCTTTATAAAAGATTAAAGAAGGTCCCTGAACCTTGGACAGATGAACATAGCCAAGGTGTCCAACGTATTAAGAGCAAAGTTAAATGTTTGCCTTGTCTTTTGTTAGCTAATCCCAGCTATTTTAAAATTGTTGAAATAGATGCCTCTGATATAGGCTATGGAGGTATCCTTAAACAGGTTAATCCTGAAACCTCTAAAGAAATTCTTGTTAGGTTTACTTCTGGTAAATGGAACCAAACTCAGTCCAAATATTCGACTGTCAAAAAGGAAATGCTCTCAATCATTAAGTGCATTTCAAAACTTCAAACTGATTTATTGAACCAAAAATTTTTACTTAGAATTGATTGTAGTTCTGCAAAATCCATTATTGAAAAAGATATTAAGAATCTTGTTGCAAAACAAATTTTTGCCTCCTGGCAAGCACAATTAAGTGTTTTTGAATTTGATATTCAGTATATTAAAGGAGAAAATAATTCTCTTGCGGATTTTCTCACACGTGAATTTTTACAGGGAAATGAGCATCCCTTATAGGGTCAGAGGTGGAGGTCGCTCCTTTGGCCGGGAGGTAGAGGGAGCAACAATATGTTGCCCCACCAATCTGAGCAAAACACTCCTCTAATAGGGGAATGGACAACAATCTATCCAAATAGACAAAGAATGCATACATTACCTGCACCATCAAAAAATAAAGAAGAAGCTTCCTCAGCTAATTCTAAGAATAATGATTCTTATAAAACTATTGCTGCTAGTGACCCTGTGCAAGAACAAGCAGCTGATTATTTTGAGAATCCTACAGTTGAACATATAATGTTCATCGAAGAAGAGGACATTCAAATTACCAACAATGATGGTTGGGCAATTCAGACAGGATATCTTGAATCAAGAGGATATCCAGGTCTTTTTGGTAAATCTAGGCCAAATCTAGAAATATTGCTCCTTATAAATGGATCGGTACCATAACTCATCATTATCAAAATAATAATCCTAGCAGCTTTATAAGCTTCTCAAAATGCCATATCAACAAGGTTTTACAACCCAGAGAATGGGGCTTAAATCCAAATGCTGAAAAAGCAATAAAGCTTGTCGATGGTAAAATTATTTACTATAATTATTGGGATTATATCCAAGCCTTTTCTAAGGCCTTCTATTACCAGAATCCCAAGAATAAGCATTCTTGGTTTTTCTCTATTAACCCAGAAATTCTGGAAAAATCATTACCAAATTGGTTTTTTAATTGGTGGTCTAAATTTGGACCTTCATTGGAAATTTTACCAAAAGAATTGATGAATCTTTACACCCCTTGGTGTGATGAAAGTCCTCTAATTTTAAGAGTCTTATCAAAAAATTTGATAACAGGACAATGTCCATTTATTTATTTCACCAAATTTCAGATCCCTTGGATTTGGAGATGGACGATTTCAGTCTCCAGAAATAGTCTTAATATCCCAATGTTACAAAGACATTTCTTTGCAAACTGGTGGACCAAAATGGATCCCAAAGATTTCAATGATAAAGTGGCACTAATAGAAGCCAGAATTGAGGAGGATAAAACCAATCCTATCAAGAAGCGGAGTTCTTCTCAAATGTATTTGATACAATTAAAGGAATATTTCCAGAAAAGATTTCCTCAAAAAGATGATGAAGATATCATGGTCAGAATCATGGACCATATGAAAAGCCAATTTTTTACTGCCTTCCCAATTGCAAGAGAAGAAAGCTCGTGGAACAGTTTGAACAGTAGAAGGCGCAGCCTGGATATCTTTTGTTTCGTTTGGTTACTGTTTGTGTTTGTGGTTATGGATTGTTTCTGAAGAGAAAACTTAAAAGTAAAGAGAGAGAGAATCTAGAGCAAACTGAAACTTATATTAAGAGGGAGAATATTGTACAATCCCAGTGTGTCTACAACTGAGAAGATAAGCCCTTTATATAGGGAAAGGTTACCTATTGTAACTGGTAAAAAGAAAAGAAAACACACACTAACAGGTTACAAAAGTAAATCACCTAAGTCGGGTGCTCTATGGGCCCCATCGACACTCAGAATGATTACAAAAGACAAGATAAAAGAAAAAGATAAAGCAGATAAAAGCAGATTCTGCAGTCTACTTCCAGCTTTAGTTGGGTGGATGTTTACATCACTTTAGATAGTGGGAGACAACTATATAGAGTTTTCCACTGGACTTGTCCTTTGGAAATTATTGAGGAGCTTTGCCCTTGTTAATCTTTTGGGCCATTGAAACAGTTAGAGAGTCCCAGAAATCTTCTGCAGTGGGCTCTGTGTTTTGAGATTCGCCTGCAAGAATGGTATCCATTGATCCATGAGACGAGCTTGTCTTCATAGACGAGCTTTCTTCTCTTGCAGTTGGGAAGGCAGTAAAAAATTGGCTTTTCATATGGTTCAAGATTCTGACCATGATATCTTCATCATCTTCTTGAGGAAATTTTTTCTGGAAATATTCCTTTAATTGTATCAAAGACATTTGAGAAGAACTCTGCCTCTTGATAGGATTGGCTTTATCCTCCTCAATTGTGGCTTCTATTAGTGCCACTTTATCATTGAAATCTTTGGGATCCATTTTGGTCCACCATTTTGCAAAGAAATGTCTTTGTAACATTGGGATATTAAGACTATTTCTGGAGACTAAAATCGTCCATCTCCAAATCCAAGGGATCTGAAATTTGGTGAAATAAATAAATGGACATTGCCCTGTTATCAAATTTTTTGATAAGACTCTTAAAATTAGACGACTTTCATCACACCAAGGGGTGTAAAGATTCATCAATTCTTTTGGTAAAATTTCCAATGAAGGTCCAAATTTAGACCACCAATTAAAAAACCAATTTGGTAATGATTTTTCTAGAATTTCTGGGTTAATAGAGAAAAACCAAGAACGCTTATTCTTGGGATTCTGGTAATAGAAGGCCTTAGAAAAGGCTTGGATATAATCCCAATAATTATAGTAAATAATTTTACCATCAGCAAGCTTTATTGCTTTTTCAGCATTTGGATTTAAGCCCCATTCTCTGGGTTGTAAAACCTTGTTGATATGGCATTTTGAGAAGCTTATAAAGCTGCTAGGATTATTATTTTGATAATGATGAGTTATGGTAACCGATCCGGTTATAAGGAGCAATATTTCTAGATTTGGCCTAGATTTACCACGGCTCACGGATCTGAAGCTGCAGCTGCATCATAGACTCATGTATAAACAAAAAAGCACGCTGGTGAGCCTCGTGCATGGCCCAATTGGCCGCAGCACTCGAATCACCAACACGCCCTGCAGGGGCAGCAGCAGCAACAGAGACAGCTTCATTGTGTGCCTGTAAACAATGACGAGTGATAAAATTGTCATCCAAAATAGCCAACTTTACATTCCCATGAGTTGGAAGGGTGACACGTGCCCTATGGCACAATGCCATAATAAGCCCAGGATAAGTCAAAGTACAGGCTACCCTATCACCTAACGGTGTAGCACTCACATCAATCCTCTTCAGCTAACTAGAAATGATCCGTGCTAAATCCACGGTCTTCTCGTCATCAAGAATACAAGCTAAGAGGCCAGCTGTCTGCATGGGATTGGAGGATGTGTGACTCCGAGGTCTTAGGTTGTGCAAGACAACCGACATTACAATTTGAGCCTGGGTAGTCAACACCCCTCGCATGAACTTCAGAGGGGAACCCGTTGCACTTAGCTGATAGGACTTCCCAGGCACACACAAAACCTCTCGCAACTGCTCGACATTCCATCTTCCCCGAGCCAGCATTCTTCCATAGTCACACAACTCATCCTCAGCCAATTCTAAATGGTTTCCAAGGTAGGTGTTAATTGCATCCCTAGAAAAATCAACCTCCATGCCCCTTACCCATGTTTTAAAATTGAACGCCTCATTACCCAAAGGCAAGGCATTAGCAAAAAATTCCCGAATAATATCCAGATGATATTCGGGGTAAGGTTCAGAGAGCTTGTCCCAGCCTCCTCCTTGCACCAGAGAAGTTGTGCGTTGATAACTTCCTAAGGGATCAATCTGTATAATTCTATCGGGCCAAACAGTTTTTCTCTCAAGTTGCTGATATCTCAGCTGCTGATCAAGACCAAGAAACTGATTGTGATCAAATTGTCCTGATGGAGGTCGTCTTGCGGGGTTTGATGTCGAACCGACTCGCTGTTTCTTCCTTCCAGACATCTTAAAAAAGAAACAAAACACCCACAAAAACAGACAAAGACATTAACAAAAATAACATTAAAATATGTCTAAACTCCTAAAAAATTATAACAAATAATCCATGGGATCAAAACAGAATTCTGGAAGAGGGGAATTTTTCTGAAAATCCCAGACCGCGCTAAGTGCGCAGGAGCGCATTAAGAGGGCTCTGCGATTTGCAGAAAAATTCCTCTCTGCAACAGACATTTTCCAATGGATAAAACCCTAATCCAGGCACAGAGATATTTACTATCACGAATACATGAAATTAAAACCCTAATATCTACAAAAACCCTAATTTCTACATTCAAATTTCCTAATTTCTAAAACCAAAGTTCCTATCCACATGCAATTACACTAATCTAATGAGATTAATGGACAATGACAACAAAAAGAAGAACAAATTAACAAGACATTGAACATTAAAACTACCACCCAAAATGGGTTTGAACATTGAACAAGAACATTAAAAATAAAATGAAGAACTTACATTTGTTGATGAAGATAATGAACAAGAAAATGACAAAGATGAAGCTAAGGCACAAGAAATCCAAGGAACTCTCAACAATTTTGGAGGAAAATAAAGTTTGGAAGAAGAAGAGAAAACTTGAGATTTTTGGGAAAAAGGGGGAAATGAGGTACAACCTCAGAACCCTAGCTTCTAAAGCCAAATCTGGGTCGGGTCAGCACTAGTGGGCCCAGACAAAACCACTTTTTTCCCTCAAAATTTCGCAGACCGCGCTAAGCGCGCTGCTCACTTGAAGTGGGGGTGTCTTTTTCATCAGAGCGCGCTAAGCGGGCTCCTGCGCACTAAGCGGGCTCTGCAACATCAAAAACACTACCAGCTGCTCCAAACTTGGTTCTAGCAGCACAAAATATCACTCCAAGCAGCAAAATCACACCAACTTACAAAAAACATGATTAAACATCAAATTGACCAAAAAACGATAAAAACTTACAGAATTGGGGTGCCTCCTAACGAGCGCTTGTTTAACGTTGGATAAGCTCGACGGTCCAAGACGATCAATGAAGAATGTCTAGGAGAATGGAACAATTTTCACGATCGAAATTACCTCCAAGGTAGATTTTTAAACGTTGACCATTTACGGTCCAACAGTCTTTTTTCTGCATATCTTCGATCATAATTGCTCCAAAACTTTTAACTTCTTTAACAAGGAAGGGTCCTGACCACTTTGATTTTAATTTTCCCGGGAAAAGTTTCAACCGGGAATTGAACAGTAATACCATTTGGCCAACCTTGAAGTCCTTTTGCTGGATCTTTTTATCATGATACCCTTTCACTTTCTCCTTATACAACCAACTAGAATGATATGCGACATTCCGCATTTCCTCCAATTCATGCAGTTGTATTTTCCTTTTTTCTCCCACCAAGTTCTTATCAAAATAACCTTGATTATTTTGATAGTTCCCCCTTGGTTGATATCCTTGATTACTTTGGTAATGTTGTTGAGGATTATTTTGATATGGTTGTTGTTGTTGTCTTCCTTGATAATCTCGTTGATTGTTCATGTAGTTCGCTTCTTCAAATCCTGGTGGAGGACAAAATCCGGTGTCATGCTCTCCTTTGCAAAGTTCAAAACACGCAACTCGCTTACTCTTGCTCGGTTGCTCATGTATTTCCTTCAATTGTTGTGGAAGCTTCGACATTTGTTGGGTCAAAAGTTCCACTTGTTGAGATAAAAGCTTGTTTTGAGCAAGGATATCATCATTAGTTCCCAATTCCAAAACTCCCGGAGTCCTGTGAGAAGGACCACAGTTGTGGCTTCCCTGATGGTCATTCAAAGCCATCTTATCAATTATGGCAATGGCTTCTTTGGCACTCTTGCTCATCAAAGATCCACCCGCGGTGGAATCCAACAATGTTTTCTGCACTAATTGAAGACCATTCCTAAAAATGTGAACTTGAGTCAACTCGTCGAAACCATGCCCTTTACATTTCCTCAACATAGATTTGAATCTCTCCCACGTTTCGTTGAGAGATTCGTTTGCACCTTGCGTGAACACTGTTATTGCGGTCTTTGCCTCCATGAAACGATTATGTGGAAAAAATCGCTCCAAAAGTTTTTCTTCAAGTAAATTCTAATCAGTCATTATTTCCGTCGACTGGTCAAGATACCATTCCTTGGCCTTCCCAATAAGGGAATGCGGGAATAGTGTCTTAAACAGAGATTCCTCTTCAGCTTCGGGCGCACCAGTTGCTCCCGCAATCTCATAGAACTTTGTCAGATGTGTAAAAGGATCCTCATGATCCATACCAGTAAAAGGACTCTGATATAGAAGCTGGAGAATACCAGTCTTCATTTCTGAATGCCGACCGTTGTGAGCATTGCGAGCGAACTGTGCATTATGTCTTGGACTGTTGGTACACGTTTTAGAAGCAGGTGGTGGTGGTGGTGGTGGATGTTCCATAGCTGGAAGTAACTGTGGAAATGGTGGTGTAGAAGTCGAACTTCCCTCTTGTTCTTGCCTTTGTCTCGCTAGTTGCCTCCTTCATCTCGTTCTGCTATTGATTCTACGAGCGGTTCTTTCAATCTCGAGATCAAACAGAAGTTGGTCCGCCGGTAGTTTCCCTCGCATAAAACAAAGTCTGCACACTAAACAAAACAAATCAACAAGCTCAAGAAAAATTTACCAAGCTTAAAACAAAACAACTATTGTAATGCTTGCAATATCAATAAACAATCCCCGACAACGGCGCCAATTTGTTGGAATACAAATAGAGTTAGGGTTTTGTTATCGTTCCACAGAGATTGTTAGAGATATCACTGCCTTTCTACAGTTGAAAAGGTTTTAAACTTTAATCGGAACAAAGGGTTTTGGTTGTTTTTAGTCAGAACGTTTGCATTCAAAGTTAAGTAATGAACTGTAAAAAGATTTGTTGTAACAATTTATAAAAACATGTCAAGATTAGTAGCCGGTAATCCGCTTTCGTACGTATATCTTCGAAAAAGCGTGTGAACTTTCTACCGATAAATAAACTCACATATCCTCTCAACAAGTTTCTCTCGAACACTTGTTGTGGGATTTATCATATTGATCCTTTGTTGATCTCTCACACAAACTATCAATATGACAACATTTAAGAACAATATTTATGAACATCGACATTCAAAACTATCTCTAGCCTCATGAATAATTGATGGATTGAAACCTAGGTCAAGTTTTAACACATATCTCTCAATCATAAATCAAAACAAAAGATGAACCATAAAACAAAGTTTCTTCTCTATATTTATCATTAACAAAGTTCACAAACTTAATACAATATCAATACATACAAAAATGATGGATTACCTCCACTAATCTTGACATTAGAAGTGCTTAGCTACCCATTGTCATGGTAGCTTCACAAACAAAAGAAATGGAGAAGAGAACAAGCATCAACGACGATCTCTCAAGAAATGATGCTTCGATTCTTAGAAAATAGGATACTACAGTGTTTACAATGTTTTTGCTCTAAGGAAATGAATAGTTATCACCAAAAAAATCTGATCTAATCTATTTATAAGGGGCTGAGATACGCAGAGCGCGCTAAGCGCGTAGCACCGCGCTAAGCACGCTGTCATTAATGATCAAACCACCCTTGACCGCACTTAGCGGGCTACAGACCACGCTAAGCGGGCTACTCTCTGGAAAATACTCTCAGCGCGCGCTAGGAGCGCGCTAAGCGCGCTTGCAACATGCTTCAAAAATACAATTTCTTCAAAACTGCTCCTTAAGAGCCTTCCATGCTTCAAGCTTCCATTGAAATGCTAAAACCTACAATTATAAACACAAAAGTTAAATAAATAAGTCTAATAATGCAATTAAACTATACTACGATTATTTACCGGAAACAACGGGAAAAAGCATCGATTATCAAATAAAGATCTCAAAAGGGGCCAAAAACTAAACTAAATATTAACACATTTTAGCACCTAACATCTTGCATCGCCCTGTTGTGAGCTTTTATAAATATATCACTACTCAGTCCCTCAAGCACGATGACTTGTAAAGGGCAAAGTAATTAAGCTCCTCCTCCAAATAGTTTTAAGCCTTTCATTCCTTTTAGACATATTAGGTTCTCAAATATAGGGCACAAAGAGGATGTAATTTTAGAGCTATATTTAAAATGGAAAGAGCTATCATGGCTATACCGCCCCTTATTTTTACTTGAATTTCACTATCATTCATGAATTAGGGTTTTAATATCTTTTATGATTTTTAAAGCAGACTTTATGGCGACCGCTAATGCTGCCCCCTTCCAAATCATACCCAACATCTAGAGCATCATTAGGGCTTTTGAGATTATTTGTTACCATATGAGTGTCCTACATACCATCGGGATATTCCTTTCTTTTTATGGTGTTAAGAACCTCTCTGTCTGTGGTTGGGTAACTCTGTGCTCTTTGCTCGGTAGGTGTTTGCTGGAACCCTATGCTGAGCCTTATAAGGATTGGAAAGATATGTTTGTGCGGGTCAAAGAGCGAGATGGCGCTTCTGTGGTGACTATACAAATGACAAATGCCTCTCGCTTTCATTTATTCCAGACAACGAATCCTCAACTCATCAAGGGAATATACTCCAACGGTCTTTCTCCCCTTGAACGAAAGGTAATCCAGGTGTTGAGTTGCTTTTATCTTATGAGCTTATGTTCTTTAATCACCCTAGACCAAGAGGATGGCAATAAGGTAAAGAAGTACCTCGGTAAGCTTTATGGTATGAAAGGAACCTTTTTACTTGATCATTTACTTATTGTTTTATACATTTTGACATTCTTTTTTCGCATGGGACATGTGTTAGCTCCTAATTTCGACGCTACATGATTTCAGGCAATGGCTTTAAAAGAAGTTATTCTTTAAAATAATAATGCTAGAAAAAGAAGGCTTCGACTAAGAGGGCCTTCGACCATGTTTGTACAATGCCTGAGTCGAATGGAAGGATTTCAAGACTTTAAATCTTGCTAAGTCCAAGGAGTCAAGTCGACATGGTGAAGTGGATATGGATAATGCGTTGCAGTTATAACTGAATAGTGGAGGGAAGTTCCACTATTTGAATTTGAAAAGAGGACAGGTGGCGAAGATCCAGATCGTGAAGACATGCAAAGTGCCAAGTGGCGTAATCTAAGAATAAAACCGTCAAAGGGTGGTTACATTAGAGTATTATAAATAGGTTAGTCTTAGAGTTAGAATAGTGTGAAAAAATCAAATTGTACAAGTAACTCTATATTCACTCAAAGTATCCAGTGTGTCGAGAAACCAGTGAAGTGAGAATGTACGTGATTGTAATCACCATTACCTTTTATTGCAATGCAATTTACTTTGAAGTTTCTGTTTCAGATTCTTTACTTTGAAATCTCTTTTCATGAACTTTTACCTTTCAAGTCATTTACATTACCCAGTCCTTACTTTATAGTTTTACATTAAAAGCCTTTATTTTCAAGCGTTTACCTTTTCTGCATTTTATGATGTTTATGCATTTCTTTCCAACATTTAACTCCAGTTTTCTTTACCAAACTTTTTACATTCAGCCCTTTTGCTTTTCTTTGATGTATTGTTCGACTTAGTCATTTCCTTTATCTTTATCGCTTTCCTTTACACTTCAAACACCCCTTTTATTTATGTGCATTGTCGAAAGGCATCTTTTTATCAAATTGCGAAATATTCTAAATACACATATAGCACATGTCCTAGGATCAATCTGATCGATCCTGTAAATTACTAGAACTTTATAGTTTTAGAAGATCAGCGGTTGCTTACCAATTTTCAAGGTAAACAAATTGGCACGCCCAGTGGGACAGTGCTAAACGTGGATTTGGAAGTTTGTAACTTTTAAATAACCGCCAAAAAGAAGTTTTATAACTGTCTTCTTAAGTATTTGTTTTTTCATTGGTCGAGTTTGTGGCGAGTTATCGTATGCACCTGAGAAGTGGAAAGGTAGCCAGTTCAAACGAATATAGACCAAAGAGAAGATACGTGAGGAGAATGGCATCTAGCCAAGGAAATTCAAATCCCAGTTCTGCTGGGACCAATACTCAACCAAGCAGTTCAAGTGTTCAGAACAACACCATCAATCCTCAAGAATTACCAAGAAATACTGTGGCGCCAACTCCAGTTCCTTCGACAGGAGGGTCGATAGTGTTAACCATGGTGACAGAGCCTTCGTCTTCGAAAGCGGGACCAGGGGCGACATACGTGAGACACTCAGCCAGTCTTGGAGTACATTGGCCCATCAGTGACAAATCCTCAGACTCCGCCAGGAGGAGGTTCGACGTACAGGCAGTTTCCTCCCCCAGGATTTTCACAGTCTTTGCCTAGGAACCCAATCTATGGCATGCCAACGGCAATGATGCAGAATTTGCGTACTGCACCCCCAGTATATTCAGAAAATGTGATATCTTCCCCTTTACAGGAGTCAGGTTCTGGAATTAACATGGGTCAAAACAGCCAGTCCATAGGTTTGGGTTATTCTGCTCAAGGGCCCAACTTAACAAATGAGTCTGCAGCATATTTGAGGCAACAGATGGATGAGAGTAATATGCAAATGGTACATACTTTGTCTCAAACGATGGGAGAAATTTTCCAGCCATTGATCCAGAATACTACTCAAACCAATCAAATGATGACAACCTAGATGGCACGAATAGCAGAGTTCATGGGAATGCCAGCTCTTGTTCAACACCAAACTCAAGGAGTCGAGACGAGGGAGATTGCTCAACAAGTTAACCCAGTGAATCCAGGGTTGGTCGAACCACCTAGGGAGGAGCCTCCTAGAAATCAAATACCAATACTTGAAGAGGAGGAACCAAGGGTGGTGCTAGTGAACAGAAATCAAGATGTTGATCGTATGGTGAATCAGGTTCGACGCAACAATGTGGCGGCAGAGAATAATTTGGCAGCCTTGGTCGAAAGAATAATGGATCGAAATGGCCTGAATATGGATTTTTTTAGGCCTAACTTTACTTCGCCTATAGTAGACTATATACTCCAAGCCGAATTGCCTCCAAGGACAAAAGTACCAAAGTTTACTAAGTTCTCAGGAGATACAACAGAATCTACCGTTGACCATGTGGCGCGCTACCTGATCGAAGCCGGTGAGATTGCAAATGGTGAGAGTCTAAGGGTAAAGTATTTCCCTAGTTCCCTCACTAAAAATGCATTCACGTGGTTCACCACGTTACCATCTGGTTCGATTTGTAATTGGACCCAGTTGGAACGTTTGTTCCATGAGCAATTTTACATGGGTCAGACGAAGATTAGTTTGAAAGAATTGGCTAGTGTGAAACGAAAGTTCAATGAGCCAATAGATGATTACTTGAATAGGTTTCGACTACTCAAGGCTAGATGTTTTACACAAGTGCCTGAGCACGAGCTTGTCGAAATGGCCGCTGGTGGCCTTGATTACTCTATCAGGAAAAAACTGGACACCCGACATTTAAGGGATATGGCCCAGTTGGCTGACAGAGTTCGACAGCTAGAGCGTCTCAAAGATGAGAAAGCTAGGGTGAATAAGAACAAGAAGGTAGCTTACGTCGAATACCAGGAGGGCATCGAAGAACTGTATGACGAGTCCGTTAGGTTCGACGACAATGAGATAGACCTTGCTGAACTTAAGAAGGGCCCCTTTATTCTTGTAAATTATTAGTTCCTTCAAATGGAAAAAACCCTGTCGAAACCGAAAAGAATGATAGGTTCCCAAAGAAAACATACACTTTCGACATCACTAAATGTGACGAAATTTTTTATTTGTTAGTTAAGGATGGTAAAATATTAGTGCCTCCCGGTGCTAAAATACCACCTTTAAAGCAAAGAAAAAAGAGAGGTTTTTGTAAATACCATAATTACTTGGGTCATAAGACGTCTCAATGTTATCTTTTCAGGGATTTGGTGCAGAATGCTATTCAGGAGGGGAGGCTCAAATTTGGGGAGAAGACTAAGACCCAGATGAAGATTGATACCAGCCCCCTTGATGTAGCTGAAGTAAATTATGCAGAGCCTGAGGAGGTCAACATGGTCGAACTGGTTGAATTGTCTGACAGCAGTTCGGGTAGTGTTAGTACCAACAAAGCCCTTGGCAGAAATGCCACGGTGGTGGAGGTTACTGAGGACCTTACTAATGAAGTTGTGTTTATCAGAGAGGCTGAAGAGATGGATGGCTATTAGCTGGAGCATTTGACATGTATGGCTGCTGAACATTACTTTAGTACCTCTTCTAAAGTTCAAAGGTTCGACACTGAAACTATAGGCGAGACCCGTGCTGAAGTTGAAGCACCAAAGTTGCAGATGGTGACAAGAGAGATTGCTGATCATTTTAGACAAATGGACGAGGCTGCTGCAGGCCTTGATATTGACTTTTCAAAGATGCGTGTAAAAGATGAAGTTAACGTGAACATGGTCGAAGTTACTGACAAACAGGCCATGGATATTGATGACCAAGAGGACTGCGACAAACTGGCTTATCCCAGAGAGGATGAGACCATCATTGATTTTTTCCACAGGTGCCAGGGGAAGAATTCTGAAGTCATGTTGTGCCCTCGATGCAGTGCTATCTTCAACAAAGAAGCTGCTCATGGCCTCCAAGCAGGGAAAGAGGCCAAATCTGGACGTGGAAGGAAAGATGCTCAAAAGCCAGGGCGTTTCGACCCAAGGAAAGCTACGCAGAAACAATATGGTCCAAGGCCACAAATTCCAAGGGCCAAGCAAGCTACTTTCAAACCCAGTGGCGAGGTACCAACTGGGAGGTGGGTTAAACCCGTCGAAGCAGCTGGAAAAGGGAAGCAAGGATGGAAAAGTTTTGATGTGGCTAGAGGTTCTTCACTTGAGTATAGGAAAAAATTCAAGTCTTCCAACTAAGCTGCCTATGTGTCTGAGAATTACAAAGGAAAAAATCCCATGTCGAGGTCCCAATGGAGGAGAGAGCAGAGGCGAAGGAAAGCTTAAAGAGAAGCTCAGGCTAGAGACTCGACGGAGACCAGCACTAATGTCCTGCCAGCTGACAACAAAGGTGTTGGCATGAGAACAACAAACCAGCTGCCGGTGGGTCGAAAGTTGTTTACTTCCAAGAAGGAAGCTGAGAAATTTGTGGTCGAAATAGTTGAAGACGATGCGTCGACCCATAACTTTGATTCAGACTCTGATGCTTCTTTGAACATCATTGTCAACGTAGTGTTAGTAATGCCAAGGGAGTATGACAGAGTAACTGAAGTGGAGAATTTGGATGCCAACGTTGAGGCAGAAATGGCAACACACCAACCTGTGTGCTATTATGTAATGAATAATGGCTGTGTCAAAGAACAAAATGTTTTTTTTTAGCGACCAACTGAAGCTATGAAGGGACACTTGAAACCTCTGTATATTACAGGGAAAGTAGAGAACGTGGCTGTTAACAAGATCTTGGTGGACTGTGGGCTACTGTCAACTTAATGCCACATTTTCTGCTAAGTAAAATTGGTAAATTCGACACTGATCTTAAACCCCATAACATGGTCCTCTCTAACTATGAAGGGAAGATTGGGACCACTTTAGGTGTCTTACAGGTTGACTTGACTGTGGGTACAGTGACAAGACCCACCTTGTTCATGGTGGTCGAAAGTAAAGCTAACTACAACCTTCTGCTAGGAAGGGAATGGATTCATGGCATTGGGGCAGTACCTTCATTAATGCACCAACGCATAACAATCTGGAGGCCTGATGGAATAGTTGAAAACATTGAGGCTGATCAAGGCTACTTTAAGGTGCCTGTTAATCTTGTTGATGGTTCTGAGTTCGACAAAAATTTGGCGCATATTGCGCCTTGTACTCCAGCAGAATTCGATCTCTCCCCAGATGATCACGCATTCTGTTCATTGCACTTGCACCCACTGGAGGGGTTTCGATGGGACAGAGAAGTCGTAAGAGAAGAAGGCAACGTCCCATACTATGGGCTGCCTGAGGTTGACCCCACATGCTGGGGGAGTGAATTCAGTAACAATGACTGAATTCGACGCATTATAAAGAATTTTGGCCTATGTGGCCGAATCCAAGTTACAAGCGGCTTTAGAGGCTGCACACAACCACATGGCTGTCAAAGCCAGAATTCAAATTTGTGAAGTAGGCCCTGGTAAGGACTTTGAACCTGAGCCACCTGATGGGCCTCAAATTGAAGACAAGACCAAAGGCTTGATGCTGTGTATGATGGTGAGCCTTTAGGTTTTGAAAAGGATCCACTATCAGATAATATTAAAATGTTGGCGCAAGATCCTTTGGAAGAAATTGACTTGGGTGAAGGGGGAGTGAAAAGGCCTACTTATATTAGTGTTAATCTCAACCCACTGCTCAAAGTCGAAATAGTCCAATTATTGAGGGAATTCAAGGATTGCTTCGCTTGGGACTATGATGAAATGCCTGGTTTGAGGAGAGAGCTTGTCGAACATAAGTTGCCAATCATACCTGGGAAAAAGCCAGTCAAGCAAAATCCAAGACGGTTTGCCCCAACAATCCTTTCCAAGATCAAAGAGGAAATCTAAAGGCTACTTAGGTGCAAGTTCATCCGTACAGCTAGGTATGTCGAATGGCTAGCTAATATTGTACCAGTCATTAAAAAGAATGGTTCTTTAAGGGTTTGTATAGATTTTAGAGATCTAAATTCTGCAACCCCTAAAGATGAATATTTTATGCATGTGGCAGAAATGCTGATTGATTCCGCTGCAGGACATGAATATTTGAGCATGTTGGATGGTTATTCTGGTTATAACCAAATATTCATTGCTGAGGAAGATGTCCCAAAAACTGCTTTTCGATGTCCAGGGGCATTAGGTACTTACGAATGGGTAGTGATGCCTTTCGGTCTAAAAAATGCTGGGGAAACTTACCAGAGAGCAATGAATTCGATCTTTCATGATTTTATTGAGACTTTTATGCAAATATATATTGATGATATTGTTGTTAAGTACTTTTCAGGAAAAGATCATATAAGCCATCTTCGACATTCCTTTGAAAGGATGAGAAAGCATGGCCTGAAAATGAATCCTCTCAAATGTGCTTTTTGTGTGCAGGCAGGGGATTTCTTAGGCTTTGTGGTCCACAAGAAGGGGATCGAAATCAACCAGAATAAAACCAAAGCCATTATGGAAGCAAAAGCGCCATCAACAAAAAAGGAATTGCAATCTCTCTTGGGCAAAATAAATTTCTTGAGGAGATTTATATGTAACTTAAGTGGGAAAACGCAAGCCTTTTCACCGTTGATGCAGAAACTAGATATAGCATGATTGAAAAATTATGTTTATGTTTGTATTACTCTTGTACCAAATTGAAGCATTATATAAAACTAGTTGATGTGTATGTTTCTTCTCGTTATGACGTTATTAAACATATGTTGTCCAAACCTATCTTGCATAGTCGAATTGGAAAATGGGCATTAGCATTAACTGAATATTCTTTAACTTATAAGCCTTTAAAAGCTGTTATAGGACAAATAGTGGCAGACTTTATAGCTGACCATTTTATAAATGAGACCCCCCTGAACTATCTTGATGTGGAGCCTTGGAAGTTATATTTCGACGGGTCAAGCCACAAAGATGGGACAGGGCATAGGAGTACTTGTTATTTCTCCTAGTAAAATTCCAACAACACTTAAGTATAAAATTGAAGGTCGTTGTTCTAACAACGAAGTTGAATATGAAGCTTTAATTGCTGGACTTGAAGTATTGTTGGAATTGGGGACAACTCACGTCGAAATAATGGGAGATTCAGAACTGGTCATAAAACAAGTGACCAAAGAGTACAAGTGCATAAAAGAAAATTTGATTATGTACTTTGTAGTTGTGAATCGACTGTTGAAAAAGTTCGACGCAGTTATGTAAGAAACTAAGCTTGGATATGTTGACGAAGACAATTTCGCAATTCTGGCAGTTGATAGTATAACTGACAAGGATTGGAGGAAACCTATAATGGATTACCTGAAAAATCCAATAGCTTCGACAGAAAGGAAAATCAAGTATCAAGCTTTAAGTTATGTCTTGTTGGGTAATGAATTATTCAAAAAGACTCTTGAGGGAGTATTGCTTAAGTGCCTCAGTGAGGCAGAAGCATACTTAGCCCTTTCGACTGTCCATAGTGGGGCATGTGGGGCACATCAGGTAGGCCATAAAATGAAATGGTTGTTGTTTCGACAAGGCATGTATTGGCCTACCATGTTAAAAGATTGTATTGAATTTGCTAAGGGTTGTCAGGAATGTTAAGTTCATGCTGGCATTCAACATGTCCCTGCGAGTGAATTACATTCTATAGTGAAACCTTGGACTTTTAGAGGATGGGCTTTGGATTTGGTCGGAGAGATTCGACCAGCATCATCGAAAAATCATAAGTACATTTTAGTAGGTATTGATTATTTTACCAAGTGGGTCGAAGCTATCCCATTACCAAATGTTGATCAGGAAGATGTGATTGAATTTATCCAGAAGCACATCATCTATAGGTTTGGAATCCTAGAGACAATTACGACAGACCAAGGATCAGTCTTCACTGGTCGAAAGATGCAAGAGTTTTCTAAAGAAATGGGATTCAAGCTTGTAACCTCCACACCTTATTATGCTCAAGCTAATGGCCAAGTCGAAGCAGCAAATAAAGTAGTTATTGGGTTGATAAAAAAGCATGTGGGGAAAAAGCCAAGAAATTGGCATAGGACATTGGACCAAATACGCTAGGCATGTCGAACGTCCCCTAAAGAGGCAACTAATACTACCCCATTTCGACTGACTTTTGGTCATGATGCAGTTTTGCCTGTGGAGATTTATCTTCAAATAATAAGGAATGTTGGTTTTCGACAGTATCAGCAGATCATAGATTCCTATGGTTTTCCAGTGATCATCTTTGACCCTTTCCATTCTGGTCATCCAAAGGTCAAAATCCTTTAAAGGATTAACAGCTCTTACCAGCCTCGTACCATCATGAAGGTACCTCAGATCCATTTTTGTCAGAGTGGGTGTATTAGGAGAGGCTCCTTCCTCATTAGAGTTGCTTTTTTGCCCTAAAGGTTTAGACTTACGGTAAGAAGGAAAGAACTCAGACAGTTTTTCATTGTTGGGTTTTACATCAGCTAGGGGGCCACCTAAAGCATAGGGTTTATCAGAGACAAGGAGAGGGATCATTACCTGAGATTCATAAATCTTCTTTGTTTCTTCAAGAAGAGGTTCCGGCAAGAACTGTTGGTTCTTTACCACCTTTGGTCCAGGGATGTTTGAAAATGGCGGGAGAGTTTGCTCGAACGGAATGGTTTTACCCTTTTGGTTTTTCGTTGCTTGGGGAACTGTTTGAGAAGACGCCATTGTTGGAGGTTGAAGAGAAAACGAGAGTGTGTTCTGGGTTTCCTTGAGAGTTTAGAGAGTAAGAGAAATAAGTTGCAGAAAGTTTGAAAATGCGAAAGTTTGTAAAATTGGGGAAAAAGGGTATTTATAGATGTGTGGAAGACGAGGGGACTGTGAATCCACTGTTGAAATGGATACGATAGTGGGACGCGTGTCCTCTTTTGAGATCGTTGGATAGTGGTGGTTGTGGTCAGACTGTAAATGCTTAGTCCCAAGAAAATTGATGATGAAAACTGTTCACGAATACGGCTGAAAAGACGTTTGGAGATTTGCCATCATGACATGACGTCACAAGCATGGTTGAAAGAAACTGAATAGTTTCTAAATCGTGGGTTGGTCAGTTGAGACCATGTTTTCCATAATCGAATGAGCACGCGTCGAAAATTATGTTATCAAAAAATGACCTTCCTACCAATATTGGCGAAAGGGCATTTTTGGGGGGCAATTTGTTAACTCCTAATTTCGACGCTACATGATTTCAGGCAATGGCTTTAAAAGAAGTTATTCTTTAAAATAATAATTCTAGAAAAAGAAGGCTTCGACTAAGAGGGCCTTCGACCATGTTTGTGCAATGCCTGAGTCGAATGGAAGGATTTCAAGACTTTAAATCTTGATAAGTCCAAGGAGTCAAGTCGACACGGTGAAGTGGATATGGATAATGCGCCGCAGTTATAACTGAATAGTGGAGGGAAGTTCCACTATTTGAATTTGAAAAGAGGACAGGTGGCGAAGATTCAGATCGTGAAGACGTGCAAAGTGCCAAGTGGCGTAATCTAAGAATAAAACCGTTAAAGGGTGGTTATATTAGAGTATTATAAATAGGTTAGTCTTAGAGTTAGAATAGTGTGAAAAAATCAAATTGTACAAGTAACTCTATATTCACTCAAAGTATCCAGTGTGTCGAGAAACCAGTGAAGTGAGAATGTACGTGATTGTAATCACCATTACCTTTTATTGCAATGCAATTTACTTTGAAGTTTCTGTTTCAGATTCTTTACTTTGAAATCTCTTTTCATGAACTTTTACCTTTCAAGTCATTTACATTACCCAGTCCTTACTTTACAGTTTTACATTAAAAGCCTTTATTTTCAAGCATTTACCTTTTCTGCATTTTATGATCTTTATGCATTTCTTTCCAACATTTAACTCCAGTTTTCTTTACCAAACTTTTTTACATTCAGCCCTTTTGCTTTTCTTTGATGTATTGTTTGACTTAGTCATTTTCTTTATCTTTATCGCTTTCCTTTACACTTCAAACACCCATTTTATTTATGTGCATTGTCGAAAGGCATCTTTTATCAAATTGCGAAATATTCTAAATACACATACAACACATGTCCTAGGATCAATTTAATCGATCCTGTAAGTTACTAGAACTTTATAGTTTTAGAAGATCAACGGTTGTTTACCAATTTTCAAGGTAAACAACATGACTAGGATCTCATTCACTGAGAATAAAGGGTGCTTAGTTTAGATGCAGGCCGATTAATGACCTACCACCACCTTTTTGACTTACCTAAGAGATTTGCTAGAGGTTGTAAGCAAAAGGTGGGACGAGACATCTTGTGATGGAGGCGCTCACCCTCCAAATAGCCAAAGAAGGGAGAAAGGTCCCTCGTGGCCTTCGGAAGACAACCATATATAGCTACCAAGGGAGGAATGGTGGGTGGAGATCATGTTCTGACGGCTAGAGATCTTCAACCCTCGTTGTGGAATGACCATTCTTTTAGTGTGGCTGAATTCACCAAGTGTTGCCTGTAACGCCCCGTTTTATTTTAAATTATTTTTAGTGATTTAATTATGTGAAGTCGTGTGTATAAATGTGATTATGTGTGATTTGTTGTATTTGGGGATACCCTTGGTGTGGAGTAGTAACCTTAAGAGTAGACCTTGAGGGTGGAGGAGTGTGTGAGCATTTGCGTAGAGATTGGTGGTGTGAGAAGTAAAACTAAATAGAAATATTAGTGATAATTATTTAATTATTTAATATTAGGTGGATATTAGTTCAATTAGATAATTGTTGGAAATTATTATTATTATTTTAATTAGATGTGAGTAATAATAATAATAATAATAATAATAATAATAATAATATAACGAAATGAAATAAAATGAGATATTAGGTGTGTAGAGATTTGAAGGGCATGATAGTAATTGTATGAGGATGAGTGAGGGTAAATGAGGAAAACCATAGGTTAGGGATTTTATAAAGGGAGTTGGAGAAGATTGGAGTCAGTTTTCATCGTACGTGAAACTGGAACAGAAGGTGAAAGAGACTAGGGCAAAGAAGAGGAAGAACTCCATTAGAGAAGGGAAAAGCTCATAAGTCTAAGGTAAGGGTGGGGTTTTGATCTTCTAAGGGATAGTATGTTGAATAATGGGTAAGGGTTTAGGTCCTTACATTGTGGGTTGTTGTGTTCTTATATTCTATGATTGTTGTGAAGTAATGGATGACGATAATGTTTAATATATCAATATGTGATGAATTTTTGTTTGCCTATATGTGTGATAATCTATCTGTTTTGGATTGTTGATAAGTTTCCTCCATTGTTGAGTTTTGAAGGTTTGAGTCGTAGGTATGAAATTGATGATGATATGATGTTAATCCACAAGTAAAACAAGGGATAATTGATTTTTAGAATGTTAATTTAGTATAAAATTGAGTCTATGATGATGGAATTTCGTAACATAGGTTCTAGTATGTTAAGCCAGCGTGAAAGCGCTTTTTAAAAAGTGATTTTTAAAATTCGTAACAGCATGCGTCGACCTGAAGGTCCTGTGCGTCGAATTGAAGCTTCTAGAAACGAATACTTTGAAAACCATAACAACATGTGTCGACCTGAAGGTCTTGTGAGTTGACCTGATGCTTCGACGCATAGGAAAAATGCTAGAAACGGTTTCGATCATAACTTTTTAACCGTATATCCAAATGACAAACCGTTTAAAGTGTTGGAAAGCTAATAAGTAAAAGTTTAACATGGTATAATTAGGTGAATCGTTTTCCTAATATTTTTATGTCTAATATGTTAAGAAATGTGATTATTACTTGTTGTGTACGTTAAGAAGTCTTGTTGTAAGTCACGAATCTTGAGTGTTGTTACAAAGATGTTGTTGTGGCGTTAATGGTGGTAATATGAGTATGTTTTAATGACGTTGTTGTGATTGCATTATATATATATATATATATATATATATATATATATATATATATATATATATACACACACGCACACACATATACATATTATATGAAATATATTTTTATGCTTGTTGGCTAATTTGGGCTGTGTATAATAACCATGGTGGTGGATTATTGTGCACGATGATGTTATCGTTGTTGCATGCATAAATAGTCACATTACATACATTTGTGGACAGATGGTCCGTTGTTGGTGAGCCTAAAATCCCATTGTGTGGATTGGGCCGATAGTTGATTCAGAGGTGATGGATCAGTGAGTGGTTCTGATCCTAGGAGGTGGAGATCAGAATGGTGAACATGAGTGTTCACAAAAATTAGTACCACATGCATAAGCATTGAGTCAGGTGTGAGTCTCATTGCATTAGATATTATCTATGTTGATATGTTGCTAAATATGTGGTGTTGTGTGATTAATTGGACTTGCTATGTGTCATACCCCAAATTTTGACCACTAAGATCTCCCATCATTGTGCAAATCATCATAACAATATGGATGAACCATCATACCTCATCAGTCTCCCCAAAGATGGGTGAGCATCCACTACTATCAAACTTAGGGTTTCAAGCCCTCTCAGAGTTCTTAGACAAAGGATCAATCAAGAATTGACATGATCTTCAACTTGTATAAACCTCTCAAACATCCATAATGGATCAAGAGGACTTCCACTTTAAGGATTAAGCACAAGGTTGCTCCCTTCTAGGTGGATCAAGCTTCAGGATCGCCAGTGTCACCAAATTAGGGTTTTGGTCGACCAGGGCCTCCAGATGGAAATTTTCATCTGGTCATGAGCCAAAGATCTAAAACATAACCTAATATGCTCCATGGAACCTCATAAACCCAATCATTAAGTTAATTTTGCCTCAGGGGATGCATTCATCAAAAATCAGGAATTAGGGTTTCTTGACCTAATTCACCCCTAAGTTGACTTTTGGGACCAATTATGAACCAAGACCTCAAGAGAGGATTTTAGGATCTCCAATATGCCATATTGATCCATTTGGAACAATGTATTAATCCAAGAAGTTTGAGCAACAAGTTTCAATTTCATCTGAACCACAGTTAAGGTTTCGCAGGAAAAGTCAACTATAACTTTGACTTTTGACCAGGACATGCTCCCAAGCCCTAAGACATGATTCAATATCCTCTATACCACCCATGGAACATGTCCATTAAGTTTGATTTAGGTCAAGGACATGATTTCTTGAAGAATTGCACAGTTTGGAATTCATCTAACAAAAAGTCAACTGTGCACAAAAGTCAACTTTGACTTTTTGAGATTTTTCACAAAAATGGATTTTTAACCCTAAAATGATGTTTATGTATGATTTGAATTATCATTCATCAAGAAAAATCAAAGAAAATGGGATAACTTCTAAAAGGGGTAACCATAAAAACTTAGAAAATTTTCTAAGTTATGAAAAAAAAGTGACAAAGGTACCAACTTTGGAGGATCATAACTCCTAAACCACAAAGCCATTTTTTCCCATCCAAGGCTTGATTCGTAGATCTCATTGCCCTCTACAAAAGCTTCATACTGACCTATGTCCAAATTCCTCATGGATTTTGAGTTATGGAGTGATCAATATCAAGAAAAGTCATTTTGTTCCAACACTTGGTGAAAATTTTACTAAGTCAGATTTTGCCTTACTTTTTTCCAAATGTAGGGACATTTTTCACTTGAATCCAAAAAGTATCAAAACTAAATATGGTCAAACAGTTGTTGTATCATATAAGAGCTTTCCAAAATGGCCAAGAACATCACCAAATTCAACTTGAGCCATGAGATATGACATTGGCAAGTTGCCTTGCTGAAATCTGTCAAGGCAAGACAGATTTTTACAATTTTGCTCAATTTGCCAAAATCAGCCAATTCCAAGCCTTGTCATCACCTTGGACACATCTGAGGATTGAATCTTAAGGGGACAATCACTGAGCCAAGCCTCCAAAGTCCTTGGAACAAGAAATAACATGTTGAACCTAGAATTGCCCAAAATAGGGACAAGACTTCAATTTTGGATTGGAGCATTCAATGGAAGCATCAAGGTGGCATGGACTGAGCCATTCTCAACTGAATTCAGTCAAGACTTATCCAAGACCAAGGGGACCAGCAGCCTGTGCCCTAACCTCTAGTCAATGGCTAGAGGAGACTTGGATTTTCATTTGCCAACATTGGCCAAACCTACTCAGCAGTTGCCATTCACTATTCCTTGCAAAACAAACTTGCTCTACTATAAATAGAGCTCAACTATGATCAGTTTAAGTACACCAAAGGCCTACAACACTTGCCTTTCTCAAAATCCACTTCTCACTCTCAAAAATGCCTTTCTTAGCAAGTCACTATCGGGTTTTTCATTAGAGAGCAATTCCACTCAAACCAATCACACACACACCTCATATACATCATATGTGAGCTGATCAAACACTTAAGCAACATCTGGAACACTGATTTCTCAGAATCACCAGTCAATTGCTCAAGGTTTTAACCAAGTTGCAGTTGAGATGCCATGAAGTGATCCAGCCAATTTCCATCAAGTCCAAGCATTCAAACACACTCCATAGGGTGTAAGGAAGATGTTCAGATCATCACAACTCATCTGTAACACCTCCAACTCAGAAATCAATGTGCTCTTGCTGTCACGACCTAGAGGTAAGCCTAAACTTGGTGATCTCTCAATCTATGCATATTTCCTCGCACAATACTTTTGCCAAATGTTCATAATCATACATGGAATGTTTCCCCTCAAGTAATTGCTTTGTTTGAATCGTGTATTAAAAATCCCAGCCTTCATGCAGAATTTAGGGTTCTTGAGGATTTTTCGCGATTTCTTGTTTTATGCTTAATTTAAATGAAATTAATTGCCATAGACATGATCGTGAGGTTGAAACGAGTTGATTGGTATGTGGATTGCATGATATAATCAAGTATTCAGTGAGATTGGATAGAAAATGCAAATCTGGGCAAGGCAGAAAACGCGCGTGTTCTTGGTCCATGTTCTTGGCGCCATTTTCATAAATTCAAATATTTGAATTTTGTGATTTTATTTAATTGATTCAAAAATTAATTTCTCTCTGAGTTTTAATGATTTTGAGTTGATTCTTTTTTTAATAATTCACAAAAATGTTAAAATATTTTATTTTCCCAAAAAATCCCAAAAATATTATTTATTTCATATAATTGATATTTTTGCAAAGAATTAATATTTTAATTGTTTTTGACATTTTGAATATTTTTTCCACCTTGATTTTGCAACTTTTAATGCCTTCTAATTATTTTGTAGGTCAATACTTAATTTTTGAAGCATTAATCCAAGATCACAATTTATTTTCCATATGTTAAACAATTTTGATCATTTTAATTGAATTTTTATTCAATTAAAATACATTTTGAAAACAAATTAGGGCTTTTGGATTAATTCAACCCTCATAAATCATTTTCAAAACTCTTGGGCCTCTTGAGAGAGTGTAAGACCCAAATCCCCTTGTACAAACTATTTTGGGGCCTCACTTATTGTATAAGTCCCCCTGTACAAGTAAACGGCACGATCGTCGTCTTTTAAATCAATTGGGCCTCTCCTCGAGCTATAAGACCCATTCAAAACCTTTTGGGCCTCTATTAGAGTGTAAGACCCAACCCCCTTTGAAAACCAAACCATTTTGGGCCTTACTCATTGTATAAGACCCACTGCGTTTTCAAAAATCTCGGCGCGATCGCCATTTTAAACGAAAAAATCATCTGGGCTTACCCTCGTGTTATAAGCCCCACTATTTTTCTTTTGGGCCTCTAATAGAGTGTATGACCCAACCCTTTGTAAATACAACCTAGTTTTGGGCCTCACTTATGGTATAAGTCCCGTTGTATTTCAAAAAGTTCGACGCGATCATCATCCGTTGAAAAACAAATCTTGGGCCTACCCTCGAGTAGTAAGACCCATTTCTTTTCTTTAAACCTTTTGGGCCTTTTGAGAGAGTGTAAGACCCATCCCTTTGTACAGAAAACAACTCTTGGGCCACAATCCCTTGTATAAGTCCCTCTGTACAAATTCAAACAGTGCGATCACTGATAAAACCCTAGGCCTCTCCTTGAGCTGTAAGCCCCGAATCTTTCTTTTTCAAAGCACTTTCTCCTTTGATTTTGAATATACTGTTGTTTTCAATCTTTCTTTGTTGAACAACTAACCAAACAGCATGGAAGCTCTACAACCGAGTAAGTGTTTATACGCTTTCATTTATCGCTTTCATATACACATAACTGTATTGTGGGGCTATTTCGTTGTAAGTCTTCTTTCATAAACTCATATCGACTGTGTAATAATAGTATAGATATTTAGAGTTTCCTCGGCAAATACGTCTAGCACTAGGTAAAGCCGCTTCAATTATTCATAGAGATAGACAATACTAGATCTCCCATAGGAGCACCAGATACAGTCTTCTCTTCGGCTGTCCTCCTTAGGAATTGTCAAGAAACTCTACCTCCCCAGAGATGAATGTATTCTCCGTGAATGGCATCTCTTGAGTTTCTTCCAAATTCTCGAACTTTCCTGGCTTGATCTATTCCTTGTGAATAGCCTGTCTTGAATTTCTCGGGGTTTAGGGACCCAAAGGCTTCTTAAAAGCATCGGCCTCCTCTTGGGCATTGTACAAGGACCCACGGGCTTCCTAAAAAGCATCTTCGCCTCCTCTTGGGCTTAGTACAAGGACCCGTCGGCTTCTTAGAAGTATTCACAACCTCCTCTTAGGCTTCGTAAAATAATCTCTTCCTCCGGGAATGATAGCCTCCTCTTGGGCTTCATACAAGGACCACTCGGCTTCTTAAAAGTTTCCAGCCTCCTCTTGGGTTTCGTACTAATTGTCCCGACGACCTCCTAAAGGTATAGGAACAGAAATCAGTCATCTTAATAGAACAGTCTTTCCAAGAGTCTACTACTGTTTCTCAAAGCATAGTACAAAAGATAAAACTCCAGACTTGGACAGTCTAATTTCCTTGAGTCTCAAAGACATTCTCAAGCCCCTTTCAAGAATAGGAAGACACCCGCAGACTTGGACAGTCTCAATACCCTTTGGATTCCTCGTTTCCTTAAAGAACAGGAAGCAATCCCGATTCTCAGATTAAACCCATGAGTACAGTGTTACTAATATAAGAACTGATTTTCTCTCTGAACCAACATACTGGACCTGTCACTTAACTGAGACAGCAACCCTAGCCTCCTCTTGGGCTTTGTACAATGATTCTCCCCAGCGGAGCTAACTCCTTTTAGCCTCCATCTCGGGCTTTATACGAGATACCAAAAGACTCTCTTGTTGAGTCAAACCCCTTTTAACCTCAATCTCGGGCTTCGTACGAGATAAAAAACACTCTCTTGTTGAGTATAAAAGACTCTCTTGTTGAGTCCAACCTTTAACCTCCGTCTTGAGCTTTGTACAAGACACATATAAAAGATTCTCCTGTTGAGTCAACCCTTTTAGCCTCTCTCTCGGGCTTTGTACGAGACACACATAAAAACCCTCTTGTTGGGCCAATAGCCTCCTCTTAGGCTTTGTATAAGAAAACCACTGGTTGATCCAATCAATCTTTTAGCATCAAAGTTGTGCCTCGTTCACAGTACACAAACATCAACAACTTCTTTCCTTTCATCTAATCGCTGTAAGCGGCAAGCCTCTGGATTATTTACATCCACGCCACTGTCCCTCTTTTAGCATGAGAAATTCCTAAGGAAATATGACATTGCTCTAAACTGAGTTAAAGTCTTCTCCTTCAGGTTGGAAATCCCCTATAAAGTAAATTATGGCATTGCTGGATTCACAAATCCCGGTTAAAGTAATTCTCCTTTATAAACAGTTGTGACATACAAACCCCTCTTTAGAGATGACAAGTTCTCTCTAAAGTCAACACTCTTTTAGCTTCATATTCTGGGCTTTGAACAAGATACAAATAGACTCTTTAGCTTCATATCTTGGGCTTTGAACAAGATACAAATTACCTTTAGCTTCACGTCTTGGGCTTTGAACAAGACACCAAAACACCATTTCCTCCCGTAGAATAGGAGGAACTACGAACGCTCTGATTTCCTTGTTTCGGTAAACGGGAATACGTAGGCATAAGATTGAAAGAAAAATCTTAGCGAGCACACTAAACAAAAACCCAAAATCCCATCATAAAACATCAGTCTTAACATCATGTCCAGGTACCATTATGGAGAAATAACCTAAGAGAGACCCCGAATCTTTGTAGCATCTGTAAACCAACAGTTTTGACTGTTTAACCTCAGTATGCAAGCAGGGTTAATTGGAGACATCTATTTCCCTTCCTTCATCAGCTTCAATAGGATAAAAAATGAATCGAGTTGTAGTACCAGAGCGATCGTGCTTCGCAACCACATCCAAAAATCACTCGCTACACTATGGTGTGATTTCCATGTTGGTTGGGGAATAATTTGAATGACGTTATTGGGTGATAAATATGAGATAATTGGCTGATTTGTTGTGTATTATCTTATGCTTGGATAACTTAGTGTTGATGTTGAGCGTGTTGTGTTGTAGAATGAGTGACAATGCATGTGATAACCTGATGCATACTATTTATCATGCTTTCCTTTATATTATCATGATATCTCACCCCTTCTGTTTGAATATTGCCTCCATGTGGGTAATATGCAGATACTCCGTAGTAGGACTCAGATGTGAGTTGAAGATGGAGTCTTCTTACTCTTTTTCTTTATAGTTGGCGTCTGCTCTGATTGTAGCACTTTGGAGTCCTTGGAACGCGTTTTTTATTTATAGTTTCTTTGAGATTTGTGGACATCTCTCTTATTATGTGATTCCATGACAACTTTTATGTACCATGAGACAATAAATGATTTTTATTATTCTGTTGCAATAAAATTAACATTAAGAAATGTCGGGTTTTTATAATTATACGAAAATATAAGTGTTACATAGTTAGTCTGATGAGCAGGTTTTGTATGTTGGCTGTAACATCCTAAGTTTGTATGTGTTTAATTTAATTACTTTGATGTTTTATTTAAAAATATTACGGGGGAAAGTTAGGGTGTTACATTGCCTCCCCTTTCCATAGAATTTTCCTGGTGACTATCGGTCACTGATTTGATGAGACTTTAAGAAGTACAAATGTTGAGATGTCTCCTGGTGGAGATAGTCTAGTGGGAAAAACACCTCCAGACGATTGTCGAGTTGTAGTTCATACTTGATTTTTTCATAGGGTGCATTCAAAAGCGTCATAGGGCGATGACGGCTGTGGTAAATGAACGGGATGATTTGAAAGCCCTCGTCAAGAAGGTGGATTTTACAACACGAACCTATGCTCAGAAGGGGGGAACGTTTGAAGGAATCTTTGGAATTTATCTTTCTCCCTCTCTTTAGAAAATATTCTTATTCACTTCTAATTGCCTTAGTGCTATTAAGTGAAACTCTACTTGTGAGAGAAATATTTTTGTAACTGGTCATGTTGGTCATTTATATTCTCAAGGGTGAGATACCTTTAAGAGATTGAGTTTAGTTCTTGAGATCAACCTGTTATAAAATCTTTGTTCTTGGTTTATTAAGCGTTGTCGGAAAAAAAACTCGGTTTTGGTTATTGAGATCAACCATAAATCTCTAAACGATTTGATAGTTTAACCTGTTTTAAAAGTTGTCATTTGGTTATGATAATCCTATTAAAATCTCAAGATTAGATTGTAATAAGGTTCGTGAGCATAACCTTCAAAAGTTATACATCTATAGTGAAACTCTCAAGAATACCTTTTGAGGATAATACTAGGCCAAGTTTTGGTCAAACCTGTATAAATCTCTGGTGCAATCTTTCTAACCCTACCAATTTATTTTTTGCAATTTACCTTTTAACATTTTATTTCCGATGTGATTACTCACCTAAAAATTAATATTATGATATTATCGAGAAAGGATAAAATTAATCATGAATTTTGAATACCACAACTCACCCCCTCTTATGTTTGAAGTCACTTGTCCTATAGAAATGAGTCCATATAGAAGAGTATTCTTCCAGAGGAAGGACTGGTCTCAATCTCGACCTCTCTTTTTTGGAATTTAAGACAAGGGCGCCTTCGCCACTGTCAAAGTAGTCACATCATCGATAAACTAGTCAACCTCATGCGTATAAGTAGAAGTCTCAGAAGTTGAGATGAGAGACAATGTTATAGCAAGAGCATTGGTTGTCAGAGGGAGCACCACAACCTTGATGCCTTAGGCGTCAGCAAGATCATAAAGCCACTTCAGCTTGTCCATCTTATCTACAAAAGGCAATTACACATGTAAAAAAACTGCAAGACCTCGTCCTCACCAAAAATATCTCTCGTCTCATCCTGATTGTCTGCACTCAAAATGGCATAAGTGTCAATCCATTTCTTCTTCATCTCAGAATGAGGAAACTCATCGGGCCCAAATCCCTCTTCATAGTCGAGCCCCTAAAACCAAGAATGCAAGTCTTTCTTCATCATTGCCTTGTTAATGGAAAAAGGGTCTAGCCTGGTGCAGTAGGGATGGATGTCTCGATTGAAGTGAGATGAAGATTAATACTTCAGAAACGAACTCTTACAAAAGCAAGAAGACTCAACAGGGGATTAACACAGAGTGAGATGTGCCTCTAATGTAAAGGTCCTTACCAGCAAAAAGCACCCCATAAAATCACCCAAGTTCAGGGTGAAAGGGTCGAACTAAGGATTATCTGGGTAGAAACTAATAAGGCCTTTGACATAGAAGTTGTCTTGAGAGAAGCATTGTAAGTGGAATAACTTAAGGAGCAATCTAAGGGAATGTTTCTAAAATTTACGCT
Source organism: Lathyrus tuberosus (assembly GCA_022829125.1). Taxonomy (NCBI): domain Eukaryota; kingdom Viridiplantae; phylum Streptophyta; class Magnoliopsida; order Fabales; family Fabaceae; genus Lathyrus; species Lathyrus tuberosus. Next base: position 896,730 of record JALAZF010000716.1, on the reverse strand, counting down.
CGACACACAGTTGGAATACCCTCATATAGGCCCAGGACCTCAGATGAAACTGAGAAGGAGAAACTTTTAAATGTTTTAAGATGGCAACTTTGAAGTCGGAAAATGGTAGTCGCAACCCTATCCTTCTGAGCAAGCATTTATAAAGCGGAATCGCGCAGTCATCGAAAGTGATGCATGTCCTCTTCTTTTTGACCTCCTGAAAGAACATACCAATACTGAGGGTTACCAACCACAATGCCAACAACCTTAGTTGTCGCTTCAATAATCGGAATATAATTGGTACCTATTACCTCAGCCTTCACCTAGCCATACTTCACCGCATCTGTCTGACCTCGAAGATTCAAATAGACATTCACTTCTGCGTCGTTAGGCTCATAATTATTGGGTTTTAGGGAAAATTAGATGTAAATTTAGTGTGTTATCTCATATGTCGCTTGACCTTTATTTCCTCTTCTGTTGAGATGGGAGGTGCATGAGGACCTCGATATGAGGCACCTATACACCAACGTTTGATAAGAGGTCTTCCAATGAGTTAGATGAAGAGGTTTCTTCTTCTTGGGAATCCTTAGACACCCTTTCTGAATTAGAATCATTAGATAAAAGTATGACCTCTGGTTATAGGTGAACCTGGTCAAGAAGAGGGAGATGAGAATTAAGGGATGTCCATATTCTCAAGGCAAACAAAGTTTCGCTCTTATAACCGCTCACTAAGTTGAGTGTATTATGACTCATCCTAGCTAGAAAATAGGAAACGTTGCTGATAAAAGCTTGAGTTTTGGAGGGTACCTAGTGGCGTGAGATTAATGAAGCGTAGAAACTCTGATCATGGAACTACAATCATCATGATTAATATTCTTAGGAAGGAAGATGCGAAAATGTTTATCAATAAAGTATAGGTGAATGACCTTGAATGCAAAAGATTGCGAAAAGTTTCAAAAACGCTAAACTCTTCATACTTATATGCGAGGGAAGTTGAATGACCTAGATTATCTGAAGAAAAGAGTTACGAAATAAACAGTTATATTCCTCCTCAAAGATACATGGTAACTCGAGTGCACTCAAGTGCACTAGATACGACATACCCTAACTTGTCGCTTCAACCCACATATCAGAAGCAAGCAGTGAAAAGTTTCAATGATGGGAATGTCTTTAATTCACTTGTTCGCAATTACTTTGTCAACTAACTCCAAATGTTTCAGGTCTAGCTCACCTCAAACAACGTCTTGGAGGCCGACCAAAATCGCTAAAGGATTCCCCAACTCACTTAGTACCCGACAAAGTTTGGGGGGCAATTGTTCTAGGTCGGTTAGATGCCCAAATAGCTAAGACCCAATTCATCTCAAATCCACTCCACGTGACCTAGAGTATAAATTAGTTCGCACGAGAAAACAATGTACCATTACTATGAAAAACACCTTTCATAACGGTTGGAAAAGGATACAACCACATCCGACCAACCGTTGTGAGGTAAGGTGTGATTATATGTAAGATACTTTTCACCATGATCGTGCGACCGCGATTAAAAGTCAAGTAGCGTGCAACCTATTACAGCGATTACTTTAAATAATTGTTGTTGTATGTACCAACCTATCACAATAGTTACTTTAAAAAACGGTTGTTGTATGTCTTTTAATAAAATAAAATAAAAATGCAGCAGTAGAACAAGAAGAAGAAGAAGAAGAAGAAGAAAAAGAAGAACAAAAATAAGAACAACAAAAATAACAAGAACTACAACAAGAACAACAACAAAAACAATAATAATAACAACAACAACAACGAGAACAACAACAACAACAACATCAATAAGACTAACAATAAGAACAACAAGAATAATAAGAATATCAACAACAATAACAACAAAAACAATAACAAGAACAACAAGAACAACTAACAATGCTAACTTAAATCCATGTTTTCCTTGTCTCATTCAAGTTAGAGAAGAGGTGATGGAGTTTTGAAATTTGTTAATGAAAGTAATGATGTTTTCGAGTTTTGTTTATGGAAGAAATTATGTTTTCATGCTTGGTTTAGTGGCGAAATAGAGTGTTGTAAATGGAAGATGATGTTTGGAGGTAGATGATAAAGTTCATACAAGTTTTAGGTTTCCCACAGATCACATATGGCAGTGTTCTTGAGTATTGATACTCACTAAATGGATGACAAATATTTATTTAAGAACGGCGAAGAAACTCAATAAACACGCTTAAAAAAATAAATAAAAACAAAATTGTAGGTTCCAACCTATCACAATGGTTACTTTAAACAATTGTTTTAAAAAATGGCATAAAAATAAATAAAAAAACAAAACTATAGGTGCTAGGATTCGAAATCATGACCAGGCGCCACATTTTACCACGGTTGGAAGTTCCAACCATGGTGAAAAGTGTCTTAAAAATAAATATAAAAAAACTGTAGGTGTTAGGATTCGAACTCATGACCAGACGCCACTTTTCACCACAGTTGTTACCTATGACCGTTGTGAAATGTCTTTTAGTAAATACAAAAATAAAATGCAAAAAAATTATCACCATGGTTAACAGGAAGACCGTTGTAAAATGGGTGTTATGAAAGGTTTATTTTCTAGTAGTTTACACACTTTCTAATATCCACTTTTCACTATACTCCTCTTGAATCTTGAACTTACTTGAGTATTGAACTGCTAACAATGCAGGTCCAAGAGATCAACGCTACTGGTTTAAGAGGTTCAGTTCGCCAACTACATCTATTTCTAGTGCCCGAACGAAACTATATATAGATATATTATTGTGTGTGTGAGAGAGAGAGAGAGAGACCAATATTACAATGACTTGTAATAGTCGTTGCAATATGTATTTTAGAAGTTGTATTATTTCTTACGACAATAATTATTGTTGCGATAAGTCACTTTTCCCAATGATAATGAGATTGTCAAGAAAAATAACTTATTACAATGACTTAAATTCTTTGTTGCCATGTGTATGTTGTTGTCAACAAATTGAATGTCGCTGTCAAATATTTTATTTCTTATAGTGTAGATACCATTGTAAGATGTAGAGGGTTTTTACTGGAAAGATTATTGTTAAAATTATTGACCAAGAGACTTCAAACACAAAATATCAGAGTACATTGTAATTAAAAATGTCTTCAAAAATTTAAAGAAAAAAGGTTGATTTTCTTGATTGATTTTAAGAAAGGAAATGAATTAAAGATTAAGAGAAAATAATAAATAACTTAAAATTCAAGAGATAAGGGAAAGGAAATAACACACAATAATTTATATTCGTTATGTCTTAAACCACGTGACACTCTATTCCCCAAGATTTCCCCTTTAGAGTTTCACTAACAACATATCTTTTATCACATGATAATCCCACAACTTTCTTACACCAAGCCTTTATCTAAGTTCAACCTGTAACAGTTTTAATTAATCAGAGTTACAAGAGAATATTACTCTATTTCTTTATAATTGCAGCTCAAAATGATTGATCATCAATTACACGAGTATAAATCTTACTAAGTGTCTCTCAAACTAAAACAATTCTAAGTGTATGAGAAGTCTTTAAGAAGATATTAAGAATAAGAGGAAAAGTTGTATTCAAAATTCTCATGTGTTTTGAAGTGAGCACAAGCCATCCTTATATAGTGAAAAAAATTGGCCATGAAACAACACATATTTGGGCCGAATCTGCATCATAATCAGTTAGATTGAGACTCTAATAGATTATAGCCTAGCAATTTAGGAAATAATTTGCTAGATCTGAAGCCTAATCGATTAAAAAGCTTAATTAATTAGAAAGTGAATTTTCACAATATTCACTTCCTAATTGATTTGTTGAGCTCTATAATTGATTAGTTTTTGGCCCGAATCATATTTAGGAATATTTTGAAAATATATGGAGTTTAGAAAATAATCTGTGTGTGCGTGTGTGAGTGCGTATTATATTAGTATTTTGTGAGCTACCCACATTTATAATTACATAAGATATTATAAAATAGAAAAAAAATATAAAGAAAGGATCACTGACGACCTTTTTGTAGTTGATTTTGTTTCTTGGCGAAGATCTCCAACTTTAAATTATCTTTGCACAGATCACCATAAATCTTCCCACTTTTGATTTGATTAACATATATTTGTTTGCTTGATGATTCTAAGGATTTTGCTTTACTTCCTTTTGTCTTTATCAAAACAAATATTACGTGTAGAACACATATAACAATACAAGTCACTTTTACTAAACTTCATGTTGGAAGTCAATTGCAATAACAATGACTACAATAGAGTTGACCTTGCCTGTGGTTAATCAACTAAAGGAATTCATAACTTTGGTCCCTGCCTGAGAGATGCCAATCTTTTTGGCTATAAACCTTAATGGAAAAAACTCAAGTCTCACATTGGTTAAAGATACAATCTACAAAGGGTTTATATAGAGTGACACCCCTCACCTTACCAACCGATTTTGTAGGGATGAGTTAGGTCAAACTCTAATTCTATCATGGTATCACGAGCTTATCGATTAGGGCCATCCTCCATTTATATATGCGCACCAAGCCCAAAAAGTGTTGGGCGCAAGGGGATGTATTGGAAAAACCAAGTCTCATACTTTGATAATTCGGGCCACCCACCGTTTATATCCACGCATCAAGCCCAATAGTGCTGGGCGTGAGGGGGTGTATTGGGAAAAACCCAAGTCCCACATTGGTTAAAGATACAATCTACAAAGGGTTTATATAGAGTGACACTCCTCACCTTACCAACCGGTTTTGTAGGAATGAGTTAGGCCAAATAGGGACATTACTTGACCTATTAAGGAACGTGGTTGATGATTCATCCCTTTAAATTAAGAGACATGGTTAACTAGTTATAGATAATTAAGATTATTTAGTTTTGATCAGGAAAGTCATATTAGTCATTAGAACGTACTTTGCGAGTCTTTCCCTAGAAAGTAGGGGAACATGGATAACTCACCCCATGTCTGATGCATCATTGAACTCACTCTACCTGTTTTTAGTAATATTAACCCTAGTTACTAGATACTTAACTAATCGACTAAATTTATTGATGTTCATTAGGATTGAATTATAACATAACGATTCATAATCTCTCAAGCATGAGACCGGTAAGAACAAAGTTGTTAAATAAAGATGTAACGATCCATAATCCTCAAGCCTAGAGTCTGTATAGGTGAAGTTGTTAAGTAAATATACAATTATCAAATGGCTTTAACTTATGAATGGCCTTAGTATTTTAGAAGTGAGTGATCAATATGTTTTAGATGTTTTGTTGGATTCAACCGTCTTAATATTTTGGATGTTATTTTAAATATTATATTGGATAAATAGTTATATAAGTTTCTTTTATGTTGATAGACATTGAGAAGTTTTTATTTATTAAAATTATATACATTCATCATTTGTAATTACAAGAAACAATTTATCAATTTAGTCTATATTTTTTTTTTATCTAAATTATACCAAATTTTATTCAAATTTCTTATTTTATCCAAATTCATCAATTTAATCCCTGTATATGACTAATTATTGTCCAATTAATCTTTATTATACCAAAATTTTATAAAATAAGTTTTTACACATATGAAAAATAAAAAATACATTCATCAATGTAGTTCATATATTTGACAACTACTTGTCAAAAAATGTTTATGTGCTTATCCAATTTATATCAAATAACTAATTAGAAAATAAAATTAAGAATATTGGAGAAGAATAAGGAAGAATAAGATTGAACAATAATAGATAATATGGATGCAAAATAAGATGGTTGTTCGGTATGTGACATTTAATTTCCTACACAAGCATTGTTAACACATTTAAATCACACAAATTAACAAAGAGATCTAAGTGAACAAAAATATTTGACATAATTAACAAATATTTTTTTAATATTAGTCGAGCTAGGGGCATGTTGTGAATATTTTATATAGAAGACAAATTTGACGATTGAGTTGTGAGTAATGTGGCAATGAACACGCCATATAACAATGCTTATACTATTAGTTTACATAGAGTAATAAAGGGATTAAATTGAAAAACATTTACCATGACAACTAAATTGGAATATTAATATAATTATGATACATAACTATCGAGTGCAACATAAAAGGGGATAATGAATTATGTTTTATGAATTATTCTCGTTATTTTGCAAATATTCTTATTTTTTTTTTTTTTTCAGAATAACAATGATGAACTTAGAACATAAATGCTAAAAAAAAGTGCAAAAAAGTACAAGACACAAGAAAGTGCAAAAACTTAAGGGTACATCTAGTCCTTTTTAAATTTTGAAGGATTTTTCTACTAAGTTAGATATTTGTACAAGCCTCACGCCAAGACCTCATATTGAAATATTATAACACACATATACACACACACGCACACGCGCACATATGCACGCGCGTGCGCGCGCACACACACACACACACATCAAACCTATAGTGGACTTTGAATCAATTATATTCAAAGGACCTTTTCCAAAATCACCAAACACTATGGTGATTCTCACATAAACTAAAAAACATACCACTTTCTATTTACAATACTTTTTAAAAAGTACAACACTTTCTGTTTACAACACTTTTTAAAAAGTACACCACTTTCTATTTATAACATTTAAAGAAAACACGCCACTTTCTTCTACAATCGCTTGACACCACACCTTTGTGATCAAGTTACAACAAAATGATACTTTTGAATAACAATTGGCTTTGAACAATGACTTAAAAGTCGCTTCTATAACTATACAAAAAAATTGTATTATTTTCAATGGTAATAGTTGTTGTTGGTGATAACTCATTTTTGCTAACAATAATTTGATATTTTAGAGAGAGAGAGAGAGAGAGAGAGAGAGAGAGTTATTACAATGAATTGTATATTTTTGTCAAGAAGCCTAGTGACTATAATTCACTCTTTAAAGGTAAATAAGTGGGATGTCGCGGGTTCGAACCTGCGCCCCTGCATTTGTTGTCCATGCATAACTGCCAACTGAGTTGTCTTAACGAGACAAAAAAAATATTTTTTTTAGAAAAAAGAAAAATGAATTAATGAGAAAAAACAAGCATAAGATATGCCAAATTTCAAGAAAGTTTCACCAAACCACAACAATTAAAACCAACTGCCACTCTACTAAATGTTTGTTTAGGTGTTGGTTTTTGGAGGAAAATGTAACACCCCGTTTTTTTTTTTTTTTTTTAAACATCAGAGTCAAAAGTTTAACGAATTCCAAAACAACGGAGCATGTTACTTTCAAATGCACAGCCGGCTCTACATATCCGCAGAAACTACCACGCATATTTTTCGAAATATAAACAACTGTTTTGAAACTGAAATAATAATATATGCATCCATAGTAACTCCTCGAAGGAGCAAAGTGTAAGTACCTGTACAATACAATAACCCAAAATGCTGCACCTAGTTCATGACCTATACACATAAGGGTGCCATGAACAGAAGGCATACTGTAGCCAAAATATAACAACAACTGCTACTAGAAGTATCATAGTATACGGTACAGTCATCCAAAAAGATATCCAAAACTAAACTATGACGGGCCCACATCTACGAAAACGCGATCAGAACAGGGTAGAACTATACAACCACAAGCTAAAGAACTAAGGCGGGCAAATGCAAGGGTGCTCGCCACAGACCAAGCAAGAACTCTCGGTAGGGGCTTTGGCTCGTGACGTCACATCATACAGTTCAGCGCTATACACATCCCCGGACTCCCTGGTGATCAAGTCAACCCACATGGTCGGGGTTACTGAAGGGGCTGGAATCTCAAAGCAACTATCCCCCTCCAAAGAAACTCTAGGGGAATAACCCGGGCGAGATACCGCGAGATCCCTTGAAAGTCCAGGTCTAACAGCAGTCGCTGCTCCAGACACGTCCTCCTCCTGCACCTTCGCAGGTACAGAAGGTCCTCCCACCTCAAATCCTCCATAAGTAGTGGCTCCCAATCCACCACGAGGTACAGTCTCTCCCTCTAAACTCCTCCGTGCCCTCGGCTGAGGATCCATAGGTGCTACTCCTGGAACTCCCCTTGCTCCCTGCATGGGAACTGGAAACGGGGTCGTCTGCCAAATCACGCTCTGGTGTATCTGCAGGGTGTCATGTCTAGTCGTGATCACTATCTGCCTGTAGTAGTAAGTCGTACTTGAAGCCGGGTCAATCCTCCAAGCACTGGGCCGATCCTGGTCAATGAAATCCCAGGTGGTCACAGTCCCCAACACAATCGGCGGAACCTGTGGCTCTCCCATAGTCTGGGTGGTCGTTAACCACATCATAATAATAGTAGAGGGTCACTTTCTAAAAATAGCATATAGAAAAGAATACACATATACAGGTATCACATGATATAATTGAAACACAATTTAACACCGCAAAGTAAATGTACATATATCCTAGATGCAGACTATATGAATTGGTGGTCCCAATTCGTCGGGTACCCTCACCATGCATGAATCCCGGAATTTTACCTCTCCGCAGAGAGTCGTGATATCCCCCTTGGGTCCTCACTAACCGTGCTGCCTTGCAGACACAAAAAGTGCCGCCCTTGCAGACACCCGGTGTTGCCTCCTCGCAGACACCTGACTCAATTTGATCTCAAAGGATCGATGATGGCTCAGTCACATCACCTGGTGCAGTAGAATCCTTTCAGGATTAGGTGACGGCTCAGTCACATCACCCTGGCCCGTTTGGCACCAACTACCTACACACAACTATGGTATGCATGCACCCACAAATGCAATGCAACAATTTATATAATCTCGTCTCAGGTAATCATAACCACATGCCAATTCATATATTTCGCACAAATCATATGAAAGCATTTCACACATTTATCATTAACAACTCAATCAGCACATCATTTTCACAAGGACCCCAAGTGGGCACACAATCATTCATACACATACATATGCATTCAGTACTATATAATATCGTTAGAAGGTGCCCTTACCTTCGCACGCTTCCTGATAATTTCCTTCTTCCCACGTACCGGTACTATCACGTCCTAAACCACGTAATATCTACAGTTAAATAAGATATTTTATTCCCTCTCAGTTCAAACTCATAAATATAACCATTCCCGATAACTACTAATCTATTTACCATTTTTCTACAAAAACCCAAACTCGACATCTCGGTTCTCATCGTAATTTGCCGATTATATTAAAATATTTAACACCAATAATAACCAAAAATCAAATTAGTTAATCACTTTTAAAAATATAATTTTTTTTTTATAAAATATAAGAAACAAAATAAATCTAAAAATCATACAAAAAAAATGTAACTAAAAAAATACTATATGAAATTACTTCATAGTATTTTGTTTTTCCCAAAATAAAACAAGAAAAACAAAAGAAAGAAAAAATAGACAAAATAACCTACAGTATCCACTAAACTATAATGAAATAATGATAACAAACATAATAAAAAGAAGAAAGAAGACAGTTGGAAGAGGGTGCTGGTCGTCACCCACTGTGGCGCACGCCGGCACCAGTTTATATATATATATATATTTTTTATTTTTCAACGTCAAACCCCTTTTTTTTTTCAAATAATCCTTTTTTTCTTTTTATAAACATATATATTAATTATATAGGTAGTAAACCAATTAATATTATATCCAGTCAACACTACCAGTACCAATAACTTCACATACTTATTAATCAACATGATAAATTTTCACTCCTAAAACAATCCTTAAAAAATATATGTAATTCATAATAAATAAATTATAACTAAAACATATTTTCATGTTAACTCTAATACAATGAAATTCATACCAGTCAGATACATGCATGCATTGGCTTAAGAAATAATATACTTAAGGTGATAAAAATATATTATCACTGCAAGCTTTTGAAATAACTGATATGGAGTTGATGAAGAACATAACTACTTTTCTTTCTCAGTTTACTCCAATCGTTCTTCTTTTTTTTTTTCTTATAGAAAGAGGTGCTATTGACTAAATAACTAAAGAAAAGAAGCACATAACTAAAGACTAAAGAAAAGAAGTTTGGATTGTGTAACAGTAACCGCCTCCAAACTCACGTGTACTAATCATCACCTATTAAAATATCTAGATCTTTCTTTTGGAACAATGAATTGGATTTGTATATCTTAATAAATAACAATACCTCATATAATATAATATATATATATATACTACTAGCCCATAAAAAAAAAAAATCACCCGGCACATAATTATATATATATATATATATTTTAAAATATTTACTAACCAACTTACTAGTGTCGAAAAAAAGACCCGAACGAATAACAGTTGAATTCGTGTTTTCATCAAAAATAAAATTTGAACATATCAAAATAAATTATATGCGCCGAAGTTATAGAAAACAGACTGGAAATGATAAAAACTCAAAAAAATATAACTAATCCGACCGGTCAGACGGTAAATTTATATTTAATTATTTTTGAATAAAAAGATAATTAGTATAGATAATTAAAATAAGAGAACAACGCCACACACTGAAAAGTTTCCGATAACAGTCCCGACCTGGCTCTGGTAACACAGTATTATTTATCGACAAAAACTTCGGACTCACGATCGGCAACCCCTAACTCTCTTAATAATTATACAACCTAATTCTTAAAATTATTCAAAAGCTATGGGTCTTACATTACTCCCCCCCTAAAAGAAGTTTCGTCCTCGAAACTTAGACGACATTGAAAAACTCTGGATAGTGCTTCTTCATCTTGCTTTCTAGTTCCCAAGTTGCATCTCCTGTAGCTTCGTTCCATATTACCTTAACCAGTGGTATTTCTTTGTTCCTAAGGCTCTTCATTTTCTTATCTCCAATCCTTATTGGTGGTACTTCGAATGACAAGTCTTCCTTCAGCTGGATGTCATCGGGCGTGATCACATGTGAAGAATCCGGAACATACTTCCTTAGTTGAGACACATGGAACACGTCATGAATTCGGGATAATTCTGGTGGTAGTGCTATCCGATAAGCAACCTTCCCAATTCTCTCGGTGATTTGATATAGTCCAATGAATTTAGGGGTCAACTTCCTTGCCTTTAGGGCCCTTCCCACACCAGTGGTTAGTGTAACTCGAAGGAATACATGCTCCCCTTCTTTAAACTCTAACGGCGTGCGGCGCTTATCCGCATAGCTCTTTTGACGATCTTGTAAAGCCTTCATCCTTTGCCTAATCGTCCTGACCTTATCCGTAGTCTGTTGCACCATCTCTGGTCCCACTATCATATGCTCCCCATCTTAATACCAACATAACGGTGTCTGACACCGCCTTCCATAGAGAGCCTCATATGGGGCCATTCCAATACTTGTATGGAAACTGTTGTTGTAGGTGAACTCTATCAATGGCAAAACATCATCCCAACTTCCTCTGTCATCTAACACACAAGTCCTTAATAGATCCTCTAAGGACTGGTTAGTTCTTTCCGTCTGGCCATCCGTTTGCGGATGATATGCCGAACTTAACCTTAACTTAGTACCCAATGCGACATGTAGTGCTCCCCAAAAATGAGAGGTAAATTTTGGATCCCGGTCTGACACAATGCTTGCGGGTACTCCGTGAAGCCTCACAATCTCAGCTATGTAAATCTCAGTCAGCTTCTCTGTTGTATAAGTAGTCTTGACGGGCAGAAAGTGAGCAGACTTCGTTAACCGGTCAACTATAACCCATATGGAGTCATTCTTCCTTTTAGTCTTTGGTAAACCTGTGATAAAGTCCATCGAAATGCTATTCCACTTCCATTCTGGTATATCCAACGGTTGTAACATCCCGGCAGGCCTCTGGTGCTCTACCTTTGCCTTTTGACAGGTCAAACATGACGCAACATACTCAGCTATATGCCTCTTCATACCTGGCCACCAAAAATCCTGCCTTAGATCCTGGTACATCTTAGTTGCCCCTGGGTGAATACTCAATTTGCTCTTATGGGCCTCCTCAAGGATCGTCTTTCTCAGTTCTTTTGCATCGGGCACACACACTCTACCATTACATCTCAAGATATTGTCTCCTCCTACCTTGAATTCCGGGGCGGTTTCTCGAATAATCAGATTCCTTTTTTCTACAATCAAGTCGTCATCCTGACAACTCGCAATTTCTTCCAACAATCCATTTGATACTTTAATCATACCCAATTTCAAAGCTCCTGGTACAAATTCCACGTTAAGATGTAGGTCTCGAAATACTTCTAACAACCTTTGTTGATTAGCCATGATGGTCGACAATGCGGAAACACTCTTCCTGCTTAACGCATCTGCCACAACATTCGGTTTTCCAGGGTGGTATTGTAGTGTGAAATCGAAATCTTTGAGCGTCTTCATCCACCTCCTCTGTCTCATATTCAGTTCCTTCTGGTCAAAAAGGTATCTCAAACTTTTATGGTCGCTGAAAACAACAAAAGTGCACCCATACAGGTAATGTCTCCAGATTTTTAGGGCAAAAACCACCGCTGCAAGCTCTAAATCATGTGTAGGATAGTTCTTATCATGAGTTCTTAACTGTCGTGATGCATACGCCACTGCTTTCTTATGCTGCATCAGCACACATCCGAGTCCTTGATGAGAAGCATCACAAAAAACTTCATAAGGTTCCTCTGGTTGCGGTAAACCAACACCGGTGAAGTCGTCAATCGCTCTTTCAGCAATTTGAAACTGGTTTCACACTTCTCGGTCCAAGCGAAGGGTTGATTCTTCCTCGTAAGTTGCATCATTGGTGCCGCAATCCTTGCAAATCCTTCAATAAATCTGCGGTAATAACTAGCTAAACCGATAAAACTTCGTATATCTGTAACCGTCTTCGGCTGATCCCATGCAAGTACTGTCTCAATTTTCCTAGGATCCACGGCTATCCCTTCTCTTGATATGACATGACCTAGAAAATTCACTTTGTCTAGCCAAAACTCACACTTAGAGGGATTAGCATACAACTTCTTATCACGCAAAACTTGTAAGACCAAACGAAGATGTTCTTCATGTTCCTCTTCATCTTTTGAATAAATGAGTATATCATCAATGAAAACTACCACAAATCGGTCTAAGAACGGATGGAAAATCCTATTCATGTAGTCCATAAAAATGGCGGGTGCATTCGTCACTCCAAATGGCATCACAAGGTATTCATAATGCCCATAACGCGTGCGAAATGCCGTCTTTGAAATATCTTCCTCCCTTACTCTGATCTGGTGGTAGCCTGACTTCAAGTCAATCTTTGAGAAAATGGCAACTCCATTCAATTGATCCATCAGATCATCAATTCGTGGCAAGGGGTACCGATTATTAATAGTGACCTTATTGAGTTTCCGATAATCCACACATAAGCGTGAACGCCCATCTTTCTTCTTTACCAAAAGAACGGGCGCTCCCCAAGGGGATACACTTGGCCTGATGAATCCTTTCGCGAGTAGATCCTCAACCTGACTCTTTAGCTCAGTTAATTCTACCGGCGCCATCCGATAAGGGGGATCTGAAACCGGTCCTGTTCCAGGATGTAAATCTATAAAGAACTCTACTTCGCGTACCGGGGGAAATCCTGGAATCTCCAATGGAAACACATCTTGGAATTGTTGAACCACACGTATGTTTTCAATTTGAATGTCTGAGGTTACTTCCACACTATGTAGTGACAAAAACTCTAGAGCGCCATCCCTCCAGGTCACTCTAAGTTGGTTTACTGACAAGTATTTAACAACTCCGGGTTCAGGGAAAAATACCATCTTGCGAGCACAGTCCAAGATGACATAGTGATAGGATAACCAGTCCATCCCGAGTATGATCTCGAGTGACGGTAGGGGTAAACAAATTAGATTGACTAGAAATTCTCTATTCTGGATAACTACTAAACAGTGTAAGCATGTTGAACTCACAACTAAATTCTTGCCAGGTGTAGAGACTTGTAAATTAAAAAGCAGTGGAGATATCTTTATGTTCAAACGATTTGCACAATCTAAGGAAATGAATGAATGGGTTGCACCAGTATCAATCAATGCAGTTAAAGAGTTACCTGCAACTTGACAAATCTCATGTATTGCATTACTGGCTTGGACACTCTCCTCAGCACCCATAGTGTAGACACGTCCCTTTGCAGTAGGTCGGGCTCCCTGTGTCGCATTCAATTTTGACTCCACCTTTGGAACCTTGCAATCTCGGGATAGATGACCTGGTTTCTTACAGTTGTAGCAAGTAAGTGTATTTGTTTTGCAATCCTTCGCAAAATGTCCTTCCCGTCCACAGTTGTAACATACCAGTTTCCCCCTCATCTAATTCCCTTGAGTGACATTTGCAGAACGAGTTGGTCCATGATAATTCTGGGGTGGTTGATAAGGCTTCATTCACTGTCTACCATGATTAGGATTATTTGGACGACTTGGTCCCCCAGCAGTAAAGTTTCCTCCATGGCTTACCCTCTTATTTTTCATATCCTCGATCTCTTGACATTTCTCAACCAGTGTTTGAAATTGTCTGATACCCAGAGGTATCACTGCATCCTGCATCTCATATCTCAACCCTTCTTGGAATCGACGACACATGTAAGCTTCATCGACACCATCTCTGAAGAAACGGAAAAACCTTGATAGGGATTCAAATTTGGTCGCATAAGCCTCAATGGTCATACCTCCTTGGCGTAGTTTCAGGAATTCCTCACCGTACCTTTCCCTAGCTGTCTCTGGAAAGTACTTGGCCAGAAATTTATGTTTAAAGGTTTCCCAGTTTATCTCCTCGTGTGCACCTTCCATAATCAGCCTAGTGTTCTTCCACCAGTACTCAGCATCTCTTAGTAGTTGATAGGTGGCCAGAGTCACCCTTTCTATCTCAGGGCAATGGATTGCTCCGAATATCTTCTCCAATTCCTGAAGCCATAAATCAGCCGCATCAGGACCTCCTTCCCCGCGGAACTGAGGTGGGTCTTGGCGACGGAATTGAGTGAGAGTACGAGTCCCAACAGCATGAATCTCTCGATCTATCTTCTCTGCATCTCTTTGTATCTTAGCATTGGTTTGCGCAGTCACAGCAGCTGCCATAACATTCATTGCATGAGCCATTTGACCAATAGTGCGATCATTTGTCTCAAGGGGTGGAGGTACACGTCGAGGAGGCATTTTCTTCCTGCAAAACCCAACATTTAGATTAGAACCTTCTCCTGAGCTTTCCAACACTATCTCATGTCAACAACTTACTAACGTAAACTTAATTAATCAAGCTCTAGAACTGACTGGACAACTAAATAGAAGACTCTAGACGAATGACTTCCTAAAACACTTTCCCTTTGAAGATCTAAAGTCGTACTCTGATACCAAAAATGTAACACCCTATTTTTTTTTTTTAAAACATCAGAGTCAAAAGTTTAACGAATTCCAAAACAACGGAGCATGTTACTTTCAAATGCACAGCCGACTCTACATATCCGCAGAAACTACCACGCATATTTTTCGAAATATAAACAACTGTTTTGAAACTGAAATAATAATATATGCATCCATAGTAACTCCTCGAAGGAGCAAAGTGTAAGTACCTGTACAATACAATAACCCAAAATGCAGCACCTAGTTCATGACCTATACACATAAGGGTGCCATGAACAGAAGGCATACTGTAGCCAAAATATAACAACAACTGCTACTAGAAGTATCATAGTATACGGTACAGTCATCCAAAAAGATATCCAAAACTAAACTATGACGGGCCCACATCTACGAAAACGCGATCAGAACATGGTAGAACTATACAACCACAAGCTAAAGAACTAAGGCGGGCAAATGCAAGGGTGTTCGCCACAGACCAAGCAAGAACTCTCGGTAGGGGCTCTGGCTCGTGACGTCACATCATACAGTTCAGCGCTATACACATCCCCGGACTCCCTGGTGATCAAGTCGACCCACATGGTCGGGGTTACTTAAGGGGTTGGAATCTCAAAGCAACTATCCCCCTCCAAAGAAACTCTAAGGGAATAACCCGGGCGAGATACTGCGGGATCCCTTGAAGGTCCAGGTCTAACAGCAGTCGCTGCTCTAGACACGTCCTCCTCCTGCACCTTCGCAGGTACAGAAGGTCCTCCCACCTCAAATCCTCCATAAGTAGTGGCTCCCAATCCACCACGAGGTACAGTCTCTCCCTCTAAACTCCTTTGCGCCCTCGGCTGAGGATCCATAGGTGCTACTCCTGGAACTCCCCCTGCTCCCTGCATGGGAACTGGAAACGGGGTCGTCTGCCAAATCATGCTATGGTGTATCTGCAGGGTGTCATGTCTAGTCGTGATCACTATCTACCCGTAGTAGTAAGTCGTACTTGAAGCCGGGTCAATCCTCCAAGCACTGGCCCGATCCTGGTCAATGAAATCCCAGGTGGTCACAGTCCCCAACACGATCGGCGGAACCTGTGGCTCTCCCATAGTCTGGGTGGTCGTTAACCACATCATAATAATAGCAGAGGGTCACTTTCTAAAAATAGCATATAGAAAAGAATACACATATACAGGTATCACATGATATAATTGAAACACAATTTAACACCGCAAAGTAAATGCACATATATCCTAGATGCAGACTCTATATGAATTGGTGGTCCCAATTCGTCGGGTACCCTCACCATGCATGAATCCCGGAATTTTACCTCTCCGCAGAGAGTCGTGATACCCCCCTTGGGTCCTCACTAACCGTGCTGCCTTGCAGACACAAAAAGTGTCGCCCGTGCAGACACCCGGTGTTGCCTCCTCGCAGACACCTGACTCAATTTGATCTCAAAGGATCGATGATGGCTCAGTCACATCACCTGGTGCAGTAGAATCCTTTCAGGATTAGGTGACGGCTCAGTCACATCACCCTGGCCCGTTTGGCACCAACTACCTACACGCAACTATGGTATGCATGCACCCACAAATGCAATGCAACAATTTATATAATCTCGTCTCAGGTAATCATAACCACATGCTAATTCATATATTTCGCACAAATCATATGAAAGCATTTCACACATTTATCTTTAACAACTCAATCAGCACATCATTTTCACAAGGACCCCAAGTGGGCACACAATCATTCATACACATACATACGCATTCAGTACTATATAATATCGTTAGAAGGTGCCCTTACCTTCGCACGCTTCCTGATAATTTCCTTCTTCCCACGTACCGGTACTATCACGTCCTAAACCACGTAATATCTACCGTTAAATAAGATATTTTATTCCCTCTCAGTTCGAACTCATAAATATAACCATTCCCGATAACTACTAATCTATTTACCATTTTTCTACAAAAACCCAAACTCGACATCTCGGTTCTCATCGTAATTTGCCGATTATATTAAAATATTTAACACCAATAATAACCAAAAATCAAATTAGTTAATCACTTTTAAAAATATATATATTTTTTTATAAAATATAAGAAACAAAATAAATCTAAAAATCATACCAAAAAAATGTAACTAAAAAAATACTATATGAAATTACTTCATAGTATTTTGTTTTTCCCAAAATAAAACAAGAAAAACAAAAGAAATAAAAAAATAGACAAAATAACCTACAGTATCCACTAAACTATAATGAAATAATGATAACAAACATAATAAAAAGAAGAAAGAAGACAGTTGGAAGAGGGTGTCGGTCGTCACCCACTGTGGCGCACGCCGGCACCAGTTTATATATATATATATATTTTTTTTTTATTTTTCAACGTCAAACCCCTTTTTTTTTTTCAAATAATCCTTTTTTTCTTTTTATAAACATATATATTAATTATATAAGTAGTAAACCAATTAATATTATATCCAGTCAACACTACCAGTACCAATAACTTCACATACTTATTAATCAACATGATAAATTTTCACTCCTAAAACAATCCTTAAAAAATATATGTAATTCATAATAAATAAATTATAACTAAAACATATTTTCATTTAACTCTAATACAATGAAATTCATACCAGTCAGATACATGCATGCATTGGCTTAAGAAATAATATACTTAAGGTGAGAAAAATATATTACCACTGCAAGCTTTTGAAATAACTGATATGGAGTTGATGAAGAACAGAACTACTTTTCTTTCTCAGTTTACTCCAACCGTTCTTCTTTTTTTTTTCTTATAGAAAGAGGTGCTATTGACTAAATAACTAAAGAAAAGAAGCACATAACTAAAGACTAAAGAAAAGAAGTTTGGATTGTGTAACAGTAACCGCCTCCAAACTCACGTGTACTAATCATCACCTATTAAAATATCTAGATCTTTCTTTTGGAACAATGAATTGGATTTGTATATCTTAATAAATAACAATACCCCATATAATATAATATATATATATATATACTACTAGCCCATAAAAAAAAAATCACCCGGCACATAATTATATATATATATATATATATATTTTTTAAAAATATTTACTAATTAACTTACTAGTGTCGAAAAAAAGACCCGAACGAATAACAGTTGAATTCGTGTTTTCATCAAAAATAAAATTTGAACATATCAAAATAAATTATATGCGCCGAAGTTATAGAAAACAGACTGGAAATGATAAAAACTCAAAAAAATATAACTAATCCGACCGGTCAGACGGTAAATTTATATTTAATTATTTTCGAATAAAAAGATAATTAGTATAGATAATTAAAATAAGAGAACAACGCCACACACTGAAAAGTTTTCGATAACAGTCCCGACCTGGCTCTGGTAACACAGTATTATTTATCGACAAAAACTTCGGACTCACGATCGGCAACCCCTAACTCTCTTAATAATTATACAACCTAATTCTTAAAATTATTCAAAAGCTATGGGTCTTACAGAAAGACTTTGAAGGGTTGCATTTATATCTTGAAAGATACTACACTAGCATGTAAAATCATATTGTTTTTAAATAAAAAAAAAATCAAACACATTTCAAGATATAGACGCAACCATCCAAAGTATTTCTCTTTAAAATCCTCTAAAAACTAACTCCTAAACAAACCCTAAGAGGCATACCTATCATAACAATGACAATACTACGGTCAACCAACATGCGAAGACACCTGAATCAAAACATTTAAAGTACAAGAACCTCCAAATTTGCTACACCTATAACAACTTAATACCACCAACTAGAACTTGTACTCTAATACCAATATTGTAATATACATACCAAAATATATGAAAACAATTACCCTATGCCCAATTCTAAAAAATAAAACAACCTATGCCACACGAGTTACCAGACTCCAACAATATCCAAACAATAAATCCATCAAGAATGATGTCATTTGTGATAGGAATTACTAAGCATGCTACTTCCAAATCAGAGAGTCTACTTCACACCGATGAAAAATCTAATAGAAAGAAATCAACTAAAACATCCACAACTCAGACATTGATTATACCTAACAAATACAGCAGAGGCAAAACAAAATACACATTGGACTCTCAATCCATCTAGTTACTTTGATAGAAAAAGCATTTTTTCTTTCAAACTGAACTTCAAAATGCACCTGATGTGCCACACAAGTTAGCCTTAAAAAAGATGCAAAATATACCGACTTCACGATGCCTCCAACAACACTTACCAAACCAAGTTAGGAAAACACCATAACACCCAAACTAGACATCAGAAGAAGAAACATACTGCCAGAGGCATCATCCAAACCACATTGCTATAACAAAAAACAATATCACCAACCAGTATATCAGAGCTGACTACCATCCTGAAACAAATTATCGCAAATTGAAACCTACTATCACATGCCCTAAAATCACTGATATAACACCCGATGAAAGTCCTTGAAAATGTTGCTGATTGCTCTTGTAAAACAGGGTTCAACTGCCTGTATTCTGCTACAAATATAACAACAGAAACATCAACCCATTCAACACAACAACATGTAGATTTATTCATTATATCAGTCCAAATTAAAGCATCATACTAATCAGCAATTGGAAAATCAGATTGTTAAGCCTAAGCAACGACTCTTCTGATTTCTGATAACACTAAATTATACTGTATTTTCGACTCTAATTTCACATGCATATTAGTTTTTTTTTTGTTTTTTTATGCCTTGTTATTGTTATGTTTTCCTTTTTTTCAAGTTTTTAATAAAATCGAGGTCCCAGACGAAAAAGGATGCAAAAGGAGCTAGAATTCAAGTTTGGCAGCAATTTACTCTGGTCGCTTCTCTTGTCGCGGGCGCCCCAGGGTAGGCGACGACGTGTCCCATGATCTCTATAACTCAACTGCCACGTTTCCACGATCAAGCACTCACATTTGCCGTTTTTTTCGTGTCGCGGGCGCGGTAGGCTTGTCGCGGACGCGACAAGGCAAAATTTGTTCCCGCCCATTTTTCAAGCCAAGGTCACTTTTGTCTTTGCACCATGCCAACTTTGCCTATAAACACTCTCAGAACTCGAATTTTAGGATCATCCAATCTTAGTTTACTTCACCCTAGGCATAAATTTCACTCTTGTAAAGCGGTAATCTTCTCACATTGAGGAGTTATTGCACTGTGTGTGATCGAGTTTGTAATCAAGTCTTTGAGTGTCTGTAATCAAGTTGGAGCACTTTGGTAGAAGTAATCCTGCCAGCATTTTCTTTTCCGTACATTGTACCAGATTTAAAGACTCCGCTTTGGAGCAGGTTTTATTTTAATCGCATTTACTTTCATTCATTTCTTGCACTTGCTTTATTTTGTTTATTTATTGTCTTGCTTTACTTTTCAAAACTTTACTTTTCAAAAGACTTAATTCCATACATGATAAGAATTAACATGACTGTTATAACTACCATGGCTGGCTAAGTTTTAGATAGGTAAGAATGTAAAGACCATAATCACTGTAATACGTCTATATGTTAATAGAAATACTTAAGGGCTGTTTTAATCTTTAACACAAGTTTTCTGTACTTAAAAGCAATGTTGGGTAAGATCGAAAGCCGTCCAACCATTTGTGAACTTGTTTAGTTCTCAACTGATCAAATACAACGAAAGCGCTTTGCTCAGTTGAGTAGGGATTTTTAACACTTTAGAAAAGAGATTTTAAAACTATTTTCGGACGCGTTAGTGGGATTAGAATCTGGTTCATTTTGAGCCTCTTTAGTTTAGAGATTTCAGGTCAAAATACTTTTCTGTTTAGTTTAGAATTTACATTTCTTAAAAGTAAGTTTTCCATGACTCTAACGCAATGCGCGCCTTTTTATAAGTGACAATAAAGGGGTTAGTTTAGAGGGTAAACTTGGTTCTGACTACGCGAAAGCGACAGTTCCTGTTAAATTGAATTCTTTTCTTAAAATAGAAGATATTGCCCGTAAGTAGTTCTGTTGATGAATATAGAAATATGATCGGTTAAGAGAATTACATTCAAGCCTATTGTTTTGTCTGAATTTTATTACCTCGTCATTTACTTTTATTTATTTTCCTCTGCATTAGTAAACCCTGAATTGAACTGCCCTAGATAAGCACTGTAACAAACAGAATTCGTTAGATCGACATTTGGTCTCTGTGGATACGATAACTTTTTATATTACTCTGACGCGATTCGTACACTTGCGAATACAACGCATCAAGTTTTTGGCGCCGTTGTCGGGGATCAATTTTGCCGAATTTCGAATTTCGTTTGTTATCACCGTTTAGACTAGGGCCGCACGAACTGGTCGATGCGAAGATCTCGCAGCTCCAGTAGTGTAATAGATCCTTTAGTGGAACCAGAACGTTACGCTCGCGCACGACTTTGGCTTCATCGAATTAAGCAAGCTATGGCCGAAGATCGTAACCAAAGACCCCTTAAGGAATTCGCTCAGCCTGCTGACGAAGAACCGAGCTCTAGTATAGTTAACCCTACCATACCTGCCAATAATTTTGAACTAAAACCGTCCCTATTACAACTAGTTCAACAAAACCAATTCGCAGGACTACCATCTGAAAACCCAAACCAACATCTAAAAGTATTTATCCAGTTGTCAGACACCTTTAAGACCAATGGTGCTAGTCCTGAGGCGATTCGTTTAAGACTATTTCCCTTTTCCCTTAGAGACAAAGCCCTAACTTTGTTAGATTCCCTTCCATCTAATTCTATAACAACATGGGAAGACCTTAGGAGAACATTCCTTGCTAGATACTTTCCCCCAAGCAAAACAGCCGTTCTCCGAAACCAAATAACAAGATTTACCCAAAACCAAGGAGAATCGCTATTTGAAGCTTGGGAGAGGTATAAAGACCTTCTAAGGGCTTGTCCACACCATGGTTTGGAGCAATGGTTGATTATACATACCTTTTACCACAGACTTCATTATAACACAAAGATGTCCATCGACGTTGCCGCTGGTGGTGCCCTGATGAACAAATCTTATCCTGACGCTTGTGGTCTCATTGAAGATATGGCTCAAAACCATCATCAATTGGGAAACGAAAGAGCAACAGTGGAAAAGAAAGAAGCCCAAGGAGATAAACATGAGGTAAGCTCTATAGACATGATGCAAGCCAAAATGGATGCTATGGCCCTCAAGATCGAGCAAATGTACGCACAACCAACCGCTGCAGCAGCAGTAGTATCGGATTGCAAACTTTGTGGTACTAAAGGTCATCAATCAGCTGACTGCCATCTGTTAAACGAGACTAACCCAGACCCAGTCAACTATGCCCAAGGAAACCCGTTCTCAAATACTTACAACCCTGGATAGAGGAATCACCCTAATTTTTCCTACAAAAACAATAACCCTATCCAAAACCAAGCACCTCCGAGATCAACCAACAATCAAGCACCTAGACAAAACCAACCTATGCAAGCAGTGCCACCTAAGCCAAATATTGAGAAAGTGCTAAATAATTTTATGACAGCACAAGCCCAGCAAAACAAAGAATTCCTAAATCAGAATATTCATGTGAATGAGCTGCTTACCCAACTAGGAACCAAAATGGACCAAATGGCCACCCACAGCAAGATGCTTGAAACCCAGATCTCTCAGGTAGCCTTAAAGCAAGCACCCCAAACTACTCCTGGAGGACAATTTCTTGGACAACCTCAACAGAACCCTCGAGGGCAAGCTAACGCTGTCACCTTACGAAGTGGAACCACTTATGAAGGACCTAAAAACCCGACATTGAGTGACTCCGAAATTTCCAAAAAGGATGCTACCCCCGAAGGTGAGAAACCCGTAGAAATTGAGAAACCAAAAGACAAAGATAAAGGAGAAGTTACGGACGAAGCTTCAACACCCCCTCAGCCATACAAACCACCAATTCCCTATCCACAAAGACTTAAACAAACTAAGATCAATGACCAATTCCAGAAGTTTGTTAAAGTTATAGAAAAACTCCATGTAGAGATTCCTTTTACAGAAGCCATCACCCAAATACCATCTTATACTAAATTCCTGAAGCACATCCTCACCAATAAACGTAGACTTGACGATCCAAAACCAGTGGAGTGTAATTCCATTTCCGAGAACAAACTTGCCAAAAAAGACAAAGATCCGGGGAATTTCTCCATACCTTGTATTTTTGGGAATCATGTCATAGATAAAGCCTTTATGGACTTAGGAGCCAGTGTAAGCCTAATGCCCCTCGCAGTTTGTGAACGATTGAAACTAGGAGATTTGCAACCTACTAAGATGTCTCTCCAATTAGCTGACAGATCTATAAAATACCCTGTAGGCGTATTAGAAGACATCCCAGTTCGAATAGGCAAGTTGTTCATTCCCACCGACTTCGTCGTAATGGACATCAAAGAAGATAAAGATATCCCAATCCTCCTAGGTAGACCCTTCCTATCAACTGCATGAGCCATAATAGATGTCAAGAAAGGAAAATTGACTTTTGAGGTAGGTAACGAAAAAATAGAGTTTGTCCTAGCAAAGTTTCTCACGGCACCAGTAATAGGAGATGCATGTTATGCAGTTGATGTCATTGATGAATGTGTCCGTGAACTTAACCAGGAAGAGCCAATAGAAAGAATAAAACTACCTTCAACGCCCATTGAGAAAGATGATGACAGTATGGAACCCTACATAGATGATAACCTTTTTGAATGTTTATCCTTAACTCCAGATCCTATACAAAACCCCAGCAAACCAACCTTAGAATTAAAAGAATTACCCAAGAATCTAAGATATGAGTTTTTAGACAAAGAAATGGACAGACCAGTTATAGTCAGTGCCGTTCTGAACCAAAATGAAACAAACCAACTCTTAGATGTCTTGCAAAGATATCCCTCAGCACTAGGGTACAACATCTCAGATCTTAAAGGAATAAGTCCATCCGTGTGCATGCACCGGATTTCACTTGAAGAAGATGCTAAACCTTCGAGAGAACACCAAAGAAGGATTAACCCTATAATGAGTGAGGTAGTTAAGAAGGAAGTTCTTAAGTTGTTGGAAGCAGGGATAATATATCAGATCTCGGACAGTAAATGGGTAAGCCCTGTGCATGTAGTACCTAAAAAGGGAGGCATCACCGTGGTACAGAACGAAAAAGGTGAGCACGTTACAAAACGGATAGAAGGAGGTTGGCGTATGTGCATAGATTACAGAAATTTAAACAAAGCCACTAGGAAAGACCATTTCCCATTGCCTTTTATAGATCAGATGTTGGAACGTCTAGCTAGACATTCCTACTTCTGTTACCTCGACGGATATTCAGGTTTTTTCCAAATTCCTATACACCCTGATGACCAAGAGAAAACAACCTTCACATGCCCATATGGAACTTTTGCCTATAGACGTATGCCTTTCGGACTCTGTAATGCCCCAGCAACTTTCCAGCGTTGCATGATGTCAATCTTCGCTAATTATCTTGATGGAATTATGGAAGTATTCATGGACGATTTCTCAGTCTGCGGATTTAATTTCAATAACTGTCTAGTCAACCTTGAAAAGACCTTGAAGAGATGTGTGGAAGTAAACCTGGTATTAAATTGGGAGAAATGTCACTTCATGGTCACTGAAGGTATAGTTCTAGGACATATCGTTTCTGAAAAAGGCATTGAAGTTGATAAAGCCAAGATCGAGGTGATAGAGAATCTTAAACCACCCAAAACAATTAGAGAAGTTCGAAGTTTTCTTGGACATACTGGATTTTACCGGCGTTTCATTAAAAACTTCTCTAAGATCACTAAACCTTTGACAGGTCTTCTGATGAAAGATGCCGAGTTCATTTTTGATGAAAAATGCAACGAAGCATTCAACCTTTTAAAACAAGCTTTAATCTCAACACCCGTTATGCAACCACCAGATTGGACAAAACCTTTTGAAATCATGTGTGATGCTAGTGATTACGCTGTAAGAGCAGTGCTAGGGCAAAGATCTGATAAGAAGTTACATGTGATTTACTACGCCAGTGAACTCTAGATGCCGCTCAGCTAAACTATGCAACCACAGAAAAAGAACTCCTAGCCGTAGTTTTCGCCATAGACAAATTTAGATCCTATTTGGTGGGAGCCAAAATAATTGTTTACACTGATCATGCCGCCATCAGATACCTTTTGAATAAAAAGGATGCCAAACCTAGGTTACTCCGGTGGATACTTTTATTGCAAGAATTTGACCTTGATATCAGAGATAAGAAAGGCACCGAGAATGTAGTTGCCGATCACCTTTCCAGGCTTGAGTTCTTGAAACCTGATGTAGTACCCATAAATGATGACTTTGCTTATGACAGGTTAATCGCTAAGCTAGATGCCATTGGAGATGTAAGTTTAGAAACCCTAGAAGATTCTGAAAAATCCTTAGCGGTAAATAATGTACCTTGGTATGCAGATTTTGCTAACTATCTTGCTGCAGATATAATACCTCCTGACCTCAACTATCAGCAGAAAAAGAAGTTCTTCAATGACGTTAAACATTTCTATTGGGACGAACCACTCCTTTTTAAGAGAGGCACTGACGGAATCTTTCGCCGGTGTGTTCCAGAGGAAGAAGTGCACCATATCATAGAACATTATCACTCAGCACCCTACGGAGGACACGCAAGCACATCTAAGACTCATGCCAAGATCTTACAAGCTGGTCTTTATTGGCCAACTATATGGCGTGATGTTCATACATATATAACCAAGTGTGACCCGTGTCAACGCTCCGGAAACATCTCGAGGAGAAATGAAATGCCATTAAGAAACATTCAAGAAGTAGAACTTTTTGATGTTTGGGGAATCGACTTTATGGGACCTTTTCCATCATCCTTAGGAAACAAATATATTTTAGTCGTTGTCGATTACGTGCCCAAATGGATTGAAGCTATAGCTGCACCCACAAACGACACCCGAGTAGTGATTAAGATGTTCAAGCATAATATATTTCCTAGATTCGGAGTTCCCAGGCTAGTCATTAGTGATGGAGGATCACATTTTATATCTAGGATTTTTGACAAACTGTTGAGGAAGTATGGAGTTAAACATAGAGTAGCCACACCTTACCACCCTCAAACCAGTGGGCAAGTAGAAGTATCCAATAGAGAGATCAAGCATATCTTAGAAAAAACT
The DNA here is from genome assembly GCA_022829125.1 of Lathyrus tuberosus. Lineage (NCBI taxonomy): Eukaryota > Viridiplantae > Streptophyta > Magnoliopsida > Fabales > Fabaceae > Lathyrus > Lathyrus tuberosus. The sequence continues at coordinate 870,297 of JALAZF010000716.1, read as the reverse complement.
GTCTCGATATCCAGAAAGGATTGGTCACAGAAGCTTTCAGAAGCACTGTGGGCCTACAGGACAACCTATAAGACTCCCATTGGAACAACCCCTTACCAACTAGTTTACGGAAAATCATGTCACTTACCCTTTGAATTGGAACACAAAGCATATTGGGCCATTAGAACCTTAAATTTTGATTACCTAGCAGCTGGTGAGAAACGCATCTTAGACATACATAAGCTAGAAGAGCTCCGACAATCAGCCTATGAAAATGCCATCATATATAAAGAGAGAACCAAGGCATGGCATGACAAGAAGATCGTCAAGAAAGACTTCAACATAGGTGACCCTGTTCTTCTATATAATTCAAGACTGCGACTTTTTCCAGGTAAGTTTCGATCTAGATGGACGGGCCCGTTCGAAGTTTCCAAAGTCCTAAAATCCGGGGCAGTGGAAATTAAGAACAAATCTTGCAGTCCGTTCGTTGTAAATGGACAAAGGCTTAAGCATTATGAAGGAGGTGACATTTCAGCATACTATTCCAGGTTCACGTTAACAGACCCACCTATCCTCGCACCAGATACATGACTTGAACTCGTCGAGCTAACGACGTTAAGCAAGCGCTGCATGGGAGGCAACCCATGGTTCTTTTCCTTTTCGTATTTATTTTCTTTCCGTTTATTTTGATTTACGTTTGTTTGTTTGTTTGTACATATATGTCTAACTTGTTTGGTGTGTTTGATTTCAGGGCCTATTTTTCCTAACTTTTTCTTTCAGGATGCCACCAGTCGACGACATGCACGTGACCTTTAGAGACGACGCCCAGAGAGAGCGTTATGCGATGCTTTCACTCAGACCTATGACACCCACTCGCTACCCAGACAATGATTGCATGGAAGCTTTGGGGATAGAGCCCAGTGTTCGATACTTGACCCACCAGCTCAAATGGGACCAGTACGCTGATGATTTGCATCCCACCTATGGAACCTCACTCTGGAGTTCCTCAGCTCTTTCTCCTATGATCCGTACTTGGGACCAGATGGCCACACCAGCTTCAGGTTATTTGGCACAGAGTATTCGTTCACCCAGATGGCGATGATGCGCCAAGAGATAGCAGATCTTCGACAGACTCTTGCTGACCTACACCTGGGGATGAAAGTGTCAGAGCTGACCCACGCTACTGAGTATGATATGCTATATGAAGACATGGCGGAGCTCCGTCGTGAGATAGCAAGACTCCGTGGAGATGACCAGACTGATGACCAGACATCTTGATTTCCATTTTTGTATTATTTACTATATTTCTTATGCATTAATTTACTTCCAGTATCACCCAGACATATTTCATACTATTTGCATTTGATATATTTCCGATTTATATTAAGGTTTGAGTTTTTTATGTTTATATGCTAATATTTTCTTTTATTTTTCTTTGACAAAAAATATAAAAAAATTTTATTATAAAAAATATATATGCTTGTGAAAATTTTGTGCAAAACTACAGTTTTAGGACATATGGAATGCTAAAAAGACCCCCGAAGGCCAAATGAAGGACAAAAAGCCCATCCAAAAAGACAAATTGAGGTCCATCAGCGGATTTGCTCTCGTCGCGCCCGCGGCAGCGTCCTTGTAAAATCGGGACAGAACCTTTATTTCCACCATTTTTGAAACTCCAACCTTTTCAAACCCATTTTTTCCCTCCGAAAAATCCCTATAAAACCCCATTGAAATTCACATCTCTAGCATTCACCAATCGTCTCTTAAACTTTCCATTTCAATTTCCATCAACAAAAACCTTAAAAATCCAACCTTTATCATACCACTTTTCTTCCACCCTCTTCACCATCTTCATCAATGGAGTTTAATGGAGTCATTCTTCGGGAAGGACAATCCGGGAATAGGCAGAGGCGGCAACTTCAAAAGCTTCAGGATCGAGAAATTCTCTCGACGAGGTATGTCGACGATACTTGCTTGCACGCTTTAGGGGTTCATCATAGCGTTTTCCATATGTTAGACTTTGTAGGTTTAGGCACTGTTTTCACCACAAAAGAACCCACCTATGAGAGGATGACGGTTGAGTTTTTGAGTTCATTGGTTTATACCGTTCGTCCCAACACTGCTAGCACAGTCGGTACCGTGCATTTTAGACTGTTTGCTGTTGAGTATCAGTTCAGTACCGATGAACTAGCAGGTCTATTGGGATTCCCTCATGGGGAGGGTGCTGTTTGTGAGGCTCCTTCAGATGCTGAATGGTCAGTCGGGATATTCGCCTTCTGGCGCAGGTTGTCAGATACTATTGTTGATTCCTTTAAGGGAATACTCGCCTCGACCATTCATAACTCGGCCATAAGAATTTTCAGATATCTTTTGGCATGCTCTATTTTTGGCCGGGAGAATCAAAACAAAGTTAATAGCAAAGAACTTTTGTTCTTGCAAGGATGCCTCACAAATGTAAGAATAAATCCGATTCCATTTATGATCGCCCACATGTGCTTAACGGTAAATCAGGGTGGACCGATAGTTTTTGGCGGATTGATTACGTTTATTGCTCGGGCACTAAATTTGAATGATGAGATAACTACTTTAGAACCACTGCCCCCTCGCATAATTAATTTAAAATTTCTAAAAGACATGAAATTGTGCCGATCGAGGAGGGCTGGTGGTTATGACTTGATGATTCATGGGGTAGCCGTCGAATCAATTGTTATGCCGTGCAGCAGACGTACAGATGTACGATTCGAGAGGAACTGGATCTATGACCTTACTGCCCCACCTTTTCTAGGTCCAATTCCTCCTAATGTCCATGACAATGAGGGGCCCGACACAAATGATGAGTATGACCATAGAGAGCGTGTGTCCCCCTCTCGTCCTACACAATCACACACCGCACCATCTTCTTCTAACACTTTTGCAGGAGCTACTTCCGGATTTTATATTACAGAGGAGATGTGGCGAGACCATATGGCTAGAGAAGCACGGCATGAAGACCTGCTCTCTTCCATTCAGCAACAGATGGCGGACCAGATGAGCTTTATGCAAGAGTCGTAGCGGAGAGCGGACCAATCTTACGAGACCATCTCCCGTACTCTGCTTGCGATCACCACTGAGCAGTCCCGTCAACAGCAATATAACCATCAACACTTTCAGCTTATGGAGGCCACTCAGGGTTCCATCTTAGGTAACCTTCGTGAGGTGAAAGCTGCTCAGACAGAATTGCAGGCTAGGATGGACCAGCGAGACCATCACCGTAGCATATCCCGTCGTTTCGAGCGTTCAGCACGGGGCGGCGAGGGCACCAGCGGTCCTCACTAGTTTTGCCAGGTTCCTTTCTCCTTAGCTTACTTCGAAACATTGGGGACAATGTTTGATTTAAGTGTGGGAGGAGATTTTATCGTTTTTATTTTCGTCGTTTTAGTAGTTTGTTTTTTCCTTCAGTTATTTACTTTTGTTTCTGTTTTAGAAAATGCATGTGTTTGAAGAGTCATTAGTATAAGTATATTTTTTTGGTTCACCTTCATTTTTTCCCACATATTTTAACCCCAAAAAAAGTGTTGTTCTGAAAAATTTATGGACTTTAAGACAGGTTCGGGTTAGGATGCGGTGACTTGGGAGAACCTTCGAAACATCAGTATCGTCCTTACACCATGAACTTCGTAAATATAAGAAACACACCTGAAACCCCATGTACCATGGCCCTAATTTCATTTCAAAATCATCCTTAGTAGTTTATTTCAGCAATCAGCTCCGGCCTAAACATGTTCTAAGTAGGAGACCGACGAATATAAGTGACTGATCTGAGTGCAAGAAAAAAAGCAAAAAGAAAAAAAATTTATTTTTTATCTGCACCGTTGCTTTATTTTGTTCAAAAGAAAAAAAAAAGAAAAAAAAAGTAATAAGATGTTTAGCTTGCTCATTTCAGTTGGTTCAGAGGTATCTGACGCTGAACTCGGTAGGGCGGATTACGATCCGATCCCCCACAACTGCACTTGAGAGGAATAAAAGGATTTTACACAGTTCCTTGTGCCAGAAATCCGGTATGAAAAGATCAGAATCACTAACAGGTCACTCTACCATGAAGCATGTGCGGAAAACGGGCTTAATGTGATTGCGCTTGAATGAAAAAGACTCAAAAGAGATGGAAAAGGAAGGCCTAAGTATTGTGGGATATAATGGGTTGATTAGTATAGGAGCGAAGTTTATGTCCGTATTTGCGGATTAGTGTCATCACGATGCCCTTGGTTCACTCAGTTAGTACCGACCACTGCATCCAGACTCGGACTTAGAAGCCCTTTTCGCCCAAAAATCATCGATCGACACTGATTTTTCTATGAGCTTTAAATGTTTTGCTTGAGGACAAGCAAAGGTCTAAGTGTGGGAGAATTTGATGACACTAAATTATACTGTATTTTCGACTCTGATTTCACATGCATATTAGTTTTTTTTTTGTTTTTTTTATGCCTTGTTATTGTTATGTTTTCCTTTTTTTTTTCCAGGTTTTTAATAAAATCGAGGTCCCAGACGAAAAAGGATGCAAAAGGAGCTAGAATTCAAGTTTGGCAGCAATTTACTCTGGTCGCTTCTCTTGTCGCGGGCGCCCCAGGGTAGGCGACGACGTGTCCCATGATCTCCACAACTCAACTGTCACGTTCCCACGATCAAGCACTCACCTTTGCCGTTTTCTTCGTGTCGCGGGCGCGACAAGGTAAAATTTGTTCCCGCCCATTTTTCAAGCCAAGGTCACTTTTGTCTTTGCACCATGCCAACTTTGCCTATAAATACTCTCAGAACTCGAATTTTAGGATCATCCAATCTTAGTTTACTTCACCCTAGGCATAAATTTCACTCTTGTAAAGCGGTAATCTTCTCACATCGAGGAGTTATTGCACTGTGTGTGATCGAGTTTGTAATCAAGTCTTGGAGTGTCTGTAACAAGTTGGAGCACTTTGGTAGAAGTAATCCTGCCAGCATTTTCTTTTCCGTACATTGTACCAGATTTAAAGACTCCGCTTTGGAGCAGGTTTTATTTTAATCGCATTTACTTTCATTCATTTCTTGCACTTGCTTTATTTTGTTTATTTATTGTCTTGCCTTACTTTTCAAAACTTTACTTTTCAAAAGACTTAATTCCATACATGATAAGAATTAACATGACTGTTATAACTACCATGGCTGGCTAAGTTTTAGATAGGTAAGAATGTAAAGACCATAATCATCGTAATACGTCTATATGTTAATAGAAATACTTACGGGCCGTTTTAATCTTTAACACAAGTTTTCTGTACTTAAAAGCAATGTTGGGTAAGATCGAAAGCCGTCCAACCATTTGTGAACTTGTTTAGTTCTCAACTGATCAAATACAGCGAAAGCGCTTTGCTCAGTTGAGTAGGGATTTTTAACACTTTAGAAAAGAGATTTTAAAACTATTTTCGGACGCGTTAGTGGGATTAGAATCTGGTTCATTTTGAACCTCTTTAATTTAGAGATTTCAGGTCAAAATACTTTTCTGTTTAGTTTAGAATTTACATTTCTTAAAAGTAAGTTTTCCATGACTCTAACGCAATGCGCGCCTTTTATAAGTGACAATAAAGGGGTTAGTTTAGAGGGTAAACTTGGTTCTGACTACGCGAAAGCGACAGTTTCTGTTAAATTGAATTCTTTTCTTAAAATAGAAGATATTGCCCGTAAGTAGTTCTGTTGATGAATATAGAAATATTATCGGTTATGAGAATTACATTCAAGCCTATTGTTTTGTCTGAATTTTATTACCTCGTCATTTACTTTTATTTATTTTCCTCTGCATTAGTAAACCCTGAATTGAACTGCCCTAGATAAGCACTGTAACAAACAGAATTCGTTAGATCGACATTTGGTCTCTGTGGATACGATAACTTTTTATATTACTCTGACGCGATTCGTACACTTGCGAATACAACGCATCAATTTCCATTTCAAGCGAACTAACTAAGACATATAGTCGAATTTATACTATGACAAACCAGAAACTTTGTACCAAAATAAATTGATAGAAACACCATCATAGAGCAGCCAAATAGCTGTTTTACAACCCTGGAATCCTATATCTCCTTAGAGTCCACTTCAATCCTTATCCAATTCCATGATGTGTTATTTATCCAATTTCACAAATCTCTTTGTATTGATATGTGACATTTAACTCCCCACATCAACATTTTAACACATTTAAAATCACATAAACTAACAAAAAGACCATACTAAAAAATATTTAACATAATTAATAATTGATTTTTTAAAATATAATATAATTAAGACGTGTTTGATGGTAATATAAAAAGAAATAAAGATCAATTTAAAAGTTGAGTTGTGGGTAAATGACAATTAACATGACACAAGGGTTGACCTAGTGGTGGAGACTTGAGTCTTGAGAGTGTGCTCCTCTCAATGTCTCATGTTCGAATCCTACTAAGTGCAATCAACTCTTGTGTGGGCCAGTCTATACGGAGCTTTGCTCTGGCTTGAAACGGAGCCCCCGCTAATGGACGGTGGATATTGGTCCCTCTTGAATTAGTCGGTCGCAAAATCAGATACCAAGATTTAAAAAAAAAAAAAACATGACACAATGTTAATAACGTTAACTTAAATATCACAACATAGAAACTAAACTAAAAAATGTCTCCGACTAGTAAATTGAAAAACTTTTAACAACTAAACAAATATTAATAGAATTAAAATGTATTGCATTAATGATTTACTCTATAATAATTATTAATAGGAAAATGGTAATTTGTGTTAAAAAAATTCACAAATAAAAAATTTATATTTAATGGTAATAAAATAATTAATTACAAACTTTTAATAATATCAATATATAATTTTCAAAAAAATATTTCTATATTTATTTTTTCACTTGTGCCCCTGTACTTTTTGGTATAAGTTATTGTTATCTTTATTAATATTATTACATATAATTTTAAAACCAGACGTGAATATGAATATTTTTGTTCTTCAAGTTAATAAAATAAAAATTTAATTGTTATACATTTATCATCTTTATTTATTTTGTCACATTATATTATAAATTTTAAATTACTGATATGACGATATGACAAAGTAAATTGATGATTTTTTATAAACTACTAACCAGAGAATATTAAATTTTCGGATGTAAAAATGGCAAAGTAAGTAATTGGTTTTTTTTTGTAAGTAAATAACGCGAGTGACCACTGTGACCTCCTCCTAACTAGTTACCTGGTTCTCCACTGTGGTTTGATAATGATGAATAATCAAATTCCTCCTCCTCCCTAATTCTCAAAATCAGATCGCATCGCAACCACCAACATCTATACCTACACTCCCACCGTCGTTAACTATTCCCAATTATACACTAATCAGATCACAATTTCGATTCCGGATCGAAACCAAAAATGTTCAAATTCCTCAAAGACGTTGTTGGTGGATCTGGAACTGGCATCAAAGATCTCCCTTACAACATCGGCGAACCTTATCATTCCGCTTGGGGTTCTTGGATTCATCACCGCGGCACTTCAAAGGTATAAACTATCTCATCTATGTTGCTTCATTTCATCTTATACTTGTTACGGAACAATCAATTATCAATATATATAGTGTTTTAGGTTCAATTTCTCTATAATGCTTGTTACGGAACAATCAATTATCAATATACGTAGTGTTTTAGGTTCAATTTCATCTTATGCTTGTTACGGAACAATCAATTATCAATATACACAGTGTTTTAGGTTCAATTTCACTGTATTGTTTGATTTCATGTTATACTTGTTATGGAACACTTAATTATCAATATATATTGTTTTAGGTTCAATTTCTCTATAATGCTTGTTATGGAGCAATCAATTATCGATTTATATTGTTTTAGGTTCAATTTGAAGACTAATTTGATGATAATTTTGGTATTAATTTTAGGATGACGGTTCTCCGGTTTCGATTTTTACTTTATCTGGAAGTAATGCTCAGGATGGACATTTAGCTGCGGGTCGTAATGGTGTCAAGCGTCTACGAACTGTAAATTCAGTTTATATAATCTTTTTTTGTTACGTATTTGTTTTCAGTGGTGAATGATTTCAGTTCTGTTTTTAATGGTGTTTTTTTTTTCAGGTTAGGCATCCGAATATTTTGTCGTTTCTTCATAGTACCGAGATTGAAACTTTTGATGGTGGTTCCTCTAAGGTCACGATATATATTGTGACAGAACCTGTAATGCCACTTTCAGATAAGGTTAAGGAGTTAGGACTTGAGAGTACACAAAGGTATTGGTGGAGTTAGGTTTTGTTTCTTATCTTGTGTTTCAATTGCTAAATCATTATTTGATAGCTGGATGAATTCGATTTTTTGCATATAATAATCGATAGTGTCTTGTTTATGTTAGAAACTAACTGGTACCAAAATATGATTTAGTTGTAGAACTGACTTTTATTGATGGCGTAATAAGTTTAAAACAGAAACAGAATTACACACTATAGAGAATGCAAAATTCACATGTAATATAAATTAAGGAAAGAGATAGTATATATATGCCATATTAAGATGTCTAACAAACAGTGGTGACTGTGGGCAATGATATATGTAGGTTACAGTGCACGAGGACATAGACTTTGATTTCACTGTCAAATATGAATTTCTTACTGTTATTCACCTTGTGGGGTTGTATTGTAGGGATGAATATTATGCTTGGGGACTGCTTCAGATATCGAAAGCCGTGAGCTTCTTAAATAATGATTGTAAACTTGTGAGTATTCATGAGCTAAAAATGGGTTTTCTTCTCGTTATTTATTTATTTATTTATTTTTTGTATCAGTTGTTTACAAACTTTGTCTGTTGTAGGTTCATGGCAATGTTTGCTTGGCTAGTGTTGTTGTCACACAAACACTGGACTGGAAACTCCATGCTTTTGATGTTCTATCAGAGTTTGATGGGAGCAATGATACATCCTCTACGCAAATGCTGGTAATTTAGTTTTAGATAGAAATACCTTTCTTGTTAGCTTTAGCATTTCTTTGTTTTTTTCTTTCCTTTTTCTAGTAATTAAGATATTAGAATTTCCTTTTAGCCACCAACATGGTGTGGCACAAGTGGTAGATACTTGGGTCCCTTAACTATTTGGTCTTGGGTTTGATTCTGGGCTGGTGTGTATGGAAAAACATATGTTGGGAGAGGTCAACCCCTTAAACGGATCTCGGTTATTTTGAAGAATTAGTCCTCACAGTTGCACGTGGAGAATACCTTTGTTTACCCAAAAAAATGAATTTCCTTGTACTCTTGTAGTTAAATAACCACTCCCACACATGGTGAAAGTTTATTGTCATGACCTACTACGATTGTCTCTTCTCCAGACTTAAGTTTGACTTTGTGTAGTTTCATTCATGTCTTGTTTCACTTTACCAGTTTAGCATGTGAGGCTCTATCTCTATAATATTCATGGCAAGCATTCATGGAAAAATTAACTGACATTATCAATGCTCCCTTAAATGGAGGATTATGCTGGCTTTGATCAGGCTTTTTATTTATTTATTTTATATGTTTTAAATAAATGGATATCATGTAGCGAAACCTAATATATATTCCTCTGGTATGTTAATGCATTCATTCAGCAATATGCATGGCTTGTTGCAACTCAATACAAAGCAATGGAGCTGGCAAAATCTGACTGGGCTGTAATTAAGAAGTCTCCTCCATGGGCCATTGATTCTTGGGGCATGGGTATGTTATTAGTTTCTTTTTTATTATTAATTTATAATTTAAGATGCATTATGATGGAAATTTGGGATAAGATCTTGGATCAACAGTTGGAGTAGGAAGTCCTGGATTTTGATTGTAGAATCAGTCATCTGCAATCCGTAATGGGTTTACTTTTACCCTTTTGGGGATTCACCATAGTGGGAGCTTTACAACACCAGGTTTCCCTTTCTGATGGCAATTTGGAATTTTAGGAGAGGAAAGGAAAAAAGAAATTTTTTGTATTGTTTCATTTTCATTTTAAGTTGTTTGTTGATGGTGACATTTCGTGTCTTTTTTCTGACTAGCCTAGTCAATATTATTGTATTGGCATGGCCATTTCTATTATGGAACATGTTCTCATTTAGAACTAGAGGCTTCCCCGAAGAGGAACTTAGAAATTTATACCTTGTTCCATTTTCACATAACATTAAGCTTTGTGAGAGCAAAATCCTTAGATCTGTTTAGGTGCAATTAGTGAACTCCCAAGCTCACTTAATCTTGTATCCTCTTGCTCTTTGATTAAGAGCTATCATTTTCACTTGTGTGACACACAAGTTGACTTTCTTATTCATAATAAATTGAAGTATTTAAATATAATTCAACTGTGGTGCATATTGATATGTTTTCATGAAAAGTTATTGTACAAGTATATGGCATATTTATCTTCCCAATTTGTATATATGTACGATATCATGTTAAACTATTGTTCTTGTTAGAGGATAAGAAAATATCTTATGATATTTTAATGTTATCTTAATGTATCTTATTTTATTTTCTTATCTTAGAGCATCTTTTACGAATAGTTTCATATGTCTTGGTTATTGATATTATTTCGATCTGATTTCCCGTTTCACCTGAATTAGGTGTCTGTAAAGTGTAAATAAGATTCAGTTCTTGGTATTTTTTATCATGAATCATCATCTTATTAAACCACTATAATAATTAAAGGTTATACCGATTACTCTCTTCTTTGCTTATCTAACAACAACAACAACCCAACCTTAACCTCACACCAGGCAAGGTCAGCTACATCGATCAAACGGCGCATTAATGTTTTATCACGAATTATGTATATCTTGCGTAACCACTAAATCTTAATAATTTCACCTGTAGTTTTTTTTCTTCCAGTATTCTTCTGCCTCTAGCGAGGGCTACTATTTGTTTGACCAAACCTCCTCTTCTATATGGTGCAAATATTTAAACATGTAATTTACATATTAATATGTTTCCATATTAAGTTTTTATCCTCTATTTATCCTTAAGATTACAAACCTCCTCTTCTATTTGTTTTTATATTATTAATTAATTAATTAATTAATACATTTACGTTTGCAAAATGTTTCTCATAATTGCCACTCTACCTAATACATTATATGTGTCTTGGATTTGATGTTTCCATACTTTTTTTAGCCTTTTCTCTAATACAAATCCTCTACTACGACCCTCTTATAATTTTTTGGTCCCTTTTTATTAGACTTATTTCAAATTTCAAGATTCATTAATGAATTTTTCACAACAATGCCCCTAATTAAACGGGAGAGAATTAAAAGATCAACTATTTCTCTATCTTAATAATTGAATGCTAATTTTGGAAAGAGAATGTACATTGTTGACAAATTAAATGAAAAACAATTTTCTTAATACTTGTCCATTGGTCAAGGGGCTGGGGGTCTTACATATAGGAACATAGGTAGTAAAAGAATGTGTACGGATATTGTTTATGGGCTAGCCTTTAGTGTAGATTATGTAAAGTGTGAACTTGTGTAGATGTTGTAGAGTCACAGAATAATTTTATCCCTGTCTTTTCACTTTTTTTTCCCAGTATACCTCCCTAAATCACTGGAAATTATAATTTCATAGGCTGTCTTATCTACGAGCTATTCTCTGGTTTGAAGTTGAGCAAAACAGAAGAGTTACGTAACACTGCCTCCATTCCCAAGGTCAGACTTCTCAAGAATCAACCTTTGTTTTTGTATTTATTACTGCATATAAAGATTAAGGGGGGTTTTACTCTGTTTAATTATATTCTCATTCTAATGAAATATCCATTCTTTATCTTTATATATCTTTTTTTTTTCTTCTGTCTCAGTCTCTGCTTCCAGATTACCAGCGGCTACTTAGTTCCACACCTTCTCGTAGATTGAATACTTCAAAGCTTATAGAAAACAGTGGTGAGTGTTGTTGATATATTATAATCATCAATTGTTGAAGCTTAACACTGTTGTAGTTTTACTATTTTATTTGAAAGATTCTGTTGTTGATATATTATAATCATCAATTGTTGAAGCTTAACACTGTTGTAGTTTTACTATTTTATTTGAAAGATTCGTCCGTTTTCTAGTCAGCTAATGAGCTACATAGGATCCGCTATATTCATGTACAAGGATACTTAAATTGACTTGTTATATATAAGTATTTGAGTTAATTGTTATTAGACTTTAGGATTGTCATGTGCAGTACCTGAGAGCTGCATGACAATATATGGTAACTAACTGTCTTTTGACAGTATGGTATTAGATATTGGTTTTAGATTAAATGGTTTTTGAGATGGAATACTAGCATAATATGGAAAGAAGTTTCATGTTTTACTTATTTGTTCAAGTAAGACTTTGGTTGATCAGGATGTAGTTAACTCTGAAATGTGTGAGTATATACATGGTAGGATGTAGAGTAGCGGTTAATTAGAGTAGTTAGAGAAGTTAAGAGTTGTTATAGAAGTTAGTTAGTTGGTTGGTTAGTTAGTTAGTTGAAGTTGTTATAGGGATATTTGTATAGATAGGAGAATACAATGTAGAGTCTGCATAGAGTTGATAATTATTGAATATTGTAATCATTAGTGAATAGAGTAGCAAACTCTATTGTAAAGGGGAAATCCATGGAGGAAAGATTTCACTCCTATTTCTAATGAAGTGTTCTTTCTTTGGAATCCAATTCTCGGGTTCCTAACAATTGGTCCGATCCTGCCAGATCTTCGAGGTGTGCCAGTGTTATTGGAGATGGAGGCATCGCAAAGGGTGAATTTGCCAACTTTTACAGGGAAAACCCCATCGGGTGGCGTGCAAGGGCTGAATTTTTTTTTTTTGGAAGTGCAAGAAACTCTTGAGTTCGATCATTTGCAATGGGATTTCATGAGCATGGAGGGAGAAGCCATGTGTTGGTTAAGTTCTTGGTGTCAAGAGGACCCGAATTTAAACCGGTCGTCATTCGCTTCAAATCTGATCCTGAGATTCAGAATCAGATTGGTCCGATCCTGCCAGTTCTTCGAGCCGTGCCAGTGTTATTGGAGATGGAGGCATCGCAAAGGGTAAATTTGCCAACTTTTACAGGGAAAACCCCATTGGGTGGCTTGCAAGGGCTGAATTTTTTTTGAAGTGCAAGAAACTCATGAGTTCGATCATTTGCAATGGGATTTCATGAGCATGGAGGGAGAAGCCATGCGTTGGTTCAGTTCTTGGTGTCAAGAAGACCCGAGTTTAAACCGGGCGTCATTCGCTTCAAATCTGATCCTGAGTTTCAGAACAGGCTATGATAACTATGTTGTTGATGGATTTTCAACCTTGAAGCAAGAAGTGCAAAGGGAGGGAAAAAACCACATAGATGAAGTGAAGCAATTGGTGGAGACACCAGAGAAGAAACAAGAAATGGGCAGGGATCAGATTCTTGGTGATATGAAGAATAGTGACAAGAAGGTTGGATGGAGATAATGGTTCATTTTCAGAGTCTTTGCCGGTGGTAGAGTCTGAAGGGGCAAAATCGCAACTCCTTTGTAGTACTCTAAGCAATCTAATTCCATAGCCGTCGTCGTAAACAACTGAGATCCAATAACCTCTGCCAGAACCACCAAACTTCAATCTGCTTGAGGCAAACGCTATAAACCCTGCATCGCTGATGTTGATCAAGCCACCTTCTCAGACAGAACCTTCAAGCTTCAATCACAGAAAAAGGGGTGAAGAAGGAATGTTTGTCGAGGAAAAAAGTGATAGTAGAGGAGAAAGTTTAACAAGTTAACAATGCTACAAATGTTACTGGGTATGTATTTTTTGACAGTGGGACCCAGGTAGTGGTATTGTTGTCTTGCAAGAAGGTGATAGCACTTACTCCCTGCATTTGTGGGATCCAGGTGGCAGCAACCATGACAAATGAGAGTATTTTGCAAAATAATGCTAGCGCTTATTCTCAATACATTGGTGAGATACGGTGGTAATCTTCTTAATGGGAGCATGCTGCAAGAGAGGGTCACTAATTGAAGGGAAAATGGAAGCCAGTGCACATTACCAAGTATTACACATTAAAAAAGAATATGGTAGCTGTCAACCTCGAGGACAAGGTTGTTTTGAGGAGGGCTATATTATTAGGATACATAATAGTGGTTAATTAGAGTAGTTAGAGCAGTTAAGAGTAGTTATAGAAGTTAGTTAGTTGGTTAGTTAGTTGAGGTTATCATAGGGCTATTCGATAAATAGGAGAGTACAATGTAGAGTTGATAATTATTGAATATTAACAGGACATTAAAATCGACAACAACTTTGGTGGTTAATGCCGTTTAAATACGTGGTTAATTACATTTTGTAGATAGTTAATGAATTTATCAAGGTGTCGTAACCTATTAACCATCCATAGAACACAATTAACTATGATTTTGAATGTTATTAACGATAATTTTTAGATGTATATTTGAACATACATTGTGGTTAGTAGATACCATGTATATTTAAAAATTTGAAAATCATGTATATTTAAAAACATGAAAATCACGTATATTTGAACATAATTTAGATGGTTATAATAGATATCATATCATGTATATTTGAACACCAAAAAATCATGGTTAATGACATTAAAAATCGTGGTTGATTATGCTCAATAGATGGTTAGTAAGATGTGAAACCTTGTTATATTCATTAACCAACCATCCACCGAATGTGATTAACCACATTTAAACATTTGTGTGTCAAAATTTCATTTCTCTAACTTCCTGATGAGCTTCTATTTGTACACTAGGGTGATTTGATAGGATTGATCAGAGTGGAGAGGAAGTTTTTTATGTGTATCAAGGGTTATTGTTTATATAAAGGAGTGATGTGATAATGTGAGCATATTCTAATGTAATTGATTTCAGCTTTTCCACATTTTGGAAGGAAAACTTCTGTGCTTCATACCAGTTGCAAACTTAAAAGCCGCTTGAACAATCTATAGTATACCACAGTTTTAAAAGTTCGCCTTTCTTATTTTAGAACTTTTGATAGTACTCATTTTTAGTGATCCTGGTATTTGTTGGTAATTGATGTGCAGAGTATTTTCAAAATAAGTTGGTAGACACAATACATTTCATGGAAATTCTCAGTTTGAAAGATAGTGTTGAGAAGGACACCTTCTTCCGCAAGCTTCCAAATTTAGCAGAGCAGCTTCCTCGTCAGATTGTGTTAAAGAAGGTACGTCTCTCTGGAAGTTATAATTCTCAACCATTGATGTTATCAACAGTTTATCCCAATTGATTATGTCAATAATTTTTGGTTTTTACAGTTACTTCCTTTATTAGCTTCTGCCCTTGAATTTGGTTCAGCTGCTGCCCCTGCTCTGACTGCGTTGTTGAAAATGGGTTCGTGGCTTTCAGCCGAGGAGTTTCGTGTCAAGGTAAATAATTATTTCAATACCAGTGTAAATGTCTCTCTAATCAGGACCCATCTCGTGTATTGGATTTCAATTTCAATATATAATCTACAGATTCTTCCAACAATAATTAAACTCTTTGCCTCCAACGATCGAGCTGTCCGTGTTAGCCTTCTCCAACATATTGATCAATTCGGAGAGTCATTATCAGCTCAAGCTGTTGATGAGCAGGTACATAGTCTGGATAAGATGTCTAGTTTCCTTACTTCCCTGCTTTTTTTTTCATTGCTGTAAAATATAAGAGATTCATGTTCTGCATTCTGTTTTACAATACTGTTTACTCTTGCGATCAGGTTTACCCTCACATTGCTACTGGTTTCTCTGATACATCTGCTTTTTTGAGGGAACTTACTCTCAAGTCCATGTTAGTTCTGGCTCCGAAAGTACGTCGGTTTATATTCATGTTATCAAATCTTTCTTTGCTTTTGATTCTAGTTGGAAAATGAGATATGTTATTGGTCTAATGAGAAATTTGGACACAAATTTGTTTTGACAGTTTTATTGCCAGTAATGATTTTTTAGTGTTTACAGTAGTATGTTTGCCCTGGTGATTGTGAAGTTTATTAAGAAGTGATATCTGTTCTATTTAAGCTTTGATAAGATATAATTTAGACCTCATTTTTAATTATGCCAATTTAAGGCAGAATTAAATGAATTAAAAGTGTTGTTTATGTTCGGGTTTGGGGCCAAGATGTGGTAGATCTAATATAATTTTGGGTTTTCAATGGAAAGTGTGAGGTAAAGGATAGTGCTTTGATCACTATTCATGCCTTAGTCCCTCAAGATATCTTATAGTGCACCCCACTTAAAAGGAAATGTTTTTGAAAGCTCAAGTCTTTTTTTTTTTTTTTTTTACAGTTCATTTCCTTTTTTCCCCTCCTAAATTTTCTCTTCTATTTGATGAGTTTTTAGCAGGCAATTTTGTTTCTTTATTTAAGATATTGTTTGTCTTATCATTGCAGCTGTCTCAAAGGACCTTGTCTGGGTCATTATTAAAGCATCTGTCGAAGTTACAGGTACTGCTCCAAGTCTTCAATGATTTATGTGTTGGGAGCAAAGGCTAGTTGCTTATGCTGACTTAGGAAGTGAAGAGTAATAGACAAGGCTTTCATTTAGCTCTTTTTGAGACTTATGTCTCTTAAAATTTACCGGTCATTTGACTGCCAATATTAATTTTTTTTATTGAAATGGAGTCAAACTAATGTTTATTTTAGGAGCGAGGGTCGTGCATACAAACATATCATAGTTGTTTTCTTTCTTTTCTAGAATTTATAAGATTGGAAATTTGTTTTGTAGGTTGATGAAGAGGCAGCGATACGAACAAATACTACTATTTTGCTAGGAAATATTGCAAGTTACTTAAATGAAGGGGTATGCCGAAATGATATCTGCAAGTTAAAATAGTTTGCCATATTTGATTTCATGATAGTAGCATATGTTCGTCGATGAATTAACTCTTATGGACTATTTTTGCAGACTAGAAAAAGAGTGTTGATTAATGCATTTACAGTCCGTGCTTTACGTGATACCTTTCCACCTGCTAGAGGAGCAGGTATTTGTTCACACATATCTATCTGTTACTAATTTTCTTCAGTTCTGCGGATTGATAAATTCTTCAAACAGTATTTCCTCTCATCCTTTTATATCTTAAAATTGTTCAGGCATTATGGCTTTATGTGCCACCAGTTCTAACTATGACATCACTGAAATTGCCACTCGGATTCTTCCTAATGTTGTTGTCCTCACAATTGATCCTGACAGGTTATATCCCGCGGATGATTTATTATTTTCTGATACTCCCTTTGTTATAGATAGTTATCTTGTAAACTGATTTAAAACATCAATTACTATTTTTAGTAGGTTTAATCAAATTGCATTTTTTGTGTGTGCGTGACAATTATTGCATTGTTACTGTTATTGGAATATTGAAATCTTCATAATGGGTGTTCTTTTGTACGAGTGGTTATGTTTATATTTGTGCTATACCCTACCATGCTATTTTGGTTGTTTTGACAGTGTTTAGATTCCAAAAATAGATGATTCTTATCATTGCACTTTGAGTATTTCCCATTTTCAACGCCATGATTATGTTATTTCTTTCATGGTTCAAACAGTGATGTTCGATCTAAGGCATTTCAAGCTATTGATCAATTTTTGCAGATGGCAAAGCAACATTATGAAAAGGTATAATATCTGGTTCTTTTTGGCTGTTATTAGACGCACACTGGTTCTTGAAGTTAAATGTATCATGTATGTATTTGAGAAGAAATTAGATGTCATTTCAGAAATTACTTTTTTAAGCCCAACTTCTGATTTCATGTAATACATCTTTATTTATTAGCTTAAAATATATTTTCTTGAGAGTGACTTAATCTTAGTCTAGTCTCCATCAAAGAATAAAACACATCATTCCTAACTTCTCATTTAATTTTTAAAATGCATTCTTTTGAATCAACATCTTATTTATAATTTTAAACAAGTTCCTCTTAATCTATATTTTTTAGATTTTACTTAAATTAGTTGTTCACACCCCCCTTAAAATTTTAAACATGTTATATCTTAAATATATATATATTTTAATTTATATTGTGAAATTTTGTAGGGAATACTTGGTAGTTTCTTTTTATCCTTTACATGTCATCTCCGGTCACACATTTTTACTATATATTTCATTTACTTATTGATAAAAAGGCCATTTTATTAGTAGGAAATTTCTTATGTGATAAAAGCACAATTATTCCACATGTTTTTGTAGGTTCTTCACAATATCTTCATCACATTATATAGACTAAAAGTGATGCTTTTTGGTGTCATGTTGTCTATTCCCCTTTGTTGGTTATTCGTGTGCCTCATGTTCATGCTCTTATCTGTTTTTATATTATAGACAAACATAGCAGAGGCTACTGGGGGTGCAGGCACGGGAAGCTCATCAACTCCAGGAAATGCAAGTTTACTTGGGTAAGTTGCTCCGACTTTGTGTGGCCATGCAGACCACATGTTAAGCAACAAGTGCAAGAGTTTTAGAAATGGTGAATGAGACGCAAAAATGCATTCTATAATATTCTGTGAATTCTGCTTTTTGATTGGTTATACTTATAACAAAAAGAGAACACAGGGTTATATAGGATTTTAGTCCTACACTCCCCAAGGGCTTAATATACACCCTTGGTAACTATAACAAATACAGAGGTGCCTGCTGGCACAACTTTGAATAACAAACAATTCTAGAAGGAAAAATAAAAGGCTATTACAATTAACTCTTTGGAATCCATTCTTGGATTCCTAACAAGTGGCCAAAAATGGGGGAGGATTGTTGTTGAGTACAGAGTGGATTTTAGCAATGTCTGGAAGCTGGTATTTAATATTTTAGTTCTTATTGTTAGTACACGTTCTTTCATGCATGTGTATGTAATGTAGTGTGATGGTGTAGTATGGCACGAGATTCTATATAATTTTGGGGTTGATATAGATTGAAAGTTTGCTATATATATACAATATAAATTAGTAAAATGATATCTTTTGATGCATGCCTACTCTAGGAAAGGTACTTACCAGGTTTAAAGAAAGGCGCCAGCAGTAGCTGCCATGTCTATATAGTCTTAAAGAGCTTTGCATCACCGTAGGGTGTCTGATTTTCTAGTGAGGCTTCAGTGTTCAGTCTTTAACTGCGTCTGAACTGCTGGGCATTTTCTCCACATTTAACCCATTGTTTCTGACTTAACTCTTGTCACTGTGTAGATGGGCTATGAGCTCCTTGACCCTGAAGGGCAAACCTTCTGATCATGCTCCAGTTGCTTCTGTTAGTTCTAGTGCCCTTACATCAACATCTTCTAATGCCAGCTCAGGTATGCTTAATGACAATCTCGTATATTAAATTAGCTAATTGCATAGTCCTCTGAATATGCCATGAGATCTACACCTCTCTATTTTGGCCGGCGTTATATCAAGGTCTTGTTTAGTGTTTATTTTCACAACTAAATTCATAAGTCATAAAAGTGTTACACGAGGTCAACCACTTGATCGTCCATATAACATTGTACCCTACTAATACTTTCTCACCAAGTTCAATAATTCACACTTATTTCACTTGAATAATGCTATCTCCCTTGCGAACAAATGTGAAGTAATTACAATAATTTAGAATGATAACCCTCTGTCTTTGCATTGGGAACTATGGAATCTTTCCCTCGAATAATGAATCACAAGGAGTTTCTCTCTATTGTATGAGAGGGTAGTTGAAAATTAAGCAACAGCTTCTTATTATGGATGAAGTCAGCGAAGGGTGCAGTGCCAGAACCTCAGCCCTCATGTCTTCAATCGTTTGGCAAAGTTTGAAGACACAGGTCTTTATTTTATTTTTTGGATGAAGGGGTTTGACTTCCCCATTCTTCTTTGAAATGGTTTGTCTCATTGGAGCCCCAAAATTCAAACTTGCTATACCTGTGTATGATTTTATCTTAATTAATTATTAAATGAAGAAAAATAAAGGGAAGAAAACTGAGGGAAATGACAACAGAAAATCTTCATCCCATATCTCCCTCCCAATCCACAACACTTAAGGCAAAGACGTTAAATCTACTATTCCATCTGATCTGTTAATGCTGCCATGATTTGTTCTGCTTCATTTGGACAGTTTTCTTCTATTGATACATTTTTACTATTTAACATGTTTATATCATCTCCTTTTTGGGTATTCTAGCTGTAGATACTCCTTCAACAGCACCCATCCGTGTAAGTTCCACACCAGATTTCACTGAGCACCATGCCCCTCCATCTCCTACATCAACGGATGGCTGGGGGGAACTAGAGAATGGAATCGACGAGGAACCTGAAAATGACAAGGATGGGTGGGATGATCTAGAACCACTGGAAGATACAAAGCCAGCTCCAGCTCTTATCAACATTCAAGCAGCTCAAAGGCGGCCGGTTTCTCAACCAGTTTCACAGACAAAAGGTATTAATTATTCAACTGTTAATATTTTGCCAGTGATTTCTTCATTTCCATGTCTGCTAGTTACTAGTTACTGTTGATAATTCTCAATGAAAATATTCTCAGAAAGTTAGTGGTGTGAGGGTAAGAATTCCTAGTTGCACACATCAAAGAATTCAGTAGTTATTGGATTGGCTTTGCCTTCTCAAGTAAATCCGTGACTTTAGTCAGTCATCTTTTCCTAATAAATGGACTTTGAGCTTTTGCTTTATGCTAGGATTGGCTTGAAAATCCAACAGTTTCATCAAATGCAATAGGAATATTCTAACACCATTACTTAATTCATGTATTGATTAAAGGGTTTTAATTTTTTATTTTGTAGCTTCAACTATACGACCCAAAAGTACACCAAAGTTGAGCAAGGATGACGATGATGATCTTTGGGGTGCCATAGCAGCTCCTGCTCCAAAAACATCAAAACCTTTAAATTTGAAATCAGTTGCAACTGACGATGATGATCCCTGGGCTGCCATTGCGGCTCCTGCTCCCACTACAAGAGCCAAGCCTTTATCATCTGGCAGAGGTCGGGGAGCCAAACCTGCTGCTCCAAAATTAGGTGCTCAGCGGATAAACCGGACATCATCAACCGGGATGTAAACCGAATTGCCACTTGTCAGGGACGAGGGAATGTTAGAATACAGTAACCCGTCTAGTATATCAGATTACTTTTGTGCTCTCTACTAGCATAATTGATTTGTAATATTCTTTTTGACGTCATTTTTGCTTTGAAGAAAATCGCAATTGCAGCAATAGTCTCTCAAGGAAAAAAAGTTGATGCGGAAACAGTTTGTAACAAGGTTTTGGTATTTGCCATATGCTTTGGGTCTTGAGGATGGGCTTATTTTTTTTTGGGTGTTAAACATTTTAAAACTATAGGTGCAATGTAATTAGTTTCATATTGTGTTATAGGATGTTTTTTTTTTGGTTAAATTTTGAATGGCTATTGCTATCTTGAATGGTTCAATATAATGTACACTTACATGTCTGTCTAGTAAAGTACTAGTTATAAATTGATATTCAACTTAGTTGATTTTTCTCTTTTTTCTTTTGTGATGATTGTTAACCCGAGTTCTTGGGGTAATTTTGAATGCTCTTAAGGCTTTGTTTTTAACTTGAGTTTTGGAAGGAATGACGATTGAAATATTGTTAGACAAAAGAAAACACAAGTAATATAGCTTTGGTAACATAAGTAATATGAAAATGAGTTTCTTTGGTCAATGAGTGATGTGTCATTCGGTACGTCACAAGACGTAGAGGTAATAGTCTTCGTAAGAGACCATTCAATAAGTTCTTCCCCCAACTATGAAGTGTTCGGTAATGGATACATCCTTCAGTAAATCACAAAATCTCATGTTGTAAACTATGTGCCGTTATTTCTTGCCATGACCTATGGGACATCGAAACTTGTGAGGATGCTCCTTTTGAAGAAGCACAAAGTGTTGTGACTTGTTATCTTTGCTAAGGGTTTCTCCTATATCCATTTTGTAAATTAGTCGAGGACAACAATCATGTATTTAAAATGTCCAGGGGCTGTTGGGAAAAAGGTTTAGGATTTTCATCCCTCACCAGGCACACAACCAATGAGAGGATAATGCACTCGGTTCAATAGGCGGGGCCTGGCACTTTTGAACGTCCTCTGTTACGTCTTGGTCAAATCATGGCTAAAAATATCTGGTCTTTCTAACCAAAGTTCTTCATTCTAAGTGATGTCTTGTGTACCTTCATGGATGTCTTCTAGAATATTCTTCCCACATTCCTTTGTCAAGCATTTTAGCAAGTGGGTTGGTAAAACCCTGCCTATATAGACAACCTTCAATCAACAAATACGATCATGCCCTTCGCTTGACCTTTGATGCCTCCATTCTATCTTCTTGTAACTACCCAATTGCAATGTATCTAGCAATGAGGGACATCCAATTGCCATGCTATATTTCCTCTCTTTCCTCAACAACCGCATTCACTTTGTGGTTGACGTTGGATTCAAAAGTGTCTCGGGGATTATAGTTTTGTTGACCTTGGAAACTAATTAGATTGGACATGAGTTTCTTTTGTGAATCATGGACCCTTGATATGTGATGAACTTTATGTTGGAGTATAAATTGATGTCGCAGTAATTGTGCCAACAAAAATATAGAGTGGCAAGTAAAATTATTGTATTTAAAAAGATTATATTAACTTCGTACAACAACATAGTGAGTGCACATGTGAATTTAACGTAGTGTGTGAGTAACATAACGGGGTGCTTAAAGCACAATTGATTGTTTGATTGTGTAATGGTAAACTAGAATATTAGTAACTATAATTAACAAAGATGATAAAAAACGATTAAGTTTTCCTTTCAAATCATTTATCTCCTAAATGTGAGAACTCTTATGACTATTTTTAAAAAACAAATATAATTTAATTATGACTTTTTACAAAATATATAATTACAACCTCGCAACCTCCCTGATATTGCGAGTCTTCATTTTCAAGGAAATTTATTTCATCAACGCGATCTCTAAATGCTTGGGAATTTTTTACCCAAATACCCCTAATTTTTGAAAAAATTCCCAAAATACCCTACATTTCAGAAAAATTCCCAAAGTACCCCAGTTAGAGTTTGGGATTGTAGATGATCGCCATATGAATTGGCGAGTCTTCCTAAAGACATACAAGCTGTCGCCAATTGAACTGGAGACTGCTTATCAAGTCGCCAGTTCAATTGGCGACCTAGTGTAAAGGCAAAAGGGAGTCGCCAATTGATGTGGAGACTCCCTAGAAACTGATTTTTTTCACTATAAATAAGAATGTTCAGCTCAGTTTGTTCCACATCTCTTCTCACAACTTTGTTCTACTCAGAAAATGTATCGTCGTTGTTGGGGAAAAGTTATTTTTTCGCGAGACAAGCCACCGATCGACATGCTGTTTTGGAACATACAGGGTTTCAATCAACTTAAGAGAGAGTTGAATCGGTGGTTGGAGGGAGACATTGGTGAAGGGGAGAAAATCCGAAGTATCGAGAGACATGATTGGCTACGTGGATGAGTTCGTGTGAAGACTGACAAAGATGCGAGGGAAGTCATGTTTGGACCGAATGAAATTAGTTTGATTGTTGTAATCTGTTAGGAATGTGTTAAGTTGTTTGTGTTATTTGTTGTTAACACTGTTGTTTGTTGTTACAGTTGTTTGTGTTAGTGTTGTTTGTTGTTAAAATTGTTGTAACAAACACCATTCAATATATGAAAATATTTGGTTACAACAAATGAAAAGATAAGCTAAATTATGATGCAGATGTTCCTCCAACGTTGGGACAATATTTTTTGTTGTGGTCGGGCTGACGACAGATACTGCATAGTCTTATCATTTTATCAGCGGTATCTATTTCGGTTCTTATACGCTTGCTGTTTGGGCGCCCCTTTTTCTTTCTTCTCATTTCATCGTTGTGCCAAACTATGTCACCTTGGTATGAAGGCCAATAATCCTCCATTGGTAGCACTGCAAAGCATTCATTGTATACATTCATAACATTAACCACCTTGTAAACATCAGATAGATAGCCATAAGCATCCTGACGAGCATGTGCGCATGCTGTAATGGCATGTGAGCAAGGTACACGGAGGGCCTGGAACTTGCCACAATCACACCAACATTTGTTTAGCCTGACAACATACGATAAATTGGGCCTCCCCTCATTAAAATCCATTATTTCTTGTACACTGAATGATTGCCTATGTCGGTCAAAGATTGTAACTGCATGTGTGCTGGCTCTGATAGCATCATCCTTCATCAATTTCATAACGCTTTCACTGTATACTTGACCAGACGCTAACACTGCACTCCATCTTTTGCCTCTGGTTGCAAAAAGTGATGCCAACCTATAATAGGTTGATCTCACCAAAGCAGTGATTGAAAGGTTTCTTATTCCTTTGAATACCACATTCATGGACTCCACAAGGTTTGTTGTCATGTGACCCCATCGACAGCTACCATCAAAAGATCTTGTCCATCTTTCTAGTGGAATGTTATCCAACCAGCTTCCGGCATCTGCATTTGACATCTTTATTTCGTTAAGGTAGTATTGAAATGTTGGTTGAGTTAGCGCATGTGAAATTTTTGTGTACACTATAATCAACAGAGTTATCCATGTGAAATTTTTTTATGGCTCGTACACAATCTTCTTTGGTACGAAACATGTCTCCTTCTTTTAATTCGTTCTCTGACCGTATATACGGTTTGTGAAGTATATCTGTGGATGAATCATCTTTTTGCAAGTCCATGTCTGTCATATGTTGAGGTGGACGACGGACATGATCTGGATGTATGGACAGTTCTTCGTCATCCTCATCGTTGTCGTTCATTATCTGATTGAGCAGTTCCTCGCTTCCTTCTTCTTCTTCATCAACGATGTCGACCTCTGCTTCAGTTTCGTCTAAGTATTCTGATTCGCTTTCATCTGAGTCTACACATGGTGACTGATTTATGATCTGAGACTATTGAGATGGAATATTTTGTTGGTTGGTTTAAAAAAAACAGGGTTTCTATATATTATTTGTGATATAGGTCCGAGACCTAACTCGGACTCCAACCTTTGGTGAAAATGGAAAAAACTTGTGTTTCTAGTAACTACGAATTGGACAAAAGCGGTGTTTTGAAAACCAAAACCAGATACATCGGAGACATATGTTTCTCCGTTGTAATGTGCCTTAACAACGTAACTCAGTGCAAATGACATATTGACAGGAGTTGTTTGGGACAGACTAAGAATTTCTTTGCTTTTTGTTTGATAGAATGCATGCATGCATGCAAAGACATATAAATAACAAAATAAATGTGTCATAAGTTCTCCATTTGAATTGGAGATAGCATACTAAGTCATTAATGAACTCGCCATTTGAATTGGCGACATGTTACAGTCTTTTATGACTGTGTCGCCAGCATGGTGTGCATGCATGAGGCAGTCTTCAGCTAGGGCACAGGCTACGTAGCATTAGGGTCAGTCGCCAATAGGACTGGCGACTTGGTTTTAAGGGTATGAATGCTCGCCAATAGGACTGGCGACTTGGTTCAGGCTGAATGTTTGCAAAGAATCCATCTGAAGCCCTATATATAGGTATCATGAGGTTTGCAGAGAAAATCATCTGAAAGAAATCTGTAGCACTGATACATAATATCTAACCGGTAGATGCAAAGTTTATACTAGCTTTGCAAGAAAGGTGGCGCCCGGAGACACACACCTTCTTTTTTCCAATCGGTGAATGTACCGTGACCCTAGAGGATGTGTACATGTTACTCGGTTTGCATATCGATGGTAAGGCAGTCAATGGAAAAACAAACCTTGACCCATCAATTTGTGAGAAACTTTTGGGTGCCGACTTGCTAAATACAAACTCGAGAGGCCAAAGTCTCTTGCTCTCGCAACTAAAAGCATGGTACGCCGATTTTATTTTAACTGCAGAGTCTACAGAAGAAAGGAAACTACAGAAAACCAGGTGTTACCTTATGCTTCTTATTGGTTTATTTTTATTTCCCGAGGGTACTAGTTCTTCTATGCACATTATGTACTTACCCTTATTGAGAGATCTAAATCAAACAAGATAGTATAGTTAGGGTTCCGCTTGTCTGTCTTATTTGTATAACTCTTTGTGTAAGTGCACCAAAAAAGATGCATCTACTTTTTTTGGATGCGCTGTTTTGCTCCAAGCTTGGGGCTGGTATAGATTTCCATCCCTAGCTCCTGTCAACCACAACGGCTTTTCCTTCCCGTATGCACAAAAGTAAGTTAATAACTTAATACTTTTTTTATCCTTAAAAATTATCGTGTCTAACATTCTCAACTAAAAATTCTTTTTTTTAGATGGTCGGCTAAGGGTATGAGTTACAATAGATGTCCCAAACATTGTATCATTCAATACCGTAATCTTTTGGATCTCCTAACACCCGCAGAAGTAAGTCCGCCTAAACATTTATCTTATTTTATATCATATATTTTACTATCTAATATTTTTCTATTCTTCAGTTCATATGGCGTCCATATCTAGGCATGGAAGACCTATACGAAGTCAGCGAGGAAGATGTTGCCATTTGGACTGCATGTGTACCGATAATCAGATTCACAACCGTGGAGCTGCACAACAGTTACCGTGTCAAACTGCAATTTGGAATTCATCAAGACATCCCAGATCCGTCTGTTGACATCAGTAAATGACATCTAAAAAGAGTTAATGATCAATGGGACTTTGACGACTAGAAGGATTTTGCAAAGACTGAGCGTCGTAAATGGATGAACCGCAACCACTATGTCTTACGTGAGCCGGTGATGCCAACCCCATCTATACTAACAAATAATTACATGGCTTGGTACAGATCGGTTGCAACTGGATTTGTCTCCGAAGACAGATATTTATACGACCCACGTCAGACCACCTACACACAAAAAACCTCAACGTCTAACCCACCTCCAAGACCATGTTACTCACAACCCCTACCCAACAAAATTACCAACCCATTATTCATCCAAACATGCCATACACCCAACCACAATACCAAGAGTGTCCCCCATACCATCTTCAACAAAATGATTACTATCAAGAGACTCAATATGGCTATGCCCCAAACATAGCACCAAGATACAGCCAAAATGAGGGTACATCATACCATAGCCAAATTGGGCAAACATCTTTTCACAGCCCTAACGCCCAAACATCATACCCTAGCCAACACAATCAACCTTCTCAACAACCTTATGGCTTTCAAACACCATTTCAACCTTTCACCAACGAATCCTTCACACCAATGTCTCCCTTCAATCGGCCTGGCCGCACACCGATCACCCCCTCAAACTACCCTGACATGGGTCACACGCTCAGTTTCAGTCCCCAAGACTTCACAGAAATGCAAGACATCCTAAGGGAACCATCTCGGAATGTTCCTGAGACTTCGACTCCTCAAACACCGGGCGTGAATCAACAACAAGGGGAACAAGGGGGCCGAGTGCAACGAGTGCAACGAGTGAGGGTCCCTAGGGGATGTGGAACTGGTGGCCGGTTGGATGCACCCGGTCACCAACATTAATTAATGTAATATTTTATTAAATTAATGAAAATTTTATCCATCGTGCAAACAAAATCAATGTAATATTTCACTATGAAAAAAAAATAACACACACCCTGTCTCCACATCAATTGGCGACATGGTTATTGCCTTTACACTAGGTCGCCAATTGAACTGGCGACTTGATAAGTAGTCTCCAGTTCAATTAGCGACAACTTGTATGCCTTAAGGAAGACTCGCCAATTCATATGACGACCATGTACAATCCCAAACCCTAACTGGGGGTACTTTGGGAATTTTTCTAAAACATAGGGTATTTTGGGAATTTTTTCGAAAATAGGGGTATTTGGTTAAAAAATTCAATGCTTGGAGTCTTCAATCATAACAAAGACAATTTTATGGAACATAAAATAAGAAGATAATTTTATAAAAGACATAATTACACGTTGCAACCCATAAATGTCAGGAGTATTCAATGGCAAGGATACTCACTTTGTTAAAGTAACCCCTAGATGTAAAGAGTTTTCAATTGCTAACACAAATGTTTTATATCGCTTAAAACTAAACTAATGGTCGAGATTATCTCCGTCACAACACGAAATGTCATTATAATCTCATAGCTTAACCAATCGGATAAACAAATTACCACTAAGTCTCATTGCCCTCTAGATTAATTCTTATAATTTCGTATATGAGAGAAAGCATTAAGTTCAAATAAAACCATATAATAAAAAATAAAAATTCATTACAAAACCATCCACAAAGAATTACATTAAATCACATGATTAGGATATGATCATCTAATATAAGGAGATTAACCACTCTTCTTTAGGGGATTCATGGTTCTTATACTTAGAAAGCAACTATAAAGATTTACAATGAGGAAGAACAAGCTCCTAATGATAGCATTCATTTTCAATTTCCCTTAGTTAAAAAAAACCTAGACTCTCTAAAATTAGACCCCCTATTTACTAAACATGTTTTCCTATTTATAACAAAAATTCTAAATTTGCACAATCGTGTAAGGACTTTCCCTAGTCGTGTGGTGATTTATCATTTAAAACACTTTCATGACTTGACAAAGAGTTTATATCACACAGTTGTGCTTTGGAGGCAATATGATCTTGAAATTACATTTTCACTTTTAGCATAAAGTTTGGATCACGTCGCTAGCTTGTGCTTGCCCCACTTTGACATTTTGACATTGAATCGCATCGTTGTAAGGTTTGGGTGCGCCACAATTTGCATGCCTTTCGTAGTTTTCTTTGTTTTTCCTTTGTTCTTAGTGTTATATCCTTCTCATATTTCTTCATCACAACTTTCACAATAAAACACTATGAAATTTGTATGATTAGTATAATTTCCACTTAGTTTGATTTTTTCACAAATCTTCAGATTCTTTATTAAAATCTATAAAACAAAAAACGCATTAATGGTAAAACTAATAAAAAAATATCAAATTTAGCTACTAAAAATATAGTGTGACAAACTGTGATCACGACCTCAAACTTGAATCTTTCCTTGTCCTAAGGAAACTATTTGAAAAATGAGATTTTGAAAAAGTTAAAAGTTTACATGCTTTCATGATAACTTCTAAGTTCACGTTACTTACTCCAATAATTTCATGTTTTTATTTAATTTATATTGGACATATGACTCCATACACAAGAAGGGGTGAATTATGGAGATTTGAAAAACTTTGGTTCAAAACAAAATCATTTGAGAAATCAGAGTTTAAAACCATTTTATAAAATAATTGATTAAATATGTAGCAGAAATTCAAAGTAGAGAAAACAACTAGAAAATACACAAGATAAGGGAAGATAAATAACACCAGAGAATTATACAGGTCCGCCCAAAATACCTAATAATGTCCCCAAGAATTATTATTGAGAGTGTCTACTAAATTTGAGAGCTTTTAGAAGGTTATGCCCACAGACCCCCTTATACAAGGAAATGAAATTTTTAGGATAACTTCTAACCAAACAACAAACAAGCTCTGAAGCGATTAGTCTTCAAATAGAGATATTTCATAGGTTGATCTTGAACTAAGACACAATTTTGAGTTGACTATCCATCAAATTGAACCGGGGTTTAACATAGATTGAACACAAACTGAATTGAGATATTTATCGAGATGATCTCTAACCTACTGATTTTTTTACCCTAGTCTAAACTCTAAAACCAAGACATATTTTAACTGGGAAGATCTCGAACATATAGAGTTTTAACCGGACTGAGATCAAGAATTGTTGTGGACATTTTTACTGGCTGATCTTCACTAAATAAAAAATAGAGCTTTCTCTTCAATAAAGAAACTCACATAAGGGACATAAATTTCTAAGACAATCCCCCAATACAAACAAGTGCTTCTAGCCGGTTTAGCCCACAATCATAATAACAACTTCATATGGAAGAATTATTTGCTTAAGATAAAATATACTCTTGGTAAATTTATAATTTTACCCTCACGAAGAATAATATTCCTCACTTAGACTCAAGAACACTCTTGAGGCACTATGACTAAAATATGAGAGAAAATACGAGATATTTAGAGACGTGATGAGAGAAATGAAAAGTGAACATTTTTCACGTTTTTTAGATGTGAAAAAAGTGATACAGAAGATCTCTATATAAAGTCCAAGGCGTGATATACATTTGAAAACAATCCATGGGTCTATTCAATGTCCTAATCAATTAGGTACCTCAAATAATCGATTGTTGATGCAAAAAATGGAAGATTTTAATAAAGAGTCATTATTAATCATTAAGAAACCGTCTCAATCGATAATAGATTTAAATAAACATTATTTAATTAATTAGGAAAAAGATCTAATTGATTAGACAATTAGAAAAAGTCTCCTAATCAATTGAACACTCGTCTAATCAATTGGTTATCGCTTAAAACATTCTTTTTGGTGATTTAATGAAAACATGAGAGGTTTTTCAAGATTTTTTTTGCGCGTGTGTGTGTGTGCGTGTGTATGTGTGCGTATAGGTATGCGTGGGTGCGTGCGCGTGCGTGCAAGCGGGCCGACAGATGGGTGGGTGTTTGTGTGCATGTGTGTGTGAGTGCGTGTGTGTATGTGGACGAGCGTGTGTGTGTGTGTGTGATTTAACCATAATGTTACTAGAAATGCCCTTGTGTCTTTACAAGACATTGGTCACTCAGACAGACATGACAAAAAGAGTTTTCACACTTCCTCTCTTTCACAACTCTGAAGCTTCAAGTCTTGACATCATTATCTTTAATTTTAGCATCATACAAGAGCCTTGAATCTTCTTAACGAGGCTTTTGATATCTTCATGTTGATTACCATCATCTGAGAGTTGAAAGGTCAAACCATCAATGATTCTTGACACCTAAGTCTTCACTTGAAAGTTGTTGGACTAAATTGTTGACTTTATATCTTCAAAGGCATAACTTGATTCGAGAGGATTGCTTGATCAACAATCTTATTCATCTTTGACCGCTTAAGATATCTTCAACAGTCGCTTGACTTCAAGTGTTGTCATCATCAAAACTAAGCATTAAATAGTTGACAAGCATATTTTCTATCCATAAGCTTCACCATCTTGGATCACTTATTGACTATACCTTCATGCACATAAATCCATATTTTTTCACTTTCTTTCTTATATCTTTGGATGAATAACTCAAAAGACTTCATTCTTGTATCTTATATTTCAACTTTTCTCTCTTCTCACCCGTTCACTCAAAGGAAAAATATCTACTCAATCAAAATGTACATACAATTTTAGCATATGTTTGAACTAAATATAAACAATCTATAAAGTCATTATTACACACACGCACGTGGACACACACACACACAAAAAAGTAAAAGTTTAAAAGAAAAATCTGATAATGCAAACATTTTCGTCACTATGATTTGGGTGTCACAATCTAATCTTGAAATTACATTTGCACTCCGGGAAGAGAGTTTGGTTCGTGTCGATGTATTGTACTCGCGTCGCTTTTGCCTTTTTGACACTGAATTGCGCCTATATAATGTTTAGGTGCACTACAAATTGCATATCTTTTGTAATTTTATTTTATTTTCCTCCAGTCTTCATGTTCCACCCCTTTTTTGCTTCTTCAATATGACTTTCACAGTAAAACACTATGAAATTTGTCTGGTTAGGATGATTTTCACTTACTTTGGTGTTTTCCGTGAATCTTTGATAAGTGGTATTTATACCACCAATTCTGTGTTTTTATCAGTATTTGTTATGCTTGTTTCCTTATTTTATTCCTCTTTTAATGTTTTCTGGTATGATTTTAAGTTTTCAACTAATAAGGAGTGCTTAGAGTCGAAGCGGAACAAAAAAGGACCGAAAAACACAAGAAGGGGAGTCCCCTAGTACACAAAACCTGTGGCCAACATGGTTGGGCTGTGTTTGCACCAACACCCATTCTCATACAAAAAAGCCGAGGATAACACGGGCATACCATGTTCCCTAACACGGGTCGTGTTTCTTGACACGATCCATCGTGCTGAACAACATTGTCCATGTTGGGCCCAATTCCAGCTGCAAATTTTTGGCCTTTTGTAATGGTTTTCTGACTTTTAGTGTACTAAACTGTTTCACTTTGAGTAATGGTCTCAAGTGCCTTTTACACAAATTTAGTGTTTAGATTGTAATAATTGGCTATAAGTAAGCCTATGATCATTGATAACAAAGACCATACTTTACCATTTTCTTTTACTTGATTTAACTTAAGTTTCTTGTGAGTTTATTTCTTTGTAATTTCTATTTTCCTATCAAAGTACTCAAGTCTCTTTAGAGCTTTTTCTTATTATTATTCAAGTAATATTGTCTCCATTCAGGTCTATTTAAATTGTTATTACTTTTATTTTGTTTGTTAAATTATGCATGGTATCCTTTTATCATTTATTTTGCAATGTCTCTAATTATGTCTGAGTAGTCTATTAGGAAAAAGAGGTTGTGAGATCTATCTCATGGAAAAACACGATTGAGTCATCTATATATGAATAACGAGAAAAATAAGAGCAATTGTTATTTAGAGTCTTAGCCCTTAAATATATTTGCGTCGTTTTCGAAAGCCAAGGCAACTCAAATACAAATCATATACTGAAAAGGTATGAATCATTATCCGAAAGCAGATTTCTAAACAATCGAGTTCGAGGAGACGCTGAAAGGGTGTCTCGCTCTCGATTGAGAAAGCCTCATAGCCACACTAAATAAATTTTCTCAGATGAATGATTCGGGCTAGCGAAAGCAAATGAAGTACCCATACAAGAGAGTATACATGTTGTAAAAGTAGGTGTTGTACAATTTTGTCTATTTTCTACAACTCACCCTGTTTTTCTCATACTCGATTCAAAGAGTCAATTGGGTACGTCGGGATAGGTAATCATGTACCCCATGTCATGTCATTTATTTATGTTAATTTTATCCATTAACATGGAAACCTTAATATTTTGTTCGCCTTAGCTTTACACCGTTAGAGTAAAAATCGGTAAGTAAATGATATCTCATTGTGGTTCAATATCTTTTGTACTACTTCGCATTTTCGTGCACTTGTGGCTTGCATCAATCTTCAGATTCTTTATCAAAACCTATAAATCAAAAACACATTAAAAGTAAAACTAATAAAAATACATAGTGTAACAGACTATTATCGCTCTTCCCTTATCGATTTAACCATGACAACCTTTATGCTTACCAAGTATTAATGCATTAATGCATTCTTAGTTCGTACTCGTCATGGTTTTTGGATGTTAGGTGTTCAAATCTTATTGTGACCTCCATGGTAAGACCATAATTGATTTCCTATAAAAGAATGACTTTCATGCACTTAGAGTTAGATGATCGCTATATGAATCCCATTCATCATAAAAGTGTGTCTTAGTCATTGGAAGTGGTTTTCACAATGAAATCAGTTAGAGTTTAGGCTTTAAGTTCCTTCTGTGGTTTATAGGTGATTTCAAGTCCAGAGAGTTTTATAATCCACTTTTTCATTCTCCCTATTAAATCTATTTTGGAAAATATTTTTTTGACAGGTAATATTTTCTCACCATAATGCAATGTACTAGGAAATAATGCCTCAGTTTACAAGTCATTATTATGAGGGCCATGGGCGTTTCTTCTATT
This sequence comes from Lathyrus tuberosus, assembly GCA_022829125.1. NCBI lineage: Eukaryota > Viridiplantae > Streptophyta > Magnoliopsida > Fabales > Fabaceae > Lathyrus > Lathyrus tuberosus. Next base: position 836,774 of record JALAZF010000716.1, on the reverse strand, counting down.
TCTGATACTGTACTACCAATCCTTGCAATACTTTCTCAATGAAGTATATCGACTTCTAAGAGGCCGCATTTTCTTGCATAAAAATGTCATCGATGGACCCCGGTGGTATGGATGAATAGACAAATACAGTTTTGCCTTCTTAGGGACGAACCAGGACAAGAGGTTAGGACATCACTTTTTTAACCTTTTTGAAAGAGGGTTCACATTTTTGGGTTAACTCAATGGTGGTATCCTTCCTTGGTAGTTTTTAAAATGATAGGGTATAATTGGTAGATATGGAGAATAGCTTTTACAAAAATGACTAACATCCTGTTCAACCGTTAGATTCCCTTTTTGGTTTGTGGGGCTTCCATGTTTATCACAACCTTATATTTATCCATATTAACCTTTATTACCTTCTCAGTGAGATAATATCCCAAAATCTTTTTGGTTATGACGCCAAACATGCACTTGTTTGGATTGAAGCACACGTTGTTTCTTTTAACCTCCTTGAGGACAACCTCCATATGAGTGCTGTGATTTGCTTTCTCCCCATATTTATTGATCAAATCATGTATGTATACCTCTAACACGTACCCTATCTAGTTCTTACAAATATTGTTCATCATTCTCTAGTAGGTTGCCCTAATAGGCGTCACATAGTAGTAGAAGTTTCTCGTCTCTGTCATAAATGATTTTTTACTGTAATCGTTCAGATCCACCGGGATCAGGTTGTAGCCAGAATAAGTAACCATGAATGACAAAATTCTGTCATAAATTATGTACTAACTTGTCTTTGTTGGGCAACATATATGCATCCTTTGGGCAGGCTCAGCTCAGGTCTGAGTAGTCGACACACACACACACACACACACACACACACACACACACATACACACACACACACATATAACTTATTGTTTAATTTCTTCACAAGTAAGACATTGAATAACCAAGTTCTTTATTTGGTTTGATTTTTAAACCCAACCATTAAGAGGCCCCAAATAACCCCCTTAGTTTCCTCTGTTTTATCATGCGATTAGTTTCAACGATGTTTAGCCTCGTACGAAATATTTATTCATAAGGTAAATGAGTGATATGCCACCTTAAGGATTCTAATTGTCATCTCTTTGGCCGATAAAGAAAATAAATCGTTGTTCTTTTGTAAGCATTTGATAAGTTGGTATAATACAAATTTGGGTAAGTTAGCCAAAATCTTGATGGTCTTTGACAAGTCACTATTGATGGCAATCTCGATTACCTATCCATTCGGTTCGAGCAACTCACTATCATCCTTGATTATAATGGTAGGCTTTTGTCACTCCATCTTCCTTTTGAAGGGGTTATCTTTCTATTATAGCATCTTGATCCATCGTTCCATAAGACGGTGCTTCGCCACCATGATCTCCTTAAATGGTCGATGCTTTGCAATTAGAGCCAAAAAAACACGTGTACGACACCTCTTAGTACGTTTCAAGCACGAAGATCTTATTGATGATGGAGTGGAATTTAATTTTTAGGTGTATCATTGGGGTTACCATATAAAGAACTGATAATGTGGTCTTCCCACGATGCAATTATAAATGGATATGCATCTAATCATTAGAAATTTGACCTTAATGATCTTCTTATTTTTTTCATTTTCTCCTAACGCTATTGGAAGCTATATGAATCTCCATGGTTTTAGGTCCATGTTTTCAAAAACCTAAAGGTTTATGTTGTAACATGGCTGTATGGATTCTTCTAGAGCCATATTGTTGTACGTCTCTACGCACATGATGTCACATGAGGTCCGTTGGTCAATTAGTACTCATTTGGTGTCAACAAGAGCCATCACATCATTTATCAAAATCAACACGCGGTGATTCAATATGCCATTGATTAATTCTTCATCATTGAAATACAGAGGGGGGGGGGGGGGTTCATTCATTGATGAATCTCGGTTGCGATGTGTTCAACTTATGATATTGTCAAAGGGCATCCTTTCGTTAGAATTCTCCATTAAGGTGTGAAAGAGAGTGGAAAACTCACCAAATGTTTCCCACAAACGACACCAATGATCTCGCGAAGATCGACGAAGTTCACGAAAGATGGGGTGAACCTAGGTCTAATGGTGAACTCTAGTATTTTAAATGTGCTTCGATTTTAAAACAAGGGTACTTGCAAATGCTCTGATGCCAAAATCAGTGACGGTCAAAAGTGAGATGTATATAGAATTAAAAAAGTGTGTAGCTAAATTTGAAGCATTCACTAGCCCATTATAGTATATGGTTAAATGGTTTGAGTTTCTAAAACTTTTTCTACGATGACATGTGTCTCATGAGACAAAAGCTCAGAGATCTCTCCTTGTATCAATCCAACGATATCTATTGCTTCATGAAGAGCTTAAGCTTTTTCTCTTTCAAGTTACCCGCCTTATTAAATATTTTCAACTTTATTATATTTTTTAAGTATATGAAATCTAAAATTATTTCAATTTTACCATTTTAATAAAAAAATATATAATTAATAAAAGCCTAAATAGGAGCATGTAAAGTTAAAGTAGAAAATTTTACCTAATATTTTTAAGGCTTAAATGTATTTTTGGTCCCTGTAAATTGGCCTATTTTTTATTTTAGTCCTTGTAATTTTTTGTTTGGTCTGAGTTTTACATCTCAATTTTGTGTTGATTTTAGTTCCTAAAGTTAAAATCCGCAGGTAACCTACATATTTTGCTTTTAGGGAATAAAACCAATACAAAAAATGAGATATAGGGACTCAGATAAAAAAAAAAAAAATACAGGGACCAAAATTAAAAATTCGCTAATTTATAGAAACCAATAAACTATTTAAGTCTATTTTTAAATTCTTAAATTTAACTTTTATTTTTAGTTTTACTAAATATATTTTCTTTTTGAAATTTAGTCTTTGATTTTATTTATTTTTATCATACTTTATTTTAGCCTAACAACATCTTTACCTAATTTTATAAATAAACATATTTGTTTTTCTCATCGTATACATATATTTTCTCATGTCAAACTAAGAAATAAATAATAATATTATTTTTTATTCATGTCTTCTTTAAATTTTTTGATTATCTTTATTCTATTTTTTATTAATTAAAGTTAAAAAAAGTAATAAATAAATTATTCAAATTTATAATTTTATAAGGTTTAATATTTTTTTTTTTATTCTTGCATGTCCTTAACTCTTCAAAAGATATAAAATAGTCCTCTGCTTTCAATTATAGATAAGTTAAACAATCAATTTTAAAGTTTTTTTGGTTGTTAATTAAAAAAGACACTAACATTATACAATTTGAAGAATTAAGAAATTAATATCATATTTTTATTTATTTCTTAAAAGTAATTTTTATTTTAAGGAATATGCAATATGCTTAAATTTAATTGAGCTTGTATCATGATCCAATAGAAATTTTTGCAACATAAATTAATATTTTTAAACATGTTCAATAAGAAAAGAGAGAAATTTAAATTTATTTTAAATTTAATTTATTTTTTTAATTGAATTTATGGAGTGGTTGTCATTATGAAAAAGAGAGAAAAAATTATTTTATTTTTTAATTAATAAAAAAATGTAATTGATTATGTTAATCCAATTATTTAATATGATATTATTTTTGATAATATTTAAAATAAAATAAAATTTAAATATATTTTAATTAAGAATATCTGTACTCATTTGAAATAAATAGATATTAAAAAGAAAAAAATGAAAAATGAATTTTTTTTATCCTGGTTATTAAAATTTTATGCAGTCAGTGTATATCTGTTAAGTTGTATAAAAAATTATATTTTATTTCTTTTAGAATTAAATTGAATCTCACCATATTTTCAACAAAATTAAAAATCAGTCTACCTTTAAATAATAATAATAATAATAATAATAATAATAATAACCTTTTTCGTCCCTTAACTTTACACCAGGGTCCAATTTAGTCCCTTAACTTTAAAAAGTGGCGATTTCGTCATTTAACTTTTTAAAACGTGCCACGTTTATCCTTCTGTTAGCTTCCGTTAGTCCCTTTTTGATAACATTGTCCAGGTGGGAGATTTACCTGTGACGTGGAAGCGTTGAAGGCTTAAATTAATCTGCAGAAAATGAATAGTCCATTCAAACTCTTTCAAAGTGGTGTAGCACTCTGCTAGGGCAAGCGAATTGGAGAGACGAAGTGCAAAACGAAGGATTTCTTCCAGACGAGACGGTTCCACGCGAAAAGGATTGAAGATCTTCATCTGCCATTGATCAAACAGTTAGTTAATTCGTCTTTCATATTAGTTAGGATTAAAAGTTACGAAAATTAGGGTTCGTATTCAGTTTTAGTCTTCTTGAAATTTTGATAGGGTAAACCCTAATTTTGTAGATATTTTGGTCTGGTTAGGTATCATGGATGAAATTATTGAACTCAAAATTCATCACAGTGGGGAATTTACTGATGAGGGTCTGAGTGTATATGTGAATGGTGTAGTTGATGATTTGAGGGTAGATGTAGACAGATGGAGTTATTTTGAGCTAGTGGGTGTGTTAAAAGATTTGGGTTATAGGGAGTTTGAAACAATCTACTACAAGGATCCATAGTTTGGTATGAATGCACTAATTAATGACCAGGGTGCATTAGAAATAACAGACCTGTATAGGGTTCACAAACGTGTTGATATTTACATTCAAAACACGTTGTCTCAACCTGACTACTGTGACAAAGTTGATGTGGATGACATAGTTGGTGAGGGCCCTGAAGAAATTGTGGATGAGGTGGTGGAGTTACTTAGTAAGCTGGTTGATGAAGTTGTTCATGGTGAAAATACCACCCCTGTTCAGGTTAATGTAGAAGAACAAGTTAATGTAGAGGAACAACATAATGGTGATGAACAATTTAATGGTGATGAACAAGTTAATGCAGAGGAACAAGTTATGAATGTTGAGGAACATGTGACTGTTGATGAACCACTGAATGTTGAGGAACATGTGACTGGTGAGGAGAATGTTAATGTTGGGGAACAAGTGAATGTTGAGAAAGAAGTGGAAGTTGGAGTTGATGACGGTTTAAGTACTGATGATAGTGAAGATGAGGACTACAAGTATGATAGTGCACAAGATGTGGCTTTTGATGATGAGTCTGATGGGTTTGATGAGGTAGAGCAGGATGAAGTTGATGCCCTAATCCATGATGAAATTGAAGGTAGTAGCAAAGTTCATAAACACAATGGGAAGTCTGGTGAAGATAAAGGCAGTGACAATGATACTGATGACATGGAGAGTGGTTGTGATAGTGATGAAAGTATTGGACTTCCAAGAAAAAAACATCCTATTTTTAGACAACCAAAAGACATGGCTGATTACAAGTGGGATGTGGGAGTCTATTTTAGTTCAAAGGGTGACTTTAAGGAGGCAATAACAACTTATGCTGTGCAAAATGGTAGAAACCTTAGGTTTGTAAAGAACGACAAAGTTAGGGTAAGGGCTAAATGTAAAGATGGTTGTAAGTGGGAGGCATACTGTAGCAAGCTGCCCAATGAAGACACTTGGCAACTTAGGAAAGTGGTTGATGAGCATAGTTGCAGTAGGGAATATAATGTGAAACTGACGAGTACAAAATGGTTGGGTAAAAGAATCCAAAATAGTTTGAAAAACAATCCAAAGTTGAAGATAAAGGATATTAAAGAGAAGGCCAAAAAAAAAAGGAATGTTGGGGTGAACAAAACAAAGGCAATAAGAGCAAGGTATGCTGCAAGGGATTTTGTTGATGGATCATTTTTGGGAGATTACACAAGGGTGTATGACTACTGTCATGAGTTGTTAAGAGCCAATCCTGGATCAACTGTTAAGCTCAATGTGGATCCTGTACCAGAAGGTGTTGAGGATCATAGACCATGCTTTAGAAGGCTATATGTATGTTATGCTGCATGTAAAGAAAGCTTTAAGCCGTGCAGGCATATAATAGGTCTAGATGACTGTTTTCTCAAGGGGTTGTGTGGAGGGAAGATTCTGGCTGCTATAGGGAGGGATCCTAATGATCAGATGCTCCCCATAGCATATGCAGTTGTGGAGGGTGAAAACAAGGACAACTGGACTTAGTTCTTAGAGCTCCTAATTGATGACCTTTGAGGCAAAGAGCAATGCATGACTTACATCTTCATATCAGACCAACAAAAGGCAAGTTTCTTATGTTGTTCTTATCTTTTTCCTTATGTTTTTCTTATCTTTTTCCTTATCTTTTTTCTTATGTTTTTTCCTATTGCAGGGGCTGTTACCCACTATGGAAGAGCTATTGCCTAGGGTGGAGCACATGTTTTATGTTAAGCATCTGTACAACAACTTTAGGAAGAGGTTTCCTGGCAAGATGTTGAAGGACATTATATGGAAGGCTGCCAAGTCAACTTACCCACAAGCATGGGAAAGAGAGATGAAGGGAATGAGGGCTATAAATGAGGAAGCTTTTAAGCATATGATGAAGACCCCACCAAGGTTTTGGAGTAGGTCATACTTTAGGACTGCAAACAAATGTGATGCTGTTCTCAACAACATATCTGAATCATTCAATAGTCTGATAAAAAGATGAGAAGAACTGGTTTCTTGGTGAAGTGCAGCAGGTGTAAGAAATCAGGGCACTACAAGTCCACTTGTAAGGACACAACAAGTCAGGCTACACAACAGAGTACTCAACACTCTGCCCAAGAATCTACTCAAACTGCTCAACAATCTCAGACTGTTACTCATCCTGCTGTGCAACCCAGTCAAGCATCTCAGGCAACAACCCAGTCTGCACCACATTCTACTCAATCCACTAAGGAGAAGACTGCTCAGAAGACTCATGGTCCTGCAAAGGGGAAGACTCAGAAGCTACCAGTGAGGAAGGCTCCAAGGCCATTTGTTCCACCAGGCCCTACAACCAGGCTGTCTGCATCAAAGAATGTTGTTGGTCCAGTCACTAGGAGATCTACTCCCACCAAGAGAACATCTGCAAAGAAGAATCCCTAGACATATTTAGGGTGAAGTGTTTTAGTCACTATGGTTTTGTGCTTTTTGTTATGAAGTGAACCTGTTTTTTGTTTTGTACTTTTAAGGTTGTGATGTAATGAACAAGAATGTTGTTTTGGTTCTGAACATGTTATGAACCTGTTTTTAGTTATGTTTCTGGTCTGTTATGTAATGAACAAGAATGTTGTTATGGTTATGAACCTTTTATGAACCATTTTTTAATTATGTTTCTGTTCTAAACCTGTTATGAATCTGTTATAAGTCAATTTTGTCACAGCAAATGATACAATATAAGTCCCAATTATAGGGCAATAACAGTCCGAATATTACAGGTCATGTCCAAATATTACAACTCCAAATTATAGGTCATGTTCCATACTTATAGGTCATGTTCAAATATTACAACTGATACAATATAACAACAAATCTTTTAATTAATAAAACATTTATAAACAACATTCAACCTTAAAAACAACATTCAACCTAGAAAACATTTAAAAACAACAAAACATACTTTCACATACACAACATAACTGACCTACTTCAACCTAAAAATCATTACAACAATAACAATTAGAAACAACAAATTCCATATTTTTTTCCACTTCATGATCATCTTCATTTCAGCATCAATATTCATTAGCTTTTTCCCAAGTTCTTCAATGTCTTTTTTTGCTTCATCTAATCCCTTTACAGCACCCCATCCTATGCATTAAAAGCTCTTCTTTCTCATCAAATGCATCCTCATGGTACCAACCAAAGTAATTGCATCCATCTTGCTTAAAATTGGGACAACTCCAAAATAACTTTCCCATATTCTTCACTGTTTTTGCCCTTTGAAGTATAGCCATGTCTCCACAATAGCACATGGGCTTCCTTCAACGATTTCCACTGCCTGTTGAATCCCCATTTTCTGCATTTCTCTTGCTCAAAGAAGAAGAACTACCCGATTTCATTTTCCCTAAACCCTAACTTTTACTTTGGAGAAAAATTGTAAGGATTGAAGATGATTTGAGTTTTGCCCTAACAAAAATTGGGGGAAACACGTCTGTAGAATGCACAAAGAAGGAAGAAGACGATAAACATAGTCCATGTTACCTGCCACGTAACAAAATATAAACGGACGTTTGACCAAACTAACGGCAGGACTAACTTGACACGTTTTAAAAAGTTAAAGGACGAAATCGCCACTTTTTAAAATTAAGAGACCAAATTGAATCCTGGTGTAAAGTTAAGAGACGAAAAAAATTATTTTGCTTAATCTATAATCTATAACATATATAAAGGCAAAACATGGTGTTTTGGTGTAACCTATTTCTCTACCAATTTTATCCTTATTTAATATATAACTTACTCAATAACTTCCATTAACTTCCTACTTTTAACTTCCTACTATTAACTTCTTACTTAACTTCTATTTAAAATTAATATTAGATAAAAAATATCATTTAAATTTTTACGTGTGTGCATTAGAAAAGCGGAGACGTGCCCGTCTGGACGCTAGTAATAACATAAAGTCAATAATAAAGCTTAGAATAAAATAAAATAAAAGGAAAAAGTTGGAGGCAACCAAACCACGCAGCCATAAGATTGAGCAAATCTGAAGCAGAATTCCAAACTTAAATGTTTCAAATTTTGTAGTAATTGGGAACACCTTAGAACCCTAAAAAAACCTTTCTTTTTCTTCAATCCTTCAATATGAGTATTACTCAATTCGCCATGGTATGTTTTCTCAATTCTCTTTCTTCCTATCACTCTTCAATTTCAATTTCAATTTTCTGCTACCATACCATGCCCTCTCTTAATGCTACCCAATTGCATTATTTACTGTAAAGTTGCAAACTTCAGAACCCTAAGTTAAGTTTCAGCATCAAATTTGCTCTTTCATTTCATGTTAATTGAAGAATTTTATTGAGGGAAAATCCTAGTGTGATGAAATTCTATAATTGTGTCAACTTTGGGATGATAATTTTGAACTTGAAATCACCTGAAATTCTAGGGCTTGCTATGCCATGTGCTTAAACTTTCAATTAGGGCCTAATCATAATTATTCTCATTTTAGGTTGAGGAGTTGGCTTTTCTTGTGAAAGATAATCTTCCTTGCAAGCATCTTGTTCTTACAATGGAAGAACTATTAGTTAACTTTCTTCAGGCTGAGGACACAAGGTAACCTTTGTGAGATGGGTTTTGAGTGGTTTTACTGTTTAGACCTATGTAACACCGACAAAGACACCGACAATTGTTGTTACGTTTAATTTATTCATTTTTTCAAATTATTACTAGTGTTGACGTGTAAGTGTCTGTGTCGTGTTTCCAGTGTTTGCGCTTCATAGGTTTGGAAAACTTGATTATTAATTCAAGTCATCATCATGGGTCATGAAAGTTAATGGTTTAGTTACTTAAATGAAACCATGGTTGTTAGTATCTTATGATACATGTGAGTTGTATCTCGATTCAATGCTAACTTAAACCGGATCGATGCAAATCTTTAGTGTGTATCTATTTGGACATGAATCCAATCTTAAATTCCAATTCATTATGATGAATCTTGATACACTGATGAATCTCACCTCATTCTAATGATTCCCTACCTAAACTTTGTGTAGCCAAGTACTTTTTTTTGTCAACTTTGTATATCCAACCACTTTTCATTTGTCATTTGATATGTGACTTGAATTATTTTGAGGTGCATATATGATATATCAACTTATAATTTTGTTATGTTACCTGGTTTTCACTTAAAAATGTCATTTTTTTTATAGGGAATGTATCTTATGGTTCATAGTAAGATTCAATTTACGATTTAGAAAAAAGTTCTTCTACTACACAATTTGAATTTCAAATTGATAGTCTTGAATGAATGTTCTACATGTCTCTAACAATGTTATGGACAAATTTGAGCTCTCAATGGATCCTTACAATTTTCTTTTTTCTGCTTTTACTTTCTTTCAATCTTTGTATTTTTATCTTTTAAAGTTTCAAAAGACATGGGAGGGATGGTTTTAAACAATGCCGTTGCCTTTTTATCTAAGTTTCTCTATAATCAGCCGAGCCTATAAATTCTTGTGTGTTCGATGTGTGTTTGTGGCTCATAAAAGAAAGTAGTCAAGTTTAATATACTGAAAATTATAAATTATAGCACCTCCATCTTATATGATTTTATATTCAATGCAATGATTTTTGCAATATAGTTGCAAAATCTTTTTACCAAACAAGGGTCTACTTATATATACACAAAGATATACTGAAAATAATAAAATATAACAGTGCAATCTATATTGTTCTAAATTCAATGCATTGGTTTTTGTAATATAGTTATATAAATCTTGTAAGTAAACAAAAGGGTTTATTTGCATACGTATCAAAAACTATGATCAAAATTATCAAACAACAATTCGCGTATTGATTTTAAAACATCAGTACATCTCTTTCCACTTTCGTCTAAGTAATTTCCATTTGTGGCAGTTTAGCACATGCATGCCGTGTTAAATAGTTGTTTAAGTTTCCTTGGTACCATATATGAATTTCGTACGTAGACACCGGATATGGCTCAATCTAGGAGTGTTGATGTGTCATAGGATACCATATAAGATATTTCTTAATATCTGTTTTTATTGTCCTATAGCTCAGACGGGATCTTGGAATTGGAGCCAATGAACTCTTACAACCGTCTTCTCTTACATCGCCTTGCTGAGATATTTGGGTAATTTTCTTATGAATTTTGTTGCTTGCAATCTGGTTTCATTTTAAACCTGCATCTACTTTTCATTTATTTGATAGCTGAATAACTGGTGGCAGGTTTGCACATGAATCTGTTGGTGAAGGAGAAGATCGCCATTTGATTCTGGAGAGATGTCCAGATACATCCATGTAATAACTACACTCTTTTAACTCTCCTGGCCCTTTTTATATTGGATTACTGTATTATTTTAATAGTTTTTTTTAGCGACTATTGTAAATTTTTCTTAGCAAAATAACATTTATATATGGGTCACAGACCTCCAATCCTCGTTAGTGATATCCTGTGGCAGAATGATGAACCTCAATCCTTGATTTCATCCCACCAAATATTAAGAAGAAAAGAAGCATCTCCTGGTACGACACTTTACTAATTCTTCTCTCTGTCAATTACAGTAAGAGAATTTTTTACCTGGCACCCCCCGAATTAAACCTGGCACCCCCCAAACTATCAAAATTCCAACATTGCCCCTTAAAAATTTGGGTGGAAAGTGAATAAATTTTATCTACCGGGAATTTTCAAATTTCTGGTATTGAGTGAAATTTCGGGGAATTTGAAATTACCGGTAGTGTAAAAATTTTCTATTTTTTTTTGAAAATTTTTACACTACCGGGAATTTCAAATTCCCGGAAATTTTCTGTAAATTTCGGGGTATTTGAAATTCCCGGTAATGTAAAAATTTTCAAAAAAAAAAAGAAAAAAATTGAAAATTTTTACACTACCGGTAATTTCAAATTCCCGGTATCGTGTGAAAATTTTTGGGGGTTTTACCCATAATTTTGAAATTCCTGGTAATTTTTACCGGTAATTTCGAAATCCCCGGTAATTTCGAAATTACCGGTATTTTTCAAAATCTCCGGTCCATCCCCCAAAATTCATAATTTTCAAAAGGGTAAATATGGAATTTCGCTACAAATGGGGGGTGCCAGGTTTAATTGGGGGTGGCAGGTAAAATTCTCTTACAGTGATACATCATGCACAATACTGATCCTACCTGTTGGATTCACCATTATAAAAAACACACAACATGTAATACATCTAATGAGATTTATAGTTTACTATTTTATTTAAAGTGTTGGAAACTGTTTGAAGATTTTGTGTGCTAAAGTTAGTTTACTTTACGAATTAAATTTCTTGGCAAATCAAGTATATTTGATCATGAATTGTGTTTATTTAGATGGTGGAAAGATTCATAAGTGTTAAATGGTTTGATTACGGGGCCATTTGTTTTAGATTTTTTAAAAATCATATTTGATGCTCTAGTTATGTTTATGTTTGAACTATCCTCAAAAATCATTTTCTTGAAAAATGATTTTTATGTTGAAAATGAAATAGCTAATGTGGATTAGCTTTTGAGAAAATTAGTTTTAATAAAAGGGGGAGAGAGAAGCATTATTTATGGTTGGTGTCCATGTCTTTTCAACCATATTAATGAAAAACTATTTTAACATGCATAGTTTTCAACTTGCATGCTTTTTCAACCATGATTTTTTTTTTAAAAGTCTCTAAAGAATAATCTCTAAATTAGTTATATAAAAAATGTTTTCAGTATTACAGAAAAATACGACATCCATTCAGCAGACACTAGAGGAAAGAAAAGCGGCTTATTTAGCTGCGCGCGAGCGGATTTTCTCTATGAGTTTGGAAGATGCAAAAGAGCCTGATGAACAAAAACCACGAAGCGTGCCTGTGGTTGCCCGTCGAATGATTGCACATGCATTAGGTCAAAGAATCAATACAAAGAATCCGAATGAGTTGGTTAGTGATAGTACGAAGGATAGAGTGCTCCCAGATGAATTAAATGCTCATGAAAGGCCGGAATCGGATCATACCAAAGAATCTGAAGAGTCTTTATCGAGAAGAAACAGCAGAACAAGAAACAGTAGCAGTTCTACTTCCAATGCAACCTCACCGAATAAAAGGAATGATCAAACACCAGTCAACAAAAATTTGCTGCAATTGTCTCAAGACGGGAAACAACGGCAAAGTGTGAGCAAAGAGCACATGAAAAAAGAGCACTTAGGAGCTGCGAAGAGAATGTTTGCTCATGCTTTGGGAGTACCCTCTGGGAAGGATAGTTCTGTTCCTAGAAGTGGAAATGGAGAAAAAAATAAGAATTAAAACAGAAGGTTGTAAGATCTTTTAAACCAGAATGGTAATCTATTGTTCCCAATGGACCTTTGCAGGCGCTTCCCGGGTTTCAATCACAATCAGCAAGATGAGTAATAAGCATGCTTTACTCAAAAACTGTGATACATTAGTTTGAGATTCATGCAAGTTTAGTAGTCCTTCCCTGGTTGTGTTGGCGTAACTCGACTAGTAGCCGAGTCAAAAGATATGAACGATCCTGAGTCGTGTTTGATCAACCTGTTTTGGCGTTTGGATGAAGCTGAGGAAACAGGTTATGTTATGTTTATTAAAATGTTGAAATAAGACATGCAGTACCAGTTTCATTCTAGTTTGTGTATTTTATTCTTAGTGAATATAGGACTCCACTAAAGGGAGAGAAAAGTACATGACTTCCCTATCCTATTCTATCAAGGGATGTGTTATGTATATACAGATAAATTTGTTTCTAATTTGTTCTGCTTGTTGCTTGTTTCTATTTCCCTTCAGCAGCGGCGACAGTTGCCGTGGCTGTTAGAAGTGTATATGCGTCGAATTTATTTGTCTCTTCTAATAATGACATTATGTTCTGCCACTTATGATTAGGACATTCAAGTTTTCAATCTGCAAATTTTCTACACATTCATATAAAATATCAAAGCCGGGTTTTGTTAAATCCTTACTTATTATTATTTTTATAAATAGAAATTCAGAGAGACACAATCATAATTTCTCTTAAATAAAAAGCGTATTTCAATCTTATTCTAAACCTCCGTTCCGTTGAGACAATTCAGTTGGTAGTTGTGTAAGGACATCAAATGTGAAGTGCGGATTCGAACTCGTGACATTTCACTTGTTCATCTTTAAAAATGTGAATTCATTCTAGTTATTAGATAACTTAACCAAAAAAAAAAAAACTCAATGGTTATATTACTATTACATTACTTCACATATATTCTATTCCTTCCAGCTCCCTCATCTTTATTCTAATCTGTACTCGGCTTCCTCTTTGATTCAAATTTCCTCTTTCATTCAACAAGTGGTCACTGACATCAAAGAAGATGACTGTTTCCTCTTTGTTTCAAATTTCCTCTTTTATTCAACAAGTGGTGGCCACTTGTTGCCGATGCCGACGAAGATGATTGCTTATATGGGATTTGATAACATTTTGAAGGTGTGTTTGGTTTAGCTTTTGAAACCTCAAACTCACGTTCCAAAGTATTTCCACAGTGGAAAACCAAAAGCTACTCTATGCTACCGTGATTTTCTGCCGTGCTTTTTCATTTCCTGCCGCTAAACCAAACATGCACTAGATGCTTTTTTACACCATTTTGAATGTTTAGAATAATTGTTTTTAGATTGAGCCTATTTATAAACACATGTTCAAGCCATATATTATCCAATGTGAGACTCTTAACACACACATTCACTCTCAGGACTAGACAACTGGAGCGTGAAAATAAATGGTGGGTGGTCCGATAGCGGAAATCATAGTAGGTGTCCCACCGAATCTTAAACCAAGACTCTTGATACCATCTGAGAAAATCCTCGTAGCTTGGCGTAGGGCTCTGAGTAGAAGGTGAAGTCTGCATAGTGTCTAAGTTATCACTTTGAGCTGCATTTACCTGGTGTGGGGGTTTTCCATGTAGCTTCCAACATCGGTCGATAGTATGTCCAAGCCGGTTACAATGGTCACACTTAGGATGAGGTTTGGAGTTGGATGACCCTCCTCGAGGACGATTCTGATTGTTGCTAAGAGATGTGAGGGCAAAAATGTCACCTGGTGTCGAAGCAACAGTAGATGAAGGGGAAACCAGACCAAACGCACGAGGTGTAGCCAAGCGCAATAGTTGTTCACTAATTGCATCATAGTTAGGAACAGTAGTACCTGATAAAATCTGGTTATGAACGGAGTCGAGTTCAGATGGTAGCCTTTAAGTGCCATTACCATGAAAATTTTACTCTGTTGTTCGGCATGAGCTGTTGCATCTTTTGCGTACGACATGAGGGTTGCGTAACTTGCTTTCAAGGCATCAGCTTACTCAGATAGGTTTGCATATCCATATTCTCCAACTTCAGTGTGTCGAGTTTGAGGATGACACTGTATAGACAATGAACGTCGTTGAAGAATACTTTCTTGGTCTTATCCCAAACCTCATAGCAAGTGGAGAAGGCTTGATACTGCGCTTGGAGGTTAGGTGCTCTGGAGAACCATAACACGGTAAGCAGAGAGGCATCAGTTTTCTTCCATTTAGCGAGTTTCACGACGACAACATTAGTCAATTGTGTGGTTAGGTGATCTTCATATCCCTGACCATGAAACCACATATTGACAGCACCAACCCATATGTTATAGTTTGCTGATCCGCTTTGTTTTTCACATGAGATAAGTGGAACTTTAGTAAACGACACAGAATCAGCGTCTCCCATGGCTTAATAACATAAAAACGGATTGAAATCGGGGTTGTTTGCACTAGATCACTGTTTTTCGCGAGTCGGAAATTAAAACAGAGGCCGAATCTGGAACAGGTGGAGAGGGGCGAGTAGACCGACGAAAAATGGCAGGAATCGGCCACCGAACGCGCTGGCACGCGCGGGGCACCTGCGGGAAAAGGGCGATGGCCAGATGGGAGGACGGCGAGTTGGATGGTGGGGTCGGTTTTTCGAAACGTCGCCGAAAGTTTTGCCAGAACAGTAACGGTGGCGGGTGGTTACTAGAGAATTTTGAAAAATGAGAGGCAAACCGGTGTGACAACACGATTTACAAAAAAAATTTCTCTCCGAAAGACAGTGGGTCAACCAGGTAAAACACGACGAAGAAAGAATTTCCTCATAGCAGACTCTAGATACCATGTCAAGAAATGTGGTTGAGCTTAACTCAATCCTACAAAATCAGTTGGTAAGGTGAGGATTACCCCCACTTATAAACACATGTTCAAGCTATACATTATCCGATGTGAGACTCTTAATAGTTTTTTATTGTGAATTAAGTTTTTATATGTTTTTTAATAAATTTATGAATATTATTTTGAACTTATAAATTTACGATTGTGATTGTTAACTTATTATTATTATTATTATTATTATTATTTTATATATGATACTCGTGTGTAGTGATTAATTGATATTTATCAATACACAATTTTTAAACTAATTGTAATCCAGTAATATTAAGGCAAATGAGTAAATTTTTATTTATTTATGACAATAAACATTTATACAAGAACCGATGAAACGAAGCACCAAATTTCTTCTAAGTAGCAAACCAAGTAGCATGATCAACAAGATTTACTTACACTTACAACACAATTCTCTGTTAACAAAATAAAGTAATATAAAACATGCTGCATAAATCACATGCACTCTTAAATACCTACACGAGTCACATGGACTGTAATGAACTATTTTGCAGCAACATAACTTGATTTATCTTGATTGAAAGTTGAGTGCCTTGATGCAGAAGGTAAATATAAAGGCAAAGAAACAAGAGAAAGCAATCAAAACTCCGGCAACCGGACCCATGAAATCAGATTTGAATCCGTAATGGTCTTCAATATATTCTTTGACAGTGAAATTTAGATTAGGAGATCCAAGCACGCGGATAGGATCGTCTATGTCTCTATATTGAGATACAATTAATCCGTACACTGTCCATGCCACTGGACAAATCCAGTAGTACCATACCCACCATCCTGGAATTTTCTGAAATCGCGAAAATTGGTTCAGAATAATGTTAGGAAAACATCGTAGATTTGATATATAAAATAAGCAAACTAGATTGGTACTCACTGGTCTTGGGATGAAGAAACCGGAGAAGAGATTAAAGACTCCATAGAACGCTGCTGCGAAGATTGATGCAACTTGATGGTTTGGTGTGATGGAAACAGTCATCATTCCGTAGTAGGTGAAGTACAAGAAGGTGAAGAAGCTGACGAAGACGAACCAGAAGAACTTTTCCGCTTTCCATTGAAAGCTCACCATAGCATACACTATGATGGAGTAGTATATGGTTTGAAATAGCACAAATGGTATTTCTATGAAAACCTGCAATTCAAAATGAAGTAGCATATAGCATAAGATAACATTCAAAAGGAAATTACAAATCATAACAAGTAACTTGCACTACAAGTTATTCTGACCTGTGATATGGCATAAGGCAAAGGAGCATACATTCCAGCAGCTCTTTCTCTGTAAAACACTGTTCTTTCAATGGCTACGACTGGTTGAACTGTTTGACAGTTGTTAATTCCGACAAAAACAACTGCAGCGTACATTGATCCTATAATCAACGTCAGGTCGCTCGAACTCTCCCTAAACAAAGAAGATAAGAAAGAAATTAGCCAAAAATTCAGAACTAATAATAATAATGCTCACAAAAAAAAAAACTTAAGTTATATTTCAATTCAAAAGAACTGGTTTCTCACTTGTTTTTGCCGACTTTCCAAAATACTGTCCCAATCATGAGTGCACAAGCCAAGGTGAAAAAATATCTGACCAGATTGTAATCTGGACTTCTCCAATATGTCAACCACTGCTTCCAAAGACAAGATTTGAATTGTCCATATGTTGATTGAGAGTACTTTGTAGGGAAAAACAAATCACTAGTTCCTGGTGGAGGTGTACTTAATTCCTTTACAAGAGCTTTGCTTCTCCTGCTCAATAAGAACACTTGTTAGCTTAAGTCAACTCAACGGAGTTCGAATCTCTTTTTGAACGGTTGTAAAATAGTTGTATGTTTACTTACTGAAACAACGATGATGACTTGTAATATTCGGCGAAGTCCATTCCAAGCCGGACTTCGGCTGCTATGGAGCTAACTTCAAGCATCCATGTTGCAGGATTGTACATGTCCTTGATTTTCGGGACACCTTGAATTGCCTGTAACAAAAGGGTTAGCATGAAACTACAACCACATGTTAAAAAACTGCATGATGAAAAGATATAATCAATCGGTTGTAATACCTCGAAGTATTCGATAATCTTGTGTGAATTCCGACCTAAAGGTCCTCCATAGATCAATTGCCCTCCTCTTTTCATCAATATGAGCTGGTGCAAAAGGAGATTGTTAGAACAACATTCCTAGTTCAAAAGAAAACCGATACGAAAAACGGTAATGAGAAGATGGTTAATTAAGGTTGGTTTATATACCTCATCAAAAGCTTCAAAGATATCAATGCTAGGCTGATGAATTGTGCAAACAACTGTTCTTCCAGTATCGACAGTGTTTCTTACAGTCCTCATAACAATAGCTGCTGCTCTTGCATCTAGACCTGAAGTTGGTTCATCCATGAAAATAATCGAAGGATTAGCAACAAGCTCGACCGCGATCGTTAGCCTCTTTCTTTGTTCGGTTGACAACCCTGTCACTCCCGGTAGCCCCACAATAGCATCCTTGAGACTTTGCAGCTCTACCAAATCCATCACTTGCTCCACAAATTGCTGAAAACATCAATTTATTCAAAATTTGTTATTTCGAATCCTTCTTCTATATATGCAAAACGCTCGATTCTTATTGAATGCCGACATAAAATTAAAAGATATAGGTTTGAACACTTACTATCTTTTCTTCATCACCAACTTCTTTAGGTAACCGAAGGAAAGCCGAGTAAAGCAAAGATTCTCTGATCGTAACTTGAGGGGAATGAATATCAGTTTGTTCACAGTAACCAGAAACTCTTGCAAAGGTTTCTTGGTTCTTAGGGAATCCAGAGATTCTAACGTCTCCTTCGATGTAGCCACCAGTTTTTCTTCCAGCTAAAACATCCATTAAAGTTGTCTTTCCCGCGCCACTAACTCCCATTAGTGCAGTAAGAACTCCAGGCCTAAAAGAACCAGTGACTTCCCTAAGCAATTGTAACCGATCTTCTGTCACTCCTTGCTCTTTCATTTCCTGCCGAAAGTTATATAATCGAAATTAGAATCACAATCATTAGTATCTCATGAATCATTGATTATGTAATACTTACTGCAGGCATGTCTACAAAGTAGTTAACACTGTCAAAGGACATCGCAAGTGGTTGAAAAGGTAGAATCATTCCTCTTCTTGGCGCATTTCCAGCGTCGCTCTCGGCATTTCTTAATCCATTTGGATTAGCTGGACTACTCATTCTTTGCATTGCTACTTCTCCTAAAGTAATTCATGCACAAATCAAGTATGATCAGAGACTAGAATTCCGTTTTGATTAACTTATTTGAGCTTATCTACTGACATAAGCAGATATGATATATAGCTTAGATAAAAGTAGTTTGACTTTATTTTATAAGCAATTATTACGCTATAAGCACTTAGCAAAGTTGTTTATCCAAACAAGGCCTAATTTGTGTGCTTCGAAACTTACTTGAATTATTTCCATCAGCTTTAGACAATGATCGATGCATCGGATCTCTGGTGGAAGGCGGTCTCACGAGTCTCGGTTCGTTTACATCTCCTTCATTCTCCATTTCACTCGCATCTTCTTCAGATAAAATCGCTTGTTTCGTTCCGAGAGGATTTAGATACATAAGCGAAAGGGTGAAGAGAACATTGTAAAAAACCGTGAAAGCAGCAAGAGCTCCGGCACCTATCCAATACCAATTTGGGTTGGCATAAACATCAAAATTCTTCATCACAGCTAAACCCAATGTTGTAGTATTATCTGATGAACTCTGCAATAGAGGAGAATTTCAAGTCAAAAACTAACTTTAAAAAGCACTTTTCAAATGCTTATGGTGTGATATTTACTTACCCCTGGATGCATCCACCTTGGAGCATACATTTCATTGACAGTCAAAGAATGGAAAGCATATGACAATGGTGAAACCCAATTAGCCCACATCCACCAGTTAGGAATTTCACCTGGAATCAATAATTAAGCTTAATAATGTAACTTCAGAAGCACTTTTCAAATGATTTTTACTTAAAAGAGGTTTGAGTTACGATCACTCACGTTTCGGAATGATGAAACCACCGAGTAGAAAAACAACGAGAAGCATGAGAGCGCCACCCGTGTTTGCAATAATCATCGTCCTACATGTTCCAGCAATGAACCTAAACATTCCAGCTGCCATTTGTTGAATAAGGAACACCAACAACAGTTGCTTAAAGAACCTATAAATTCGAACAAGCACAAAAATCACGAGAAGTTCAAAAGCCATAAACGAAGTATTTTTCGAAGATTTTTTTATTATTTGAGCTTACCTGCTGGCTTCAGGAGCGAATCCAATGGTGTAATAGGTAACAACCATCCAAGCAAGAGACTCAAACAACGAAATCGGAAGACGCAACAGAAAATTCGGGAGAGTGTAAGTCCAAGCAGGATGGAAAAGATGATCCCTATGTTTATAAAACACGGGAAGTCTTTGAATCGTAAGAGCAAGTTCGGCGAAACCATTGAACATGTTCATAATCATGGAGAACAAAATTGCACCAATGTAAAGTGAAGCATCATCTTCATTATTTCTCTTCATTTCAGTTCTCAAGAAAACAGTAGCAGCTATGATTGCAATGATGCAAATTTGCGCGGTTTTGAATATGTAGACGAACGAGTTTCTTTTGATGAGAAGCCATTCTTTGTCCCAACATGCTTTAAGAATGTCCATTGTTGGAACTGAGTTTTTGCTGTAAACAAGAGCTGCTTTGTGCGCACTTGATTTGTCGAACGAAACGGATAATTCTTCATCGAGACGGATTCCAACATGGAATTGTTTGAATTTGTTTGCAAATTCTGTCACAGAAACATATCTGTATGGCCTGTTTTTGTCTGCCCAATATTGTTCTTGGTCTTTTCTTGACGTAACCTGTTCATAATTTCGAGTTTAACAGTCATGATTTTAAAAATAATTATAATAAAAATTAAAATTTTAAATTTAAATTTTTATAAGTATAAATCAGATATCCTCTAACTGCATAGACTCTCGGGCACACAGTTATGTAACATTTATGCTAAGGTGTGTGAGGGTGCATAGTTAGTAAGGTAGTCCTTATGATGATGATACCTCTTGCAAGAAGTCGGCGGTTCCTTTTCTTTCGGGGCAACGAAAGCCGCATGATTCAAAGAATTCGACAATGTGATCACGTGGACCTTGGTACACGACTTGACCCTCGGATATCAGAATAATGTCATCGAAAAGATCGAACGTCTCAGGAGCCGGTTGGAGAAGTGACATTAAGATTGTCCCTTCACTTAGGTGAACAATTTGTTGCAAACATTTCACAATTTGAAATGTTGTTGAACTATCTAGACCAGTTGATATTTCATCCATGAATAGTGTTTTTGTGGGCCCAACAATCATTTCACCTATAAAAAAACAATATAACCATAATTTTTAATCGTTTGATCTCATCGTATTATCGAACTTATTGAATAACAGATATATCAGAACCTTATACAAATTAAATATATCAATTATTGAACGATTTAACATATGATTGAGTACATGGGCCCATGTGGCACTTATTTTCTAAATCTTTAGAAAAATTGTAAGTAAATAGGACAGTTGAGTAAATGGGAATCTAGTTAACAAGTTGCAGGCACGTTTTATTGTTTATAATAAATTTCAAACATAAGGACAAGCGTTGAATTTGAATAGTATTAAATATTAATGCAGACAAATATGACTATTATATATATATATAGATACATATATATCTATATGATTTTGTGACGTTCTAACTAACCTGTGGTGACACGTTTCTTTTGGCCACCAGATACACCTCTATGCATCTCATCTCCCACTATGGTGTCCTTGCAAATATCAAGCCCTAATATCTGTTTCATAACACAATAAATAATGAAGATTTGTTAAATCATAATCAAACCATTAATCATAATAATTAGCAGTAATCATGTTACTTGTAAATGAACCAAACTATTATGCTAGTTTATAAATTTAAATTTGTTCAAGTGAACAATTATGCAGATAGTCAGCATATCGATGACTATTTGATTATGATCAGACGATTTAAACCGTCTGATCTGAATTCAATAATTATAGACATTCCGACTAAAAAATTCAAAATAAATAAATTTGCATAGGACAATTGATTATTTAGGTGGGGCCTACTTTAACAATAATATGTTAAAAGGAGTCACAATGTGGGGTAGGTGAATGGAAAAATTTATGCAAAAGGTAATATACTTTTTTCTTAGTGACTAAGAAAAAGACAAAATTTGGCTGGTGGGAGTAGTTAAAAAATCTAACTTTTCTAAAAAAGTCATTAGTTGTAATTTTATTATTCCCACTCATTTTAAGTGAAACATAAATGTTGGAAGAAAAATAAACTTACTTTTAAAGTATAATCAGTAATGAGACTACTTTCCGTTCCTTTCACTGCAGTAGCCTACAATCCATAACAATAATTGAATTAATTAATAATTATTTATTTTATTTAATAATAATAATAATAACAATAATAGTAATAATAATAACAATAATAATAATGAAAGTACCTTCATGAAAAGGTCAAGTTCTGCTTCAGGAAATATACCAGCTTCCTTTTCCCTTCTGGCAAGCTCACTTAATAGATCTTTAATAATAACATTAATTAAATTAAAAATAAAATTGTTAATAAATTATTTATAGAAAAAATTTAAAAAAAATGAAATTTAAATTTTGAGAGATTATTTTTAAATTACCATATCTTGTTCCAACTCCTTGACATCTAGCTGAGAAATCCAATGTTTCTTTAACAGTCATTTCTCCAACATGAACATCATTTTGACTAATGTATGCTGAAGTTTTTCTTGGCACAAATTCATTAAGTTTGTGTCCATTGTAAGTGATTTCTCCTTTCACCTGTTTCATTAAAAAAAATTAAATTGTTCCTTAATTAACATTAATTATATTTAATAAAAGTCAAATTTGTAATTAAATAAAATTTATTAGGTTGGAATGTACCCTCAATTCAGCATCCAATTTTCCAGCCAATGCCAG
The DNA here is from genome assembly GCA_022829125.1 of Lathyrus tuberosus. NCBI lineage: Eukaryota > Viridiplantae > Streptophyta > Magnoliopsida > Fabales > Fabaceae > Lathyrus > Lathyrus tuberosus. Next base: position 814,057 of record JALAZF010000716.1, on the reverse strand, counting down.
CAATAAGGTTGTTTTACCTGATGAAGGGGGACCAAGTAAAAGGGCCATCCTATATACAAACAAACGTGGTAAGTTATACCAACTCCGCAGGTAGCTTAGGCAGGTACATCAAGGTACATCAGATGATTCTGTTAATTCAACTCAGTTGATAGTTGCAGAGACGCGAATCCTCGGCATTTTATTAGACTAAAAAAATCGGAGAATTTTAATGAAAAAAGCATGATGAAATTACCTTGATGGTTTAATAATGCCAGAAGCATTTTTAAGAATGGTGAGTTTTGTTCTTTTTGTTGTACTAATTCCAAACATTCCAAGAGCAGATTCAACAATGTTTAATGCAACATTTGGTAATGTTGGTAAAGCTCTGCTTCCAACATAGGAATCTGCTTCAACTGTTAAATTCTTGAATCTCACTTCTACGGTTGGAAGTCTTATTCCAACCCTGCAAAATGTTTATACATTTTTGTAAGTAAAATTAAATTGAATCAATTAATAGTACTATTACATCTACCAGATTAAATTTAATAGCTTTAATTACTTGTATATTTTGTTTAGCAAAGTCAAAGTATACCTTAAAAAAAATGTTCTAAATGAATTAAAGTAATCTGTAATAATTTCATGCATAGAGTAAGGACCCCTATGGTAGATTAAATTGAATTGAATTAAATTGTGGGAACTATTGAAAACCCAAACTAGATATTGAATTAGCAAGAGAAACTTTTCAAGAAGATTTGTAAAAATTGAAAAATAACACTTGTAATAAAAATAAATTTTTAGAAGTTGCGTTAAGTCAGCTCATCCAACGGCTTTAAACGTGAGTTCCAATTTGTGATATTTAATTTATTTCTTTTAAATAAATTTTTTAAAAATAATATTATTCATAGAAATTCAATCAATTAATAGTATTAATATACCTACCGATTGAATTAAATATGAGTAGTCTGATTTTAATTCAACCCTAGATCATATGGCTACAGTGACAATACAAATTATTGTTTCAATGTCAAAGGGACAACCCATGTGAAAAAAAAAATAAATAAATGAAACTTACTTTTCAATTCTGTTTCTGAATTTCTTGAGATACTTTTCATTATCTTCTTCAGCAACCTTGAAAATTTGGTCAATAATTTGTTGTCTTTCATTCATATCAAGCTTCCTAACATCAACCTCTTTGTGTTGCATCCTGTTTCCTTGTTGAGGTTCCTCTGTAAATGTTTGCATAATACTTGTTCTTAACCTATCATAGGTTGGTAATTTCTCAATTGCAGCCCATTTAAGTGCTTCTTCATCTTCATCAACTTGGGAAGTTCTTCTTGAATATCTTCCACTAGCAAACACTTCTTCCATTTTCCAACTTGATCTACTCAAACTCCGACTTATACTTCGACTTAAATTACTATCCATTTTCGCTTACCTTCTGGAAAAAAAAATTAGTTGAAACCAATTTAGAAGAAAATTAACCTAACAAAATTATAGTTCTGCTGCTACCATGATCTACTGAGATTCAGTCGTTATCGTTTTGATTCGTATAAAAAAACAAAAAAGTATAAACTTACTTGAATATACTTGATTACTTTCTTGAAGGGGGAAGAATATTGGTTTGAAACTAAACTTCTTCCCCTCTTGTTTTTGTTTTCTCTCTTTGTTCCTAGGATTATCTTCTACTCATTTAAGAGTTTTGGAACTATGTGTCAATGACCAAAGAAAATTGAAAGGTTTTGTAGTGAGAAATCTAAATCTGTTATCAAGATTAATATTTCTTATATAGTAGTTGAAGAGTATGACAAAGTAGTATGGGTTGGAAGAATTGTCGTACTTGGTTTTCTAATTATCTAAATAAGAAAATTACGCAAAGTGGCTTTAATTTATAATATAATGATAATAATAAAAAATATGTTTCTTGTGTTGAATGCAACTTGAGTCTGTAGATACATGAAAGTCTATTCAAATATGACCGCTAATTCAGGTTTCTCACCAGCTTCCTACAATAAATATATATATATATATATATATATATATATATATATATAATTTTTTGGATTTTAATGTTATGTTTGGTTGTTTTAGACCTATTCCTCTTTGGATAATCCATTGAATGTTATTTATTATTTTATATTTTATCTCCAAAATAAAAATTATTTTTTATAAAATTTGTTTACTGAAAAATTCTTATGGATTTTCAAAGCATGACCAAGTTGTTTTTTTTTTCTTTTTGATTTTTTTTTTGCCTGAATTCTTGACTGAGTTATAAGGGTATATACACTTGGACATTAAGTACCAATAAAAAACGAGGAGAATAAAAAGTCTATTCTGGCAACTAGTAAAGTGATGCAGTGTAATATGCCCCACTCTTATCATGCACTCACACTACTATTTTACCAACTTCTCCCTCTTCTATAATTAGTATAGTATTATATATTTTGTAGATCTCAACAGTTTTTGATATGATCAAATTGGTTTATATTTTAAAATATATACTTTTTCAAGATTTTATACGTATGAACAGTTATTGTAAAGAATTGTCATTATCTTAGTGAAGCATAATCATTCGATTATAAATATTAATTATTTGATTTTAATCATTATTTTTGTCCATTTATTGATGGCTTTACTTGTGGATGGCCGCCTAGTCTATCTAATATATAGTCAAAATTTTCTTTTATTTGAGTAACAGATGACCAATTATTTATTTTTTCTATTATGTGAAAATGGGTGGCGTTCTGGACTGGACAGACACTTGGCTCACAGTAAGGTAAGACTCAATCCAGTTCAGCTCCTGACTGACCCAATAACTGGATTCTGCCAACCTAGTTGTTGGGCAGAATCTAGCCGTTTGGCAGAATTTAGCCGTTGGGCACAATATAACCGTTGGGAGCGTCCTCCTCAATCGCTTGTCAGTTCACGTGACCAATTGCGTCTCCGGATCTCACGGGAGCAGTTGGAGCAGGTCAAAGGGTCATGCGCCTGACCCTCCACCTGGCAGTCTCCCATTGGTCGACCAGATAATTCGGTCACATGTGAGACCTTGGCCCCGCGCTGAGGGTTACTTCTATAAATACCCTCTCATTTAAGAGGGTTAGGTTTGATGACTATTCAATATTCGAAATCATACCTTAACATTTTGTACTTGCTTTCTCTCTAACCCAAACTTACTTTGGCATCGGAGTACCTTGCAGGTACACCTCATTCTCTCCTACATTCATCATCTTTGCCCTACTCGGAAGGCCACGACGATCCAGTCTGATCACACCAGATCAGTGGCGCCGTCTGTGGGAATCACTGTTTCCCCGTCTTTTTGATTCAAGATACCCCATCTTTTCACCCAAAAGACCAAAGCTTACTCTCAAAAATCCCCTTGATCATCATGGCCTCAAACAGGAACGATGATGTCCGTCAAGAACCTGTTATCGTCGTTATCGTAGATAACGCCGATCACTTCATCCCCGGAGCTACCTTCCCGGAGACAGACCATCGGGATGGGAATACCGCGTCTCCCACCCCCGACGATGTGATGGGAATACCGCGTCTCCCACCCCCGACGATGTGAAGCCGCGAGTACAGGCCACCGGTCACGTTTTTGAGCTTATATCTGTCCCTTAAAACGCTAACCCCGACACTGCTACCCTCATTGCCTCTCTCAACAGGTCCAACCTTCTAATCTTCTAACAGGGGGAGAAGATCAACATGCTCGAGCACGTCCTCCATGAGCGACTTCCTTCGCAGAAGCCTAGCAGTCCATCTCTTCGTCCACAGTCTCCTCAGAAACGTCGGCGAGACAGGTCTAGGAGTATTTCTCCCGTCAGGGGACGGTCAAGATCGGAAGAATCTGAGTCAGAAGTTGCCAGAAGACGACACCGTTCTCCTCCGCGGAGATTCAGATGTTCCCCTGCCCCAAAGAAGTCCAGACCTTCTGAAAAGCATCACGAGCACCGTCAGTTACATAGACATTCTCCTCGACGCAACAGAAGCCGCGAGCGCAGCCACTCTCCCCTGTCGTTCTTCAAGCGCGAGCAGCGATGATGATGTCCATGGACCCCTATCTCAGGAGAGCATGGACACTCGCATTCCTCGCTGGTTAGAGAAGCCTCCTTCTCTGGCAACTTATGACGGGATCACCGACCCAAGCGAGCATATAAAAAATATCGAAGCCATGCTCCACTACCACAACGTGAGCCGAGCCATTAAATGCAGGTTATTACCCATCACTCTCAAGAAGGGGGGCCATAGCCTGGTATAAGCGGCTTCCCCAGGGATCGGTCACGTCCTAGAGGGATATGAAGAACTAATTTGCCTGGCACTTTACTGCCTCTCGATGCCATCCCAAGTCGGAGGCCACGCTCGAAGCCATTATACAGGGCAGGATGAGCCCTTGCAAGCATACATCGAGCATTTCAACAAGGAGGTTGTGGAGGTCCGCACTACAGACCATATAAAGAAATATCTCCTCGAAAAGGGGTTGAGACCGAAGAGCGAATTTCGCAAGGCGGTAGGCATAGAGACCCCTCGCACCTTGGCCGAATTACTCCGTAAAGCTCAAGCGTATATACAATATGAGGAGAAAGAGGCCGCTTACAAGGCCCAGGACTAAAGGGATCAAGAGAGTTCCCGGGCAAAAGACGAATCAGAGGCTCCCAAGCTCGACAGGGAGAGACGACGAGACGATCGTCCTCGAGAAGGCAAGAGATATGCTGGTCGCTTCACGGAATACACCCTGCTGACAGCTCCACACGGGCGCATTCTCTCTAAATGCATCAATGCGGAATTCAAGCAGGGGGTGTCCGGTTCCCCAAGCCAACATCGTCAAAGGGCAACACGGACAAGAGTAAATACTGCCGCTTCGATCGCAGCCACGGCTACGTGACCGAAGACTGGGTGCACCTGAAGGACGCTATTGAAATCCTCATCAAGGAGGGTCACCTGAAGCAGTATACGAAAAAGGGTGAATTCTCTCGACGAGAGACTTCGGAGATCAAGAAGAAAACATAGTCTTCACCGCCCAGTCCTCCCCCGCAAGTCGCCATGTAAATCACGCGGCCCGAGGACTTCGTCATCCCCGACTACCTCGAGGATCCTCCCCAGATATCCACGCACAACACCTGGGAGACTTTCCCCACGGTGATGGTCATTTCATGTGGCGGATACAACGAGTTCACAGTGGGGTCGGTCAAGAGAAAATTCGACCAGCTCATCGACTGTAGTCCCGACCGACTATCCATTCTCGAGAAAATCCGGGGGCGTTCCCAGCCAATCACATTCTACCGGGAGGAGCTGCCCGGGGTCTCCCCGAACTCACACATTCCTTTGCTCATCAGGGGTAGACTTGCTAGTACTGATGTCCGACGGATCCTGGTCGACCAGGGTAGTTCGATGGGCATCATATACACTGGTTTGTTCAGAGCCTTGAAGCTGGACCAGAAGAACTTGTCCCCCGTATGTAGGATCCGACCTGCAGGGATTTAATGGAGCCACCGCCAGACCTTGGGGATACGTGGAGCTTCCAGTCACGTTTGGGGAAGAAGAGGCATCAAAGTCGATCAAAACTCAATTTCTGATAATTGACTGTCCATTGTTGTACCAATGTATCCTGGGCAGACCAACCCTAGCGGAGCTGATCGCTGTTCCTTCAGCCGTTCATCTCAAGATGAAGTATTATACGAAGAAGGGCCACGTCGCGACTTTGCACGGGGATATAGAAGCTGCAAGGAGATGCTTTGAAGCAGCTACCCGAGGACAAAGCTCAATCGGTGCAGTACCCAAGTCCGCCAAGCGGGCAAGGGAGAAAGACCATCTCAGCGAAGAAAGTCATCCTGACAAGAAACCAGCTCTCCCACTGCACATAATCGACCTTGACAGCCGAATTTCTGAAGGCAAGAAAGACGGGAACGAAGGCACGTCGACAACATCAAGCAGCTCCGTTGCGTTGACCATCATGCGTCCGATACTTGATGGGGAATTCGAGGTCATCACCTTCAGAGATAACCCCAACAGAGGGGTAAAGATAGGCGCAAGGCTTCCCGACGAGGTAAAGCAGCAATTGAAGACATGCATGGAGGACAATGCGGATCTATTTGCTTGGAGTGCCGCGGACATGCCCGACCTTGACCCTGAGACTGCATGCCATCAACAAACCATCGACCCAGCTGCCCGAGCCGTCGAGCAGCGTAGGCGCAAGCAATCCGATGAAAATGCACAAGCTGTCGAAAAACTTGTACAAGACCTCTTAGAGGCAAAATTTATTTCGGAGGCCAGGTATACAACCTGGCTATCCAATATTGTACTTGTCAAGAAACATAGTGGAAAATGGCACATGTGCATTGATTATACTGATCTCAACCGGGCTTGCCCGAAGGACGCTTATCCTCTACCCAGCATAGATAAGATCGTAGACAATTCTGCAGGTTTCAAGCTCTTGTCCTTCATGGACGCCTATTCGGGATACAACCAAATTCCCATGGCCGAAAAGGATAAGAAGTATACCATGTTCATGACCTCGTCGGGGAACTATTACTACAACATAATGCCCTTCTATATGAAAAACACCGGGGCCACATACCAGCGTATCATGAACAAGGTCTTCCGATCAGAAATCCTGGACATGATAGAAGTATACATGGACGACATCATCGTGAAGTCCCAAGAGGAATCTGATCACACAGTCCACTTGCAAAAGGTCTTTGACCAAGCGAGAAAATGAAAAATGCATTTTAACCCAGAAAAATGCACCTTCGGCGTGCGGGCAGGGAAATTCCCCGGCTTCTACCTCAACGAGAGGGGGATAGAGGCCAACCCCGACAAATGTCGGGCATTCGCTGAATTCCCTACGCCAAGGTTGAAGAAATCCATACAATCCCTCAACGGGATGCTCGCTTCACTTTCTCGCTTCGTGGCCAAGTCTGCCCAACACGCTCTTCCCTTCTTTAAACTCCTCAGAAAGAAAGCCACATTCGAGTGGACAGAGGAATGCGAGTAGACTCTAATCCACCTCAAGCGACCCTTGTCTGAACCCCCCCTTCTGTCACTACCAGATAACTGGAAGACGTTGTACCTGTACCTCTCCGTCACCGGCGAAGCCATTAGTGTCGCCCTCATTCGTGAAACAACCGACGGGCAAAAGCCCATATATTTCATGAGTAAGGCCTTGCAAGGACCAGAACTCAGATACCAGCAAATCTAAAAGGTCTCCCTCACCCTCATCAATGCGGCGATGAGATTAAAGCATTACTTCCTGGCCCACACGATAATGGTGCGAACAGACCAGCCTATAAGACAGCTGCTTAGCCGGCCAGACATGGCCAGCAGAATGCTCAAATGGTCTTTGGAGCTGTCAGAATTTGACATCCACTACGAGGGTAGAAAGGCCCTCAAGGCACAAGTCTTGGTCAATTTTGTGGCTGAAATGACGCATCCAGCGTCCCCGCCTAGCGGGGTACACAAATGGACCATCTTTGTCGATTGGGCATCTAGCTTCACGGGCAGTGGCGCCGGTATCATCCTCGAGAACGAGGAAGGAATCCTAATTGAGGTATCTCTAGTCATGTCCTTCCCTATGTCGAACAACCAAGTCGAGTATGAGGAATTCCTCGCAGGCTTACGGCTGGCCGAAGACTTGGGTGCCAAGGAAGTAAAGATCTTCACAGATTCCCAACTCGTGGCATCCCAAGTACGAGAAGAGTACCTGGCCAAAAATGATCACCTGGTTGAGTACCTGACGCTGGTGAAAGAAAGAATAACTAAGTTCGACGCGTGGGAAGTTCAGCACATCCCTCGCGAACGAAACACTCGAGCAGATGTCCTATTGAAACTGGCTAGCACCAGAAAGAATGGTGGCAATAAATCTGTCATATAGGAGGTACTCTCTCGCCCAAGTATCGAAAAGCCATCGGGGCTGCTCGACGTCAACTCCATTGGCGACAGCAGCTGCTGGATGACTCCGGTGTATAAATACCTCATTACGGCCCGAGGACAGCAAGGAGGCCAGCGTGACCAAACGAAGGGCCTGCTCCTACCTCCTGGTCGATGTCAAACTCTACCGACGAGGATTTTTCATTCCCCTCTTGAAATGCGTTGAGGAGGACAATGTCCCCGAAGTTCTCTAGGAAATTCACGAGGGTATCAACGTGCAACACTTGGGAGGGAGATCATTAGCACGGAAGGCCCTGCGAGCAGGATATTACTGGCCGACCATGCAGCACGACGCTAAGGAACATGACCAGAAATGTGACTGATGCCAACGCCACGGGGACATGCACTTGGCACCCCCTAACAAGTTGAAAACTCTGTCCTCGCCTTGACCCTTCGCCTGGTGGGGGATGGATATCCTTGGCCCCTTCACAATGGGGTCTTACCAAAACAAATTTCTAATTGTGGTCGTCGATTACTTTACAAAGTGGATCGAAGCAGAAGCTCTTGCCAAGGTCACAACCTTCAACATACTTCGTTTCTATAAAAGAAACGTCCTCGCACGATTCGGGGTACCCCAGGCCCTCGTGGCCGACAATGGAACCCAATTCACGGATAGAAAGTTCCAAGACTTCGTCACCAAACTAGGCACGAAGCAACACTTCACTTCCGTCGAGCACCCCCAGACTAATGTGCTGGCAGAGGCTACGAACAGGGTTATCCTTCGAGGTCTAAAATGAAGGCTAGGCGAAGCCAAGAAGAGATGGATCGAGGAGCTACACAGCGTGCTCTGGGCCTATAGAATAACCCCACACTTCACCACCGGGGAAACTCCCTTCCGACTAGCCTACGGAACTGAGGCGGTGATACCGGTGGAAATCAGGGAACCTTCCAGACGAACGGAAGCTCCTCTCGACGAGGAGATGAACGAAGAGGCTCTGAGAGAAGAGCTCGACCTGGTCGAAGTGATACGATCAGGGGCAGCTCACCGTGAAGCTTCCGTGAAACAAAAAATAACGTTGCGCCATGACTCCAAAGTTGTGAAGCGCGACTTCCCACTTAGTAGCATGGACCTACGCAGAAACCAAAAGGATTCGCGCTAGGGTAAGCTGGCCGCAAACTGGGAAGAACCTTATAGAGTCAAATCAAAAACAGGCACTGGAGCCTACTACCTAGAAACCCTGGACGAAGAGCCATTTGCTCGGCCATGGAATGCTGAAAAGCTCAAACAATACTATAGCTAGAACTGTGCGTTAGTCTAAACTTATTGTCGACGAGATTGCCCCATGACGGGGAGACGACTCGGTCACAGGAGCGTGCCCCGATGCAAGCACAATCCTCAATCGATCTCTGTCGTTGTCGCACCAATAGGACAGGACACCCAACTCGCGATGGGAATAATCCAAGCCCATGGGATCAGGACCTCGACCGAGATCCTAGTTCCACCAATGGAGAAAACACGTCGCCTCCTCGACGAGTCCCCCAAGCTGTCGAGCGCAACCATACGAGTCGAGCAAAATGTCCATACTTAGCATTCAATGTTAAAAGCATACACAAATAAATGCAACATACATAATGCAAACGCAAGATATTTATATAAATATGGCCACAACGCCATAATAAGTTAATGTTACAAAAGGAGGGCTATGCCCAACAAACAGGTTGCAAACCAAACGACACGCAGGCCAATAAAATACAGTACAAATTCAAATACTAAACAGCATCGTCGGGAACCTCCGGAGGAACCACCTCGCCATTGACGACCATGTTGAGAATGCCCATCCCTTCGGTCAGCAGCTGGACATCGGAGTTAAGAGATTTTATCTACTCCACAGCAACATTAAAACCAAACTCGGTTGCCCCCAAATTATCCTGCTTAAGAATACGGATCCTCTAGATCAGGTCCATCCGGGTCTTCAGGGCTTTCTCATCGTCGGTCTCATCCTGACCAACCGCCGACGAGCCCTCCAGCTCGGCTATCTTCAGACGGGCATTCTCTCCGTTCACCTTGGTCACCTCCCCCTTCATCTGGGACACCTCCTTCTGGAGATCGATCTTGGCTTCCAGGTTTCCTTGAAGCTTCGTCAAATTGTTGGGAATCCCTGCGTTCTCCAGCTCCAGGTCAGAGATCTTAGCTTGCGCCCTTTTAAGGTCTGCTAGCGGAACTGTCTCCGCATCTCCGAGGGCCAACGCCGCCTCCAGCGCCCTCATCACAGCGGCTGCATCCTGGCAGAGAAGCTTCCTCCGCATCCGAGGGTCGGCGGATAGGATGGCCAACGCCTCAAGTTTGAGGACAACGACAGAGCTCTCCCCGTTAAATATTCTTCCTTGGAGATAGCACGAAGGCAGTACAAATTGGCCCCCGACGAAACCGCTCGGACCACCAGCCGGCGAAGAGCCAACATCGTCCCGCTTCCTCTTGTGGGTCGTGTCCGGGGTAGGAGGGTTCGAAGTGGTCCCTGGGATGGAGCTGGAGCCGCCCACAAACTTTTCTAGCATTACTTGCTGCTTGGCAGCACCAGCCTTCGGCAATGGCCACTTCTTCAATTTTTTGGCCGCTGCGGACCTCATCAGACGCTCCCTCATGTCCGCCATTTTCCCTGCAAACGTAAAAAGGAGGTCAGCACATTAAATAAGAATTAAAAACATGGGCAAAGGAATAAGCTATACCGAGGAGCTCAAACACAACATCGCCGTTTTCGTAATCAAGAAGGGCCCTGGTATTAATATAATGAGCCGCTCAAGCAGGCTCTCCATCCTCCCCGAACAAATCCTTGCCATCCCTGTCCACCACAAAGGCAGGGCTGAAACTCTCCACATAGGCATGCAAAACCAGATAAGACTTCTTGTCCCCGTCGCAGAGCTGCTCGTGCTTGACGAGAAACTGATCGGTTCTATATCTAAAATGGACATACACCCATTCCAACGGGAATTTTGACTCCGCTTTCGGCACCTGCCGACCATCAACCTTCACGGTCTCCATGGTGGATATAGACTTCTTAGCCGCCTCCGAGACCGGTTTCACAACCAGGAACCTATCCTTGAAGTTTCAGACAGATTCCGAGTACGCCCAGAAGAGCCTGTTCTGCTGCTTAAAGGACACCCAACTTTGCTTTGGGCCCACTGTGTTCCTTTGGATTTGGAAAATGCAGAAGAAAAAATCCACGGTCACCCCGACCTTCAGGTAACGGCAAACCAGCTCAAACACTCTGATAAACGCCAGTACGTTCGGATGAAGTTGAGCAGGGCACATTTCTAAATGGCAAAAGATGGACTCTTAAAAGTCGGTGAACGACATACGGTACCTCGCCTCCACGAAGGGAAATTCATACATGGGGAATCGCATCCTCGGATACACCAAACAGATTTGGTCGCTCTCCGTGGGGCAGATAGCCCTCCAATGCACGGGCGCACCCTTAGCCCGGTCTTCAAGGTAGGGAAACTCCCGAGCTTCCTCTTCAGTAAATGTCGACCTCGTCGACATGGGCTCCTGGGCGATCCACTCGATGTCCCCCTTAGCTATTCAGACATTTGCGTGCTCGACGGGCTGCTCCGCCTCTTCGTGCGCAACCCCGATGTTAGGGACAACTCCCTCGTGTCTGTCAGCCATTTCACCTGAAAAGCAGAGGAATAAAAAGTGAATTCGACGACAATGATCAAATCCACCCTTCCAGCACTAATCAAGTGAAAGGGCGAGGAATAAGTCGAGGATAACCTCGAGCCCTAATCGACCACGATGGGACACTGCGACTTTATTTTCCCCATACAACGGGGACGAGTCCCCGCGACTCTAAGAGGAGACTCCGCGAGGACGAGCTTACTCGTCGAAATAAACTTGTCGCACGAAAGCCAAAGTTTTGCGTCGAACATGCCTAATGTCTGACTACAAACTTAAAACTAATCCTAACCAGAATCTATGAAGATCTACATAATCTTACGCTATATTCATAGACATTCATCCCATGTTTTTCATGTTCTTCATGAATTTTCCAGAAATTCATGTGTTCATCGAAGAACACATGAACATTCGACCGGAAAGTTTATGAATCACCGGAAAATTCATGCAACTTTCCAGAAATGAAGAACACCATAGAAATTACAAAGGGAGGTGAAGAACTTACTTGATAAATAGAGAGATAGAAGATGAAGACAACGGCGTGGACTATGAAGATCGACGGCAGCGAAGAAACTTTGGCAAAAGTACAAGTTGTAGAGCAAAGAAATTTGGGGAGAAAAATTTACGTGAAATGTGCAAATGAATCCTCTCTCCCCTCTTTTTATAAGCACTTGCTCGCTTGGGAAGCGCAAAGGCCATCATAGCCTAGACCCCTAGGCCTGACATGAATTAAATGCACCACCACGTGTCAGAAGAGAATCTTCGTTTGGCATTCCCAAAGCTAGACGTTACATTCACGAAGTCTTCTACAATCTCCGCGAGCATATCTTCCTCGACAATACGCACAAGCCGTGTCCTCGTTAAGGCTAGTCAACATAAAAATGCCGTTTTCGGGGGAACATTTCCTAAGTCTGGTTGACATAAAAATGTTGTTTTTGCGGGCACATTTCCTAAGCCTGATCGACATAAAAACGCCATCACTGCGAGCATGTCCTCGCATACGAAAGACCCGTCGGGCTGGTAAACAACTAGTGTCGACCACATCAACCGTAGAACAGGAGAAGGGCATGTCCCCGAACATCGACATTAAGAGGCAACAGTCCACGAGGCTATCTCAAGTCATCACTCTTCCTCGGAGCAAAGACTTAGGGGGCTCCTATTCTGGACTGGGCCGACGCTTGACCCACCGTAGGGCAAGGCCCAATCAAGTCCAGCTTTTGGCTGGCCCAATAACTGGATTCTGCTAACCTAGCCGTTGGACAGAATCTAGCCGTTGGGCAAAATCTAGCCGTTGGGCAAATTCTAGTCGTTGGGCAGAATATGACCGTTGCGAGCGTCCTCCTCTCTCGCTTGTTAGTTCACGTGACCAACTGCCTCCCCGGATCTCACGGGAGCAGTTAGACCAGGTCAAATGGTCATCGCCTAACCCTCCTCCTGGCAGTCTCCCATTGGCCGGCCAGATAATTCGGCCACATGAGAAACCTTGGCCCCGTGCTGGGGGTTACTTCTATAAATACCCTCTCACTCGAGAGGGCCAGGTTTGATCACTATTCAATATTCAAAATCATACCTTAACGTTTTGTACTTGCTTTCTCTCATAGCCCAAACTTACTTTGGCATCGGAGTACCTTGCAGGTACACCCCCCTCCTCTCATACATTCATCATCTTTGCCCTACTCGGAAGGCCACGACGATCCAGTCTGATCACACTAGATCAGGTGGTAATATGGTCCTAGTCCATTAGGTATATGTCTATTTTATCCGAAATTTAATGCTAGACAAATTAAGGTTTAACCTCGCACCATCTAATATGTCGGTCCGTCCAGTCTAGTGTTTTTCCAGATCTTTCATGGGCATAGCATTTGCATTTTCAACTCATACATTCAACGATCAAGCAGAGAGATGGCGGGGAGTGATGCTTCACGCATGTGTATGCAAGTCCTAGAGAAGAAGGAAAAAATAATTGTGGGAGGAACTAAAAAAGGTACCTCATAATGTGAGGAGTATGTGGCTTCTTGGAGGTAATTTTAATGATATTATGGTACCGATCGACAAGAGGAAATGAGCACCAGCACTTACCATGAAGCGTAATTTGGTCAAAGATAGAACAAATTACTATAACCTCATGGACATTGAATCAATAGGGCACAAATACACCTTGAGAGGTCCAGTTCATCATGGGGAAATTAGATTTTATGAGAGGTTGGAGAAATGTTTCGGAATATGGGGTTTCTTAATACACCTAGGAAGGGGACCCATGAAAGCGAAAGTGGTACCTAAAATGGATTAAGGAATCAGTATGCCAAAATACTAGACGTTTCTTCTCCCATATTCCATGGGAAGCTCCGGGACGTAGGCGCGATCATCTATAAAAAAGGTTCTTTAATGGTAGTAGAAAAGAGAGCCTGTGGAGAAAGCCTGTATGCACTTTTAGTATCCATTAGTGATTCTCATAAGTTTTTGGGAAAGAAATGTGTAGAGGAAGTTAATAGAAGTTACATAAGCTCTATAGGGTTTTCGCTTTCTTTTTCAAGGAAGGAAATGGTGGAAGATGATAAAGTTGATGAAGAAGCGTTTATATAGTAAATAGGGGAAGATAACATTTCAATTTTCCCTCTAATATTTTGGACAATTGGCACGCTCAGGTTAACAGTTGGCACTAAGGGTCATGGGGAAAGATGATAATAATGAAATTAAATTATTTCTTTTTTAATTTCATTTAAGTTAATGGCTCATTAATCTCCTAGAAAATTGGGGATGATGATGATCAGCCGCACGCACGTCTGTGACATGATAGTTTGGTAGAAAGTGGTCATGATGAGTGATGACCAATAAATAAAAATCATAAATTTCTAATTGAAATGACGTGTACATGCTATTGGAACAGTGTTGAGGAGTTACAAAAAAAGTCACATTTCTTCCATCTGAAATGATCGAAAGTGGCATTTTTGGGGGGCATCTGTTTGCCTAGAATATCTAGTTAAAGAAAAGTCAACAAATGATGCTACATGGAGGAAATTCTAAGTGTTAGTCTTTATTAACAAGCGTCGACAGAAACAAATACGTCGACTAGAGTGTTTCGACCAGCGTGTTGAACATGGTTTGAAATAATCTCAAGAACAAATCTAGTCAGTCCTTCGACGCATTATCGAAGTTGAAACGTTTGAAAAATGTCAAGGACTTAAGATATTTTGGAATCCAAATACTTGAAAGAATTTTGTCTCAACATTAGCGTTCTTTCACAAACTACCTTTGACAAGAAGACAATTATAGGCTTGAAGCAGTTACGAACGTGAGATAATGGTTTCAACAGTTTGCAAGTTCTAACAACGTGGAGGTGCTTTAGAAGAGTGAATTACATGGTTTTGATACGTGTCACTTTCTAGGAACAAACTGCCGGAGACAATTATCTTTAGATTAGTATAAATAGCAGGCTCATGCATTGTATTCAAGGTCGCAAAATTCATATATTTCTTTATAGAACTGGAGTATCCGAGTCAAAGAGTGAAATTGTTTGTGAAATCGCAAAATTCATGTTTCCTTAATTGAAATATTTTGCTTTAATTGTCATTTACTGCATTTTATGTTTCATGTCATTTATTGCACTTTTCGTTTATTATCTTGGGTTGGGCGCTACAGGTGGGATCAAAGTGCTCACATAAGGATGCTGTATTTATTTGGGAAAATTTTACCCCATACACCATCATTTATTCCCCTACCCCTACATTATTTTTTTTTTACTAAAATATCCTCATATAAATAAGTGCAAAATTTTCTTAATTTAATTATTTGATCCACAATTTAATAAATAAATCTATCTTTAAAAGCTGCTTTATTATTATTCTCAGTAAATATGGCAAGTATTATCTATACTATTATATAATCTTATAATGTCTCCATCAAAGATTTTCCGCTAAAACTTTTTTCTTTAATTAATTAATTAAATATAAATATATTTATTATTAAATCCATTTAAAACTTCCGACTAACTCATTCTTATATTTTAAATAAATATTAATTAACAGATGCAATAAGACATGTCTTAAATTTTTTTTTTTAAATGCAGCCACCAACCAAAAATTAATTAAATATAAATATATTTATTATTAACTCCATCATTTAAAACTTCTAACTAAGTCACATTCTTATATTTTAAATAATAATTAATTAACAAATGCAATAAGACACTCCTAATTTTTTTTTAAAATGCAGCCACCTACCAATAATAGATTAACATAGTAACTACCTAGCATAACTTTTCTCTTCATTTTATTAATTAATCTTTTATTATTAATAATTAAATATTATTATTACTAATTAAATGGTAATTAAATTAAAATATTTAACATGTTCATTTCTCAAATTTCTCTCTGCTCAACACTCTCTATTTATATCATACAAACAATTAACATCTCTCAACTCATAACATCTCTTTAACCTCACATTAATAGGACACATAGTAATATTAAATTAAAAAATAAAAAAAAGTAAATAAATTAGACATATAATGCAAACCTTAAATTTACTTAATACAAAAATAAATTAATAAATATAAGTCATGAAACGGTTAAAGTTTTTTATAACCCCCACTAATTTCAATACTTTATTTCATTTTTTCCACAAAATTCTCATCAATTAACCTCATTACTTTATTCCATTTTTTTCACAAAATTATCTTCCCACTAATCAAATTTATATCTCATCAATTTATACATTTATTTTACTATTTACTAGCTTTAAAATAAAACTAGTGGGGCTTATAAAAAACTTTAACCGTTTCATGACTTATATATTTAATAATGTATTTTTGTATTAAGTAAATTTAAGGTTTGCATTATATGTCTAATTTTTTAATTTTTTAATTTTTTAATTTAATATTACTATGTGTCTTATTAATGTGGGCTAGAGAGATGTTATGAGTGGAGAAATGTTAATTGTTTATATGATATAAATAGAGAGTGTTGAGCGGAGAGAAATTTGAGAAATAAACATGTTAAATATTTTAATTTAATTATCATTTAATTAATAATAATAATATTTATTTATTAATAATAAAAGATTAATTAATAAAATGAAGAGAAAAGTTATGCTAGGTAGTTACTATGTTAACATATTATTGGTAGGTAGGTGCATTTTTAAAAAAAAAATTAGGAGTGTCTTATTGCATTTGTTAATTAATTATTATTTAAAATATAAGAATGTGACTTAGTTAGAATTTTTAAATGATGGAGTTAATAATAATATATTTATATTTAATTAATTTTTGGTAGGTGGCTGTATTTAAAAAAAAAATTAGAACGTGTCTTATTGCATTTGTTAATTAATAATTATTTAAAATATAAGAATGAATTAGTCGGAAGTTTTAAATGGAGTTAATAATAAATATATTTATATTTAATTAATTAATTAAAGAAAAAAAATTTAGCAGAAAATCTTTGATTGAGACATTATAAGATTATATAATAGTATAGATAATACTTGTCATATTTGCTGAGAATATTAATAAAACAACTTTTAAAGATAGATTTACTTATTAAATTGTGGATCAAATAATTAAATTAAGAAAATTTTGCACTTATTTATATGAGGATACTTTGGTAAGAAAAAATATAATGTAGGAGTAGGAGAATAAATAATGGGGTATGGGGTAAAATTTTCTTTATTTGGTTATGCGCCTGTTGGACAATATGGTGGACAAGAAATGATTATCCAATTGACATATTCCATAACATTATTCTCAACTCTTGGAAGATGTTGGTTAATGATAGTCATAGGAAGAACCATTGTAGTTATTATAATTGGAGTAAAAATCCAACTGATTTTTTAAAATTTAATTGCTATGCTGTTATGCTGCAGACTCAAATAATTGGTTTTCATGTAATTTGGTTGTGTACCTATTTGTACACTCTTTAATTCAATATTTCAGCTTATCAAAAAAAAAATTGCATAAACTATTTTTATAACAAAAAATAAAATAAATTCAAGTTGTTTATATATATATATATATATATATATATATATATATATATATATATATATATATATATATATATATATAAATATATATATATATATATATATGTGTGTGTGTGTGTGTGTTAGTTATATAGAAGTTGTTATTATTACTATATTGAAGAATTTACATAAATAAGTTTTAAAAATTTATAAAAACTGTCATAAATTATTTTGATTAAAATTTTCAAACAATATCACAAAACTTATAGCAATAGATAAGCCCAAATAAACTCATCCAAACATGCCCTTAAGTTTGTCATGATAGAAAAAATGATCATCTATCGTAGAGACTAGAATGACAACACAAGCTTTGATATACGAGTTATTTTTAGGAGCCAAGAAAGACAAGCTTTGATATGTGTTTTGAATATGAATAAGACTCTCTTATTTTTTAACATTGTTCAACATTAAAATTTTAATCCTCAAAAATCAATTCTTCAAATAAAAACGGAGTATCTATATAATTATATATAATTATTATAATTAGACATTCTCGACATCCTCGGTTTTCAACACCAAACAAACACTATATAAAGTCTTGTGAAGTTGAACTAAGAATGTTTCCAATTCATAACTAAGTCACTTCAACAACAACTCCACCAATTAATCAGCATTTTCCAAATTGACTTGTTATTTGTTTTCCATTTACTAAATCATTTTCTGCAATAATATATTAACACTGAATTTACATAGTTTGCATCATAGAACTGCAAATGTTTGCTTATTATTGGATCTGAAGAAAATCTAGGTCAACAATGCCAAATACTGGACTGTACCAAAGGACAAAGAAAAAAGCAAAACATAACATTTTCTCCTTAAACACATGGTTACTATATTATTAAAATGTAGAAGAAGATCATTGTCACCAATAAACCCAACTTAAATTTTTTTGTGCGACTAACATTTTTCGATTAATCCCCAAAGGAAACACGTGGTTTATGAATGTTCATACTTGTTTGTATTTGGTGCCATGCATGGTCTTTTTGTTTCTATTTTGACTTCTTTTTTTGTAATTGATTTACAAAATGAAATAAAACTTGTATAGATTACAAATACCTTTATAGATAATCAATTATGATTTTTGTATTAATTAAAAATTAAAAAAATTTTTTTTGCTCCCCTTCATTATCATCACCATCTCATAATTTCTATTAAAAAAGAATTTAAAATAAATTTAAATTTATCTCTCTACTTATCAGTTGTTTCTAAGAATATAAATATAAGTGTGTTCGTATGTAAGTATTTCTCCTACATAATATATAGTGAATGTGAGAAAAATACACAAGAAATGAGGGATTTGAATTGTGTTCTCCAATTTGCGTGCTTCTGAACAGAGTTCAGATTCTGATAACAAACTGCAGCGGAATAATAACATAAGCAATTAAATGACAAATGAACACACATAGATTTATCTTGATTTCTCCCAAACTGAGAGTAGTACAGTCCCCTTGCAGCACAAGAGATTTTCCACTATAATCAAACAATGATTACAATTGTTTATGCCCTCGAGCATAAGATTTTTCTTTGCCCAGACCTACAACCTAAGACTTGCCTGCTCAATCAGCACCTGATCAAGACTTCCTGCTTAGATCCTCAGATCCTAAGACTTTCCTGCTTATACCCTCAAGTACAAGACTTCCTACTCAGACTCACAGCCTAAGACTTGTCTGCTTAGATTCCACGAATCCATGACTTCCTGCTTAAATCTCACAGATTCAAAATTTCCTGCTTATACCCTCGAGTACAAGACTTCCTTGCTCAGATTCCACGAATCCAAAACTTCCTGCTTAAATCCCACAAATTCAAGACTTCCTGCTCATACCCTCGAGTAGAAGACTTTCTTGATCAGATTCCACGAATCCAAGACTTCCTTTTTAAATCCCATGGATTCAAGACTTCCTTGCTTATACCCTCGAGTACAATAGACTTCCTTGCTTAGACCTACAGTCCAAAACTTTCTTGCTTAATCAACAATTTAATCAAGGCTTCAATGCTCAAGCACATTTGTTAACCCTCATTTTCGACGCTAGAAAGAATCAAAGCTATTTTAAGTTAAAAAATTATTTTTAATGTAAAGAAGGCTTCGACCCAGTTTTGGTGAAGCCTGAGTCGAATAGAGGTTGTAGGAACCTCAAAAAATGGATAAGTGCTGGAAAGGTTTCGACCATGAGAATATGGAAACAAGCGCTGCAGTTGTTATATTAAGGTTGGAGGGAATTTCCAATGTTTGAAATTTAAATAAGAGCAGTTGTGAACATGGGAACAGTTGAGACCAAGGAGAAGGCGCCAAAATCCACACGTTCGAAGCAGTAACCACCACTTAGTAGTTATTTCCTAGCACTATAAATAGGAGTTAGTTCTATGTAATAGGGGTGTTCATATTTTTGTACAAGTTACTCAAAGAAACTCAAAGTACCCGCGTGTAGAGAAACGAGTTCGTGAGTATGTACGTAGTGTAACATCATTTCCTTCATTAATACAATTTATCTTTGTCATGTTTAAGATTCAGCCATTTACTTTCCATGCTTTTACAATCTCTTGAACTTTATTTTCCATGCCAAATTTAATTTCAAAGTCATTTAAACTATCTGCATTTACCTTCGACTGCACTGTTACATTCAAGCATTTAATCTTCAAGCATTTACTTTTCAAAGTCTGTTATTTTCAAGAACGTGGAGTTCACCTTTAATCCATTGCATTTATTTTTAAAGTCCTTTACTTTCCTGCACTTTACTTTCGACAGCACTTTTATCATTCCAGCCTTTACTTTTCAAGAACGTGGAGTTCGTCGCATTTTACTTTCAAAGCTTTTTACTTCTTGTCCTTTCCTTTCGACGCCTTTAAATTCTGCACCCTTTACTTACAGCCCTTTGAATTTCAAGCCTTTACTTTACTTTATTGCAAGTAGTAGTCGAACGTGGAGTTCAGTTAGATTTTATTTCAGCATTGTCGAACGTGGAGTTCAGTTTGCATTCTCTTTAGCTTTTACTTGTCATTTACACTTGTCTCTCGAATTTAGCACATGTCCTAGGATTTATGTGGTCGATCCTGCAAGTTAATCAATTCTCGTTTAGGATTGATAGACCAGAGGTTGTTTACCAAAATTCACAGTAAACAAATTGGCACGCCCAGTGGGACCCAGTGCTAAGTTTACACTTTTTGTCAACCTTACTTTTCTTAGTGAAGAAGTACTCTCGTTGTATGTTATTGAGAAGTGGGAAGTTAGCCACAACAAACGAGGGAATACCAAAGAGAATACACACTAAGAAAATGGCAACCAATGCCAACCAACAAGTTGATCCTCAAGGGAGTCTTTCAAACACTCAGTCAAGTAGCAGTATGGGGTCTCAAAGTACACCATCACCAGTGTCTTCGACAGGAGGACAGGCGTCACTTCCATTAGTAGTGTCTGAACCAGGATCAACATATCCAAAGTCATATACTCAACCTGTGTTGGAATACATAGGACCACAAAGTCCTAATTCACCAACGCCCCCAGGAGGAAATTCAATGTACAGGCACGTTCCTCCTCCAGGTTTTCCACATCTAGGGTCAAGGAGTCAACCCTATGGTATGCCTACATCAATGATGCAAAATCTGCAGAATGCTCCACCTGTATTTTCAGAAACTGTAGTGTCTTCGCCATTACAAGGATCAGGATCAGGGGGTCGAAACAACCATAGTATAGGTGTTGGTTACTCTGTTCAAGCGCCTAGTCTTACAAATACATCCATAAATTGTTTAAGACAGCAGATGGATGAAAGTAACATGCAAATGGTGCATACGTTGTCTCAGACAATGAGAGAAGTTTTTCAACCCTTGATTCAGAATACGACTCAAACTAACAAACAATTGGCTGCACAAGTGGCACGCATGGCTGATTTCATGGGAGTACCAGCGGTGGATCGAAGAGCAACTGTTGTCGAAGATATCCCAAGACGTCATCCACGCCAGATACCTGAGGCGAACTTGGAAGATCAAGAGATGATTGATCCTTTTAGAGTCGAACCACCAAGAAACCAAATGCCATACCAGATAGAGGAAGAGCCAGTAGTGATGGTAAACAGGAACCAAAATGCAGATCAGCTACTTAGACAGGTTCGACACCAAAATCAAGCAGAAGAAAATAATCTTGCAGCCATTGTTGAAAGGATAATGACCAGAAATGGTGTGAATTTTGGCTTCACAAGGCCAAATTATACTTCGCCTATAATGGATTATATTCTCCAGGCAGAATTACCCCCCTAGGACGAAGGTTCCAAAGTTCAGCAAGTTTGCAGGAGATACTACTGAATCTACTGTCGAACATGTGGCTAGATATTTGATCGAAGCAGGCGAAATTGCAGCTGATGAAAGCCTCAGAATCAAATACTTCCCAAGTTCCCTTACCAAGAATGCCTTCACATGGTTTACCACTTTGCCTCCAAATTCCATATACAATTGGACCCAACTAGAACGTTTGTTTCATGAACAGTTCTACATGGGGCAAACTAAGATTAGTTTGAAAGAATTGGCTAGCATCAAACGCAAAGTCACTGAGCCAATTGATGATTACCTGAATAGGTTTCGACTTCTTAAAGCCAGGTGCTTTACACAAGTACCAGAACATGAGTTGGTCGAAATGGCTGTCGGGGGTCTTAATTATTCCATTAGGAAGAAATTAGATACCCAATATCTTAGAGATATGGCCCAGTTGGTGTCGCTCCCGAAAGATTCGCATCCAACGGTACAAACGCGAGAGTGGCGCAAAAGAACACAGAGTCGCCAGCAAAGTGTATTTATCCCAAGGGAGGGAAAGGAAACACTGCGTAAACCTGAAAGAAGGGAAAGAGCATGGTCTCACGACCAAGAGAACGGGTACGGGAGCCGGTTACGCGAAGGGAAGGTGTTAGCACCCAACACGTCTATCGTACTCGATGGGATCCACGCTTGCTGTCTGTATCAAAGGGTGTCGTCGTCTGGAACTCCACTGCTACTGGACCGAGGAAAGAACGAGAACGGGAAAGAACGGAGAAACGAAGAAGAAAGGAAAAGGAAGTGACTCGATAGGACGGTATCGTTGTCCTAGACCTACGTACTCCCTCAGTGCAATGGGAAAGTCAGAGTCAACGTAGTTCGGACGGGAACTGTGGGGGAAGGTTGCTCGCCAAGACAATCGCTGTCTTGTGCCTACGTATCCTCAATCGGACGAGAGAGAGGAATCAGAGCTGACGTAGTTCGTGGGTACGACCACGGGTGGGTAAGTGTTTTTTATTTGAGCGACGAGCTCTTTCTGAAAAAAGAAGTTTGAAACCCAACAATCCCGAAGGATAAAAAGATTGAAATTGTTTGGTGTTTTTTTTTTGACAGAAATGTCTTTTAAGTTGTTTCGCAACTTGCATTGAACCCAAGTCTTGAATACAGAAACGAATACTTTCGTGCGTCGTCCCCAACAGGACAAACACTAGGTATCCTAGAAGAATGAGAGGAAGCCCCTCAATCCCCACTTCCCACATAGAAGGCTCAAGCGCAATACACGTTAACTTTTATTACGTGTCTTGAAGAAGTTTTGAGATGAGAAGAGAAGCGACACAAAAGGAAACTCTAAAGGGAGACTAAAAATCCTAATTTTATCATGCACGGAGGTCCTATGGTTAGCGAGGCTTAGGAGAGACGACTACCTAAAGCCTAATGCTAATCCTACTCCAAGCTTAATCAAAAATTAAGTTGGACTAGGTAGCTCTAACGGGAGAGAGTCCAAGACTTAAACAAGTCTTGAGGCTCGAGGGATGAAAAGAGTGAAAGAGAAGAAGGAGAAAGAGAAGGAGAAGATAAGATACAAGATGGGGCAGCAAGTACATCATATCATAAATGTCCAACTCAAGTCAACCAACATGTTTCAAAGATTAATGCAAATCACTTCAAGTAATCATGCAAAGGTAAACATGGAAGGATGCAAGCATACTTGAATTAAATGCACAATTAAACACACATGGATCTCATACCAAAGTGAAATGAAAGAGACAAGATGAAAATGAAACAAGACCAGAACTCACATCATATCATCATTAACAATCCACATATGCAAAAGAGGTTCACATTATGCAATACGATGCACCAAAGAAGTTACAAAGCAAAAGGGATGATATGCATCACATAATTCAAACCAAATGCATCCAACAATGCTCAAGTAACATGAAAATCAAGTATAGAACTCAAGAGGCAGTAGCATATACATCAATGTCATATCAAACCCAAACTCAAGTCATACAAGATTAATCATCAAGCAACACATTCAAAGCATGCACCAAAAGTGAGAAAGACATCCACAAAACTCAAGTCAAAATAACAACACTTTGTAAAATCAAGAACAAATAGAAAAATGAGTGAAAAGAGATGATTCCAAAGCCACAAGTAAGCTCAAACAGTACATGATCACACCATAAATCCAACTTAAGCATCATTCCATCACAAGTAAGCAAATACATCCAAACTAGATCAAGTACCAAAGTATACCTCAACCAAACTTGCATCACAAATAACACTCGACCAAAAATAGCAAGGTGGATTAATAAAATCCCAAAAAATATCCAAATAGGAGCTAACTCAGTCAAGTAACAAGTACAAAAATATCAAACCAAAATTCACAAACCAAGTATCCCAAACAAATGGACAAAGATCACTTAAGAACAATGTTTCAACATGCAAAAGAAAAGGACCAAAATGCAATATGGAAAAGTTTTAAAAATGAAACCAAAATGTTTTTATGCAATTTAAAATGTCACCTAATGGATGCAAAAAGAATGGATCAAAAA
This sequence comes from Lathyrus tuberosus, assembly GCA_022829125.1. Lineage (NCBI taxonomy): Eukaryota > Viridiplantae > Streptophyta > Magnoliopsida > Fabales > Fabaceae > Lathyrus > Lathyrus tuberosus. Next base: position 789,733 of record JALAZF010000716.1, on the reverse strand, counting down.
TGCATTGCGGATGAGGAGAAATAAATTTCACAAGTTGGTGTGTGCAAGTGAAACAAATAAGAAAAGGAAATAAAACAATTAATTAAAACAGATGCCAAAATAAAAATAAAATGAGAAAATAAAATATGAAAAAAAAAGATAAAACTAAAAATAAGTTCCATGATTTTTTGTATGATTTTTAGATGCATAAAAGTAATTTTAAAAATTAAAATGCAAAGCAAATGATTAAATGAAAATAAAGATGAAGAACACGGGCTAGGGGGTGTGATAAGCAAGGAAATTCAGTTCAAATGTGGATTGGGCCATGAAGCAGGGGTGCGCATAGAAAAGCCCGTGGTCAGAAAAATCCAAAAAAAGTCAATGGGGCACATGGTAGAACAAGTCAACATTCGGAAACGATCTCAGCCAACCACATAATCTGACGTATGAAAACAAGCCTAATAGCATCCACATGATCCAATTAAATGAGAAAATACGGTCCAGATTGCCAGGGTGCACCATGCTCCACATTCTCACGCGACCACACAATCACATAGAGCCCACCATATACCAGCCATGTGCCACGCACATGGCTTCATTAATGTGTTGTCATGAACACAGCCACATGATGAAATCGTACGCTCCAGGTTAAGTCACTTGATCAAAAAGTAAACAGAAACAATGGCTATGAGGTGAGTGAACACGGTGGTACGCACGGAGTGAGAAACACGCGATCATAAAATTAAAACATAAACAAAACAAACACGTGGCGCGCTGATAAGCGTTGGATCTGGAAATCAACGGCCAGCTCACGTCTTCTCCATGAAACCTCCCCTCGCCGGACTGTACTTTCCAGTCGCCGGAGCTAGGGCTCCGGCCACCCTCTCCGGTGAGCTGTGACGTGACTTTTTCCAGAAAATGCGTATGAGTATACCATTTTGATCAGAAAAACGCAAGGATCATGAATATCCAGTCCATTTTAACAAACAACAAACACAAAAAGAGAATCGAACGAAAACAAGTTTAGATCTAAAACTTTAAATCCACATATCTCACAAATTACACGTCCAAACTTCAAATAAAATATATCAGCATGTTCAGTGCACATCATAGATCATTTTGCATATCAAAAATTCAAGTTCTGTGATGGTGAAAAAATCACTAACCTGAGATCTTGAAGAACTTAAAATTGCACAAGAACGCCTTCCAAAAGCTGCAGATCAAGTCCTTGGAACCTCTAATTGCAAAATAAATGCAACTAGAGCTTGGAATCGTGCTAGATCTTGAGTTTTGAACTTGAACCCTCTTGAATGGAGCTTGGTAAAAATCTCAGTATGAGCTTCAGATGATGGTTGATTCTGGTTCTACTCTCTTCACTGATTCCAAATATGAAAGAATTTCTCAAAAACACCTTATGGAGAAGGAGAAACGAAAATGAGAAAGTGGAGAGTGAAAAATGGAAACTGAGCAAATGTGAGTCTCTACCCTAGCTGTGAGAGCATGAGTAAGGTTATATACTCTTGATTAGTTCACTGATTGAGATTAGGAAGTGATTAGAGCTCTTGTTAATGAGATTTGAGTGAAATTGCAAAAATGCATTTTACACCACCACCACTAATTTACACGTGGGAAGCCCTTGTTCTCAGCATAATTCACCTCCAATTTACTCCCATACCACTTCTGGATTGATTTTGGGCCTTGCACTTTCTTGGTTTGCAAGCTTTGAATTAATTTGACATTTTTGCACTTTGTGAGAATAATGAGAAAAATGGCATGGCATGAATTGAATCAAAAGCCACAAATGATCTTCTTGACTTTTATTTTGATATTATAATGTGACATGAAGCAATTGGGAACATTACAAGTCCATTTGTGCAAAAATACAAAAAGTGGAAAATTTGACATATAAGGAATCCATGAAAAGCACCTTGCATTGTTTTGGCCATAACTAGAGTTCCACAAATGATGTGGAAATGGTCTAGTACTTTTTGGAAATGGGAGAGAAAGATCTTCAACTTTCATGTTGGAGGAAAAGTTATTTGGAGCTTACTTGATGATGAAAAGTCAAGTTGAATGTGGAAGAAAAATTGCCAAAAATGGAAAGTTTCAATTATGGGTCATTTTCCAAATTTAGTAACCTTTGTACAACCTCTTGATTCTTGATAAATGGGACAAATCTTGACAATTGGAGGCCATATGAGGATGTGAGACCTTGAAAACCATGAAAAGAGCCTCAAAATTCCACAGTTGACTTTCTCCTTCACAGTTGACTTTTGCTTAGTTCACAAGCAACTGATCCACTGAACATCCTCCACAATGAATCAATAACCAAACCCTCATCCATGAGCACTTGTGAGCATAAAGAAAACCACGGGAGCATGCTTGAACACACCAAGCCTTTCAAGAAGTCCTCTTGATCTTAAAGACCCTAATTGGCCCCCCTGATCAGGAGGGAAGGAATCACTTGAAATCCTTTGCCAATCTTGATCTTATGAAGATATGATGAACCCTATGAACCACCTTGAAGTTTGAGACTTGAGAATATGAACCAAGTACTTTGATCCCGTGCTAAGAACCAATGCTATGCATAATGCAAAATGCAAGAAATGAAAAGAAACATAAGCCAATTAGCTAAAAACAACAGGGCAAATTTTGGGGTGTTACAGCTGCCCCTATTCAATCAACTTGATCCTGAAGGTATGATAGTGACGGCTATCATGCGTTCCAACGATTCACGGAGATTGAATACCATAAGAAACCTGAAATTTGCAATCCTCAAAGGAGGGACGACTCCGCTGGGGAACAAACAAAAATGTTGCACTGTCACAACACATACGAGTGTTGGAAACCAAAACTATATTGAAAAGTCTTGAAATAAACACAAACGAGTGTTAGCTACGCCGGGGATAAACACGGACGAGTGTCAAAGAATCCAGGATATCAAATACGGACGGGTATTGAGAAGATACACGGACGGGTGTAAAATGTCAATGCGGACGGACATTGAAATAAAAGTTCAAACACAGACGGGTGTTGAAAATGGTACACGGACGGGTGCCAAATGGATTCAATACAGACGGGCATTGAAAAAGATACATGGACGGGCGTAAAAGATTTCAATGCGGACGGGTATTGAAAAAGGTACACGGACGAGTGTAAAAGATTCAATACGGACGGGTACTGAAAAAGGTACACGGACGGGTGTAAAAGATTTCAATACAGACGGGTACTGAAAAAAAGGTTGTAAAGCAACTTTATCGGGAATTAATCTCGCTGGGGGAATGGAAGGCAACACAGACGAGTGTCATCAAAAGGTCAATACGGACGGGTATTGAAACAAAAAGGCGACCTCTCTGGGGATTGAATCGCAACACTGACGGGTGTCATCGAAAGATCAATACGGACGGGTATTGAAACAAAAGGTTCAAACACAGACGGGTGCCGAAGGAAACACGGACGAGTGTCATCAAAAGGTCAATACGGACGGGTATTGAAAAGAACACGGACGGGCGTCTCAAAGGTCAATACGGACGGGTATTGAAAAAGTTCAAACACGGACGGGTGCTGAAGGAAACACGGACGAGTGTCTGACGGTAAAGCTCTTGAGGGGATAAACCAAAGGACCACCTGGACGAAGGGGTAAAAATGAAATCAAGGATAAACAATCCTGGCAAAACACTCTGCCGGGGGTACTATCAAATATTGCTTAACCCAACACCTGTGGAGTAAAGTCAAAAGATATCTTCCTGAAATCTGGCTTTCCTGACGAAGGAAAACTCAAACCTGGCTTATGCTTCAGATGCACATGTTTAAATTTTGCCGTAATGCTCCACACGAAGTGGAAATGCTACGCATTTGGGAGGATGCCATGCAAACAAATGCTTATGCAATGCAAGAGAGATGTCTCAGTAAAATAAATGCTGAAGACCAGAAGCAACTCCGCTGGGGATGGCAAACTAAATTGCCACTGAAACAAAGGAGAACTTGTTGAGGAGAACTTCTCCCTGCTAGGGAAGATCACAATCACCAATTCTGTCGGAGATGGACGAAACTCCAAGAGAATATCCACTCTGTTGGGGAATATCAAGATCAACAACTCTGTTGGAGATGGACGAAGCTCCGAGAGAATACCCACTCAGCCGGGGAGGGATATGAATACTGAAGATGGAAATTCCACCGCTGGGGACGACCAACTATTTCAGAACTTGGCTTCGGCGCCTGCTAAAAACGATTGGCCTTAAGACCTGCTGGGGATACCACTCACCACCAGACTCTGATTGGGGAAATGAGCTTAATCTGCTGTTAGGGAAGTAACTTTACCCTCACCTTGCTGGGTACTAGATCAAACCATTGTCGTCGAGACTATACTTTCTGACCAACCGAGGAAAGTAGACACCAGGACCCTGTGGGGATAATAACATCTTCGTCCACAAACTTCCTGTTGGAGGTACGACAACATTCACCTCAAAGCAATCAACTTCTGAGTACTTGCTGGGGAATAATAATCCAAACACGACTTCGGCTGGGTATATAATCCTCTGTACTTTGCTGAGGAAGACGATCCTCAACGACTCCGCTTGGGAGAGAAAGTAATTGTCAACATTCACCTGCTAGGGGATAACACATGCTTCCTGACTAGTTAAGGAACAAATAGCTGTCCCATGCTTCGTGGGGAGACTTCACTTGCTGAAGAAAGATGTGCCAAGTCACAACTCTGGCCTGGGAAAAAACCTCTTATATCCTGCTAAGGAAAATGATCCTTAACGACTCCGCTTAGGGAATTACTTCTTTATACTCTGGTTGAGGAAGACGACCCTCGATACTCTGATGGGGAAGAGTAATAACCTGCTGAGGACGATCAGACTTCAAAGTTGAGGAGAGCTCTACTCTACTGGGGAAAGCATCCAACCGCTGAGGACGATCAGACTTTAAAGATGGAGAGAGCAACTCTACTGGGGAGGTACATCTGTCATCCTGCAAAACCAACAAAAAGTCTACGTGCAAGAATGAATACATTGATTATCCACATGGTGACTGTCGCCTAAGAAATTGCCACTGTTTTTCCATTTTGTGTCATAAAGCTCAACGTTTTAGCATGTAATGTTTTTATAAAAAATATCGGACATTTTCACAAACAAAACAGATAAAACAGAAAACAAAAGCTCTTTAACTGAAATGCAAACTTTATTGAATGAATTGGCCTGTGAATAGGCATTTACATCTGGAAGCAATTCCTGAAAAGAGGTAATTGCGCAAAAAGCAAAAGAAAATACAAATGTCGGCAATGTGGGGAACAGACATCCACCATGACTCAACTCAGCTATAACCCATATGACTTGTTCATCCGCAGATACTTTGGCCTTTGAAGACGACTAACTGGACTGATTCCTTTCCTTCGAATTTTCCAAGTGCGAACAGTGATCACAGATCGAACGCGGATCGTAGTCTTTGCTTTAAAATCCCTAACTTTTGCGTGGATCGCCCTTCTCGGGTTTTCAATCCACCGGGATACCCATTTTTGCCAAGGTTGCCTTTTCAGGTTTTCAACCTTGCGGGTTTATTCTTTTTCTTTTTATCCCTAATTTTTGCCCGAACCTTTTCTTTTTATGGTTCGCCAGGATGCCCCATTTTTGCCTGAACCTTCTTTTTATGTTCAGCGGGTCTCTTTTATGCAAAGTATTTTTTGACTACATCCGCGTTCACAGGGGACGTAAAATCTTCGCCATCCATAGTTGAGAGTAATAAGGCTCCACCAGAGAAAACCTGTCTTACTACATATGGCCCTTCGTAATTCGGAGTCCACTTGCCCCTGTGATCTGTTTGAGGAGGAGTGATCCTTTTCAGCACTAATTCACCAGCTTGAAAACACCGAGGACGCACCTTCTGATCAAAGGCTTTCTTCATCCTGCTCTAATACAACCGACCATGCGCAATGGCTTTCAGTCTCTTCTCTTTAATGAGGTTTAGTTCATTCAGCCGGGAACGCACCCACTCAGCTTCATCAAGCTTCACATCTGTCAGAATTCTCAAAGAAGGAATCTCAACTTCTAATGGCAGGACTGCTTCCATGCCATACACCAATGAGAAAGGAGTTGCCCCAGTTGATGTACGTACCGAAGTACGATAACCATGCAAAGCGTAAGGCAACATCTCATGCCAGTCTTTGTATGTCACTACCATCTTCTGCACAATCTTCTTTATGTTCTTATTAGCCGCTTCAACAGCCCCATTCATCTTCGGACGATAGGGAGAAGAATTGTGATGTTCGATTTTAAAGCTCTGGCATAGCTCCTTCATCATCTTGTTATTCAGATTTGAACCATTATCAGTAATGATTCTCTCTGGGACTCCATACCGGCAGATGATGTCCTTCTTAATAAACCGGGCTACCACTTATTTGGTGACGTTGGCATACGATGCTGCTTCCACCCACTTCGTGAAATAATCAATAGCCACCAGGATAAAACGATGTCCATTTGAAGCAGTCGGCTCAATCTTTCCAATCATGTCGATGCCCCACATGGCAAAAGGCCAAGGTGACGATAAAACATTCAGAGGAGTAGGCGGTACGTGCACCTTGTCAGCATAAATCTGGCATTTATGACATTTCCGGGCGTATTTAAAACAGTCAGACTCCATAGTCATCCAATAATACCCTGCTCTCAACAATTTTCTTGCCATAGCATGCCCATTGGCATGAGTACCGAAGGAACCTTCGTGAACTTCTTCCATTAACAGGCATGCCTCGTGTTCATCAACACAACGTAGCAAGACCATGTCAAAGTTTCTCTTGTACAACACATCATCTTTGTTCAAAAAGAAGTTTCCTGATAACCTCCTCAATGTCTTCTTATCCTTGGAAGATGCCCCAGCTGGGTATTCCTGACTCTTCAAGAAAACTTTAATGTCATGATACCAAGGTTTGCCATCTGATACCCCTTCAACTGCAAATACAAAAGCAGGTCTATCCAAGCGCATGATTCTGATAGAGGGAGCTTCATTCCAAAGATTTACTTTATACATTGATGACAACGTTGCCAACGCATCAGCCATCTGATTCTCTATCCGGGGAATGTGATGGAAGTCTACTCTGTCAAAGAAAGGTAACAATCTTCAGGCATAATTGTTATATGGAACGAGATTTACTTGACGAGTCTCCCATTCTCCTGTAATCTGATTCACCACCAATGCAGAATCACCATAAACATCGAGGTTCTTGATTCTCAAATCAATTGCTTCTTCTAACCCCATGATGCATGCTTCATACTCCGCCTCATTGTTGGTGCATATGAACGCTAATCGGGCAGTAAAGGGTATATGAGAACCCTGTGGAGTCGTAATGATTGCCCCGATTCCGTTGCCATATGAATTAACAGCCCCATCAAAAACCATCTTCCATTGAGATCCAATCTCAGGTCCTTCATCAGGCAAAGGCTCTTCACAATCCTTCATCTTCAGATACATGATGTGCTCATCCGGAAACTCAAACTTCATCGGTTGATAATCCACAATTGGCTATTCGGCAAGATACTCTGACAACACACTTCCCTTAATGGCCTTTTGGGAAACATACTGAATATCATATTCTGTCAGAACCATCTGCCAACGGGCTATTCTACCAGAAAGTGCTTGCTTCTCAAACACATACTTGATTGGATCCATCTTCGAAATCAAAAGGGTTGTATGGTTTAACATATACTGCCTCAAACGCTTAGCGGCCCAAGCGAGTGCACAACATGTTTTCTCTAGCATCGAGTATCTTGACTCGCAATCAGTAAACTTCTTACTCAGGTAATAGATGGCGTGCTCTTTTTTACCTGACTCGTCTTGTTGATCGAGCACACAACCCATTGAATTCTCAAGAACTGTGAGATACATAATCAAAGGCCTTCCTGGCACTGGCGGCATAAGGACCGGAGGTTCCTGCAAGTATTCTTTAATCTTTTCAAACGCCTTTTGACAATTTTCATTCCACCTGACCGCTTGATCTTTTCTTAGCAACTTGAAGATTGGTTCACACGTGGCTGTGAGATGCGAGATAAACCTAGCAATGTAATTCAATCTCCCCAAGAAACCACTGACCTCTTTTTCTGTTTTCGGCACAGGCATTTCTTGTATGGCTTTTACCTTTGCAGGATCAACCTCAATACCTTTTTCACTAACAATAAACCCCAGCAATTTTCCTGATCTCACCCCGAAGGTGCATTTGTTTGGATTCAACCTTAGTCTGAATTTCCTTAACCTTTCAAATAATTTCTGAAGATTCACCAAATGTTCTTCTTCCGTCTGTGACTTCGCAATCATGTCATCAACATAGACTTCAATCTCTTTGTGAATCATATCATGAAAGAGAGTCACCATCGCCCGCTGGTAAGTTGCCCCTGCATTTTTCAATCCAAAGGGCATCACTTTGTAGCAGAAAGTTCCCCACGGTGTTATGAATGTTGTTTTCTCCATGTCCTCTGGGGCCATCTTGATTTGGTTATACCCAGAGAAGCCATCCATGAAGGAAAACATATAATACTGAGCAGTATTGTCAACTAACACGTCAATGTGAGGGAGCGGGAAATCATCCTTTGGGCTGGCTCTATTCAAATCCCTGTAATCAACACACATCCTGACCTTCCCATCCTTCTTAGGTACAGGCACGATGTTAGCAACCTATGGAGGATAATTTGTTACGGCAAGAAATACGGCGTCCAACTGCTTCTGAACCTCTTCCTTGATCTTGACAGACATCTCCGGTTTAGTTCTTCTCAACTTTTGCTTGACCGGAGCACAACCTTCTTTGAGTGGTAGCCGGTGTACAACAATATCAGTATCCAGCCCGGGCATGTCTTGTTAAGACCAGGCGAAGATGTCCACATACTCACGGAGCATTTCAATCAATCTTCCCTTGACACTGTCTTCCAATGCAGCCCCTACTCTTACTTCCTTTCTAGCGTCCTCGGTTCCCAGATTCACAATCTCAATTTCCTCCTGATGAGGTTGGATGACTCTCTCCTCTTGCTTCAACAATCTGGCCAACTCTTCGGGCAGTTCACAATCTTCATCAGCCTCTTCTTCAGCCTGATAGATTGGATTGTCAAAGTCATACCGAGCTATAGCTGAGTCATGATCGGTGTCATATGAACAAAAAGACCTGCAATGATTTATGAGGTATGTTTTATTATGATGCAACAAAAGAAACACATTGCCATTTTGATGTGGGTTTTTTTAATGCATAAAAATAAAAACAGAAAGACAGAGATCAAAATATTTGAGTGTGAAAAGTCCTTTATTGATGATAAAGCAAAACATGCGACAGTTAAAAGCCCTACAAACAGAATCACTACGTCTTGGGCAGAACGTAGGATTAACAAAATAGGAAAACAAAGCAATTACTCGAAGCCTGTCACTTGAATGACTTTCTCGGAAGACCAATTGTGCAGACTTTCCCCTGGGACACAAGGACGGATCCAGCTATCCATGTCGCAATCACTGTCTCCTTCTTCATCAATAACATTAACTCTGTCGAAGAAAACTCCAGCGCTAGTGAACCGGACAGGGCCATAGAATTTTGGGGGATCCTCATCTCTTTTGGATGGCTTATATCCCAATCCATAAGTATCCTTCTTTTTCTGGACTTCAACCACTCGGCCCCACCTCTGTGAGCTACCCGCTTCAACCACAGCTTTGGCGTCTCTTAACGAAGACATGGGACCCTCAGGTTGATTTACCACTACAGGCTGCACTACAGCTTCAGACTGAACAACTTCTTCAGAAACTTTCACCTTCTCAAATCCCTGGCACAACGTCTCGTGGATTTCCCCATCCACTTCCACGTATTTGAAGGTTGACAGCTGACTGATCATTATGTCTTCTTCTCCGCATACTGTCACTACGTGACCATCAACCATATACTTCAGCTTTTGATGCAAAGTGGAAGTTACAGCACCTGCCCCATGGATCCAAGGACGACCCAATAAACAGCTGTACACTGGCTGAATATCCATAATGTAAAACGTCGCATTAAAGATTTCCGGTCCAACCTTGATTGGAAGCACAATCTCGCCAAAAACAGATCTCTTCGAGCCATCAAAAGCTCGCACCACCAAGTCGCTTGGTGTACAAATAAGTCCTCGAGTATCCAACTTCATTAACGCTTTCTTGGGCAATACATTCAACGATGAACCCGTATCAATCAAGACATGTGACATCAGCGAGCCACGGCATTCGATCGAAATATGCAGGGCATTGTTATGATTCCTGCCAGCAGAAGTCAAGTCAAGATCTGTAAAACCCAGGCCGTTACCCGCATTCACGTGCGCTACAACCCCTTCCAGCTGATTAACAGAAATCTCTTGAGGAATGTATGCTGCATTCAAAACCTTCAAAAGAGCATTCCTGTGAGCCTCAGAACACAAGAGCAGAGACAGAATAGAGATCTTGGTCGGGGTCTGATGTAATTGGTCCACGATCTTATAATCACTTTTTTGGATGAGCCTCATAAATTCCTCTACATTTTCTGAAAAAGCATCATCAACCGGTTTCACTGTAGATTCCACAATCACTAGAGTCTGAACAGAACCATCCATTGCCTGTTTTCCTCTATCTTGCCTAGAGGTACTGGGTTGATCATTAACCGGAGGGAGCACTCTACCACTTCTGGTTATAGCATCAGTTTCAACTTTAACCCCTGAACTAGAACCCACTGGTGAAGTATTCATTAGCTCTTGCTTTTGCCCATTGACAAACACCTCTGCACCATAATTCCACGGAATAGCCTTAGAACTCTTGTACGGAATGGGTCCAACCCTTGTGATAATGACTGGAGGTGGCCTTGCTGGACCAGAAATAGTAATTGTTTTGAACGGAATAGTGATAGTCGCAACCTTCTCACTAACAACCTCTTCTAGCTGATTACCTCTGTCAAACTGTAAACAGCCCTCATCAATCAGATTCTAAATACCCCTCTTCAACGAATCACAACCATTAACCTTTATCAAACAATCTGAGCAGTTCTCACCACAACCCGGATATACATCACCTTTCAATAACCTGTTCTTAACCACCATCAATGGAGTCTTCAGTTCCTCCACATCCACGATCAAATTCAAAGTTTCACAGTCCTCAATTATAGCATTCACCCTTGGCCCATTGTGATTAGGCATCGGGTTTTGAATAACATTGGGTCCGTCATTCGAGAAATTGATGGCTTTAGAGTCCACAAGGTCCTGCACCTTGTGCTGAAACGCCCTGCACTTCTCCACCGTGTGCCCAGGGGCACCAGAATGAAAATTGCAGTGTGCGTTAGCATCGTAGCCTCGTGGGAGTTCCCCTGTTGGTGGAGCCAAGGTACGAAGCTCAACTAGACGCAACTGCAGCAAGTGTTGCAACAACTGTGCATACGACATTGGGGGTTGATCAAAATGCCTCTCTGCATTCCTTTGTCTGTTCTGATACTGACCCTGCTGCCTATTCTGATTAGCATTACCCCTTTGCTGCTGTGGTGGAGGTAACGTTGCTGGAATGGTTACTGATGCTACCTGTTGATTGTTAAACTGGCGCTGTTTCCCTTTTCCCCTGTGGGATGATACAACGTTGGTCTCTCCTTTCTTCTTATAATTATCAAACGGCTTTTTTCCCTGTCCGGAAGACAAGTCATCACCGCTAGAAACCTTCCCAGCCTTAATTCTGACCTCTATCTTCTGCCCAATAGCAATCACATCTGCAAACTTGCCTAGAGAACAAGGCAAAAGCTTTTCATAGTAGTGCTTCGGCAGTGTGTCCATGAACATATCTAGCATCTCTTTCTCTAGCATTGGTGGCTGCACACTAGCCGCCAATTCACGCCACCTTTGCGCGTATTCTTTGAAACTCTCATCATTCTTCTGGGACATGCTCAACAGCTGAGTTCTGTTGGGAGCCATGTCCGTGTTGTACTGATAATGCTTGATGAAAGCTGCAGCTAGCTCTCTCCAGGTACGAACATCTCTACTTTCTAGCCCCATGTACCATTCCAAAGATGCGCCAGACAGGCTGTCTTGGAAGAAGTGCATCATTAACTTTTCATCCTTAGCGTGAGCAGCCATCTTCCTGGTATAGGCCTTCACATGAGTCCTTGGGCAGGTAGAACCATTGTACTTTTCTAGCGTAGGAATCTGAATCTTGTGTGGAATAACAATATCAGGGACCAACCCTAGGTCGTCCAAATCAATCCCCAAATCATCCTGTTTCACCACTCCTTTCAATTGAGCTTCGATTAAACGGATTCTTTCATCACTGACCACAGGAAGGGCAGCATCTAGACTCCTGACCGAGAACACATCGTCCTGTTGATCATTAAAATGACGGCCATGGATAGCCCGGATAGTACTTCCTTCTCCAACCACTGAAGGAATTCTGCCCTGTCCACCAGCACCAACTCCGCCCGGAGGGATATTACGGTTAATAAGACCACCGTGTAGGATACCATTTTCGTCGACCTGCGCCACTAACGGCTGAACCAGAGTTCTGAACTCGTTCTGACTTTGCACCACACCCTGCATCATTTCCATGAACTGGTCGATGTGAGCTTGCATAACGGCCATATCTGCTTGAACTTTGTCCATCACTCTGTTTTGATTGAGCCTGGTAGAATAACGATGAGTTGGTTGATCAATCCTGACTGAAAGAAAGAGAGAACATAAGAAAACCAGAGAAACCCAAGAGAACCTGCAATGCAAAGAATGAATATGATTATGCAAATGCAAATGCAACAAACATATTTGAACATTTCCAAGGTATATCCGCTTTGATTCCATTCCAAGCAACCGGGCCAGGGATTAGACGCAATATCAGAAAATAAATTCGACCCAGAAATACCACCGGATCCGACCACTGGAAACCAATCACAAAAATAGAAAACTACCAAGGCAAAAATATCTGAATCAAACATTCTATTATCAAGATGGAAGAATTCATACAAATAAAGTCAATCATAACCAACGGTGATTCCATCAACAATCCTGATGGTAACCACATAAAAAACAAATACACAATAAACTACAATTCTACCCCAAACAGGCTAGCCTCCACTTCTTCCAGAAGATTCAAAGTGTCAGGATGTGCCGGTCGCGAGATTAGCCCTTTGATTAACCTGTTTCTCTTTGCAATCTCTTGGTTCAGCGTTGCAATCTGTTCTTCAGCGTTGCTACTTTCATGTCTTACCTTCTTGATTCCAACTTGTAATTTGAGCTCTTCAATCTCCTTTTGGGATTCTTTCCACTTGTTGAAGAAATGCTTCCCCTTTTCTTTCGCCTTTTGCAGCTCTTTGTTTAGTACCTCGTTTTTGACTTGGACCTCACTCCACATCTCCTGATAAACATCAAGCTCGGTTTCAGTCTTAGCCAAAAGCTTCTTAGTTGTCCTGGTGGTCTGGCTTGAAGTCTCTGCTGCCATGCTGATCTTCTTGAAATGCTGAATTCTGCTATCCAGATCATTTTCTGTCTTCTTCAGACGCTCAGTCGACTCTTTGACCTGCCACTTCAGCTCTAAATTGTCATGCAAAGCTCCTTGCAGCTGACTACTCATACCGGAATTCTCTGCTCTCAATTCTTGCACCAACTTCTGTTGCTTGTTGAACTCTTCAATAGGCACAGTAAGTCTTTCCTCCACACTCTCTGGATACAAGGGAGACGCCCGATCAAAAGGCAAATAGAACTCTTCTACCCTCTTTTTCACCCATTCAACATACGGAGCGAAAGCTTGGTTATTGGGTTTCCCCAAAACAGTTTTACCTATCTTCTGTCTGTTGAGCCAGGCTTGAGAAGCTTCTTGTGCAATAGCTACACCATCAGTCATATGAAAATACAAGGATTCTTCCAAATTTTTTTCAGCTGGAGGATCTCTTAGGGCGTACGCAAATTGCCTGATAGCCAAAGATGGGTTGTAGTTAATACCTCCCTTTCTTCCGATCAAAGGTACATTAGGATACCTGCCACAGCTATGTAGAATATCAGTCCCCAACAAACCCTTATCCACCCAGAGAATGTCTTTAGCAGCTAATCCCATCAGACGCTTACTTCACTCTAAAGAAGTCTTCGAATCCACAAAAGCACCGGATTGGGGTAAACGTTTGGCAAACCACTTGTAGAAGAGAGGTGTGCAACAACAAACCACACCACCTCGCTTTTTCTCATTCCTGTTATATAGAGCGTAATGGGGATCACCTAACAAAGTCGGTACCGGATTCTGAGCTGTAAATATCTGAATAGCATCCGTATCGACGAAGTCAGACTCATTAGGGAATAACACAATGCCATATATACACAGAGCTAATATTGCATTGAAAGCCCTCCACCTATTCTCCTTAGCTTCCTCTCGAGCCCGCTTTACCAAGTACTCCAAATGATACCCTCGGGATTTTCCTTTCTTATAAAAATCATCCTCCACTGTAGATCTGCTCAAATAAAGAGCCTCAGACACTGCCTGGAAATCACACCCTCCTTGGGAACCACAGAAAGGAACACCTTCTTTGACAGGAATCCGCAAGATGTTGGAGAATTCCTCCAGGGTAGGAACCAACACATAATCTGGCATCACGAAACACCTCAGGAAAGGATCATAAAACTGCATCAAGGTGTGTAGCCCATTATATTCATATTTACTGAGACTCCGAACCAGGGACAATATCCAACCATACTTCTCTTCAAAGGCTCCCAAAACTTCCGGACCAGCTATACTCTGTAAACTGCTCAAAGGACCAAGAGTGATCTTCGGAAACTTGTAGATGATGATATTCTTCTTACCCCTCTTAGTGTCCATCCCTAAGAACGCCCTCTGATTGGAATCAAAGACTAGATACTACCTGAAAATGTACAAACATGATTGTCAGATAAATGGAATGCAATGCAGAGCACGGGATCAAGGTATCCACATAAACTGGCTGCACTGTACTGACTGAACAAATCAAGGCTCTGTACCAAAACTCAGGATCAACAACAACCTTAGTAAACAAACCGTCCCTCTCACATGTGGGTACTAGGATGTTCAGTATCCCCGGCTCTCAGGTCGAGAAATGATGATACGTTCACCATTTCTGGTTTGGCATCATCATCAATCGAGGAGGCCTCAACTGATTCTCCAAAAATGAAAGATCCTCAGCTTCAGAGGTTTGAGAAGCAATAGCACATTCAGCCCGAAGGATACAATGCTACCGCCAATCAAAGAGGTCGTCTGCTGATTCTCTTTCAAAAAGAAGGATCCTATGGCAAGTTCCCAGCATTGGGTCCTCGGATCGAGAGTGTGCAATGGGTTTGCCACAGAAAGTGGGCTGCCACTGTCACATCCCGGGAGGAGTGCCGCAACTGAGTCCTCGGGAATGGTCATCAGAGTCGACGATTCCTCCAGAGAATAACTACTGGCCTGTATCAGCATACAGTAGCAGAAAGCTCCGGATAGAACCTCGTCTGATTGTAGGGATCGTGATCACCCGCACGTGGCCAACACCACGGGAGCGTCACGCCTGCCCACGCTAAAGCCTAGGTGTATACTCGAGCCTGTGTATTGAGCTCATCTCTCAGAACATCCCAACCCGCCAAACAGAACAACAGCCAGCACAGCGCAGTATATCCAGTATGACAATATAAAATGCAATGCGATAAAAGCTGTAAAAACAGTAAAGCAGTAAAGCAAAAATACAGTAAACAACAGTACAGTAATATACAACAAAGCAAAGCACCATAGAAACACCTAACAAAAACAAACAGACAAGCGCTAGGATTGACTCGCTAAAGGGGAAGGACCAGCAGTAGGTCAACCAGATTCCCCAGCAGAGTCGCCAGCTGTCGCTCCCGAAAGATTCGCATCCAACGGTACAAAGGCGAGAGTGGCGCAAAAGAACACAGAGTCGCCAGCAAAGTGTATTTATCCCAAGGGAGGGAAAGGAAACACTGCGTAAACCTGAAAGAAGGGAAAGAGCATGGTCTCACGACCAAGAGAACGGGTACGGGAGCCGGTTACGCGAAGGGAAGGTGTTAGCACCCAACACGTCCATCGTACTCGATGGGATCCACGCTTGCTGTCTGCATCAAAGGGTGTCGTCGTCTGGAACTCCACTGCTACTGGACCGAGGAAAGAACGAGAACGGGAAAGAACGGAGAAACGAAGAAGAAAGAAAAAGGAAGTGACTCGATAGGACGGTATCGTTGTCCTAGGCCTACGCACTCCCTCAGTGCAATGGGAAAGTCAGAGTCAACGTAGTTCGGACGGGAACTGTGGGGGAAGGTTGCTCACCAAGACAATCATTGTCTTGTGCCTACGTAACCTCAATCGGACGAGAGAGAGGAATCAGAGCTGACGTAGTTCGTGGGTACGACCACGGGTGGGTAAGTGTTTTTTATTTGAGCGACAAGCTCTTTCTGAAAAAAGAAGTTTGAAACCCAACAATCCCGAAGGATAAAAAGATTGAAATTGTTTGGTGTTTTTTTTTTGACAGAAATGTCTTTTAAGTTGTTTCGCAACTTGCATTGAACCCAAGTCTTGAATACAGGAACGAATACTTTCGTGCGTCGTCCCCAACAGGACAAACACTAGGTATCCTAGAAGAATGAGAGGAAGCCCCTCAATCCCCACTTCCCACATAGAAGGCTAAAGCGCAATACACGTTAACTTTTATTACATGTCTTGAAGAAGTTTTGAGATGAGAAGAGAAGCGACACAAAAGGAAACTCTAAAGGGAGACTAAGAATCCTAATGTTATCATGCACGGAGGTCCTATGGTTAGTGAGGCTTAGGAGAGACGACTACCTAAAGCCTAATGCTAATCCTACTCCAAGCTTAATCAAAAATTAAGTTGGACTAGGTAGCTCTAACGGGAGAGAGTCCAAGACTTAAACAAGTCTTGAGGCTCGAGGGATGAAAAGAGTGAAAGAGAAGAAGGAGAAAGAGAAGGAGAAGATAAGATACAAGATGGGGCAGCAAGTACATCATATCATAAATGTCCAACTCAAGTCAACCAACATGTTTCAAATATTAATGCAAATCACTTCAAGTAATCATGCAAAGGTAAACATGGAAGGATGCAAGCATACTTGAATTAAATGCACAATTAAACACACATGGATCTCATACCAAAGTGAAATGAAAGAGACAAGATGAAAATGAAACATGACCAGAACTCACATCATATCATCATTAACAATCCACATATGCAAAAGAGGTTCACATTATGCAATACGATGCACCAAAGAAGTTACAAAGCAAAAGGGATGATATGCATCACATAATTCAAACCAAATGCATCCAACAATGCTCAAGTAACATGAAAATCAAGTATAGAACTCAAGAGGCAGTAGCATATACATCAATGTCATATCAAACCCAAACTCAAGTCATACAAGATTAATCATCAAGCAACACATTCAAAGCATGCACCAAAAGTGAGAAAGACATCCACAAAACTCAAGTCAAAATAACAACACTTTGTAAAATCAAGAACAAATAGAAAAATGAGTGAAAAGAGATGATTCCAAAGCCACAAGTAAGCTCAAACAGTACATGATCACACCATAAATCCAACTTAAGCATCATTCCATCACAAGTAAGCAAATGCATCCAAACTAGATCAAGTACCAAAGTATACCTCAACCAAACTTGCATCACAAACAACACTCAACCAAAAATAGCAAAGTGGATTAATAAAATCCCAAAAAATATCCAAACAGGAGCTAACTCAGTCAAGTAACAAGTGCAAAAATATCAAACCAAAATTCACAAACCAAGTATCCCAAACAAATGGACAAAGATCACTTAAGAACAATGTTTCAACATGCAAAAGAAAAGGACCAAAATGCAATATGGAAAAGTTTTAAAAATGAAACCAAAATTTTTTTATGCAATTTAAAATGTCACCTAATGGATACAAAAAAAATGGATAAAAAATGCATTGCGGATGAGGAGAAATAAATTTCACAAGTTGGTGTATGCAAGTGAAACAAATAAGAAAAGGAAATAAAACAATTAATTAAAACAGATGCCAAAATAAAAATAAAATGAGAAAATAAAATATGAAAAAAAAAGATAAAACTAAAAATAAGTTCCATGATTTTTTGTATGATTTTTAGATGCATAAAAGTAATTTTAAAAATTAAAATGCAAAGCAAATGATTAAATGAAAATAAAGATGAAGAACACGGGCTAGGGGGTGTGATAAGCAAGGAAATTCAGTTCAAATGTGGATTGGGCCATGAAGCAGGGGTGCGCATAGAAAAGCCCGTGGTCAGAAAAATCCAAAAAAAGTCAATGGGGCACATGGTAGAACAAGTCAACATTCGGAAACGATCTCAGCCAACCACATAATCTGACGTATGAAAACAAGCCTAATAGCATCCACATGATCCAATTAAATGAGAAAATACGGTCCAGATTGCCAGGGTGCACCATGCTCCACATTCTCACGCGACCACACAATCACATAGAGCCCACCATATACCAGCCATGTGCCACGCACATGGCTTCATTAATGTGTTGTCATGAACATAGCCGCATGATGAAATCGTACGCTCCAGGTTAAGTCACTTGATCAAAAAGTAAATAGAAACAATGGCTATGAGGTGAGTGAACACGGTGGTACGCACGGAGTGAGAAACACACGATCATAAAATTAAAACATAAACAAAACAAACACGTGGCGCGCTGATAAGCGTTGGATCTGGAAATCAACGGCCAACTCGCGTCTTCTCCATGAAACCTCCCCTCGCCGGACTGTACTTTCCAGCCGCCGGAGCTAGGGCTCCGGCCACCCTCTCCGGTGAGCTGTGACGTGACTTTTTCCAGAAAATGCGTATGAGTATACCATTTTGATCAGAAAAACGCAAGGATCATGAATATCCAGTCCATTTTAACAAACAACAAACACAAAAATAGAATCGAACGAAAACAAGTTTAGATCTAAAACTTTAAATGCACATATCTCACAAATTACACGTCCAAACTTCAAATAAAATATATCAGCATGTTCAGTGCACATCATAGATCATTTTGCATATCAAAAATTCAAGTTCTGTGATGGTGAAAAAATCACTAACCTGAGATCTTGAAGAACTTAAAATTGCACAAGAACGCCTTCCAAAAGCTGCAGATCAAGTCCTTGGAACCTCTAATTGCAAAATAAATGCAACTAGAGCTTGGAATCGTGCTAGATCTTGGGTTTTGAACTTGAACCCTCTTGAATGGAGCTTGGTGAAAATCTCAGTATGAGCTTCAGATGATGGTTGATTCTGGTTCTACTCTCTTCACTGATTCCAAATATGAAAGAATTTCTCAAAAACACCTTATGGAGAAGGAGAAACGAAAATGAGAAAGTGGAGAGTGAAAAATGGAAACTGAGCAAATGTGAGTCTCTGTTCACTGATTGAGATTAGGAAGTGATTAGAGCTCTTGTTAATGAGATTTGAGTGAAATTGCAAAAATGCATTTTACACCACCACCACTAATTTGCACGTGGGAAGCCCTTGTTCTCAGCATAATTCACCTCCAATTTACTCCCATACCACTTCTGGATTGATTTTGGGCCTTGCACTTTCTTGGTTTGCAAGCTTTGAATTAATTTGGCATTTTTGCACTTTGTGAGAATAATGAGAAAAATGGCATGGCATGAATTGAATCAAAAGCCACAAATGATCTTCTTGACTTGTATTTTGATATTATAATGTGACATGAAGCAATTGGGAACATTACAAGTCCATTTGTGCAAAAATACAAAAAGTGGAAAATTTGACATATAAGGAATCCATGAAAAGCACCTTGCATTGTTTTGGCCATAACTAGAGTTCCACAAATGATGTGGAAATGGTCTAGTACTTTTTGGAAATGGGAGAGAAATATCTTCAACTTTCATGTTGGAGGAAAAGTCATTTGGAGCTTCCTTGATGATGAAAAGTCAAGTTGAATGTGGAAGAAAAATTGCCAAAAATGGAAAGTTTCAATTATGGGTCATTTTCCAAATTTAGTAACCTTTGTACAACCTCTTGATTCTTGATAAATGGGACAAATCTTGACAATTGGAGGCCATATGAGGATGTGAGACCTTGAAAACCATGAAAAGAGCCTCAAAATTCCACAGTTGACTTTCTCCTTCACAGTTGACTTTTGCTTAGTTCACAAGCAACTGATCCACTGAACATCCTCCACAATGAATCAATAACCAAACCCTCATCCATGAGCACTTGTGAGCATAAAGAAAACCACAGGAGCATGCTTGAACACACCAAGCCTTTCAAGAAGTCCTCTTGATCTTAAAGACCCTAATTGGCCCCCCTGATCAGGAGGGAAGGAATCACTTGAAATCCTTTGCCAATCTTGATCTTATGAAGATATGATGAACCCTCTGAACCACCTTGAAGTTTGAGACTTGAGAATATGGACCAAGTATTTTGATCCCGTGCTAAGAACCAATGCTATGCATAATGCAAAATGCAAGAAATGAAAAGAAACATAAGCCAATTAGCTAAAAACAACAAGGCAAATTTTGGGGTGTTACAGTTGGCTGATAGGGTTCGACAGTTGGAAAGGCTGAAAGAAGAGAAGGCTAAATTCAGCAGGGGTAAAAAAGTAGCCTTTGTCGAATGTAATGAAGATGTGGAGAGTCTGTGTGGTGAAACATATTATTTCGACGGAAATGAGGTTGACGTTGCTGAGTTAAAGCAAGGTCCACCTTATGCCTGCAAATTATTAACTCCTTCAGAAGGAAAAAATCCTGTCGAATCTAATGACAAATTTCCTAAGAAAACATACACTTTCGACGTCACTAAATGTGACGAAATTTTTGATTTGTTAGTTAAAGATGGGCAAATGATAGTGCCTGCTGGCACTAAGATGCCACCTTTAGAACAAAGAAAGAAAAGAGGTTTTTGTAAGTACCATAATTTTTTGGGTCATAAAACTTCTCAATGTTTTCTTTTCAGGGATTTGGTGCAAAATGCTATCCAAGAAGGAAAGCTGAAGTTTGGTGACAAGGGCAAAGCCCAGATGAAGATTGACTCTGACCCATTGCAAGTTGCAGAGGCTAACTATACAGAGCCTCATGAGGTTCAGATGGTCGAAGTCACAGAGGGATTTAATAAGTCAGTCAACATGGTGGAGGTTACTGAAGACTTCGCCACCAATTCTGTGATAATTGAAGGTTTTTGTAAGGATGCAAATGGCCTGAATGTTGATGGTACCAGTCTAATATTGGTGACCAAAGAAACTGCTGATAAGTTTGTTGAAATGGATAATGCTGCCAAGGTTCTGGATATGGCCGTGAGTGGATTGAAGATAAATGCCAATGAAGGCATTAACATGGTCGAATTGGATGAAGAATCTGATTCTAGCTCAGATAGCATCAGCACCAATGAGGCTATGGGCAGAAATGCCCCCAAAGTCCAAGTTGTTAAGGAATTGGAAGATGACTTGCTGTTGGTAGGAGAGATGATAGACATGGATGGTTGTTTGGTGGAAAACTGGATATGTATGGCTGCTGAAAAATTCTTCAAGACATCTCCTGATGTTGAAAGAGTCAGTGCTGAGGAAATGGTCGAAGCTGAAAAAGCTGCTTGGCGAGAAGCTTCTCAAAAAGCTGCAAAAGCAGCAGCAAGTGGGGGAAGTCTGGACGCCCGTTTCTCCAAGATGCACTTAAAGGACAGAATGGATGTCAATATGGTCGAAATTACAGATCGAAAAGATGAACAAGTAAGTAAGGCAGATGAACAAGAGAAGTGCAACAAAATAGCTTATCCTAAGCAAGAAGAGTCAATTATGGATTTCTTGCACCGTTGCCAGAAGAAAGGTTCTAGAGTAATGTTATGTCCTAGATGCAGCGCCATTTTTGATGAAAAAGCTGCCCACAAGTTAGAAGGTGTCAAAAAGGCTGGTGAAAGCTAGGGGCAGAAGGTGAAAAAAGGGCACAGAGGTTTTGACCATAGGCGACTTTCGACAGGACTAAAAAACCAAGCACCAGGAGTTAGGCCAGGTACATTCAAACCAGTTGCGAATGTGCCAACAGGTAGTTGGATCAAGCCTATCGAAGGGAGAGGACAGAAGAAAAAGTGGGAGAAATTTGATGTGGAAAGAGGTTCTTCATTTGAGTATAGAAAAGAGAACCACACCACCAACAAATCAGCATACATTTCCCAGAATTACAAGGGTAAAAACCCCATGTCTAGATCACAATGGCGAAGAGAGCAACGCAGGCGAAAGGTTGTCAGGGAGGCTCAAGTGCATGGAGAATCAAGTACTAATGTTGATCCTCAAGCTGGGACAATTGAGAAGATGCCCATAAGGCGAAAGCTATTCAATGTTCAGCCAGAGAAGAAGGTTGAAGATGATGAGAATATGACTGATAATTTCAACAATGAGTCAGCAACTTCTCTAGATATTCTGGTGAATGTGGTGTCAGTAATGCCAAAGGAATTTGGTCAAGTCTCAGAGGTCGAGGACTTGGATCAAACTGCTGAATTGGAAATGTTGGCACACAAGCCTGTGTGTTATTACATCATGAACAATGGGTGCGTCGAAGAACAGAATGCTTTCTTTGAACGCCCCACAGAGGCAATGAAGGGTCATTTGAAGCCTCTTTACATTACCGGCAAAGTAGAGAACGTCCCTGTCAACAAAATTTTGGTGGATTGTGGTGCAACTGTTAATTTAATGCCAAGGTTTTTGTTGAGCAAGATTGGGAAGTTTGAGACTGATACTAAACCCCACAACATGGTTTTGTCGAACTATGAAGGAAAAGTTGGTTCCACTCTAGGAGTGATTCAAGTGGATCTCACTGTGGGAACTATTACCAGACCAACAATGTTTATGGTTGTCGAGATAAAAGCTAACTACAATCTACTCTTGGGTAGGGAGTGGATTCACGGAATAAGAGTTGTGCCCTCATCTATGCATCAAAGAATCACCATTTAGAGACCAGATGGGATAGTTGAAAATATTGAAGCTGATCAAGGGTACTTTAAGGTGCCTATCAATCATGTGGATAGTAGGTAATTTGAGAAACATCTGGCGAACATTGCTCCATGTCCCCCAACTGATTTTGAGTTTGTGCCTGATGTAGAAACATTTTATTCGTTGTATTTACACCCTGTCGAAGGTTTCAGATGGGAT
Organism: Lathyrus tuberosus; assembly: GCA_022829125.1. Classification (NCBI taxonomy): domain Eukaryota; kingdom Viridiplantae; phylum Streptophyta; class Magnoliopsida; order Fabales; family Fabaceae; genus Lathyrus; species Lathyrus tuberosus. The sequence goes on along the minus strand of JALAZF010000716.1, from coordinate 766,645 downwards.
AGGGAGGTGCCAGGAGGTAGGTTGCCGTGCTTAGGCTCACCTCCAATAGAGCCCACAGGATGGGGAGATGAATTCAGTGATCATGATTGAGTTCGACGCTTTAAAGAGAATTTCGGCCTATATGGCCGAAACAAAACTACAAGCGGCTTTGGAAGCCGCCAATGACTATATGGCTGGCGAAGCCATTTATGAATTATATCAAGAAGGTCCTGGTAAGGACTTCGACCCAAAACCTCCAGATAAGGTTGAAACTGGAGAGCAAAGCCAGAGGCTCGACGCCATCTATGAAGATGAGCCTTTGGGATTTGAGAAGGATCCGTTGGAAAATAATATAAAAATGCTAGCACAAGATCCTTTAGAAGAAGTTGACCTCAGTGAGGGGACAATCAAAAGGCCTACCTATGTCAGTGCCAATCTTGATCCCCAGTTAAAGGTTGAAGTGGTTCAGTTGTTGAAAGAGTTCAAAGATTGCTTCGCCTGGGATTATGATGAGATGCCTGGTTTGAGCAGGGAGTTGGTCGAACACAGGTTGCCTATGACGCCTGGAAAAAAACTAGTCAAGCAAAGTTCAAGACGGTTTGCACCAGAGATACTGTCAAAGATCAAAGAGGAAGTCGAAAGACTGCTTCGTTGCAAATTCATTCGCACTGCAAGGTATGTCGAATGGTTGGCTAATATAGTACCTGTTATTAAAAAGAATGGGTCTTTGAGAGTTTGCATTGATTTTAGAGATTTAAACTCTGCGACTCCTAAAGATGAATATTCAATGCCAGTAGCAGAAATGTTAATAGATTCTGCAGCAGGACATGAATATCTTAGTATGCTGGATGGATATTCTGGCTACAACCAAATATTCATTGCTGAGGAAGATGTTCATAAAACTGCTTTTAAATGCCCTGGAGCCTTAGGTACCTATGAATGGGTAGTGATGCCTTTTGGTCTCAAAAATGCTGGTGCCACTTATCAAAGGGCAATGAATTCAATTTTCCACAATTTTATAGACACATTCATGCAAATTTATATTGATGATATTGTTATAAAGTCTATTTCTGGGAAAAGTCACATTGACCATCTTCGACAGTCCTTTGAAAGGATGAGAAAATATGGTCTTAAAATGAATCCTCTCAAATGTGCTTTTTGTGTGCAGGCAGGGGATTTCCTAGGCTTTGTGGTCCACAAGAAAGGGATCGAAATAAATCAGAATAAAACCAAAGCCATAATGGATGCGAAAGCACCATCAACTAAAAAAGAGTTGCAGTCGTTGCTGGGCAAGATCAACTTTTTAAGAAGGTTTATATTCAACCTGAGTGGCAAAACACAAGCTTTTTCGCCATTGCTTCGTTTCAACAAAGATGGTTTTGAGTGGGGGCAATTACAGCAGGAAGCCTTCGACAAGATCAAGGAGTACCTAAGCCACCCTCCAATTCTTTCACCACCTTGTAGAAACAAGAGGATGAGATTGTATATAGCTGCATCAGATAAAACTCTAGGGAGCATGTTAGCTCAGGAGGATGAAAATGGAGTCGAAAGAGCCATTTATTATCTTAGTCGAGTTTTAAATGATGCAGAAACTAGGTATAGCATAATTGAAAAGTTATGTTTATGCTTGTATTTCTCTTGTACTAAATTGAAGCAATGTATAAAGCCCGTTGATGTGTATGTTTCTTCTCACTTTGATGTTGTAAAACATATGTTATCTAAACCTATTTTGCATAGTCGAATTGGCAAATGGGCATTAGCATTAACAGAATTTTCCCTAACATATCAACCTTTAAAAGCTGTGAAAGGGCAAATAGTTGCAGACTTTATAGTTGATCACTCCATAAATGAAAATGAGTTGAATTATGTTGAATTAAAATCCTGGAAGTTATACTTTGATGGATCGAGTCATAAAAATGGAACAGGAGTGGGAATACACATTATTTCTCCTGAAAAAATTCCAACAAAATTCAAGTATAAGGTCGAAGGACCTTGCTCTAACAATGAGGCTGAATATGAAGCATTAATTGCTGGCCTTGAGATTTTGTTAGAATTGGGGGCAACTAGAGTCGAAGTAATGGGAGACTCAGAATTGGTTATAAAACAAATCACAAAGGAGTATAAATGTGTTAAAGAAAATCTCATTATGTACTTTGTGATAGCCAATAGATTATTAAAGAAATTTGAGGTAGTGGCTATCCAACACATACCTATAATAGAGAATCAAGTCGCTAACGACTTGGCTCAAATTGCCTCTGGATATAAGGTGTCGAAGGAGAACCTTCAAGAAGTAATTGAAGCAAAAGGTAAAGTGGTGGCTGTTGGATTGTGCCCATCAGACTTAGAAACAACTAAGCTTGGGTGCATAGATGGTGAAAATTTTGAAATTTTTACCATAGATAATTTAACAGATGAAGATTGGAGGAAGCCCATAGTTTAATATTTGCAAAACCCAACGGCTTCGACAGAGCGAAAAATCAGGTATCAAGCTTTAAGCTATGTACTGTTGGGTAATGAATTGTTTAAAAAGACCCCTGATGGAGTCTTATTGAAATGCCTTAGTGAAGCAGAGGCTATTTGGCCCTTTCGACAGTACATAGTGGGGCATGTGGAGCACACCAAGTTGGCCAGAAAATGAAATGGCTGTTGTTTCGACAGGGCATGTATTGACCTACTATGCTGAAAGATTGCATAGAATTTGCTAAGGGTTGCTAAGAATGTCAAATTCATGCTGGCATACAGCACATCCCTGCAAGTGAATTACATTCCATAGTAAAACCATGGCCCTTCAGAGGATGGGCTTTGGATATAGTGGGAGAGATTCGACCAGCATCTTCAAAGAACCAAAGATATATTTTGGTGGGAATTGATTATTTCACCAAGGGGATTGAAGCAATACCACTGGCGAATATAGGTCAAGAAGATGTTATTGGATTCATTCAAAATCACATTATTTATAGATTTGGTATTCCTGAAACAATCACTACGGATCAAGGATCAGTGTTTACTGGTCGAAAGGTGCAGAAGTTTGCCAAAGAAATAGGTTTCAAGTTGTTGACTTCTACCCCTTATTATGCCCAGGCCAATGGGCAAGTTGAAGCTGCCAATAAGGTAGTGATTGGACTAATTAAGAAGCATGTGGGAAAGAGGCCTAGAAATTGGCACAAGACGTTAGACCAAGTTCTTTGGGCATGTCGAACATCCCCTAAAGAGGCTACCAACACTACTCCATTTCGAGTCACTTTTGGTCATGATACAGTATTGCCTGTTGAGATTTATATACAGTCTGTAAGAGTTCAAAGACATCATGAGATTCCCTCTGAGAATTATTGGGAAATGATGATGAATGAATTAGTGGATTTGGATGAAGAAAGGCTCAGAGCCTTGGAGTTGTTAAGAAGACAAAAGAAGAGGGTCGAAGAATCCTACAACAAAAAGGTTAAGTCTAAATCTTTTGCGTGTGGGGAATTGGTTTGGAAAGTGATTTTGCCTATGGATCGAAAAGATAGAACATTGGGCAAGTGGTCCCCTAAGTGGGAAGGCCCATTCCAAGTCATACAAGTTTTCTCTAATGGAGCTTATGAAGTGGAAGAGTTAGACAAAGATAAAAGAGTCTTGAAAGTAAATGGCAAGTATTTGAAAAAATATAAGCCTATGCTGCAAGAGATTCATATTAAAACATAAGCTTTATTTAATAAAAAGAAAGCCAAAATAAGCCAAGTCAGGCTAATATGGCATACAAAGCAAAGAAAAACCAATACAACAATTTTTAATCAAGGAAAGGTTATTCATAATCTCTCTAATCTATGGATTTGAGGAAATCCATATAATCTGCATCTGGCTCATCATCAGAGTCTTGGGTGCTGGAGCGCCCTTTCTTAGAGATCTTCATTCTAGTTTCTCTCTTCTTGGCTCGAGAGGTTGCTCCAATGGAGGCTTCAGGTTGCTTGGTGGCCTCCATATTTTTTGTTTCTTCAACTGCCTTTGCCTTTCCAACCATTTTCTTGGCTAATGGTTTCTCTGAATTGTTCATGTTTGCTTCTACGCAAAACGTGGTCAGGTGGAAGAAATTTATAGAGGCGAAGTACTGATTGGATTGGCCAGTCAAACGGTGGAAACACGTGAGCTATTCTTGGAAGTAGGCCTGAGGGCTATGCTATAAATGCTAGAGGCTTACGCCTTGGAATTTAAAGCTGGAAAGGTGACTTTCCAAGAAAAAGATAGAATGCCTTAATTGCAAATTTGACTGATAAAAGACAACAAATAAAGTGCATCATCATGTAATATGGGTCGAAAGCAGTTAAGGGCAAAATAATAATGATTAATTAATCAATGCCAAAAGGCATAAAATTGTCATTACATAAAAAGCCTGAAAAGGCCAAGAAATAAATGATGATTAAACAAACGAAGGTGTCGAAAGTATCAGAAGGGAAGCCTCGACGCCAACTGAGAAAAAGCTTCTATGTGATGTTTGAGGCGAGCGTTGCACAAAGATTCGTCAAGTTTTGCTGCTGCGAGCTCTTTTTCATATCTTTGGGCTACCTCAATACGATCAATAGCATTCTTTGTTTCTTCAGCTATCTTAGTGTCGTCGAAATGGTGCAAATCACGGTTGCGTTTTTCAGCATTGTCAATTTTGGCTTGTAGCTCCGTGATTTGTTGCTTCCAGGCTTCAATTTCCTTCTGGTTGGAGGCTATCTCATCTTGCTTTTTCTTTTGATCAGATTCCATACGTTCGATCTCTTCGTACGCCTCTTTTGCACCACACCAGGCTGCACTCTCACAGCCAGATGTTTTCTCTATGGTATTCCTGATAGAGGGAAGCAGTTTTATTTCTGCAGCTATTTGGTTCACCACAACAGTTAACTCTATCAGAAAACCAGAAACATCTGGATTGAGGGTGGTGAGCTCAATCTTTGCAAGGGTGTCCTTCAAATAAGCAGTTGCAGTTGGATCTGAGGCCAAAACTCTGTGAATATCCCCCCTGAAGAATTTTTTCTTGATGGCTTGGAGAATTGGTTGGGCGAAGTCATCTGATGCTGGAGTCGAAGAGACAGAAGAAGAACCATACCTCTGCTCAAGAATCAATTTGGTAAACTCACGTGGGTTCGACCACATGAGTGCTGTCAGTGAGTCTCTAGGTGGTGGAAGGAACACAGGCGAAGGAGTATGGTGGGGATTAGGATCAGTTTGTTCTTCTTCCTCCTCTTATGATTCTTCTCCTTCTTCATCTTGTTCTTCTCCCATTTCTTCATCAGGCTCTTCAGCAGTTGGTTGCATATTCTCCTGGTCATCAGCTGGTGTAGGATGTAGTTCATTTGTCTCCTCAGGCGCAGCTTGATCAGGGTTGGCGTTATGTGTTTGGACTTCAGGTTCATCTCTTTCTTCTTCAACCAACTGACCTTTATCCATAGGGGTAGCCAGATTGAAAGGTGGTGGGCTTGAGGCATCTTCATCATCAGAGTTGGCGCCAGCAGCTTGTGCGTTTTGAGTAGTGGTTGGAACTGGTGGTGCAGTGTGTTCTGTAACATGTGGAGTAGGTTGATTAATCTCACTCAAACCAGAGCCAATATCAGAAGATGGGTGATAAGTTGGCTCACCTTGGCTGTTGAAGAGCGTGGTGGTGAAACTTCCTGAAGTTGGTTGAGGAACAGCATCGTCAATTGTGGTGGTGGCGAAGTTGCTTGGAGTTGGTTGGGGATCTAGATTGTTGATTATGGGTGCCTAAAGAACACAAGTGGAGAAAATGAGAATGAAATAATAGGCAAAAGATGTCAGAATAATAAAAAAATGGTGCCCATACCTGAGTTTGTTCAACAGCAGGACTTGATTTATCACTCCCATGGTCACCAAGAGGGGTTCTCAAGGCCACCTTGGAAGGTTCCTTCTCGACACCACTTGTGGTGGGTGCCTTTTCGAGTATTTTGGCCACCTTCGAAGGAGGTGGGCCAGTAGGTCCAGAGGCCTTTAGGGGTTTTCTTCTTTTCCTCGTGAGAACCTCCTCAGGAGATTCATCTGAGGCCTCTGAAGCTATAACCACAGCTGGGGTATCCTTTTTACCTTTCTTGGAAGGTGTTGGGGGTTTTCGACCAGTCTGAAGAGGCAATGCAGATATGAGAAAGGAATTTATATAGTAAAAGCGTAAGCGGGGGATGTGAAATATACCTGTGTGCTCTCAGGTTCTTTGCCACTTTGTAAGGTAGCAGCCCTAGTCGAAGCAGCTTTCCTAGGCACAGCTGAAAGACAGTACACAATTGTTACAAGTTAATGATTACATGGTTAGTTATGAAGCCATGGACTAAGGATTTCAAACCTTCATATATTTCAGATTCGACACGAACGTCCTGAATTCCTATATGAAGGTGCCCTTTAAAACTGTCTAACGTATGCTTAGTCGAAACCACTCGCTGAGCCTTTGGCTGAGACTGTTGTCGAAGAAGTTTTAAATGCTCCCCACAGACAAACCAATCTGGAAATGGAGGGGCAAGCGCCACTCCAAAATCAGCATTAGGCAGTCGAGGGAACTTTGGAGGAAAAAGTTTAAAAGCTACCTCATAACGTTTCTCACGAGGGAAGTTGGGAGGAATTTTTAGTTGTTCCAGCTTTTCTAGAAATTTTCTCTTTAGAGTGGCAGCAGCCTCATGAATGGTTCGACTAAGATCATCTGGTCGATAGATAGTTTCAAAGTATTTTTGGAAAGCCTGTATTTCTTCGATGTGAGTGAACTTACTCTTTTTCGTCTTGTCCTGCACATGGAGAAAAGCTTGGTCAAGTAGCGAAGAAAAGAAGGTTTAAAAAACACAGGAGAGAGAATTCTTCTTTTCTCATTCAGGTCGTCGAGTGTATGGGAGACATTTTTCCTCGTCGAAGCAGGCGGTGTGAAGAATTACTTGGCCCTTTCTCTCATACAAGCACTGAGGGAAGCTCTGGGCCAGCCCAAAATTGTCGAGAGACAAGGTTGGGTTGATAGGCAATCAATGCTGACAAACCTCTCCCTAAGTTCAGCCTATGAATAAAGAATCTGGGAATCAAGAAGGCTTCCTAGATAGCAACAGATTCTTGATCCAGAGTTTGATGAGGATTTGGAAATGGCCTTTTAAACCACACAGGGCCATAGCTTCGTCGAGCAAAAGGTGCCATGCTAGGAGTGAACTCATAACGCTTGGCAAACATCATAATATAACTGGTGAAAGCCCTTTGAAGGTTTTCACCATCATCATTGGGAGTGAGTTTAGCCAGACGCGTCCCTTCGACACTCCTTTCCCTTATTTCAGCAGAGGCTTCATCAACCAGGCCTTTTCTGGGGAGGCTAGCCTCAAATGTAGCATTAAGCCACAATTGAAGTAGCCAAAGAGGTCCACTCAAGTGCATAGGACCTTGGGTCTCCATATTTCTAAGTCGAGAAGCCCCTTCACTGATAGACTCGTAAAGGTTCGCCAGAATGAGTTCACTCAAGCAGGTTCCTCTGTTGTGGTGAAGCTGATTCGCCAGGGGCAGGTACTTTTTAGCTACCTGCAAAGACTTGGTACAAAAAACATATCTCGACAGCCAGACTGTGAGAAAAGCAATGTGTTCTTCATCAGACACGTTGTCATCTTCTGGTTTAAAGTGGTGTTTGATGAAGAGAGTGTATGTAAGTTTGGAGCCTGAAATATTGATGGTGTCGTCAGCATCAACATCAGGGTTGTAAGTAAGGCCATCTGGGTGAAGCCCTGTGATGGAAGCTACGTCGAATAAGGTTGGAGTAACCATTCCACATGGCAGATGGAAGGTATAATGGGTGCTGTCCCAAAAATATAAAGATGCCGCCAACATATTCAGACAATATGGTATGCTGGTCTTCGACATCATAAGAAGGTCATAAATCCCTATATCCTTCTAGTGGTCAGCTTTGACCTTCTCCATCTTTGTCATCCATTGGTCGAATTCCTTCAGAGGATTGACAGCTCTCACCAGCCTGGTGCCATCAGTGAGATAGCCAACGTTGATTTTGGGCAAGGGGGCTTCTTCAGGAGAAGTTCCAGCAGCAGTGTTGATTTTGGGAAAACTCCTTTGCCCTAACGGAATTGTTTTCCGGTACGAGGGGAGAAACTCACTTAGCCTCTCGTTAGAAACGTCAACCTCAGCTAAAGGACCAGATAGCGCATAGGATTTATCATAAACAACTATAGGAATCATTACCTGAGATTTGTATATGGCTCTTGATTCTTCAGAGGTGGGTTCCGACATGCAATGGCGGTTATCTACTAGTTGGGGGCCTGGGATATTAGCGAACGGAGGAATGGTTTGCTTAAATGGAGTGGCTTTGCCTCTTTGAGTGTTCTTTGTTTGAGGATTAGCTTGGGAAGACGCCATTGTTGAAGGAGATGAAAAGATTGTGTTTTTGCTAGGTTTGCGTGAGAGAAACTGAAGAGAAGAAGAGGTTGCTTGAGAGTATGAAAAGTGTGGAAAGTTCACAAAGTGGCGGAAATGGGTATATATAGACATTTGAAAATCCTAAGAGACTTGGATCCACCGTTGAAGCTGAGGGGTTAGTGGGACGCGTGTCTTTCTCCTGGAGACGTGATGAAAAGTAGCAGTTATGTTCAGACTGCCAACGTCTGTTTTCAAGAAAGGTGTTATGATAAATACGGCTGAAAGGACGTTTTAAGGATTTGTCATGATGGTATGACGTCAGGAGCGTGGGTCAAAGAAACTGAACAGTTCAGCCATTAAGTAATTAGTGGGATATTTAGTTAAGGCCATGCAAACAGGCGTCGAAATGGTTATTACATCAAGAAATGGCCTTCCTACCAATTCTGGCGAAAGGACATTCCTTGGGGGCAATTTGTTAACCCTTATTTTCGACGCTAGAAAGAATCAAAGCTATTTTAAGTTAAAAAATTATTTTTAATGTAAAGAAGGCTTCGACCCAGTTTTGGTGAAGCCTGAGTCGAATAGAGGTTGTAGGAACCTCAAAAAATGGCTAAGTGCTGGAAAGGTTTCGACCATGAGAATATGGAAACAAGCGCTGCAGTTGTTATATTAAGGTTGGAGGGAATTTCTAATGTTTGAAATTTAAATAAGAGCAGTTGTGAAGGTGGGAACAGTTGAGACCAAGAAGAAGGCGCCAAAATCCACACGTTCGAAGCAGTAACCACCACTTAGTAGTTATTTCCTAGCACTATAAATAGGAGTTAGTTCTATGTAATAGGGGTGTTCATATTTTTGTACAAGTTACTCAAAGAAACTCAAAGTACCCGCGTGTAGAGAAACGAGTTCGTGAGTATGTACGTAGTGTAACACCATTTCCTTCATTAATACAATTTATCTTTGTCATGTTTAAGATTCAGCCATTTACTTTCCATGCTTTTACAATCTCTTGAACTTTATTTTCCATTCCAAATTTACTTTCAAAGTCATTTAAACTATCTGCATTTACCTTCAACTGCACTGTTACATTCAAGCATTTAATCTTCAAGCATTTACTTTTCAAAGTCTATTATTTTAAAGAACGTGGAGTTCACCTTTAATCCATTGCATTTATTTTTAAAGTCCTTTACTTTCCTGCACTTTACTTTCGACATCACTTTTATCATTCCAGCCTTTACTTTTCAAGAACGTGGAGTTCGTCGCATTTTACTTTCAAAGCTTTTTACTTCTTGTCCTTTCCTTTCGACGCCTTTAAATTCTGCACCCTTTACTTACAACCCTTTGAATTTCAAGCCTTTACTTTACTTTATTGCAAGTAGTCGAACGTGGAGTTCAGTTAGATTTTATTTCAGCATTGTCAAACGTGGAGTTCAGTTTGCATTCTCTTTAGCTTTTACTTATCATTTACACTTGTCTCTCGAATTTAGCACATGTCCTAGGATTTGTGTGGTCGATCCTGCAAGTTAATCAATTCTCGTTTAGGATTGATAGACCAGAGGTTGTTTACCAAAATTCACAGTAAACAACATTGCAGGAGACTTACTTGGCTCAAGCTCACAACAAGAGACTTTGATGCTCAAGCACATAGCAAGAGACTTTCTTTCTAAACTACTAATTAACCTATTTAGCATAATAGACAACAAGGTGTACTTGATATACAATCGGAGGTATAAGACAGTTACTATAACAAAGATCATAGCTCTTAAGATTTCTAAGATATTCATTGTTTAAGAAATCTTAAGGCTTTGTACAGTTTACAACAGATAACAGAAACTCTGCATACTCGGTGTTGTTGTTGATCTTGTTATTCTTCCATTTTGATAGAAGCGTGAAACGCTCATTTTTCTGTTTGGCCCTCTTTCTTTTTGTTCCTTGTTGATTCTTCAGATTGAATCTTCAGCTACTTAAATAGCAGATGCAAAAGAATAGTCGATGAAAGAGATAACTTGTACAAGTGTCTTTGTTACTCCATAGTACTAAAAGACGTTGAAGATAGATACACATAAAGATCTTTATCCATCGTGTAACTTGTTTAACCATAGCGTCTTCCTTGTGAGTTATACTATATATCCATTGAGAGTGGATATCCAGAAAACATGTCAACTCTCCTTGAGCCATGTGAACACAGACTCTAGCTGACAAACTGATTTGACATTGTAGCTTGCTTTATGTAGTACGGGTCACTTAGCTTTGTCTATGGTTCTAAATGATCACTAGAAGCTGATGCATTCAATAAGTATATAGATAACATGCTGCTCTTCTGATGCTGATACATTCAGCTTTAGAGTCTACGCAATCCTATATCATCAGACTTCACTTAAGAACGTCCTTCAGTTCTGAACCATCAGAAGTCAAGAACTCAACTTATTTAAGATGCGTTCTCTTAACAGATTTTGAATAGTTTCTCTTTAAGATTTGGAACCTGCATACTTAAAACACACATTAGATAACATCATTGTTCTTTCAGTACCCTATTATCATTAAAACCTAAATGATATATATCATGAACAAATCTTGTTCTAACATATATCTCTATTTTGATTATGCGTCTTGAATTTTAGCTCTTTATGTTATTTTTAGCAAACGAATGGAATGTGAGTTTATGTGGTCAAATTATAAATTTCACCTATCTTTGATTTATTTTGATACTTTTATAATTTTTGTAAAAATAAATAAAAAAACTAAAATAAATAAAATAAAACATGTTGAATTGTCTTTAGGTTGATTGTCCATCTAATGTAGTGAATTTTTGACACAAATGTCACACTTGTGAAAAAATATTCTCAAAATACCAAAAAATAATGTCCAAAAATCACATTTTTTATTTTATTTATGGCGGTTCAGTGCTAGTTTCTTTTTGTTTTTTTATTCATTTTTTTTTCTATTTAAATTTGTGGATTTAAGAAAAATTTATTTAGATTACACGTTATCTAAGGATTTTCCTATGAAAACTTTTGTAAATATATATTTTTGTATTTTAAAAATGAGTACTGAACGAGGACTTCCACATTTTCAATGGGCAAAACTCCATATATAAATTTAAGGCTTAAATGCACTTTTGGTCCCCATAGTATCATTTTTCTGAACTTTTGATCCCCCTTTAAAAAAACCCAGGTTTTGGGTCCCTTGTTTTGTTTTTTTTTTTGATTTTTTTGGTCCCCCCTCCAAATAAGGGTATGTGGCACTTTTCTTGCTGATGTGGATTAGCTAACTAGGATTATGTATTTTATATTCATTTACATAATTAATATTTCTATCTTTATTTTAATTAAAACAGGTATATTGAAAGTTTAATATTTAAAAACATTTTTAATAATAGAATATTAAAAGTCAATTTTATAAATACCAATGTTTATGTCAAAACGTGTTCTTCCCCAAATTCTTTCTCTGAACGTTCTTAACCCTAGATTTCATATTTTCCCCAGAACGTTTTGTTGAATCCAGAAATCCAAATCTCATGCGTGCTCGTGCTTTTTCTTGCAATCTTCCATGGAGAATCCCAATCACGGTTCCAGTTCCGAGAAGACAAAAGGAGTGAAATTTTGTCTCAGGTACGTCCAATGTTTTAGGGTTAGTTTAATGTTAATGGTGGTCCCCTAATGCTTTAGGGTTTCTTTTGTTGTATTGTAATGTACAAGGGGGGACCCCCAATGTTTTAGGGTTTGCATTCTGTGTGGTTTATTTTAGGGTTTAATGTTAATGGGGACCCACGATACTTGTTTGTTCATTTTTAATGTGTGGTTGGTGGTCCCATTCTGACTTTCATGTTGTCTTTGATATAAAACAGGCCAACCAAGTGTCACGCAATTAGGTTTAGGATTCATCATGGAGGTGATTTAGTTGATACTCTTGTAAGACTGTATATTGGTGGGTTTGTGTCAGAAATGAACTGGAAGTTTGATGTTGATTATCTTTCCTACATGGAATTGTTGGCACTGATTAAGAAAGAGGGATATGTGGACATTAAGTTTATCTGGTATTTGAACCCTAGGAAAAGCTTTAGTCTTGGGCTTAGACCACTTAATTCTGACAATGATGTGTTGCAAATGATAAAGGAGGTTGAGGGCTGTGAACTTGTAGATCTCTATGTTGAACATAGTGTTAGTGTACCTGACATTGTAGAAGAGACAGAAGTAGGACATGAAATATTTTCTGATGATGATGTTGTTGAGGTGACAGTTGAAGAGGGTGGGGATAAGACTGCTGAGGGGAATGATGAAGAGTGTGGGGAGAAGGTTTCTGATGGTGAAGAGGGTGTGGAGAAGGATGAAGAGGGTGAGGAGAAGGTTTCTGATGTGAATGGTGGAGAGGAGGTGGACAATGTTGAAGAGGGTGGGGAGAAGGTATTTGATGTGAATGGTGAAGAGGAAGGTGGGGTTGGCAATCAAGTTGATGATGAAATGGATGTTGTAATGGATGATGAAGTGGAGGATGAAGTGGTTAGTGATCATGAGTTAGATTGGACAAGTGTTTTACCTAATGACAATGTTAACTCAAATGTTAAGAACTTTGACATTGGGGAGGATTCTGACCAACTGCACACCCCAAATGAAAGTGAAGATGATGAGGAATGTGAGAGTTTCCTTGCTTATAAAGTTGGTGAGGGAACAAAGTTTGAGCTAGGGATGAGATTTAACACTAAGGAGTTGGTGAAGGAGGCTATAAAGGAGTATGCCATGATGGAGAAAAAGAATGTCTACCTACATAAGAATGATGGAAAGAGAATGATTGTTAAGTGTATCACTGATTGTAAATTCTATATGAGAATAGGAAGGAGGGTTGGTAAACAGTATTGGCAGGTAGTGTCCTTGTATGATGAGTATACATGTCATAGAACTGCTCAAAATAGACAGGCTAAGACTGAATGGCTGGGGAAGCAGTTTAGCCATATATTAAGGCATAGTCCTGATTTGAAACCAGCTGGTTTAGTGGCTATGAGTTTTGAGAAATGGGGTGTTAAACTTTCAACTGACCAGGCTTACGGGGCTAAGAGAAGAGCAATGCAAATCATTCAAGGTGCTGGTAGGGATCAGTTCAGTCATCTAAGAACCTATGCTAATGAGCTCCTTGCATCAAACCCTAATAGTAACATAAAGTTGCAATGCTGTGAATCTGTTGCTGGACCAGTTTTTGAGAGAATCTACATCTGTTTAGAGGCATGTAAGGTTGGGTTTGCATGCTATTGTAGGCCACTTATTGGTCTTGATGCATGTTTTTTAAAAGGGGAGTTTGGTGGGCAGTTGATGTCAGCTGTAGGTAGGGATGGAAATAATCAAATATTTCCTATAGCTTATGCTATTGTGGAGGCAGAAACAAAGGACTCTTGGGAGTGGTTTCTAAATTTGCTACTTGATGACTTGCAAGGAAAAAATCAAAGGGCATATGCTTTCATATCTGATCAGCAAAAGGTAAATGATACTTAATAAATTTCCATACTTTGATTGTCTGTTGACTTAATCTAATATGATCTTTAATTGTAAACTGCAGGGTCTTGTTCCAACTGTTCAAGGTTTGAGTGAGTATGTGGAGCAAAGGCTATGTGTCAAGCATTTGTATGGGAATTGGAAAAAAAAAGTATCCTGGGATGGAATTGAAGGAAGCATTGTGGAGTGCTACAAGGGCAACCACTGTTCAGGGGTGGGAGAGGGCAATGTTGAGGATAAAAGGATTGAATGAAGCTGCTTGGGAGGACATGAAAAAGGTGCCAGCTGAATATTGGAGCAGGTCACATTTTAAAACTTATTCTAACTGTGACCTCCAGGTGAACAATATGTGTGAGGCTTTTAATAGGGCTATCCTAGAATATAGGGATAAACCAATTATCACCCTCTTAGAAGGGATTAAGCATTACCTGACTAAGAGGGTCATACAGCAAAAGGAAATAATGGTTAAGTATGCTGGTGATCTTTGCCCAAGAATTCAACTAGTACTTGAGAAGAATAAGAGATTAGCTGAAAGATGGACTCCAACTTGGCATGGTGATGATGAAATGGAAATATTTGGTGTAACTAATGGTATAGAAACATATTGTGTGAACCTTAGGGAAAGAACATGTGCTTGTAGGAAATGGAACCTGACTGGTATCCCTTGTAGTCATGCAATATCGTGCACGTGGCATAACAAAACACAACCAGAAGAATTCACTTCTGATTATTATAGGTATGGAATGCTACTTTGTATTATTGGTCTTGTTGCTACTTGTGTTATAGTTCTGATTTTTGTGTTTTATATGTGCAGGAAAAATACTTTTCAAAAGACCTACTCACATATCATATTCCCAACTAATGGACCACAGCTCTGGCCTGTGAATGATGCACTAGTAATCAATCCCCCTGTGATGAGAAGGGCAATTGGACGCCCCAAGAAGATGAGAAACAAAACAAATGATGAACCCAAAAATCCACATGTCTTGCAAAGGAAGCTTCAAACTGTCACATGTAAGAAATGTGGATCCATGGGCCATAACATGAGGACATGCAAGGGGAAGAGAGCAGCTGACAGGGTCATGCCTAAGGGAGGGAACAAAAAATAGAAAATTCAGGATAAGGAAAAGAAAGGTGCAAAGGGAAAGAAGCAAAAGAAGGGAGCAAAGGGTGCAAAGGGAAAGAAGCAAAAGAAGGGAGCAAAGGGTGCAAAGGAGTCAACTCAGGAGATTGGTTCATGCTCTCAAGCTCCACAGCCTACCCAAGAATATGAATGTCTAGATTTAGTGTCATTATGTAACTGTCATGACATATGATGTCATTTTGGATTTGGTGTTTACATTTAGTGCTATTATGTAACTGTCATGACATATGCTGTCATTTAGGATTTGGTGTTTGATGTTTGGATTTGGTGTTTGTTTTTTATGTTGGAATTATGAATCCATTATGTAATATGAATACTGATATTTTGAGTAATGAAGCTATCATTTTGTTATTGCTGTACTAATGTTACAAAGCTTTATAGGTCTGTTAATTATAGGTTTGTGCTAGTATTTACAAAGCAGTGCATGCAAAAATTATAGGTATGTTAATTTAACCAAACATTACAGGTCATTATGCATGCAAAAATTATAGGTCTGTTAATTTAACCAAACATTACAGGTCATTATACTGATATTATAGGTTTGTTAATTTAACCAAACATTACAGGTCATTATACTGATATTATAGGTCTGTTAATTTAACCAAACATTAAAGGTATATGTCTGTTAATTCGACCAAAGCTATGTTGTTGTACTGATATTGCTGTACTGATATAGTTCTGCTAATTCAACCAAACATTATAGGTCATTGTTGTACTATATAGTTCTGTTAATTCAACCAAACATTATAGGTCATGTATTACAACCATATTAATCAACATTTTCATTATACATTTTCAGGGAAAGAAGCACAAACATAATAATCAAACACAAACAAATACATTATACATTACAGGTCTGGTTGCAAGTTAACATTTTCATTATACATTACAGGTCTGAGATTACAAACTACTCGACATTTTGTTTGAGATTACAACCAAACCTAACACTTAACCATTACAAACTACTTTGTTACATTAGATACAACCCATCCAATCAACACCACTATTGTCATTCCCATAATAAATTTGTTCAACATCTTCAAATATTTGATCTCTAACTTGAGCTCTTCTTCTCTAACAGTAGCTTCAATCAGCTTAACCTTTTCTTGGTTCGATTTTTGATGCAGAGAAGATATAACTTCCTTGGCACGTTGAGACATTTCTTCACCAAACCAGACAAAGTGAGAACATCTCTTGTATCCATGACTCTAGTAAAATAGATGAAGAAATTAGGGATTTACTTGATTATAAGACAAACAATGGAAGAAATTAGGGATTTCACGACAAACCTTGTACATCCCACAACCAAAAAAACGACGACCTGGGTTTTGATCCGTCCAGGCCGTCATCAATGGCGACGAAATCCCACACTTGCATTCAACGTCAATGGAGCGAGACACAGTGCGCTTGCTTGTAGAAGAATACGCAGACATCCTGGTGAGGGTTGAAGGGTGAGGATTGAAACGAAATTAGAATTTGCAACTGATTAAGCTGCTTAGGGTTTCTGAAATTGGAAGATTGGGGAAGAACAAGAAATTTAGGGTTACTGGGTTTTTCAAATGGGGAAGAAGCCCAACAAATATAAGTACACGTATATGTCTTGGTAATGACTTTAATTAAAAAAAAAATTATATTCATAATAATAATAATAACATAAAGTTAAAATATTAATTACGTAAATGAATATAAAATACATAATCCTAGTCAGCTAATCCACATCAGCAAGAAAAGTGCCACATACCCTTATTTGGAGGGGGGACCAAAAAAATCCAAAAAAAAAAACAAAACAAGGGACCCAAAACCTGGGTTTTTTTAAAGGGGGATCAAAAGTTCAGAAAAATGATACTTTGGGGACCAAAAGTGCATTTAAGCCTAAATTTAAAATGTAGTATTTTAGGTATTATTTTTGAAGAAAATGGGATATGCATTGTCAGTGTAAAATAATTTTATATTGTCAATCAATCACCATCATGTATCCCACCACCACATCAGACTGTAAATTTTAAGTTAATCGTATGACATAACATATTGATGAATTCTTATTAGATGACAGTGTAAAATTATTTTACACTGTCAATGCATATCAATTAAACTCTTATTTTTGAAGAAATTTTTTCACAAGAATTGTTAGTGCACAAGGTGATGAAAACAAAAGGAATGAGAGAATATTTATTGCTCTACAATGACGACAACAAAAGCTGTAAGAAAGATGATGGATAAATGACAACTACCGCTAGTCTATTTATACACAAATATTAGGGCCACATAGGCAACATACTAACATACTAAATTACCCTTCAATACCATCCCTTAATTTAGGATTTCCTAATCAAAACTAACAACACCAATTTCATCCCTTAAGTGGAGAAATTGATCAGTCTTGATCGCCTTTGTCAGAACATCTGACAGGTGCTTCTGGATGCTACAACGCACAACTTCTAGCACTCTATTATGGACTTGACTTCTCAGAAAATGATACTTTGTCTCAATATGTTTGCTTCTCCCATACAGAACTTGGTTCTTGACAATATTGATTGTAGTCTTGTTATCAATCATCAGCTTCAGAGGTTTGTTTACTTTGATCTTAAGATCCTGCACTAAATTCAGAAGCCATACAGCTTGACATGCAGCTACAACACCTGCGATGTGCTCACCTTCACACGTTAATAGTGCAACAACAGGTTGTTTCTTGGAACACCAAAAAATAAGACCTCCCAGAAACTTAAACAAGTATCCAGAAGTATTTCTCCTGTCAACTCTATCTCTATACCAATCAGAATCTGAGTAACTCATCAGCTCTTAATTAGTCTTTCTTCCAGAAAGAAATAACACTCCATACTTCAGAGTTCCCTTGATATACCTCAAGAATCCTGACAACAGCTTGGTAATGAGACCACTTGGGTTTACTCATGAACCTACTAACCGTTCCAACTGCATAGCAGATATCAGGTCTGGTATTACACATATACCTCAGAGAACCAACCAACTGTTTGAAAGTTGTAGCATCCATATCCTCACCTTTAGAATCAGAATCCAATTTGTGATTGGTTTCTGAAGGTGTGACAACAACCTTACAATTCTGCAGCTTAAATCTCTTCAGAAGCTCAAGTTCATACTTCAGCTGATGCAAAATGATACCCTTCTCAGAGTACATAAAATCCATCCCTAGAAAATATGTCATTTTCTCGAGGTCAGACATTTCAAACTCATTCATTAGCACCTTCTTGAACTTAGTTATCTCTTGTTCAGAACTCCCTGTCAGCAATATGTCATCAACATACTGACACACCAAATTCATATTGCCTTCAGAGGTATGTTGAACATAAACACCGTACTCCATCTCACATTTCTGAAACCCCTGCTCCTTGAAAAATGAATCAATCTTCAGATTCCAAGTTCTGGATGCTTGCTTCAATCCATACAAAGCTTTATGCAATATGTACATCATCCCTTCCTAATTCTTTTTAACAAATCCAGGAGGTTGTGGCACGTATACCTCTTCTTGTAATGGACCGTTCAGAAATGCATATTTCACATTTAAATGCACCAGAGGCCAATTCCTGTTAGCAGCTATTGCAATCACCGGTCTGATTGTTTCATGTCTTGCTATAGGTGCAAACACTTCAGAATAATCTAGCCTATGTTTCTGTAGAAATCCCCTTGCTACTAGCTTCGCTTTGTGTTTTCCAATTGATCCATCTAGCTTTAGCTTCACCTTGAAAATCCATCTGACGCTGATGGCTTTCTTGTCCTTTAGAAGCTTAGTCAACTTCCAAGCCTTGTTTCTTTCAATAGCTTTAAGTACTTCTTTCATGGCCTTTAGCCAAACTTTCTTCTTGGGAGCGTCTTCTATACTTACTGGTTCAGAGTCTACTACCTTAACACACTGAATAACCTCTCTCTCAGAGTCTATTTCAGTATCTCGCAGCATGTCATACTCTGAAAATATTCTCGGGATGTTTCTGACTCTTTGTGGCCTCTGACCTCGTTCAGAATCTCCTTCAGATGCTGGAACCCCAGAAGTTCTATCTTTAAAAGCTTCTCATTCAGAAGATCTTGCTTCAAAAGGTTAACCTCCTCTAGAACCTTGACAACCTTCAGAGTATGGAATATTCCCAAAATCTGAATCACCATCAGAGTCTGAATCACCATCAGAATTTGGATCAGAATCATCTTCACCTTCTGATTCTCCTTCAGAGTCAGGATCACCATCAGAGTCAGAATCGCCTTCAGAGTCTACTCCAACTTCAGAATCTTCTTCAGCTTCTGACTCATCTTCAGAAACTTCTAATTCTGACTTTTCTTCAGAAGTTATCACACCAGAGTTGGATTGAGACTTATTCCAATCCCAAGCTTCTGATTCCTTTACAATGACGTCTCTGCTGAATTCAACTTTATTAGTTTCTGGACAATAAAGTTTGTATGCACATGTACTATGGTACCCCACCAGTAACATCGCATTGCTTCTATCATCCAGCTTCTGTCTTTTGGCTTCTGGAACATGTTTGTAATATACAGAACCAAACACCTTCAGATGGATAAAATTTTTCTTGTCTCCAGTCCACTTCTGAATAGGAACTATTGAAGGTGTGAAAAGTACACAAGAAGGGGGGTGAATTGTGTTTCGCGTTCTCTTTTAATTTAGCTTCTGATCAGAGTTTCATAATCAAAACTGATGTTCAGATTCTGAGTTAATTCGTTTGGCAGCGGATATAACAGAAGTAAATAAAATGACAGTAGAAGACACAAAAGATTTATATTGATTTCTACCCTTACTGGGAGTAGTCCAGTCCCATTGCCACACAAGAGATTTCCATTATAACCACTTCATAATTACAATCTCCTATGCTTCTGCATAAGACTTTTATAACTGCTCCGACCAACTGTCTGAGACTTCCCTTGCTTAGAGCACATGTCTAAGACTTAACCTTTGCTCACACCATCTGACTAAGCCACCTATTCTTTTATCATTTGGTTGAGACTTTCCTTTTGCATAGAGCACATGTCTAAGAGTTCCCTTTGCTCACATCCTCTGGCTGAGCTACATGCTCTTCTGACTATCCAGACTAAGACTTCCCTTGCTCAAATTGCACTAGAGACTTCTTGCTCTCGCCCCTCAGATGGAGACTTCCCCACTTGCTGAATTAGACTAGCTGAATAAGACTTTCATAGCTCAAGCACTTAAGCAATGAGACTTACGTGGCTTAAGCATCTTGGCTCAAGATTTGTTGCTTGAATCTCAATGAGACAAGACTTTTTTCTCTAGCACATAGCAGGAAACTTAATCTAAACTACTGAAGGCTCAATTGAATAGAGAACAAGGTGTACATGATGCAAGCATCAGAGGTACGATAAATCACCATAACAAATACCTAAAGCACTTAATATTTCCCAGATATTTAATGAGAAGAAATATTAAGGCTTTTACAATTATAACCTAAAACAGAAAATCTGTATATTACATTAGAGTTGATAATTTCTTGATCTTGTCACTCCTTCAACAAAAGAATCCTTGTTAAAATTCAAACTTGAATCTTCAGCCATACATATAGCCTTTGCAGAAACTATTCGTTGAGAAAATTTCTTGAACAAGTGTATTTGCGTTTACTCCATAGTACAAGAAACGTTGAAGATGGATGCACAACAGATTCTGAATCCAGCGTGTAACACATTTAAACTTTGAGTCTTCAAGAGGTTTTGTACTGATAGAGTTGTTGGGAGCAGACATCCATAAAACGTACCATCTTTTCTTGAGCCTTGAAATCTTGTAGACTCGAGCTGACATGCTGATAAGACAATACAACTTACTTTCAGTAGTACGAATAATCCATAGCTTTATCATCAACTCTGAATGGTACCAGATTCTGATATAAATTACCAAGTGTAAAAACTCGTCTGAATGCTGAGGCTTTCAGTTCAGAGTTTGTATCAAACCACACTAGCAATTGTTCTTCAGACTCTGCCACCAGAAGCTAGCAATGAAGCAACTCCAAGTGTGTCTAAGTAAAACAAATTATGTTTATTTATGTACAAAAACAAGAACCTGCATAAATAAAACACACATCAAATAAACCATTGTTCTTTTAATACTTTTGTTATCATCAAAACTAAAAAAGAAAATCTCAAGAACAAATCTTGTTCGAACAATCTCCTCATTTTTTATGATGACAAACACAAGTATTTAAAGGACAGTGTTGGGCATTTAATTTTCTCTGCAATAACAGGGTATGAGGTTTGAAAGCTCCCCCTGAGTCTGATAGTCCACAACTGAGTTCTATTAACTCTAACACTAAGACCTACTTTTCAAGAAAAAATAAATGTCTTCTTAGAAACATCAGGGTCTGAGGTTTGTAAGCTCCCCCTGAGTCAAATAGTTCCAAGGTTGAGGTTTGTAAGCTCCCCCTTAGTTCCATATTTAAGAAAACCAAAATAAATATTTTTTAACTTCCTTTGGCAACATCAGAATACGAGTTTTGTAAGCTCCTTCTGAGTCTCGTAGGCCAAGTCAGAGGTTTGTAAGCTCTTACTTAACACTATGTACAAAAGAGTTAAAATATATTTCCCTTTTCAACTTTCTTTGGCAACACCAGAATATGAGGTTTGTAAGCTCCTTCTGGGTCTGATAGGCTAAGTCTGAGGTTTGTAAGCTTTTCCTTAGACCTATGTACAAGAAAGTTAAAAATACGCCCTGGGCAAGGTAACCATAAAAACAAAAAATAAATGACAAGAAAATAAATGACCAATATGTACAGGACAAGTATTCAATGGGTTCAGTTTCCACTTAAATATTTACTATTATTTCTCTCCCTTTTGTCACATCAAAAAGAATAAAAGGAAAAGAAAGGAAAGAGAAAAAAATATCACTAATAAATGTAACTCGGATCATCATTATAGGATCAGTTTCCAAAGAGGGAGAATAATCAAGTAATAAGAGTCATTAAGGTTTGTAAAGTGCACACTTTAAAGTCTTAGTGGTCGTTACTATTCCAAGAATTAAACAATGATTAATTTTAGACTCTTGGTATCCACAGAAGTCATTATAAGAGTATCCAGCTCCTAAGTCATTTTCATCAATCACCAACCTAAGGATATGGAATCAGCAACTGAGAGTCATAATGCACCTTCGTAACAAAAGCAACTGAGAGCTCTACAAGATTGGCAATCCAATCCCCTCAGAGGCAAGCTGCTTCTGAGTCCTCTACAATTGTGCCTCTACCCTCAGCAATACTTTCTATAGAAGAGGTAACTTCGAAAGTACCTGAACGACCTTCAGAAGGAGGTTCAGTAGTAGCTGCTCTGAAGCCTCAGAGAAAGAGCATGAAGAGGTCAAGGAAGAAGAAAATGAGGGTCAACAAGAAGTTCAACCTCTCTTTTCCAGACATAGAAGAGGAAGAATTGATTGATTCAGAAGACGAAGAGGTGGACTATAACAACAGTGGACGCTGTTGGGCACGAGATGTAATGGCTAGAGATCAATTCTAGAAATCATCTTGTACCTTTTTTTTTGTTAAAAAAATGTAATCCATCAGTTGAATTAATGAAAAAAAATTCATACCAATACTACTTTAGCATGCATTTACATTCCAGAAATTTCTTTAGATTTTCTGAAGGTACACTATCAAAGCGAAACTGACACAGAAACAACAGTTACAACAGATCAAACTTAAACTCATAGTCATTCAGAGAATCTTAATAGATTAGACAACTAGATCACATTTCCAAGAGTCATTAATAAAATACTGATAAACTTTAATCAGTACTTAAATAATATTAAACTCAAGACAATGAATGTAACACGCCTATAAAAGGACTCTAGTAAGCTTTCTTCCATTATCACTTAATCCCTAAAACACCAAGATGTATAAGCAAAAGCAAATCTGAGTTCCAAAGAGAGATTTCAGGAAGGCAGCATTACTGAATGTAGCAACTCAAGCAAATCAAAGCAAGGTAGCAGCTGAAGAACCTGCAAGCAAGCTGACAGTTTCAGAAGTACTCTCCTCTTCAGCATCCTTTGTGAAGACACACAGAAGAAGAAGATCTTCTGGATCTAGATGCAGAAACACACTAAGAA
The DNA here is from genome assembly GCA_022829125.1 of Lathyrus tuberosus. Lineage (NCBI taxonomy): Eukaryota > Viridiplantae > Streptophyta > Magnoliopsida > Fabales > Fabaceae > Lathyrus > Lathyrus tuberosus. Next base: position 743,616 of record JALAZF010000716.1, on the reverse strand, counting down.
AGGAGGCTTTGGAGTTTGCTAAGGAAGAATGGCAAGATTTCTTAGACAATCTAGACATGTCAGATGATCCTATGAAGTTCCTTAGGACACATCCATTAGACTAAAAAATCTAATTGTCTTGTAATAGCTTCATTTTTATTAATAAAATAAGTTGCAAGCATTTCAGTTCTTTTATCTATTTCAGATTCTCAGTGAACAACAAAAATAAATCTTAATCAGTTAAAACTAAACACAAGCATGAACAAACTCTGTATTTATTAATAAGATACTTAATACAAATATTTCAACAACAATACATAGCATAACTATGCAGAAATCTAACATCAGAATCTTTCAAAGATAGCTTCAAACTTGTCTCTTTAAACCTTGTAAGAACTAGCATCAGAACTTATGTTAACCCCTTGTTGAACAAGTATTTCAGAAATAACTCGTCCATAAGGAATGAAGAAGATCTTTCCCTTTTGAAAAGAAGAAAGATACCTCTTCAGATGGTCAAACGTAACTTGAGGAAGATCAATCTTCAAATCTGAATTAAGAAGTAGAAGCAGATCTTTTTCAATAGGGTCCACTTAGTCTAAATCTTTATCCTTAGGTAGTAAGTTCAAATTCAGAATCTGACTCTAAGAATAACACCAGGAAAAATATTTGAAACCACTGATGTATTAGATGGATCTACAAAGATACGCCAAGTAGGAAAATAGTGTTCTCAAACAAGAGTTCCTGGGATTTCACCAATATCCTCACAATTGATCACATTTGCAATCGCTTTAGAGGTTACTGTAATAGAAACACCCGTTATTCTACACATAATAACATACTCATATTCCAGCTCAACAATGGAGGCATTGATCCAAAACTCTTTGACAGAACTTGGATAAGTGAAACCACAGAGCATCTCAAAGTAGCCATTCCACCTTTGTTTAGACACAGTCTTCCAGAAGTTGAAACCAATCTTAAGCAACTCATCAAAATCCACAAACTTTTCATTGATGACAACCAGTTGATTCAAAAAAGAATAAAATTAAGAACTCATCTCAGGTTTAGTTTGATAAGCACACAACCAAGAAGAAGAGAAAAAGAAAAAGAAGAAGAAGAAGAAGAAGAAGAAGAAGAATAATTGAACAAGAATCTTACAAGAATAAGAATCTTGCCAGAAAAAGAACACAATGATGTTTTACATGATAGGGAATAGTAACATCAAGTACTAAAAGAGAAAACATCATTACCCAAAGGTTATTTATCCAGTAAATATTTCAATTCCACTAGATGAGTTTCACCTTTATGAAAAGTTAGGTATTATAAAAGCTTTTAGAAAACTTTTTACTTAAATTATTGTGAAAGTAAAAAAGAATCTTCTTTTGAATCTCAGGAACCAGCAACTTTCATAAGCTATCAACCGTTAGAGTCTAGTAAGTCTATACTTAGACAGAGATATCATTTGTCAGTCACAACTCTCTAAGGTTCTCTTCGGAACTAGCACTTTATCTTGAAACAAGAGTCATGAGTGATAAATGAATATTGAATTTTTTTTCTTTAGATAGATAACAGGCAACAGTATCAATACAAAAGTGAGAAAACTATTTTCATAAATGTGATCATCATCTGGCTTAATAAGACATTCAGTATAGAAAAACACAACAGAGTTTCCTCTTAAATATTTCTGAAGTTCTTCTTTACAAAAAGAACATCTCTATAAGTCTAACATAAATTTTGTATTTATATCTATGGAAATGTTTCATTGAATCAAAAGATAAACCAGAAAAGAACAAGCATACCACTTTTTTTTTGCCAGACTCGATTCAGTATTCAGACTTGACCAATAGAGTCTACCACAACTTTGAGTAGATTCTGATTCAATGGTTGTCTAACCATTGATTCCACTACTCACCAAATTAAGTACCACCAGTACTTGAATCTGGGTTGTTGGCTCTTCTTCCAATAAATGTTGTAAACAACCTTATGGAAGATGCCTCTGCTTCTTTCCTTGATATTTGTAGCAGATACATTATGATACTCATATTTCTATAAGACCATACATATAAGTACAAACAGACTCTTCTATGCCTTACATCTCAATCTAACAGCAGACCATAAATCACTCCAGAGTATGAGTCTAGAATGAGATATAATAGGAACAAAACTTTGTTCTAAGCAATGGAAATAATCTCATTATCTGGGATTAAATCTTTTGACTTTGAAATGATTGACAAGCTCAGAACCAGACGGTTTTAGCTATCAGAATTTGACATAAAGCAGATCAGAGTATTGTCTTAGTACGGTTGGCAGAACACAAAGAGAAGTTGAAGATTTCTCATAGAAATATCTTTTAACACAACTTCCATGATGGTCCTCAAACAAGAAGCAATGAAGTTTCTTAAGATATCACCTTAAAGAACAAACTCCATATAATCAAATATTTTGAAACAAGATAGCTTTAACAACGTCTCTTGCTTTTTAATACTTGATTTTTATTCCAGAATACAGATGCTTCTTTTCATCTGCATCCTGCACTAATATCAGCTTCAAAAGATTAAACACTTAAGAGCATCTGATATTAGGTTCTGGTAGAGTTTCTTCTTACTTTCAGATTTTGGAAATCAATTTAAATACAAATATTTCAGAAGCTTTTAATGTTACTCTTCTATCAACAGATATAACAATCCATTCAGCCAGTATAGAAGTCCTTCTGACAAGAGACCTAAGTTTCTTATCATTAGACATTCCAAAGAACTTAAGCTAAAAAGAGAAAGTGATCAGTTGAATAGTTTTTCATCATCCAACTTCATTTCTTTCCTTTTAAGACTACAAAACAAACCTTAAGAACACATCAAATTCAAGATGTAAACATAAAAAAAAATGTGACTTTAGATTTAAGTCAAGGAATAATCTTCTCAGAATTTGCTTGAAAAGATTGGATGAAGTGTAACTACTTCAAGCTTCAAAAAATGATCCCCACAAATCCAAGCACACGATTTCAAAGATAGTCTAAGCATCAGACATATCAATGATGTTGATATACTCAGAAGTTAGATAGTGCATCTACCAGAATGCAACTACCTCTGAAGATATTCAATATGCATCTTCTGAGTTGGTGAAAGAAAATTTCAAGACGATCATCTCTAACACCATCAACTTCTACAGTAATACCTTTTTCAAGGATATTCTATAGACCTTCAGCAACCCTTTATCAAGTCCAATGAGTTAAAAATATGTTTAGCTTTTCCATCATTTAAGTTCAATGGAATCACCCATTTGAATATGGTAGGAAAGTCGTATGATATTTTTCATGTGACACTTGATTCCTTCTTGAAGAAGAAATATATTTTTCTTATTGGATCATTATCTGCACCACTGTTAAGTGTAACGTCCCAATTTATTTTAATTATTTTTCATAATAAAAACTATATGATGTTGTGTATATATGTGTGTGTGATTATAGGTATTTTGGCTGTGTTTGGGTTGCCCTTAGTATGGGGTAGTGACCTTGGAATTATAAAGATTAAGGTGTTGAGGGGTGTGTGACCAATTATGTAGAACTTGGTGGTGTAGAGGGTAGTACTAATTAAATTATATTAGTAATATTTGGTTGATCGTAATATTAGTTGAATAATATTAAATTAATTAAATATTGATTATTATTATTATTATTATTTAATAAGTAGATATTAGTAATAATAATAATAATATGATATAATAACAAGAATAAGGAGGGCAAAGTGGATTATTCATGAGGAGTAGTAAGGGTAAGGAAGAAAAAGCATAATAGGGGTCTAAGGAGAAGCATAATAGTAGGAAAATAGAAAATTGGGAAGGAGAATTAGTTTGGGAACGATCGCATTTTTGGAGAAAAGAGGAACGGAAGAGAGGAGTAGAGCTAGGGCTTAGAGAACCTTCGAAGAATCGTCAATAAGGTAAGGTTGGGGTTCTTGGATCGCTTAAGGGATGAATAATGTATGTGTGGGGGTGGGTAATCGGTTAGATTCATCTCTATGTATCTCTGATTGTTTGATTGTTGTCGGTCGCATGTCGACATTCGTAATAACATGTAGTTGGGGTAAATTGACCGATTAAATTGTAGTTTATGTGACTCTAATTGATTGTGTAAAAATTGTGGATTCTATGTGTATTTTCGTGTTATTTTCTATTGAAATCGGAGAAGGCTTGGGGCTGGAATCATGCTGAATAGCAACTGTTGTGTTGCTGATTCGCGCACTTCGCCGTGCGAAGGAAAGTTTGCTGGGCGAAGGGTTCGCTGGCAGTTCGCTGGGTGAACTAAGAAGCAAAAGAAGAGAAAGGAAATGGGTTACTGGAGTGAGTTTTAGGGATATTTTTCCAGGTTCGCTGGGCGAACTCCTGGCGAACGAAAGTTCGCTTGGCGAATAGTGAGGCGAAGGGAGAGGAAAATAGGTGAGTCTCTGGATTTTGTATGGGGAAGATGTTTCCCTGGCGACTTCGCTAGGCGAACTCCTAGAGAATGACAGTTCGTTGGGCAAACTTGTAGCGAACATGACAGTTCTGCTTGCTGCTGTTACAGACATCATTTTCTTAAACTTCAAAAATTCATATCTTTTGATCCGTAAGTCCGTTTCAGTCACCGTTCGAATCGTTGGAACGCTGGTTTCATGTACTTTCTGTTAAAATTAATTTCAATACCAGAATTCCAACTATTCGACGTGTTAATTGTGTTCCCGTGTACGTTGTGATGTGCCGAACGTTAAAATGTTGTGTTCGGTTGTGCGAACATGTGTTGTGGTTTTAGATTGCAATTGATGTATGTTTTGGCAGGTATATGCTGCGTGTTGGGTATTGTGGTGTGATGTATTGGATGTATGTTAGTCATAGACATTGGTCGTTGTTGTATGTTGTCGTTGAATGCATATCATATTGCATAAGTTGTATGATAAGTCTTGTGCCCATGTGGGGTGTGAGCGTCTTATCCGGATTCCTTGAAATGGAATTGTGTTGTTGTTGTTGTTGTTGAGGTAATCGTGTGCCCATGTGGGGTGTGAGCGATTACGGGTGTTCGTGTGCCCATGTGGGGTGTGAGCGATTACTGGTGTTCGTGTGCCCATGTGGGGTGTGAGTGACACATATAGAAATTCCGACGGGAATTATGATCATGAAAAAGGGATCGAATTGGTACGACATGCATCGAGTCGAGTTGAGAGTCTCATTGCATTGCATTATGTTGTGTCGTGGATGATATGATTGTCTGCTTGCGTATGAAATTGTAATTGTGTTGATGTTGTGATAATAGGGTGAATTGTGTAATGATTATATGCCTTTATATGTATATTATGCATTTCTTTTGTTGATTTGAGAATCTCACCCCTTCTGTTTGAATGTTATAGTGCGGAGTTGCGGTTAGTGAGGATGAAGTCTTCCGTTTTATTTAGTAGGGTTGGCGTCTGCTCTGATGTGTAACACTGGGGTTATGGAACGTTATATTATTTGAGATATCGTTGACTATTGATCTTTGTTGACTTTTGTTGGTTATGTTTGTTTCAAAATATGCTATGTTTTCGTCATTAATTTGGTGAAGTATCCACTGCTTAATAAGATGAACTTTAACTACAATTTCGTTAATTGTCGTTAATAAAGTGTTTGTGTTACATGTCGTATGTATGAGCAGGTAATTGTTGGAAAGTAACATCCTACATGTTGTAATTTTCATATATTTACTCTGATAAATAGTATTATTTTACGCGGGGGTTATAGGGTGTTACATAGTGGTATCAGAGCAGGTCGGTCCGTCCAGCCAAGTTGTCGAGTCGTTGTTGTGTGACAGTTGATTACTGTCGATGTCGATTCCTTAACCATTGTGTTCTGTTGTTGGTGTGTAATAGATTTAGAATGGCTGGAAGGAACGATGTTGCTACTGTTGCTGCTTTGTAGGCTGTTGCTCAGGCGGTACAGAACCCGCCTCATGCTGGTGAGAATGACGAGTTTCGGAAGAATAGACCGTCTACCTTCGAGAGAATCTTCCGGGTTATGGAATGTTCTGAAGCACAGAAGGTGCGGTTAGGTACTCATATGCTGGCTGAGGAGGATGATGACTGGTGGGTTAGCACTCGTCAATTGGTGGGAGCAACAGGAGAAGTAATCACTTGGGTTGTGTTTAGTAGGGAGTTCTTAAGGAAGTACTTTCCTGAAGATGTCTGAGGAAAGAAAGAGAATGAGTTTCTGGAATTGAAGCAGGGTAACATGACGGTTATGGAGTATGCTGCCAAATTATCAGACCTGGCTAAGTTTTACCCTCACTATAGTGTGGCAACTACTGAGTTCTCAAAGTGTGTCAAGTTTGAGAATGGATTGAGACCTGAAATCAAGAAGGCGATTGGTTATCAACGAATCAGAAGGTTTCCATATTTGGTGGATTGTTGTAGGATCTTTTAAGAAGATAGCAAGGCTCGATCGGCTCACTATAAGGGGCTGGCCGAGAGGAGGGGAAAACAACCGATGAACTGTGGGAAGCCTTATGCAGCTCCAGCTGAGAAGGGTAAATAGAAACACGCTGATGGCAAGAAGCCGAGTGGGGGAGGTGCTCCTGGTCCTCTTAAGTATTACAGGTGTGGTGAGTTAGGTCATCGTGTCAGTGAGTGCATGAGTGATGTGGAGAAATACTTCAAGTGTGGACAGGCAGGATATCTGATTGCTGACTGCAAGGTTAAGGTGGTGACTTGTTACAACTGTGGAGAACAGGGCCATATCAGTACTCGTTGCCAAAAGCCAAAGTAAGCTTCAACTGGAGGGAAGGAGTTCGCTTTGGTAGGGACTCAAACTTCCAGTGATGACAGACTAATCAGAGGTACATGTTACATTAATAGTATGCGTTTGATTGCTATTATTGATACTAGTGCTACTCACTCTTTTTTTTGCTGTTGATTGTGTGAGAAGGCTAGGCCTTGTTGTTTCTCCTATGAAGGGAGAGATGGTTGTCGAAACTCCTGCAAAGGGATCGGTGACCACTTCCCTAGTTTATTTGAATTTTCCACTATCAATCTTTGATAAGGACTTTGGTGTGAATCTTATTTACTTTCCGTTGGGAAATCTTGATGTGATCTTGGGTATGAACTGGTTGGAGTTCAATCATGTTCATATTAACTGTTTTAACAAGTCGGTGCGATTTCTTGCTCTTGAGGAAGAGGAAGAAGATGGTTTTCTATCTACTAGAGAGTTGAAAGAGCTCTTAGAGGAAGAAGCTCAAGTGCTTGCATTGTTTGCATCCTTGTCAGTGGAGAGTGAGTCGGTGATTAATGAATTGCAAGTAGTGCGCGAATATGCAGAAGTGTTTCCAGATGATATTACTGATGTACTGCCAGAGAGAGAAGTGGAGTTTCCTATTGATCTTGTCTCTGGTACCAGACTTATTTCTATGGCACCATACAGGATGTCGACATCAGAATTAACAGAGCTGAAGAAGCAACTGGAAGAGTTGCTAGAAAAGAAATTTGTGAGACCAAGTGTATCGCCTTGGGGAGCCCCGATGTTGTTGGTAAAGAAAAAGGATGGCAGTATGAGGTTATGTATCGATTAGAGACAGCTGAACAAAGTGACGATTAAGAACAAGTATCCACTTCCAAGAATAGATGACTTGATGGACCAGTTAGTGGGTGCCCGTGTGTTTAGCAAGATTGACTTGAGGTCGGGGTATCATCAGATACGAGTAAAGGATGAAGATATTCAGAAGACGGCTTTCAGGACCCGATGTGGACATTATGAGTATGTAGTGATGTCGTTCGAAGTTACTAATGCACATGGTGCATTCATGGAGTATATGAATCGAATTTTTCATGCTTACTTGGATCAATTTGTGGTTTCTTTATTGATGCCATTCTAATCTATTCTAAGTCAGAAGGGGAACATGATGGGCATTTACGGATCGTGCTGCAAGTATTGAAAGAAAAAAAAGCTCTATGCTAAGTTATCTAAGTGCGAATTCTGGTTGAGAGAAGTAAGTTTTCTTGGTCATGTTATTTTCGATGATGGTATTATTGTGGATCCATCCAAGGTGGATGCAGTTCTACAGTGGGAGGCTCCAAAGTCGGTAACCGAGATTAGAAGCTTTTTGGGCTTGGCTAGTAATTACCGTAGGTTTATTGAAGGCTTTTCGAAGTTGGCACTTCTGTTGACTCAGTTGACTTGCAAAGGTAAAGCGTTTGTGTGAGATGTTCACTGCGAGAAGAGTTTCATTGAGCTGAAGAAGAAATTGACTACAACTCCAGTTTTAATTCTACCCGAACCAAATGAACCGTTTGTGGTGTATTGCGATGCTTCGTTGATGGGTTTAGGAGGTGTGTTAATGCATGATGGAAAGGTTGTCGCTTATACTTCACGACAGTTAAGGGTCCATGAAAGGAATTATCCAACTCATGATTTAGAATTAGCTACAGTAGTATTCATATTGAAAATTTGGAGGAACTATCTTTACGGTTCCAGATTTGAAGTGTATAGTGATCATAAGAGCTTGACGTATCTGTTCGATCAGAAGGAGTTGAATATGAGACAAAGAAGGTGGTTAGAATTCTTAAAGGATTATGATTTCGGTTTGAACTATCATCCCAGTAAAGCTAATGTCATGGCTGATGCTCTGAGTTGGAAGTCCATGCATATGTCTGCTATGATGTTTAACGAGCTGGAATTGATTGAACAGTTCAGAGATATGAGTTTGGTTTGTGAACAGACACCACATAGTGTGATGTTGGGTATGCTGAAGATAAACAATGAGTTTCTTAATAGTATCAGAGAGGGTCAGAATTTGGATGTGAAACTGGTGGATTTGATGATTGGAAATGAGCAAACAGAAAGTAACGAATTCAAAGTGGATGAATAAGGTGTGTTGAGATTCTGTGACATGATTTGTATTCCTGATGATCCTGAGTTGAAAAGAATGATTCTATAAGAAAGTCATAGGAGTAGCTTGAGTATCCATCCAGGAGCTACAAAGATGTATCAAGACTTGAAAAAGATATTTTGGTGGCCTGGGTTGAAGCGTGATATGGCTAAGTTTGTATATGCTTGTTTGACTTGTCAGAAGGTGGAGGTGGAACATTAGAAACCTGCTGGTTTGATGCAAGCGTTAGATATTCTAGAGTGGAATTAGGACATCATTTCTATGGATTTTGTGACTGGGTTGCCTAATACCCCGAGAGGACATGATTCCATTTGGGTAGTAGTGGATAGACTGACGAAATCAACACATTTCATTCGGACTAATATCAGTTTTCCTTAGCAGAGGCTGGCGGAGATTTATAATCAGGTGATTGTGAAGTTGCATGGAGTTCCGTTGAGTATTGTGTCGGATAGAGATCCAAGGTTTACTTCCAGATTTTGGGAGAGTTTGCAAGAAGCTTTGGGATCGAAACTGAGATTGAGTTCAACTTATCACCCGCAGACGGATGGACAGACGGAGAGAACTATAAAATCTTTGGAGGATTTGTTGAGGGCCTGTGTGCTTGAACAGGGAGGTGCTTGGGATAGCCATTTGCCGTTAATTGAGTTCACTTATAATAACAGTTATCATTCCAGTATTGGAATGACGCCTTTTGAAGATTTGTATGGTCAGAGGTGTAGGACGCCTTTGTGTTGGCATGAATCTGGAGATAGTGCAATACCTGGGTCTGAGATTGTTCAGCAGACTACTAAAAAGGTGAAGTTGATTTGGGAAAAGATGAAAGCTTCGCAGAGTAGGCAGAGGAGCTACCATGATAAAAGGAGGAAAGATCTTGAGTTTCAAGAAGGAGACCATGTGTTTTTTAGAGTCACTCCAGTGACCGATGTTGGACATGTGTTGAAGTCGAGGAAGCTTACTCCTCAGCTTATTGGTCCATATCAGATTTCTGTAAGAGTTGGACCTGTTTCCTACAGAGTGGCGTTGCCACCCAAATTGTCAAATTTGCACGATGTGTTCCATGTGTCACAACTTCGGAAGTATGTTTCGGATCCATCACATGTGATTCCGATGGAGGATGTAGAAGTAAGGGATAACATTACAGTTTAGGTCTTACCAACACGGATTGAAGACCGTGAGGTAAAGAAATTGAGAGGTAAAGTGATCACTCTTGTGAAGGTAGTGTGGGGAGGCGCTGCCAATGGAAATATGACTTGGGAATTAGAGAGCAAGATGCGAGATTCGTATCTGGAGCTATTCGTATGAGGTAAATTTTTTAGGACAAAAATATCCTAAGTGGGGGAGAGTTGTAACTCCCTGATTTATTTTAATTATTTTTTGTAATAAAAACTATATGATGTTGTGTATATATGTGTGTGATTATGGGTATTTTGGTTGTGTTTGGTTGCCCTTAATATGGGGTAGTGACCTCGTAATTATAGAGATTAAGGTGTTGGGTGTGTGTGACCAATTATGTAGAACTTGGTGGTGTAGAGGGTAGTACTAATTAAACTATATTAGTAATATTTGGTTGATCATAATATTAGTTGAATAATATTAAATTAATTAAATATTGGTTATTATTATTATTATTATTATTATTTTAATAAGTAGATATTAGTAATAATAATAATAATATGATATAATAACAAGAATAAGGAGGGCAAAGTGGACTATTCGTGAGGATTAGTAAGGGTAAGGAAGGAAAAGCATAATAGGGGTCTAAGGGCTATAGTAGGAAAAGAGAAAATTGGGAAGGAGAATCAGTTTGGGAACGATCGAATTTTTGGATAAAAGAGGAACGAAAGAGAGGAGCAGAGCTAGGGCTTAGAGAACCTTCGAAGAATCGTCAATAAGGTAAAGTTGGGGTTCTTCGATCGCTTAAGGGATGAATAATGTACGTATGAGGGTGGGTAATCTATTAGATTCATATATATGCATCTCTGATTGTTTGGTTGTTGTCGGTCGCGTGTCGACATTCGTAATAACATGTAGTTGGTGTAAATTGACCGATTAAATTGTAGTTTATGCGACTCTAATTGATTGTGTAAAAACTGTGGATTCTATGTGTATTTTCGTGTTGTTTGCTGTTGAAATCGGAGAAGGCTTGGGACCGGAATCGTGCTGAATCGCAACTGTTGTGTTGCTGATTCATAAACTTCACCTGGCGAAGGAAAGTTTGCTGGGCGAAGGGTTCGTTGGTAGTTCGCTAGGCGAACTAAGAAGCAAAAGAGAGAAAGGGAATGGGTTACTGGAGTGAGTTTTTGGGAGATTCGCTCCAGGTTCGCTGGGCGAACTTCTGGCGAACGAAAGTGTTGGGCGCATGTTGAGGTGAAGGGAGAGGAAAATAGGTGAGTCTCTGGATTTTGTATGGGGAAGGTGTTTCGCTGGCGACTTCTCTGGGCAAACTCCTAGCGAATGACAGTTTGCTGGGCGAACTTGTAGCGAACATGACAGTTCTGCTTGCTGCTGTTACGGACAGAATTTTCTTAAACTTCAAAAATTCATATCTTTTGATCCGTAAGTTCGTTTCAGTTACCGTTTGAATCGTTGGAACACCGGTTTCATGTACTTTCTGTTAAAATTAATTTCAGTGCCAAAATTCCAACTATTCGACGTGTTAATTGTGTTCCCGTGTACGTTGTGATGTGCCAAACATTAAAATGTTGGGTTCGGTTGTGCGAGCATGTGTTGTGGTTGTAGATTGCAATTGTTGTATGTTTTGGCAGGTATATGTTGCGTGTTGGGCAGTGTGGTGTGATGTATTGGTTGTATGTTAGTCATAGACATTGGTCGTTGTTGTATGTTGTCGTTGAATGCATATCATGTTGCATAAGTTGTATGATAAGTTGTGTGCCCATGTGGGGTGTGAGCGTCTTATCTGGATTCCTTGAAATGGAATTGTGTTGTTGTTATTGAGGTAATCGTGTGCCTATGTGGGGTGTGAGCGATTACGGGTGTTCGTGTGTCCATGTGGGGTGTGAGCGATACATATAGAAATTCTGACGGGAATTATGATCATGAAAAAGGGATCGAATTGGTACCACATGCATCGAGTCGAGTTGAGAGTCTCATTGCATTGCATTATGTTGTGTCGTGGATGATATGATTGTCTACTTGCGTATGAAATTTTAATTGTGTTGATGTTGTGATGATAGGGTGAATTGTGTAATGATTATATGCCTTTATATGTATATTATTCATTTCTTTTGTTGATTTGAGAATCTCACCCCTTTTGTTTGAATGTTACCTCTACGTGGGTAACGTGCAGATAATCAAGGATAGTGTGGAGTTGCGGTTAGTGAAGATGAAGTCTTCCGTTTTATTTAGTAGAGTCGACGTCTGCTCTGATGTGTAACACTGGGGTTATGGAACGCTATGTTATTTGAGATATCGTTGACTATTGATCTTTGTTTACTTTTGTTGGTTATGTTTGTTTCAAAATATGCTATGTTTTCGTCATTAATTTGGTGAAGTATCCGCTGCTTAATAAGATGAACTTTAACTATAATTTCGTTAATTGTCATTAATAAAGTTTTTGTGTTACATGTCGTATGTATGAGCAGGTAATTGTTGGAAAGTAACATCCTACGTGTTGTAATTTTCATATATTTACTCTAATAAATAGTATTATTTTACGCGGGGGTTATAGGGTGTTACATTAAGTGTTAAGCACAGACCAGACTCTGATACCAATTGAAGGGGTGAAAAGTACACATGAAGGGGAGGGTTGAATTGTGTTTCGCGTTCTCCTTTAACTTAGTTTCTGATAAGAGTTTCAGAATCAAAACTGATGTTCAGATTCTGAGTTAATTCGTTTGGCAGCGGATATAACAGAAGTAAATAAAATAACATCAGAAGACACAAAAGATTTATACTGGTTCTTCTCTTAACTGGGAGTAGTCCAGTCCCCTTGCGTCACAAGAGATTTCTATTATAACCACTTCATGATTACAATCGCTTATGCTTCTGCATAAGACTTTTACAACTGCTCAAACCAACTGTCTGAGACTTCCCTTGCTTAGAGCACATGTCTAAGACTTAACCTTTGCTCACACCATCTGACTGAGCCACCTGTTCTTCTGTCATCTGGTTGAGACTTTCCCTTTGCTTATAGCACATGTCTAAGACTTCCCTTTGCTCACATCCTCTGCCCGAGCCACATGCTCTTCTGACCATCTAGACTGAGACTTCCCTTGCTCAATCTGCACTCAAGACTTCTTGCTCTCTCCCCTCAGATGAAAACTTCCCCACTTGTTCAATCAGACTAGCTGAATAAGACTTTCAGAGCTCAAGCACTTAAGCAATGGGACTTACGTGACTTAAGCATCTTGGCTCAAGACTTGTTGCTTGAATCCCAATGTGACGAGACTTTTTGCTATAACACATAGCAGGAGACTTAATCTAAACTACTAAAGGCTCAGCAGAATAGAGAACAAGGTGTACATGATGCAAGCATCAGAGGTACGGGAAATCACCATAACAAAGACCTAAAGCACTTAAGATTTCTCTGAAATTTAATGAGAAGAAATCTTAAGGCTTTTACAATTACAACCTAAAACAGAAAATTTGTATATTACATTAGAATTGATAATTTCTTGATCTTGCCACTCCTTCAATAGAAGAATCCTTGTTAAAATTAAAACTTGAATCTTCAGCCATATATATAGCCTTTGCAGAAACTAGCCGTTGAGAAATTGTCTTGAACAAGTGTCTTTGCCTTTACTCTATAATATAAGAGACGTTGATGATGGATGCACATCAGATTCTGAATCCAATGTGTAACACGTTTAACCTTTGAGTCTTTAAGAGGTTTTGTACTGATAGAGCCGTTGGGAGCAGATATCCATAGAACGTACCATCTTTTCTTGAGCCTTGCAATCTTGTAGACTCGAGCTGACAGGCTGATAAGACAATACAACTTGCTTTTAGTAGTACGGATAATCCACAGCTTTATCACCAATTCTGAATGGCACCAGATTCTGATACACGATTACCAAGTGTAGAAACTCGTCTGAATGTTGAGGCCTTCAGTTCAGAGTTTGCTTCAAACCACACTAGCAATTGTTCTTCAGACTCTGCCACCAGAAGCTAGCAATGAAGTAACTCCAAGTGTGTCTAAGTAAAACAGATTCTGATTATTTATGTACAAGAACAAGAACCTGCATAAATAAAACACACATCAAATAAACCATTGTTCTTTTAATACGTTTGTTATCATCAAAACTAAAAGAGAAAATGTCAAGAACAAATCTTGTTCTAACAACTATTTCCTTCAGCTTTTTCGTTAGACATCTATTGAGCTCATATGCTGCGGTGGCAACAGCTTCTCCCCATAAGGTGCGAGTAAGCTTCTTCTCCTTCAGTATGCTTCTTGTCTATCGAGCAAAGTATGATTTCTTCTCTCAGTAAAACCATTGTGTTAAGGAGTATAAGGAGCAGTAACCTCATGCTCAATTCCATTACAGAACTTTCTGAACTCAATGGAGTTATACTCACCTCTACCATCGGTTTTGAGAATCTTCAGAGTCAGACCACTCTGATTCTCAGCCTTCATTCTGAATTTCTTGAATTCATCAAACACCTCGTGTTTGAACTTTATAAGGGATACCCATGTCATCCTTGTGAATTCATCAACAAATAACACAAAGTATTTGTTCCCTCTAATCAATGCTATTGGAAATGGACCACACACATCATAATGCACTACTCTGAATGCATGCTTTGCTCTTGAATCTACTTCTGACGCAAATGGAAATCTTGGGTGCTTTCCTTCTATGCACACTTTGCATGACTTCTCATGCTTCTTAATTGTAGGAACTCCATGTACCAGCTTCTTCAAATTCAGATGTCCTAAGCTTCTGAAATTCAGATGACCAAATCTTTTGTGCCACAACTCACTTTCCTTCACAACACTTGTTGTACTAAGTCATTCAGAGTTTGCATTTATGACATTCACCTTGAATGTTCTATTCCTTCCCTGTTCTGACTCCATAATCAGCTTCTGATTGTAGACATACAGCTTCAACAGATTGTCCTTCGTGGTAACTGAAAAACCTTTCTCAATTAGTTGTCCTACACTCATCAGATTGCTTTTCATGCCAGGTACATACCACACATTCTGAATCAATGTTGTTTTCCCATTGTTCAGAACGACTCTGACATTTCCCATACCTTCAGCGTTGAGGTATTTATCATCAGCACATCTGATCTTTGTCCTCTTTTCAGAGTCAAAGTCAACTAGACATTTCTTATTTCCTGTAAGATGATTTGAGCAGCCGATGTCCATATACCACCAGTCTGTCAAATTCGTATCATCAGATTCAAAAGCCATCAGTAGCACAAATTCATCATCAGAATCTCTTCTGGCTACGTTTGCTTCTTCTGACTTCCTTTCCTTGTTTGACCAACAATCAGTAGCGAAGTGGCAAAACTTCTTACAACAGTATCACTTGATCTTCTTCTTGTAACACCTCTCTTTTCCCTTCTAAGCATTCTTCAGCCTATCAGAAGTTGAGGTTTCTGACTTCTGAACACCATAAGATTTTCTCCTGAAGCTACATTCAGAGCATGCTGCTCTACTTCTCTTTCAGAAGTTTTCTCAATCAGACACAACTCTTGTGCTTCTAGACTGCTTTCCAGCTCTTCAATTCTCACGGTGTCTAGATCCTTAGAATGTTCTATTGCTACCACAATATAATTAAACTGAGGAGTAAGGAATCTCAATATCTTTTCAATGATTACTTGTTCAGAAAGGGTTTCTCCACAAGCTTTCACCTCATTCGTGATCAGAATCACTCTGGAGATGTACTCAGATACCTTATCATTGTCCTTTATGTTGAGATTCTCATACTACTTTCATAGAGACTGAAGCTTCAGCTTCTTCATTGATGCGTCACCACCGTATACCTAACCAGTGTGTCCCACACAGCCTTCGCCGTCGTCGAATCAACGATTTTCTCAAACACATTCACATCCATACACTGATGGATGTAGAACAAAGCCTTTTGATTTTTCTTCCTCAGATCACGCTGGGCATTTCTCTGCACATCAGTTGCATTTTCTGGAAGTGCAACTGAAACGTAACCATCGTTGACGAGACCAAGAACATCTTGAGCGCCAAACAACACACGCATCTGAATCATCCAACGATTCTAATTCTTGCCATAGAACACTGGAAGTTTGGCGCTCTGACTACCATTTTCGTTCATCTTCAACCTTGAGCAAGTCACTCAGATCTCACCAAATACAGTGTTTTTCAATCCCACAGAATCGAAAAATGTGATTTTGTTACGATTCCGTTCAAGATTCAACACAAATTCAAGAAATGAAATCAATCACACAACGCCTCACCGTTTCACTCGTGGTTCCCGTATTTCCCCGTGGATCCGAACCGGAGCTCTAGATACCAATTGTTAGTGCACAAGATGATGAAAACAAAAGGAATGAGAGAATATTTATTGTTCTGCAATGACGGCTATAAAAGTTGTAAAAAAGATGATAGATAAATGACAACTACCTTTAATCTATTTATACACAAATACTAGAATCACATAAACAACATCTTAAAATAATAAAGTACCCTTCGATAAGAATGACATGAATTCGTGTCAAAGATTACGTAGTGGCTTCCTACATTTGTTATAAGAAAATCATGACTGCATAATATTTCATTCACTTTACAACCGCAAAAATATTGTCAATGTCATGTTGCTATCTCTAATAGCCCTCTTTCTTTTGATAGAATACATAATTAATTGGCTAAAATACAGTTTTGGTCCTCTTGTTTGTTAAAATTTACGGTTTTGATCCCTCCATTTTATTTTTTAACAGTTTTGGTCCCCCACCCCAATTTTGGCCCAAAAAAATGATGAACAGTAATTGGTCCGTACATGAAACAGTACATGTCCGTACATGAACAGTATACGTCCGTACATGAACAGTGCATGAACAGTGAGGGGTGGGGGATCAAAACTGTTAAAAAATAAAATGGGGGGACCAAAACCGTAAATTTTGACAAACAGGGGACCAAAACTGTATTTTAGCCTAATTAATTATATTGATTTATTACAAGAGCAGAAGGGCTAACGTCAGATCAGCTATTGACTTTTATATATGCATTTCTAGAACATAGTGTCATTTCTTTAGAAATTTTATTATTTTCATATTTGATTTTTCTCAAGAACTTTAGTTTTTCTAATAGCGAAATTATATCCAATGTTAAATAAAAAATTAAAATATCATTTTTAATTAAATTTAGCTTCATTAATGACTTACTATTTTACAAAATATGAATTGTGATTACCAATTTACCATGGAGTTCATGATTACCATTACATTTTTTTTTAAGATCATTACAGAAATATTAAATTTGTATACAACGTAGATCAGTTACTTGTTAATTAATAACTCACTAAATGGATTACTTTTCTGTTTCAATAATTAGGCAAAAGGGTTATTATTATTATTATTATTATAATTATAATAATAATAATAATAATAATAATAATAATTATTATTATTATTATTATGAGATTAATTGGAATATACTGTCAGTGTAAAACTACTTTACACTGACATCCAATTAAAATGAATCATTTTGACACATGAGAAGAGAAAAACATGAAAGAATTAGTTATTAAAATAGTTTAATTATAATTTATTTATTTTTACACATAATTCCATAATTATGTGTCAAAATGATTCATTTTAATTGGATGTCAGTGTAAAGTAGTTTTACACTGACAGTGTATTTCAATTAATCTCTATTATTATTATTATTATTATTATTATTATTATTATTATTATTATTATTATTTCATATTATTTATTGATATATTACAAAGTCAAATTCTTACACTGAACTAACATTTGACGAAAATATGCATTTGTGTTATGAAAATGATGAAGATTAAACATCCTAATAACTTGATTTGTGGAATAGAAAATTTTGACAATCAAATTCAAACAGCCTCAAATAATGATAATCTATCGACTAGTTCAATCGATAAAATCAAATATTAGAGAGAGAAACTCTCTCTTCTCTCTAACTTGCTAACCCTAGAGCACGCTTGTTCTACGGTGGAGAATAACAAAGAAGGAAATGAAGGGGAAGATTTGACAAAGGTCTCTTTCCATAAGTAGCTTGGTAAGAAGGAAATGTGGGATTCTGTGGAAAGGTATAAGGGAAGGAAGGTTAAGGAGTCTGCCACTATATTCTTTACCGAGTTTTTAGATAGGTTGAGAGCTAAAGACCTGTATTTGTTGTTCAAAGAATTTTGTGATGTGGATGAGGTCGTTATTCCGCCGAAGAGGGACAGAAGAGGGAAGAAGTACGAGTTCGTTCGATTCTTTGAGGTTAAGGATGTTAGAAGGATGGTTCTAAAACTTTATAACTTTTTTATTGAGGGGAGGAAATTGTCCGCAAATCTCCCAAGGTTTTCGAGAGCTACGGAGGGATTGTTTTCATCGGATAAGTTCTCTGAAAAGGTGGGTAGAGTTGGTGCAGATAATGTTGTTCGTAGAGAATTCAGGCCTTCTATAAAACTAGTGGTAGTATCTAGTACTATTGGTAATCAGAAGACACTATGCCAAAAAAGGCCTTTAGCAGCGCTTAAAAGCGCTGCCAAAGGTGGCACTGCTAAAGGTAAAGACAACGCTTTTTTTCCTTTAAAAAGCGCTGTCTTAGGTCCCCTTTAGGCAGCGCTTTTCCACTAAAAGCGTTGTCTTTTGTTCCCCTTTAGCCAGCGCTTTTTAAAGCGCTGCCTAATATGTATTACTTTCCAACTTTAGGTAGCGTTTTTTTTTGGAAAAAGCGCTGGTTTTCCCCCCTTAGGCAGCGCTTTTTAAAGCGCTTTCTTTAGTTCCACTTTTGGCAGCGTTTTTTTCCAGTAAAAGCGCTATCTTTTGTACACGTAAATTGTTCTAAAAATTATTTGTTTTGCATGCGTTTTTTTGTCAAAAGCGCTGCTAAAATTCCTTTTTTTAAGAAAACTTTTTTTAAAAAAACCTTATAATAGACCTGTATATTAACAAACCTGTATAACATAATTTTTTATCAAAACTTATCATAATTATATACTTCAATTCACAAGCATTTATTCAACATAGGCCTACATAATTATATACTTCAATCACCATATATAGGCCTTATATTTCATAATTATACACAAGACTTTATCAATTAACCATTCTAATATTCAACTTATGGTCGGCAACTTTCAAATTAATTAACCATTCTAATAACAACTATTCATACACCAAATAACCATTCTAATAACCATTCCACTTCCAAAATAAAATAACCATTCTAATAACCATATACAACAACTTCCAAAACTATACAAAGTATATACAACAACTTCCAACTTCCATACCTTATATGATTCTTTGCTCAATAAGGTATTGACACCAATCCTCCTTAATTTCTTCCAATTGTACTTTGGAGTAAGTAGCACACTTGAATTCATCAAAATACTACATAATATAACATAATATGCATGATTTAGTTAAAAGTAATTAATTATATCAAATATCCGATAAATATTAAAATAACTCATAAGTTATAAATCCATACCATGATTGGAATCTCTATTTGATCCTAATGAATGATTTCTTTCATAAACCTCAAAACGAAATAACCGCAATCTATACCATTTTTTTGACGAGGACACTACACAGTGAAAAAAAATAATAATATATATCAGGATATATAGTCTAAGTTGTTTTACCAAGTAGCATCACTATTATAAGCAAAATTGTGAAAATATACCTCCACTCTGATCCATGTAATGTTGGTTGACTTACTCTTTGATACTTGGGCTCCTCTTTGTGATCGAAATATTTGTATAGCTCTAACATAATATAAACGAATATTTAGAACAATCTCACTTAAATAAATTAATAAACAAATACACATGAATATTTAGAACAATTTCACTTACGTATCAATCGTCGTCTTCATATCCGGGTATTTATCTACATCACCATCTAACGAATCCACATAATACACAATTTCTCTTATCGGATTTATCACAACCAACAACCAGTGTCTACTGTAAAATAAAACAAAAGTATCGATATAGTAATTTTATACGCAACATCAAAAAATGAAAAATGATAATAAATGAAGTAAGAATGCAAATCTAACCCGTTGCCAGTATTATATGGTAAAAGATACAACTTTTCTGTATCTATGCTGGCCATAAATCTTTCGACTAAGTGAGATTGTACTGAAGTTGGATTCATCGCAATTAACGGTGCATTGATACAGTTGGCAGATAAGAAACCGAATCTTTCTGACAATTGATGCGGGCGCACCAATTTCTCATACAAGAACCTTAAATAAAAACATAATAAACATTAGATTATTCTTGAAATGAGTAAATAAATTGTTTAAATAATTAAAGAGATTTAATCGGAATACCTGATGTATGTGTGCATAACACCGATGCCTAATTCAGAATGATTAAAATTTGATCCAAATCCTCTTTAGAAATTGTTTCTGAATAGGAATAACCGAAAATACCTTCCTCCATAGGTACTGCACGAATACCTCCGTCCATCAAATTCGATGTTTCTACAAGAGTTTCAAGAGATGACCTAAATCGGGATACAATTGCTTTTTTTTCCCCCATCCTTGCAAGAGTCTTTTTTTTGGTTGGATGTGTTGCCTAATTCTGGATGTCTATTCTGACTTTCTATTATTTGCAACTCTTGGGCATGAATCTAAAAATCATATAAGTTAGTAAAACATTTGAATATAGAATTAACACTTCTAATGTGTATATATTGAAAAATTTGTGCTAAATTAATTTCATAATAAGCATATATAATTACCTCGGCAAGTTTCTGTTGACAATTGATACTACATTTGTCACTAGTATCATTAAACTCTGAACCACGCCTTTCTGACATATATTTTCCTTGTCCTTTTGTAATTCACGGACTTGAGCTCTTAATTCTTCCATGGCTTCCATTACTTGTTTATTGATAGGATTTTGGCTCTTTGAACGATTATAAAAGGATGATGGAGTAACCCAAAAACCCTTACCCCTCACACGACCGGAATAGCCAGGAACATTTAACACTCGAGTAAGTATGCTCCTGCAATCCTGGTCTTCACCTAGAGTCGCAGACTGAGACAGAGTCTCCTGGAATTCATATCCATGAATATCGAAAAATATTAGCGGGGATTAAAAAGCATAAATATTATATATATGTCAATAAGTGGGATATAAAACGCATAACGTTATACTTACACATTGCTCAAAAACTTGTTGAACATTTTCTGCAACAACTCCATCCTTGCCCACACGAGCAGCCTTCCACAAAACATGTTCCGGAACACATGTTTCTTCACTTTTCTCTTCTTCTAACTACACATTAAGACAAATAATAAAATCAATTATAACACATGGGAAAGAAACAAGTAAATCAAGGCATTTATATATACTTACTATTTTTTGCTGTAAGCGTGCATATCCCAAATGCCCCTTCCTGTATGGATACGCGGGTTTTGATGCTCTTTGGTGATTTACGCCACTCAACTCCTGGAATGCTTCGGTTCTTCTTTTGGCTACAAAAGTTGCCCATTCTTCAGGTGAAATCAATTCCACATACTTCACTGGACGTTCTGCTTCAATAAAATTTCGTTCGGCATCCCTAAGATACTAGTTTGATAGAAATGCTCGAAACCCTCTGTGTCTTTTTCCGGCTAATTGAATACAATACTTCTTTCGGTCATCACTAATATTAAAAGACCTCTACAAAAACAAATAACATAATTAGTAATTTAAAGACATAATCGGCAAAAAAAACAAATAACATCAATATGGTACCTGTATCTCACTCCATATCTTTTCTTTGGCGGGTTTCAACGATGCATCTCTCCAATTATCACAAGTAATTGGAATATACGAATGAACAAGTGTACCAATGTAACTTGTCAACATTGCTCCGTTAGGCTCAACAAGTTAGTTCGTATCATTCCAATAAACGTCATACTTTATTCCTTTATCTCTAGCACGAATGATGTTCTTCATGATAGTTACTCCTCGCGTAATATCTCCTTCCGCTTCATGAATTGTTTCATGTCCATCATTTTTTGAAGTATCATGTGAATTTTCCACTTTACTAGCCATTTCACCTGTAATTAAGAAAAACATCAATATAAAATGACACAATTATATTAAAAAACTTATAAAGCTAAACAAACTTAGAGGGATTAATTCAAAGTCATTTTAGACACAATTATAAACAATGGACCTGTGAGTGAAATCGATACAGATACGCAAACGGATAGGCAATCAAAAATCAAATCAAAAATCAACTAACAATACAACTAATATCATTTTCAATTAAATCAAAAATCAATCAACTAAATATCAAAAACTAATATCATTTTCAATTAAATCAAAAACTAATATAAAAAATCAACTAACAATACAACTAATATCATTTTAAATCAAATCAAATCAAATATCAACAACTAATCACATTTTCAATTAAACACTAACAAACTTCTACAAACCAAAAAATCAAAACCTAACATCAACAACTAATAATACAACATATTTATCTCACATAACTTCTACAAATCAAATTTATCTCACAACAAATTCCATTAATGGAGAGAAAACCAGAAAAAAGAGAGTAAAAACCTCAACAATGGTGGACGAAGGGAAGCCACAAACAAGGGAAAAGCCACGAACAGATGAAAAGTACGAACGAACGACGAACGGAGGAAACAAACGAACGACGAACGGAGTAATCAGATGGAGTTTCATTCGGTTGCTGCGAAAAAAGGAAGAAGATGAACAGTGTTGCGAGAGTTAGGGTGTTTGCAGATAGAAACAGTCATAAGAAAATAGAGGGATATCTGATTATGTTTTAATTTTAATATTTTAAAAGACCTAAGGCAGCGCTTTTAGAAAACGATTTCTTATGTTAATCCTTTAGCAGCGCTTTTGGGGTAAAAGCGCTTTCTTATGTGGGATTAATGAAAGGCCTTTAGCGGCGCTTTCCAAAAGCGCTGCCTAAAACGTGTTGTACGAAAGCCCTTTAGCAGCGCTTTTCAAAAGCGCTGCCTTATGTTACACCTTTAGCAGCGCTTTTCATAAAACGCTTACTAAAGTTCACCTGCCTTAGGGTTTTAGCAGTGCTTTTCAAAAGCGTTGTCTTATGTCCCCCATTTAGCAGCGCTTTTTTCTTTCGTTTTTTATTTTTGTTTTTAGCAAAACATGTAGCAGCGCTTCTTGCAGAAAGCGCCATCTTTGTTGCGCTGTAAAAACTCATTTTTGGCGTAGTGAGGGGAATAACTCATATGTTGATGTCATACTTCTTCCGGTGAGACTAAGTAGATTTCTTTCCCTTAAGAAAAAGGAGTCTCATCAGCTTGTTTTTGATGTCAGAAAGGAGGAAGTGAAGAGGTTTAAGAATGCGTATGTCGGGAAAGTTTTGTCTTCGGGTACGACGTACAACATGTATAGAAACTTTCAAATAGAGGGATATTTTACATTGAAAGTGACCCATTTGAAAGCAAATTTATGTCTTCTTGAAAAGAAGAAAGAAGGTGAGTTGGAGGATTTGTTGGAAGGGACTAAGGATTGATTAAGCCAGTAGTTTTCAGAGGTCAAGAGGTGAAACCTGATATAGTAGATCCGGAGAAACTTACGTGGTTGAGGTGTTACGGACCTAACCAATCCTTAACCCCTTCCAACAAAATATACTAAAAAAATATTTTAAAATTTAATATGTAAACTTTAGAATAATTCAATGACACTACTTAAATACCAATTTTATTAAATTTTTTAAGATTTTTATTTTTTTTTAATTTTGATTTATAAATATCACCTACTTACTTACATTAATAAATAAATAAGTAAATATTGTCATAAGAATCCATTTAACTCAAATAACACATAAAAGTTGAGTTGTTCTATACTCATCTTAATATTAAAATATATATATATATATATATATATATATATATATATATATATATATATATATATATATGGTTATCATAATGCACACCTATGTAGGTGTGCATTAACAACATACACCTTAGTGTATTTTTGTGTGGGGCTCACCAATTTTGGGTGGGACCCACATTAAAAAGATGAAGAAAAAAAAGAGATGTAGTGTATTTTTGTGTGAGACCCACCAATTTTAGATGTACGTTAGCATTTCCCATATATATATATATATATATATATATATATATGGGTTATGCTAATGCACACCCATGTAGGTGTGCATTAGCAACATACACCTTAGTGTATTTTTGTGTGGGACCCATCAATTTTAGATGGGACCCACATTAGAAAGATAAAGAAAAAAAAATAGAAAGAAAATAGATGTAGTGTATTTTTGTGTGGGACCTACCAATTTTGGGTGTATGTTAGCATTTCCATATATATATATATATATATATATATGTTCACTTTTAAATCACATTTTATGGAGAAAAATAACATATTTATTTTTTATTATATCTTGCTCAAATTCATGATAAGATTTTTAATTAAAAAACTTGATATGATAAATTTTAGAATTAATGTTGTCTCACATAAACTTGATATGAAACATTTATTTTATTTTATGTTTTATGCAACAAACAGACCATTAATGTTATTAGAGATACACCAATGTAAATATATATATCTAAATAAATAAGAAAACAAATAAAAAAAGAAAATAGAAAAACTAAGCGACCCAAACATTACAATGCGAACCACCCTTACCCTCTCTACGTCTATGAGGATTTATGCATCACTAAAAACTACTCTATTTATTTTTTATTTTAAGTCGTTTTGAAAAAAAAAAACTACATTATAAATTATTTTAGAATATTAATAAATTTTTAATATATTCTTTAACATTTATTATTCTCTTTTATATAAATGTTTTAAATTTATCTTTTGCATTAGAGACATTTTTGTAACCTTCATAATTTTTATTTAATAAAATAATAATTATATTTTTTAATACGTGTGAAAATTAAAAAACTATGATTTAAATTAAAAAACAGTGATATAGTCTAGAAATTATTTATATCTTTGATATAGTCCAGAAAATATTTAGGCTTAATTGTAATTTTGGTCTTTTATTTTTTATTTTTTTTGAGTTTTGATCCTCCAATTTTAAAATCCGAAATTTTTGTCCTTCTATTTTCATTTTTTGTGAGTTCCTTATTTTTATTTTTTTAAATTTTTAATTTCCTTACTAAATTAGTTCTAAATTGTAAAGGGGACTAAAATCCAAAACAAAATTTAAAATAGGGGACCAAAACTAAACAAAAATAAAAATGGAGAAATTAAAATTCTGAATTTTAAAATAAGGAGACTAAAACTCAAAAAAACTAAAAGGAAAAGGATAAAATTTCTGAATTTTAAAAGAAGAGATCAAAACTAAAATAAATAAAAATATAAACATTTATGTTATTTCCTTTGAATTGTTCAATCATTTTAATTCTCGTTAGGACTTGGCTAACATGACGTTTTAATGATTTAACTGACCAAAGACTAGTATTACAGCTAACTGGGATTATGATTAATCATCATATGACCAAATCTTTATATAAAAAATTCTAAATTAGTTACGTGTTTAATTTTGTTAGAGGAATTGTATTGTTATTGTGGTTTGACATTGTGACTTTATAGAATTATGATCGTAGAAATAAAAGGTACCCTGATGCAATCTTTGTTACTATAGCTTAACCGTTACTTATGTTAGTATAAAAATATTAATTTAATTAATCTGGTATTTATTATAGTAGTATAATTTATTTTTGACTAAGCACGTTTTAAGACCAATACTATGGTTTGATAAAATTGATGTAGTTTTAGTTGTTTTCCACAATTCTTGTGATAGAATTAAGTCATGAATGCATAATGATATTTCACCCTGTACACCCATTTACAACCAACTGGGGATTTGCCTTCAGGAAGATCCACAATGGTCCAAGTTTGGGTATCCTTAAGAGCTTGAATTTCAGAATCCATTGCCTTCCTCCAACAGTCATGTTTAGAGGCCTGAAGGTAGGTTTTAGGTTCTGTGGTGGAAGAGATGGAGCAACAGAAGGATTTATATGTTGGAGAACAGTTGGAATATGAAATAAAATCTGAAATAGGGTAAGGAGTAGTATGTTTGTCTACAGTTTGGTTATTTGAGGAGAAGGAAGTGAGAAGGTTGCAATGAAAATCCTTAAGATAATGGGGAGGTTGCTTAAGTCTAGTGGATTTTCTTGTAAATGGAGGAATTTGGGTGAGTGAAGTATTTGAAGGTATGGGGTTGTCTTGTGGTATGTGGGGGTCATGATCAATGATCATTGGGTTTTGGATAGGGTTTGAATTAGGACTGGTCAGGTTAGGGACATTGGGGGCTGCTGCTGTGTTAGGAGATTGGGACATATCATGGGTGGTTGGGGCAGATGTGGCAGAAGTGGCAGGGACTGGTGTGACAGGTACTTGAGGATAAGGAGGGGGGTCACAAACATAAGGGATGTGTAAAGGGTCATGTCCAGGGGCAGAATTTTGAGTAACTTGATTTTTGAAAGGAAAGTGAGTTTCATAAAAGACTACATGTCTTGAAAGAAACAATTCATGGGATTGTAAGTCATACAAAAGGTATCCCTTGATACCATCTTTGTAACCAAGAAACACAGCTTTTCTTGCCCTAGCATCAAATTTAGTTCTATGGTTTTGTAGGGTTGTGGCATAACAAAGACAACCAAACACTTTTAAATGAATGAGGACAGGGTATGTTTGAAAAAGGATTTCATAGGGAGATTTTGATTTGAGGAGAGGACTAGGAATTCTGTTTATTATGTGGACTGCATGTTGAATGCTGAATGTCCAAAGTGTTAAAGGGATGTTTGAATGAAAAGTAATGGCTCTAGCTACATTTAAGATGTGCTGATGTTTTCTTTCAACCACCCCATTTTGTTGGGGTGTTTCAACACATGATTTTTGATGAGTTATGCCCTTTGAAAGAAAAAAAGAGTTTAGAGTAAAGAATTCTGAGCCATTATCTGACCTAAAACATTTTAGAGTGGTTTTAAATTGATTTTCAATTAAGGCAACAAAGTTTATGATGCTTTGTTTGGCTTCAGATTTTGCCTTTAGGAAGATAACCCATGTGAATCTAGAAAAGTCATCTACAAGGGTCAAGAAATACCTATGGCCTAGAATAGAGTCAATGGCCAAAGGGCCCCATAAGTCAGCATGTAAGAGTTCAAAAGGAGCATGAGTATGAGTATTACTGTTAGGAAAAGGTAATTTCTTTAATTTTGCAAAATGGCATGAATCACAAGGATTCATGTTATTGGTACAAGGAATAAGAGGAAATTGCTTAGACATACAATGCATTCCAGTATTGGAAAGGTGTCCTAGTCTATTATGCCAAATTTCAAAGGAATTAGAAACTACAGAATTACAGGTGGAATGAACATCACTTGTATCAATCACATAAAGGCCTCTGTGCAATTTAGCTGTACCAATTAGTTTCTTCGAATGGTTCTGCAAAATGTTACACAGGGTTGAAGAGAAATTTAGAAAACAGTTATTTGTGGTAGTTAATCTTGTGACAGAAATCAAATTGACATGAAATTGAGGGATATAGAGCACATTGGAAAAAGTTAAGGTTGGAGAGATAACTATGTTTCCTGAAATGCTAGCAGTTATATGGGAACCATTAGGTAGGGCGACAGATACAGGAACAATGGATTGGTAAGAGTTAAAGGCATTTAGTTGGAAGGATATATGGTCAGTGGCCCCTGTATCAAGAATCCAGAGTTTAGGGTTCTTACCAGTGTAATTGAGGGAGTGAGAATTTGATACAGATGGAGAAGTGGTGATAGCATTGACAGCAGTGGTAGGTTGAGACTGTTGAAGCAAAGCGCGAAGACTCTGAAATTCCTCTTGAGTGAATCCAAAACTTGGTGTGGATGAACCTTCAGACGGAGCAATAGCTTGTGATGCATTATTGGCCTGAGCTGAAGAAGAAATTTGGCTGTTGGACTGAGGCTTGGTGCGTTGTCTATAGCCTGGGGGGTATCCGTGCTTCACAAAGCAAGTATCTACAGTGTGGTTCGTTCTTCCGCAGTGAGTACACACCCTGTTACCTCCTTTGGTTGAGGAATATGAGCCTTTGCCTTTGTTATATGATGTTCCCTTGCCATTGCCTTGAGTGTTGACATGAAGAGCGGTTGTGGAGACTTCAGGAGGATCAATAGGATTGCTAGAATTCATTTCTCGTTCTTGTTGGATAACCAAAGAGAAAGCCTTATCAATGTCTGGAAGGGGATGCATCATCATGATTTGTGACTTTGAGTGAGAAAAACGTTCATTCAACCCCTTCAAGAACCTAATTACATAGTCTTGCTCACGATAGGTTCTAGCAGATTGAACAGCATCACAAGAACACACTATAGAGCATTTGCAGCAAGGGAGAGGTCGATAGTTTTCGAGTTCATCCCAATAAACTTTCAATTGGGTAAAGTATTCAGAAACATCGAGGGTACCTTGGCGGAATGGATACAGATCTTCTTGGATATCTGAAATACGGAATATGTCACTTTGAGAAAACCTAATGCGAAGGTTCTTCCAAACACCTGCTGCAGTATCGATCCAAAGCACAGATTTCACAATAGATTCGGAAATCGACCGCTGAATCCAAGAAAGTACCATTGTATTGCAGCGAATCCATTGTGCATAGAGTGGATCAGAAGCTTGAGGTTTTGGGAACGTACCATCAACGAACTTTTCCTTGTTCTTGGAGATCAAAGCAATGTGCATTGATCTTGACCAGATGTGATAGTTTTTGTTATCCAGCGGCGGCGCCACAAGAATCAACGCCGGACTCTCGTTAGGATGAAGGTAATAAGGGTTTGCAGAGTTAGTCGCAAAATCGGAGAAGCTCTGGTGATCCATAAGGAACCGGTTGAATGAAAGAAAAAAGGAGAAACAAACGAAGTCGCCGGAATGTGAATCGGAGAAGAAGACTGGCGAAAAGGAAACCGGTGAAGAAAGGAAGAGGAACGGTGGTCACCAGAGCTCATTGAGCTCTGATACCATCTTGATGTTGAATGGATAACACAATGTAGAAGAAGATGGCACGTGTAATGTGTAAACTGATTTCATTATCCTTACTTTACCAATAAAATACAGCCAAGTATATATACATTGAACAAGGGTAAAAATGGAAATGAAAGAGTAAAAATCTAACTGCCTAACTGCCTATTGTAACAAAATAGAATTAGTTACATTTGATAATAACCTTACGTGCAAGCTGTGTATTTCATTCATTCTAGAATTGGAAGAAGCTGCCAATATCAAATTGCTAGTTCCAGAAATCCTTTCCTTTGTCAAAATACAGAATTAATTATTTTTATTTAGTGTATGTTTGGATTGGTTTTGGAAGATTTAAAATTAATTTTAGAGGAGTAGAATTGATATTGGGTAATTTTGAGGTGTTTGTTTTAGCAAAAGTAAAATTGATTTTACTTTTAGAATTGATTCTACTTGAAGCTAGAATTTGAAACTTCTATCTCTAGAATTGATTCTGAGTGATTTTTACACTAAAATTTATTGTTTAGCTCACTTTTACATAAATGTATTCAAATATAAATCAATTCTACTAAACTCAATTATGTTAAAATCAAATCTTTCAAATTTAATTTTAATAAAATCAATTCAGTTCACCGCCAATCCAAACACGCCTTTATTAGTACCAGCAGAAATGACTATGACATCAAGATCAGCTCTTTGACTTGTCTTGGAAATATACTAATTGTGATTTTAGAAATTATACTAAATCCGTGTCAAACTTAAAAACAACTCATTTTTATTGAATTTTAACTTTTTTATTTTAGTAAAAAAAAAAAGAGTTTGTTTTGGTCTATCATTTATTAAAAAGGAAATTAATAAAAAAAATGGGTTAATTATACGATTCCCCCCTGCCATTAGGGCGAGATTTGATTTTGCCCCCCTGAAGTTTTTTTTTTTGAAAGGCCCCTTATAAAATCAAAAATCAACTTTTACCACACCCTATCCCTTGTTTGGATGAATTTACCACACCATATCCCTTGTTTGGATGACTGGATATATGATAAATGTCTATGTGGCAGTCCAGTTGGATTTTTAATTTATTTTTCGTATAAATAATATTTATTTAAATTGTTATTTTAAAAATTAGAATATTTGGGCCAACATGAAACACATAAGCCCAGCTAGCAGCCCACTCACTTAACCTTGTTTTCAATTTATTATTAGACTTGTGTGTTTAGTATATAAACACTATTTCAATTGGAGGAGCTTATGATGTGGGACTTATTTACAAAGTTGGACAAAAGATACTGAAAGTAGAATCAACATTTTACAAAACTCCATTGCGCTACATGCTAGAATCCATTACACTGCAGGTGTCCATTACAGGAAAACAAGTCCTATATGCGCAACTTCCACACTAGCTATATATATTCCCAAATGTGATGTTTCTCTTCGTCATTCTTTTCTCTTCTTTTTCTCCGTTTCACCAATTCCCTGATTCTCTTACCAACAGCTTCAAGAAACTCTTTGGCATTTTCAATATCACAAAGAGCATTCAAGTATTTCAGCATTTTTGGATCCATATACCGCTTCATAGCGATCAAACATATTTTGTTAGAGTGTAGCCACTTCTCATGCTTTAACTTGTCAGCATGAGTCTTTGTATAAAATGAAAAATTATTGATATCATAACCAGACCAAGTTATGACATCAAAGTTAGGCTCCCTTGATAGCCATTTTAATGTAACAGAAGCTGAATTGTCATTTAAAATGGTTTCTTTGTACCACTTTAAAAAAGTCTTGTTATGCTCATTCATCAACCATTTTTCATTCACTCTAAACTTTTTTCCCTTCACAATGACTTTATGAGCAGAAAGGTAAGGCTGAACCTCGTCAGTGTTATTCAATATATACAATTGTGCTTTAAGTACTTCTGCATGCCCCATGCTCTTAAGTTTTAAACCTCGTGTGCCCTTACCTGCACATCTTCCTTCAAGACGATATTTAGGAATTCCTATTGTTTCCGCTTCAGACATATAGTCAGAACAAAATTCAATAGCCTCTTCTGCGATATACCTTTCAACAATAGATGCTTCGGGACGACGAAAATTCTTCACATACCCTTTTAAAATCTTCATGTATCGTTCAACTGGATACATCCACCTCAAATAAACAAGACCACACAACCTAATCTCCCTCACTAAATGAACAATTAAGTGAACCATTATGTCAAAGAAAGAAGGAGGAAAATACATCTCTAGTTGGCACAAGATAATTGCAGCCTCATTTTCCTACTCATCTAATTTATTAGGATCAATGACTTTGCTGCAAATAGCATTGAAGAATAAGGATAACCTAGTTAAGACATCTCTAACTTTTTTAGGCAATATTCCACGAATTGCCACTGGTAGGAATTATTGCATCAATATGTGACAATCATGAGACTTCAATCCAACTAATTTCAAATCTTTCATTGAGACAAGACTCTTGACATTTGAAGAGTAGCTTTGTGGAACTTTTATGCCGTGTAGACATTCACAAAAGCTTCTTCTCTCATTTTTTGACAAAGTATGACATGCCGGAGGCAGATATGTTCGCTTACCTACTGACTGTGGAGCTAACGGTTGTCTTATACCCATCTCAACCATATCCAGACGAGCATTCAAACCATCCTTTATTTTGCCCTGAATGTTGAGAAGTGTTCCTATTACACTATCACACACATTTTTTTCAACATGCATTACATCGATACAATGTCTAACATCTAGACTAGACCAATAAGGAAGATTAAAGAAAATAGACCTCTTCTTCCATATGTTTTTCTTAGTGGTTTGGTTTTGGTCCTTTCCAAATATCACACTGACATCTTTCAATTTTTCATAAACTTGCTCTCCAGTTAAGGCTTTTGGAGCAATTTCATTTTCCGGGTCTCCATTAAATGCTTTTCTCAACCCACGATATGGGTGAAATCGTTTGAGAAATTTACGATGCCCAAGGTAAACCGTCTTCCTTCCATTTTTCAATTGTTGGAAGCAAGTGTGTTCTTCACATATGGGACATGCTTTATGCCCCTTCATGCTATAGCCACACAAGTTCCCATATGCAGGAAAATCATTAATGGTGCAAAATAACATCGCACGCAACTTAAAATAATTACAAGAATGGGCATCAAACACATCAACACCTTCCTCCCAAAGCACTTTCAAGTCTTCGATCAATGGACTAAGATAAACATCTATGTCATTTCCCGGTTGCTTTGGACCCGAAATCATCATAGATAATATAATATATTTGCGTTTCATGCAAATTGAAGGAGGTAAATTGTAGATCATTAAGAGAACATGCCATGAACTATGGTTACTACTTAAGTTCCCATATGGGTTCATTCCATCTGTAGCAAGTCCAAGCCTAAGGTTTCTTGGCTCATTCCCGAATTCCGGATACAAAGTGTCAATTTTCTTCCATTGTAATGAATCGGCCGGATGACGAATGTACCCGTCACATTTCCTCTCATCTGCATGCCATCTAATATTCTTTGCATCATTTACATTATTGAACAACCGTTTGAGCCTTGGAATTATTGGAAGATACCACAACACTTTCGTAGGAGGACGTTGTATGCTTTCATCAGAATTGTAATCATTGTCCTTCTCTTTGTAGCGTGATAGTCCACACCTAGGGCACCTCTTCAACTCTTCAAACTCATTTCGATATAATATACAATCATTAGGGCATGCATGTATTTTCTTATACTCCATACCCATCGGACATAATATCTTCTTTGCCTCGTAGTTACGATTGGGTAATGTGTTACCTTCTGGGAGCATTTCCTTCAACAACTCAAGTAATTAAGTGAAGCTTTTATCTGTCCATCCATTTCTCGCCTTCAAGTTGAACAATCTTAACACCGCAGACAATCGTGTGAAGTTAGTGCACCCCGGATACAAAGTCTCTTCTCTATCTTTACACAAATTATCATACATATGTGCTTGTTGGAAAGACTCTGGACCTATATCACGAATCATATCATCTAGCCGATCGTTCATATCTACATTGACTTCATTTGTACTCGATTCACTTGGCATGTTTACCGACTCGCCATGCCATATCCATTTGGTATAATTTTGGTTAATCCCGTGACAAATAAGATGACTTTTTATCAACTCAAAATGTAACGAGGGAATATTCAAACATTTAACACAAGGACAATAAAATTTTCCGTTATTATCAGGAAGTTTTTCTGAAGCAAATTTAATAAACTCATCCACTCCTTTATTATACTCTTCACTCAAACGGTTAGAATTCATCCAACTACGATCCATAACTACTTCTGGAAAAAAAAAATACATACACAAATAGTAAGTTATGGTGCTTAATTAGTCTATTATAATTAACAAAAAAAAAAATATTATATACTTTCACAAAACAGAGAAAAACTCACGAAAAATATAGCATGTAACAATTAATAAACTAGAAGACGGACTAGTAAATAATAGAAAAAGACAAATCATCCTCACAAATAGTTCTCAAACATTGTAATCATTGAAAGTTGCTTTAGAAAATGAGCTTCTAACAAATATCTCAAATTTAAGAATTGGGATCAGAAGTTTTATCCAATATTTAATTCAAAGGATAGAAAAACTTGTCTTTCAATTTTAGGAAAAATTAAGAAAGGAAGAAATGATTCCGAAGCTCAAAGAGGGTAATCTAGCTCCTATAAGATGAAGAAAAGTCAAGAATGCTTAAAGAATCAACACCAAATATTACGTGAATAAGTGATTAAAGGATCAACACCAAATATTTTTTTAAAAGAACTATCATAGTAAATAAATAATCATATGAAGATTCAACATCCTAAATTTTTTTTGAAGAATAAATATATAAGAATTATTTAAAGATTCATCATATCAAATACTTCCGAAAATAGAATAATCAATGGGAAAAACCTTAAATAAAAACTCATGAAAATGTATGCAAAGACGTATTTAAAGATATACGCAATAGCAAGTTCGAAAGGTATAACGAGTTTGAATCAAAATGAGAAAGTTATGCTGATGATCTTAGCATTAATTAAAACAAGTTTTAGCGGTGGATTCAAACATAAAAAATTTTGAGTTTATTTGTTTTGTTAATGAATAGTTTTGTTGTGATATGTGAAACATATTTATGATTTATGAATTAGTAGTGGCAGAAGTGCAAGTCATGAAATAGAGTTGAATATGTTTTGGCTCTAGCGCTGCTGCAGGATTTATAAAAGTTTCAATAGTGAAATTGTCATTTTTAGAGAAGCTTATAAGAGAAGAATTGTTATATTTTTTTATTCATTGTTAAAAATATGCGGAGGTTTTTAACCTCAATAAATAAAATCCCTAAACAAAGGAATCTTAAATATACTGAAAATAGGAATACCTGTAATCTATCTCATCTAGTTCAAAACGTAGTTTTAATGATATCAACAAATGATATCAACAAAAGGCTTACAAGGACAATTCAGACTTAATTCTACTCCAGGAAAACACAAATCACATTTCGCCAAAGATAAGATCATTAATAAATCCAATAACTTTTATTTAGTAGTGAGTTCAATACTACTGGAATGTTCAAAGTTGACTAGTAGTCTTTTCGAGATTGTTCCAACGATAAGATATCAGTGAAGAATTTGGACGTGGTTAAAGTCATCACAAAAAAATTAGACCTTGACACCAAACAAGGTAATATGTTATACATTGATCTTAATTCTAATTATGCAGTAAGATAATGCTTTTAATTTGATGATTAATAATGCTAATTTATAAAATTATACTTTTGTGTTCAGTTGCAGAGTCCAAGAAGGCAGTGTTGTGATGTGTTACAATCTAACTCTGGTCAAGTAATGGAAATTGCAATAAGAGAATGCAAATATGAAGAATTGATTCACATGCATTGAATAAATCTATGTACTAAATTTCAATATGGATAAGCATATTATTGTAGAAGTTATTCCAAGTTTTAGATATGGTAGAAATAAATAGAAGTCACTACTACAAAATGTATTGAAGTTATAATAACACAGTAACTAACTACTAGTCTACTACTGATTTTCAACTTTGAACATTTCAGTAGTATTGAAGTCACTACTAAATAGAAGTCACTACTAGTCTACTACTGATTTCCAGTAACACCTTTCATTAATAACACACCTTTCATTAATAACACAGTAACTAACTACTAGTCTACTACTGATTTTCAACTTTGAACATTTCAAGTTGCAACATACATTACATGGCACTATTCAAAACATATGATAGAATCTGAAGCTCACCTGTCTAAAGTCGTGCAGATTTCTCGACGGTAGATTTCTCCAATGCCTCCAAAACCCTAAAATTGAAAACAATATCATTTAACATACAATATTTGTTAACTTTCAAATTACTAATTTGGGAAGCAGGATATCGTAGTATATAATGATAAATAATGTCTTAAATCCAATAAGAATATGATGACATCGAAACGTGTTACTGTCATAAAAATAAACAAAAGAGACAACAGAGCATGTGATAGAACAACACCTTTAGATCTGGCGTGGATAACACAAAGGACAACATATAGTTTACTAAGGCAGAAATCAAGATTGAAGTTGATTAAGGACAGGGACTCTAACTCGAGTTTCTTTCACCATGTTCTGAAATTTAGAAGACTAAATCAAATCACAACTCTAAAAAACGACGGAGGGTGGATTAAAGGTGTGGATAACATAAAGTCAGAAGTTCACTCATTATACTCTAACTTTTATGGAGAGATGAATCAAAGTAGGCCTTTTATGATCCGGACAGATATCCAATGGATATCAGAATGTGACAATCAATTCCTTACTGCATTATTTTCAGACGAAGAGATTAAAGAAGTTGTGTACAGTTGTGACGGCAATAAAAACACGGGCCCAGACGGTTTCAAAGAAGAAACACCACTAAAGTCTGAATGACTACAAACCAATATGCCTTATTGGTTGCTTATATAAATTCAAAGCTGACTGTGAAAAAGCATAAGACACTGTGACTGTGAGTTGGGGATTTCTTGATCACATGATGATTAGAATGGATTTTTGTCTTATTTAGTCCATATTCAATAGTACTATGTCCATTCTAAGAAACAGAAGTCCTTAAGCTTGTGTAGTCTATAAGACGCGCATTAAAGACCACTTTTAGTTAACAACTAAAGTGAATCTTGTGAAGAACTGTCCCTATCTTCATGCATGAATAACACAAACTATCTTCACAAGAAAAACTAATAAAAACTGTGTCACTCAATTCTCAAACTCTATAAACTTCAACTACAAAGCTTCACCATTTTCATCCTCTACCAAAATTCAACAACATGGAAAAACAAAAACAAAAACTCATTCTCATTCTTATTTTTTCACTACTATGTTCAAATGCAAACACCCTTTCACTCTCAAGAGACTATGAAATTCTTCTTCATGTCAAAAACACACAAATCAACGACCAAAACAAAAGTCTCAAAGGCTGGCTTCCAAACACCCAACACTATCCTTGTAACTGGACAGGAATAACCTAAATTCTTCTTCATGTTGGAGGCTTTTAAAAATCCAACTTATCTCTAAATTGTGGACCATCTTCTCTTAAAAATCCCAGAAATATAAAACTAAACCTAAATAAACGTTCAAAAAACCAAAAAATGAACAAACCTTGAAAAATCTGAACAGAGGCAGGGACTCTCAATGTCGATAGAAACTCTCAATGTCGATAGAATCTTCAATTAACCTGTCGAGAATCTTCAATTAACCTGTCGAGAATCAACAAAAGACGAAAATCAAACGACGATAAAGAAGATGAAAATCAAACGACGATAAAGAAGATGAAGATGAGTAGTAATGATATTGGAAAGCTTCATCGTTGCAAATGGAAGAGGGTTTCTCTCCGCCGCCAGAGAGAGAGAAAAGGAAAAGGGTTTTGAGTTGATGTGAGAAGAGAGTGAACAGTGTTCGCAGAGAAGAGAGGGAACCGTGCGTTTTCGCGGAAAAGGAAAAGGAAAAGCGCGCTTTGTATGTTTATTTTTTTTAATTATCAAAAATTCTTTTTAAATCAGGTTAACTAATCTAAATTATATTCACTAAAATATGGTAAACAGGAATCCTAGTTTTTCAACTTTTTAAATCAAGTGGAAAGCATATGATTTAAAATGTCTAATTTAAAAAGTGGTTTTTGTACTAGTGGTATCATTCTTCTGGGCATATTTCTTCAAGTGTCCTTCCTTGATGAGGATTTCAATTGCATCCTTGAGATGGATGCAGTCTTCTGTGACATGCCCGTGGCTCCGGTGGAACCTGCAGTACTTTGACTTATCAGTGTTTGACTTGGGAGTAGTCGGCTTCGGAAAACGGACGCCTCCTTTCAGGAATTCCGAGTTCTGGCACTCGGAGAGGATTCGCGCGCGGGGAGCGTTGAGCGGGGTGTATTCCGTGAACCGGCCAGCTGGTCCGCGCGGTTCACGAGGATCATGGGGGCGATTTTCTTTCTTTTTCTCTCCTCCTGGGCGATTTTCTTTCTTTCTTTTTCCTCCTCGTCGGGGAGGAGAGTCTTCATCTTTGTGGCCGGGGGGGCCTTCCTTGCGTCTCGACTCAAGGGCGATCTGCGCTGCCTCTAACTCCTCGAGCTCGATGTACGACTGAGCTCGTTGGAGGAGGTCCTCCAGACGGTGGGGTCTGCGGAGGCCCACGGACTTGGCAAAATCAGATCCAAAACGTAGTCCATGGATGATCAAATACTTCTTCATGTCGTCGGTCGTATGGACCTTGACAGTTTCTCTGTTGAATCTCTCAATGTAGTTCCTGAGAGATTCGTTCTTCCCCTGGAAGATGCTCTCTAGGGCAGCCTCGGTCTTTGGGTGTCGACGAGACGCAGTAAAGTGTTTGGTGAAGCGTTGTTTTAGTTGCTTCTAGGATGTGATCGACCCGGATGCCAGACCCTTGTACCATGTCATGGCGCCCTTCCGCAAGGTGGTGGGGAAAAGCCTGCACTTAATGGCTCCCTTGACGTTTCTGAAGTCGAGCATGGCTTCGAAACTTTTGACGTGATCGTCGGGGTCGGCCAGACCGTCGTAGGTCCCCAGTGGCGGGGGTTTCTCCATGCCCGCAGGAATTAGGGCGTTCATGATCTCCCACGACAGAGGGGTCCTCTGGTCGTCGTCGTCGCTTCCAGCCGGGGATCTCAAAGGGGACCGGTGATGCCGTGGCGGGGAATTCCTCGAACGGTTCCTCGGTCTCTCCTCGTGGGTTTTGGACTTCTTGGTAGTTGCAGAGGGCATGGGTTCCTTCCGAGGTAGGGAGCGATGACGCTTATGGGAGATCGCCGGTTGGGGGCGTTCAAGGCGTGGACGACGGCCCTCGCGCACCGGCGAGGGGGTTCGAGATTCTTCGGATGGAGTCCTTCACGGGGAAGGGGAGCGGCGAGGCGAGGGTGGACGACGATGTCTTCGCGGGGAAGATCGTCATGTCCGCCCTTGCTCTAGTGCTTCAATTCTGGTATTCTGGTGTGCTATCAGCTGATTGGTCTGATTGATCAAGGCAAATAGGGCCACGGTGCTCGCGTCTGCATTGGGCAGAGGAGCAACTGGCTGAAAGACGGCTTGTTGGTCGTCCTGCTGGGCAGCGTCTTGGGAGTCTGGGGAGGCGCTCTGCCCGTCTCTCACGTCGCCTTCTTCGACGTGGAGGGCAACAGCGTCTTCGCGGTGGTTCCCGTTCTCGAGTTGCGTGAGGACGGTGTCCAGAGCTTTGTTAGCAGACGGGTTGTTGGCCATGCTGGTGATGAACGAGAGGATTGCTTTGGTTTATCGAAGGAAAAACGGGGAAGCAAGTGTTCCCAAAGACGGCACCACTGATCGTACCTGGATCAGACAATATTTGGTGGCCAACAACGTCTTGTGGACTTCAGCTCCAGTGAGGTAGAAAGACGGCCGGGGGGGGGGTGTACCTGCAAGGTACTCCGACGCTCAAGTAAGGCAAAGGTCAAGTAAAAGCAAGTACAAGGTTAGAGTGTAAAGAATGTGTAACCTGACCCTCTCAAGTGAGAGGGTATTTATAGAGAGCCCCCAGTGCGGGGCCAACGGTTACTTGCACTGGGCTGGATTGCCAGGCCCAATCCAAGTAACTACCAGGGCTTACGTGGCGTAGGGAAGACCAGCACGTGGTCTTCGCCCTGGGGTAATCGTTCCTAAATCTCCGGAATTAGGGCAGACCAATTCCATCGAGAGTGGGTGGTTACATGAGAACGTGTCCTCGCGGGGAGGAGTCTTCTGTGTCGGGGAGAGACGTGTCCTCGCGGGGGAGGAACTTATGTGCAGGAGGAGAAGACTCCTCGGGGGAGGAGAACCTGAGTGTCGGGGAGGAGCGAGCCCGGGGAGGCTTAGCACCCTGCCCGACGCTCTATACCGTGCATGTGTCCGACAATGTTGAGATGGGCGTATGCCCGACATAGGTTGTGCTAAGAGGCCCTTGTTGGGCCATCCCGGGACGTGTGGGTTGGGTCTGCTCGATTGAGGGGCAGACCTCGGCCCAGTCCAGAATAAGTATCAAAAATTCATCCCTTACAAAAAGGAAATTAGATATTCATAATTTCAAGTAGAGAATTTAATAGAAAGAAGAATTACACATAAAAAAGAAATTAGTTATTCAAAATTTAAGTCGAGAAATTCCAACACTAGTAGTACACTAGACAACAATTCCCCAATATTTTTCTAACTCCATTCTTTCAAAATTGACTATATAATGATCAAAACCGAATGCTCTTACAATTGAATGCATATGGATATTTATAGAAAAAATTGAGATCTCTTAAAAATGAATTGTACTCCTCTTTGTGTGTGTGTGTGTGTGTGTGTGTCGTATTTTGGCGTTTTGGCTTATGTGTCACTTTGCAAGTTGCAAAACGTACCACACTATATTATCGCGCATGTCGATTTATGATAGTTACAATCACTATAGAAAATTAGGATTTTGCGACACATAGGACATAAGGTTCCATGATAACCACCTTCCTTCTCTAATCGCGATGGTTGCTAAGGCGGTTTTGGACAACATATTTATTGGCATTTTTAGTAAACCATTGTAATATCGCAAACTGTAAGCGCCTAATGCTTATTTATTTTTTTGAAAGTTATTTAATCACGGTTGATATAAACAACTGTGGTGATAAAGTGAGTGGTACAAGGTTCGAATCTTGGCAACAACATTTTTTCTATTTTTCCTATTACAAAAAGCGTGTGTCACTTAATTTCATAAATAAATAAAAAAATTGAAAATTATTTAATCACGATTTTAATATTCAACCGTTGTAATATGATTTGTACAACCTTTGCTCTTCCCAAAAGAGAAAAATGTTCTTCCCAAACGAGAGAAACGACTATAATGATGATTAAAATTTTTCTTCATTTCTCAAGACGTTCACAAGTCATTCAAGAATATCAACCATTAGAAGTAATCATTGCAAGGATTAAATCATCAGATGTTTCATCTTAAACCTCTTATATAAATGCACAGTTTTATAAAATGAATTTTCACTTCTTCAAACTATTCTTCTTAAATTCCTATAGAAACATGAGTTCTCCATCTGAGAATGCTAACAAAAATATGTCAACTGAAGTCACCGTAGTCCAACAACATCAGCAGTCAACTGAGGAGGTCTAGCCATCTGGATCGACTGCTGTCAGAGATACACTGAGGGTGAAGAAGACCAAAAAGAAGAAGAAGAAGCTGAAGAGGAAGAAGAAAAAGGTGTCGAAGAAGATTTTTTACTATGATTCTAATGAGGGTAGTTACGAGCGAGTCATATACTATGAAGTTTCCTTTAGTGCTAGGGGATATTATTCCGATATTGACAAAATTATGTAATATATACTCTTCCCTTTTGGGCCTCTTAATGAACATATTTATTAGTATTGTTTTATATACTCCTGCCTTTATATACTCTTTCCTCTTTACAAAAAAAAAATAGTATAAGCCGGCAAAAATAACAACAACAATAACAACAATAATGAAGAATAACAATAACAATAATTAATAACTCTCACCATTGCGTTTATAAATAAATAAAAAATTGAAAGTTATTTAACCACAGTTTTACAATACAACCGTTGTAAATTTTGAAAATTGCATCACAGTTTTTCTTTCTAACCGTGATGAAAAGTGATATTTTTTAGTATATAAGCGAAAGTATCTATCGTTCAGTACATAACAGTCATTTCTCTAAAAAGAAAACCCTAACATATTTCACTCTTCTCTCTCATAACATAACCCTAACATCCATGTCACTCTATAAACATACTTCAACCTTCAGATTCCTCTTTAGATTCGTCTTCACCAATCGCTAACTTGAGGCTTGTTCATTAAACTTATGATTCGATTTCACTTACATTTCTTGTTAAAAATGGGTTCTCTTTTTTTCCTTTGGTGAATGTTCTTCTTTTTTTCAGATTCGTCTTCACCACCTTAACAAAGCGCATACTTTGGCTATGATACATATGGTTTGTGTAGCTATGAAGAAAAATACAAGAAGTATGAAGCTATTGTGTAAACTTCATTCACCTTGTACTTCTTCTTTATAGCTTCATAAACTAGATGAACTTCATAATTTGTTCCAGATCCACGATTAGTTTAAAAAAAAGCGTGTTCTTAAAACATTACATAATATCTTGTGTTGTTGTATGTTGTTGTATGTTATTGTTGTTGATTAATGTTCTCAGAACTTCATAATTTGTTGTTGTTTTTGTTTATTATATCTTGCGCTCTTGAACCTTATCTTTTTATTTTGTTGTATGTTGTTGTGTTGTCGATAAATGTTGTTGTATGTTGCTATTGTTGATTAATGTTTTCAGAACAAGAAAAAAACATTGATAAATATTTTGTTCTTGTTGATAAATGTTGTTGTATGTTGTTGCTGTCGATTAATGTTTTCAGAACAAGAACAAAACATTGCTAAGTCACAAGAAAGAAGCTTCTTGTAACTTAACAATGTTTTATTCTTTAAATTCTTATATTCTATGTAGATGAAGTTGAGTTTATTATATGCTATGTAGATTGTTTGTTTCACTAACCCTTCACTAGGTTACAAAAGCATCAGTCAATCCAGCTTTTGGCACCTTATTAACTATTCTTTTTTGAGAGAAAAGTTCTGAGAGAACTCATCCATAAGGAATGAAGAAAGATATTTCCTCCCGAGAGGTCATGATCCTTGACTTCATGAATTTGAAGATGGTGAGAAGTAGGCTAACTTTAACCCTTGTTAGGAGGAAGTACAGGAGATGCCTATCTTTAAAAGTGATCACGTCTAGATCCTTTTCTCTTGGCCGAAAATTTGACATAAACAGTTGATGCCAGATTTTTGCCATGTGAGAGAGAGAGAGAGAGATGAAGCACTTCCAGGCTTTTCAAGCTTGGCAAAGTTGTACTTAGGAATGATGGAGAGGAGGGGATTGTCGCTCCAAACTATTTGACACAAACACCATTATCTTCACACTTTATTGCTTTAGAAATAAGTGATAGAGTAATGTCGATTGGGAACCCAAAGACATCATAATGGATTTCAAGAGCATCCTGGCCAATTTGCTTAATGGATGCATTTACCCAAAATTCTTTGACAAGAATAATGTAAATAGGTCCATGGAGCATGTCAAAGTAGTTGTCCAATCATTGAGAAGAGATAGTTCCTTGAAGACCAAACCATTTATCCTTTGTTTATTCAAAAGCAACAAACTTTTCATTTATAGTAAACAATAGGTTTTCGTCACCAATGACATTTCTAGAAGCCATTTCTAGTTAGGGTTGAGATGAAGGAGAAAAAAATTCAGATATGGTTTTGAAAAGACATAAGATATTATGAGGAGTGAGAAGTGGATAGGGTATTTAAATAGAGTGAGAAGGGAAATATAAAATACTTTGAACGAATTAGGGATTAGAGTTGAAAAGAATGAGAATTCAACGTCACCTAGAAAACCTTCAGTAATAACTTCTACAATAAGGCACGTTAAATGACACGCTTGGTAGAGGAAATCATTACTATACTAGAAAGGGGGAAGAATTAATGACATAGGGGGCGTCAAAACATGATTTTTATTTTACCCAAAAAAATAACTCACAAGGGTCAATCAAGCGTTTTTGACAACTGAAGGATATAATTGGACAACTGTCACACTTCTTAGCCACAAACAAAAAGCACTTTATTTTAACCATTAATATAGTTCAGAGTGCAGAAGACAGAAAGTCCCAGAGGGATTCTGACGTAGGACCTTCCGACCCCAGAAAACCTTTTAACTTCAGAGAGCTAATTGGTTCAGAGTCACGATTTCCCAGAATCACATTTTAACTATCCAAAGGCTACACATATTGAGATTTATCATTTAATCTAAACAATTTTCCATTTTTAAATTCTTCAAAATAAAAACAAATATATCTTCAGCAAGGGGTTTTAAAAAGGTATCAACCCATTGATGGTTTGTATCAATAAATTTTAAGTCTAAAATTCCTTGAACATAGTCTCTAATAAAGTGATGTTTTATCTCAATGTGCTTAGCGCTATAATATAAAATGGGATTCTTAGACAAGCAAATATCAAAAGTATTATCACATAATTTAGGAATTTTACTCTCTTTTAGTTGATAATCTTCTAGTTGACTCTTCATCCATAGAATTTACGTGCTACAACCAACTGGTACAATGTACTTAGCTTCTGCCGTTGATGGTGTAATGGTAGATTATCTTTTACTAGACAACGAGATTAGATAGTCACCCAGAAACTGACAGCTTCAACTGGTGCTTTTTCTTTCAAGTCTGTCTCCAGCATAATCAACATCACAATAACCTACTAACATGTAATATTCTGATTTCTTATATAATAAGCTAAGGTAAGTAGTACCTTTCAAATATCTAAAGATTCTCTTAACAACGATTAAGTGGGATTCTCTCGGATCTAGTTGGAATCTGACGCACAAACATA
Source organism: Lathyrus tuberosus (assembly GCA_022829125.1). NCBI lineage: Eukaryota > Viridiplantae > Streptophyta > Magnoliopsida > Fabales > Fabaceae > Lathyrus > Lathyrus tuberosus. Next base: position 699,691 of record JALAZF010000716.1, on the reverse strand, counting down.
CACTAAATAAGATATCACATATAGATGCAGTTAAGTATATGAGAGACCCAATCATACCCATGTATACCTTTTGTTCTACCTTTTTACTTTCCCCATCCTTCCCTAGAGTGTAAGTTGGATGCATTGAAGTCTTGGATGGTTTGCTATTAGTCATGTCAAACTACTTCAGAAGCTCTTTTGTATACTTGCTCTAGTGAATATAAGTTTCTTCTGGACCATGATTGATTTGTATTCCCAGAAAGTATTTTAATTCTCCCATCATGCTCATTTCATATTCTACCTGCATAGCCGTAGAGAAATCTTGGCAGAGAATAACATTAGCGGAACTGAATATAATGTTATCAACATAAATTTGGACTATTAAAATATCATTTTTGTATGATTTACATAACAAAGTTGTGTCAACCTTGATTCCCTTTTTGTTGTACATAACTCACTAGGCTACAAATCTTTCAAGATCTTCGAGATCAACAGTATGGCGGTTAATCTAATGTGATCTAAACAAATATTTTTGAATAAAATTTAATTAATTGATTCAACAATCTAAATATCATATTTCTAAAATAATCATTAGAAATAAATTTTTAGCATACTAGATCTAATACAAACATAAGCTTAAATATTAAATCTCTATAAACAATAAAGCTTATCACATGAAAACTAGAAAGAAAGAAAAAACATAAGAACATGCACAATGTATGCATAAATTAAAAGAAAGAAGGATAAATATGTTAGGAAAATAACAAAAAAAAAAACAAATTTATACGCATGCAGAAGCATACCCATAAAAAAGAAAAAGAAGCAAATAATTCCAACAAAACTCATAAAATCATACTTTAACTTGTAATTTTTACAAGGACAAAATTACAAACCCTCCCATACAATTGCAAATTTTAAGGAGAAAATTGCAAACCCTACAAATTACAATATTTGAACAAAAAAAATTGTAAACCCTCTCTCAATTACACTTTTTGGACGGAAAAATTGCAAACTCTCTCTCAATTACAATTTTTGGACGGAAAAATTACAAACCCTCTCTCAATTGCAATTTTTGGACGGAAAAATTGCAAACCCTCTCTCAATTGCAATTTTTGGACGGAAAAATTGCAAACCCTCGCAACAAACTATTTTTGAACGGAAAAATAGAAAATCCTCTCAACAAACTATTTTTAACGGAAAAATAGGAAACCCTCTCTAAACACACAACTACCCAAATCCCCAAAACCTCAAAAGACTACATTTTGTTATTGTGTAAAAAACTGAAACTAACTATCTCTATTTAATTTAATACTCAAATTCTATTTTTTTCTCTTACCCGATGTGAGACTTAGATGAATATACTATTTGACCTAACAAATCCTCTCTTAATTCAAAGTCTCAAATATCTTCACTTTGTCTTCAACTTCATCTTCAAAGCGATCATTGTAATTATAATGCTTAGGCATATTTGTAAAATTATTACTTCTCAATCTTTTTGCCGTCTTCCTCTCTTGATCAGAATAATTGTTACTCTTCCTTCCTCCCTTGATCGGAACCTTAGCTCTGATACGAGTTGTTAGGAAAATAACAAAAAAAACAAATTTCTTCGCACGCGAAAGCATACCCACAAAAAATAAAAAGAAGCAAATAATTCCAACAAAACTCATAAAATCATAGTTTAACTTGTAATTTTTACAAGGACAAAATTACAAACCCTCCCATACAATTGCAAATTTTAAGGAGAAGATTGCAAACCCTACAAATTACAATTTTTGAACGAAAAAAATTATAAACCCTCTCTCAATTACAATTTTTGGACGGAAAAATTGCAAACCCTATCTCAATTGCAGTTTTTGGACGGAAAAATTGCAAACCCTCTCTCAATTGCAATTTTTGGACGGAAAAATTACAAACCCTCTCAACAAGCTATTTTTGAACGGAAAAATAGAAAACCCTCTCAACAAACTATTTTTAACGAAAAAATAGGAAACTCTCTCTAAACACACAACTACCAAAATCCCCAAAAACACTCAAAATATTACATTTTGTTATTGTGTAAAAAACTAAAACTAACTATCTCTATTTATATTAATACTCAAATTCTATTTTTTTCTACTACCCGATGTGGGACTTTGGTGAATATACTATTTGACCCAACAAAATAAAGTGTACATTGAGATTTATATTGGCTCAATGCGTCGTCCTCGCTTGCATCTATTATATTCCCCAATAGGAAGGCATAAAAAATTGTTAGTTTTCCGCTAACTTGAAATTCACAAGTGTATTTTGATACAATAAATAATCACACACAAATTGAAAATTGAAGATCAACTGCGTAGCAACACAAATCTAAATCTTGATTCTCCTTTTGTTGTACACAAACCACAAGGCTGCAAATCTTTTAATATCTTTAATTTTGAATCAAATATCCATCTCAAAATGAAAGCACTCCAAGATTTCGTTCTTCACTCGATTGTACCGAAATTCCCTTAAAAAACTATTATTTTTCTTCACTAGATGTCAATCTCTATAAATCAAAATCACAATACGATTCTTCAAACTAAAAAACAAAATAATCTTCACAAGAACATTAGAACACCTAATGAATCTCTTCACTAGTATATCTCACACTTTCTCCTAGAGTTGAACAACCATAATGGTATTTTTGGCGAGAGGTTAAAGATGAAGTTTAAAAAAAAGCTCTCACAACACTTGTTCACAATTCAAGAAATCAACACTCAATGAAGTTCTTTTTCAAGGTTAATTTGAGAGAAAACTTGTGTAATTGACAAAACACTCCAAGATTTTTCAAATATTATAAAAGTATATTTTTAGAGAGAGAAAGAAATTGTTTTTATATGTGTTAGAGATAAAACAAAAAATAAGTGTAAACACAACTTTTTGATTCGAGTCAAATGCATAAATGATGATTCGAATCAAGTGAGGGAGTGATTTGAATTAAGATGAGAAAATCAAAATTTTGGTGGTTTGATTCAAATCATGACTTAAGTCATGTGATTCGAGTCAATTCATTATATGACTCAAGTCACAATTCTCAAATTGAATTTCAAAATAAAAAGTTCATTCATGATTCAAAACAAACAAATGATTTGAGTCAAGGTGCCTTGTGATTCAAGCCATGTAAGACCTTGAACCGAATCACAAATTTGTTGGAATTAACCCAAAACCTTTTGGAAATTCCTATTTAATCTTGATCTCAAGATTTTTAACAAACACGCAATGGCAATGAAAAGGGTTGAGAAAGAAAAGAAAGAAAATAAAGAAAAAAAATCTTTGGAAGAGAAGATGAACAATTTTCTGCAGAGAACTCTCTGCCCACAAACTGTGGAAATTCGGTTATTTCACTTGCAACTGCAAACTGTGAATACAAGTCCTCAATTCTAAGTCTGTTCTACTTCTTCTTACAAAAAATAAGGGTTTCTCCCTATTTATAGATTTAGGTTAGCTTGCACCCCAAGCCAAGGCCCAAAACTATAAAAGCCCAAAATAGTTAACATTACTAAAATAGGCCTAAGTCGAAATCCTATGTGAATGAACCTCCTTCGACACTTCGACACACTATTACAACTTGACACACACATTATCATAATTCGTCTGCTCCTTGTTTCTGTCGAGCTAAACTGTTTCGACATAAGGAATTACAACTCAACACACCACCTAATTCATTGTGTCTAAGCTATCTACATTCATCATGGCTCTTAGTCTTCTGAAAACTTCGACCTACACTCCCTTCGTCATGATATCTGCAATATGATTCTCAGTTCTGCATGTTCCAATTTCATCTTCCCTTCTGCTATCTGCTCTCAAAGATAATGGAACCTTATTTCGATATGCTTGCTTCGACCGTGTTCTATTGGATTCTTCGCCAAGTTGATAGCTGACATGCTGGCGATCTTTATGGTAATTGCTCCATGAATCTTCCCTGTAATCTCTTCGACCAAGTTCACCATCCAGGTTACTTGACATGCACAAAGAGAAGCATCTATATATTCTGCTTCGCATGATGACAATGTCACTACTGGCTTTTTTCTCAAACTCCAAGAAACTGGTGCACCACTTAACATAAACACATATCCAGCTGTGGATTTTCTATCCTTAACATCACTACACCAACTAGAGTCGGTGTATCTCACTAACTTGCATTCTTTCCCTTCATCAGCTGCAGGAAACAAAATGCCGTAGTCGAGAGTCCCTTTCAGATACCTCAGTATCCTTTTCGTTGCTACTAGGTGTGATACCTTTGGCTTCTGCATGAATCTACTTACCATGCCCACACTGTATGCTAAGTCAGGCCTTGTGTGACAAAGGTATCTAAGTGACCCAATAAGTCTTCTGTATTGGGTTGGGTCGACATCATCTTTATCTGAATCCTTCGACAGTTACAGTCTGGTCTCAGCTGAATTCGAAGTTGGGTTGCAATCTTGCATCTTAAATCTCTTGAGTATTTCACCTGCATATCTTCTTTGGTGCATCATCAAACCTCTACTAGTCTTGTAGAATTCGATGCCAAGGAAATATGAGAGATTTCCCAAGTCTAGGGCTGGCAATGAACTGAATCAACTCAAAAATAGTTCGGAACTCGGTTCAAAAATTAATTCGTTGAACTTCGTTCATGAACCTAATGAGCTGAATATAAGCGAAAAACTAAGTTTGTTAACTAAATGAGTTGAACTTGAACTATACATAGTTCGACTCGTTAGGTTCACGAGCCAACTCGATTATATATGAGAAAAATTATATTGTCTTTAAGAGTAGGTTTAAAGATTTAATATAAATTTTAACATTATATCTTATTTTAATCTATCGGCGTTAATTGATAATTTATATTCTCAAGTGAGCAAAATATTTCTAAAAATAATTATCCAAATAAAATTAGCATCATATAAATTAATTAATATTTGAATTAGTATATTTTTAGACAAAGTTAAATTTCAATCTTATAAGTTTTATTTTATTTCAATACTTTCTTTTTAAAATAATGTTAATTTAAAATGTCAAATATATAAAAAAAAATATAGACTTAAAAAATGGCTTTTAAGTCCGTGAAGCAAGCGAGCTGAAACTAATGAGATGAACCTAACGAGTCGAATCGAGTTGCTCGTGAACTTATAACGAGTCGAGTTTGAGCTTAAAAAAAGTTTGTATCAAACTCGAACTGAGATTTGAGCTGAACCAATTCTTAACGAGTCGAGTTGAGCTGAGACGAGTTTGACTCGACTCGACTCATTTCCAACCCTACCCAAGTCTGACATTTCAAACTCCTCACTTAGGTCATGTTTGAAATCTTCGATCTCCTTCTTGCAACTCCCTGTTATCAACAGGTCATCGACATAGAGGCATAGTATAAGCAATTCATTAATGCTTCTCCTTACATACACTCCATGCTTAGTCGTACACTTCACAAATTCCTTCTCTTTTAAGAAGCTGTCGATTTTCTTATTCCAAGCTCTTGGAGCTTGCTTAAGTCCATACAGGGCTTTATGCAGCCTGTACACCTTTCCTTCTTCGCCTCGTTTCACATACCCAGCTGGTTGTGTGACATAAACTTCTTCATCTAATGGGCCATTAAGGAACGCACACTTCACATCCATCTGACATGTATGCCAATTATTCATATTTGCTAGACCAACAACCAACCTGATTATTTCAATCCTAGCAACAGGTGTGAACACTTCATCGAAGTCGATTCCTTCCTTCTGTAGAAATCCTTTCGCCACAAGTCTCGCCTTGTGTCGAGTTACTTCTCCTCTAGGATTCACCTTCACCTTGTAAACCCACTTCACATCAATTGCCTTCTTGCCTTGAGGCAATTCAACAAGTGACCAGGTGTTGTTGACTTCGATGGACTCTAACTCCTCATTCATTTGCTTTCAACCACTTCGAATCTTTCAATGTCTCAGCTGCATTGACTGGTTTGACATCTGCGTAGAAAGCATAATGTACCAGCTCACCCTCTTCAACAACCACATTATATGATGTAATTACACATTATTTCAACCTTGCAGACATGTGTCTTGTTCATCGAGGTCTGCTTGGACCTACTTCATCTATGATTGGTTCTTGACGAACTTCTCTTTCGTCTTCAGTGGCTGGTTCTTCACAAGAGATTCTCACTGAATCCTTATTGGCATTCTCAGTCCAGTCATATTCTTTAAGCTCATCTATGATCACGTCCCTGCTTATCACTGTAACACCCTTTTCTACCCCCACAAATGTTGCACAGAAACAACTCAAATATCAGAGTAAAACATAAAAGTTCCCTCAAAGGGTGCATATTTATCATTTAAATCAAAATAATACACTTGCCCTGTAAACAAGGGATTTCCTCAAAATAACCCAAAAGCCTTCACATGGAAGCGGAACTCAAAATTCTCAATTAAAAGGTTTTCAACAAACATCGTATAAATCCAAAAAGGTTTTCAACATATAAAACCATATCATCAAATGACAACAAAATAAGGAAAAAACATAGTTCGACTCAAAGGACCCCAACCCGATGTTACACTATCAGAGCAAGACCCTCTAAATTGACCAAAAGCAAATAAACTTCAAGGTCCTCGAAGCATCCACAGCTAAACCTGATCACCTGCACGTTACCCATGTGGAGGCAATATTCAAACAGGCAGAGTGAGTAATCACAATTCATAATAATCATTATAAAACAAGATATACATAAAATGCCATTATCTTCATATACAACATCTTCAGGGTCATCACAAGGAAACATCGAAATCACGAACAACATCATAAAACACAACAATACCAATTAAATGCAAATGCACAACAAGACTCATGCATGTGGTACCAATCGTCATAATAGATGGACACTAGGCCATCAACTCTCCAAAGATCCCCGTAAATAGGATTGATCCCGCAATCAGAACCGGAGCACGTCATAATTACTTCATATCCACACAATGGGAATGAAGCGTCGTCATAGAGTATGCATATGAATGTATGATACACAACATCATTAATCATCATCATCAATTAAACATCAAATGTGCATCATCATTCATCAATTCTCATATACGTCATGTCATCACATATTCGTCAAATAATCACCAAAACATCATCATATAATCATCAGTAACATCATGAAAAATTATCATAAAAATCACAACATCGAAACATCACAACAGCACAAACAAAAATTCACAAACGGAAAACGTTCGCTCCAGGGTTCGCCTAGCAAACCTGTTCGCTGTGGCCTTCGCCTAGCGAAGCGACCAGCGAACCTCACAGACACCACCCTCAACACCAGAAACACAACCATCTGTCATACTCGCTGGTGGACTCGCCTAGCGAACCCACTCGTTGATTCCTTCGCTTAGCGAAACTCCCAGCGAAGTCCACCTCTCCTCTCCAGAATCATCTCAGTACTCCCTACCACGTTATCGTGCATTTGCTGCGCTGCTCGCTTAGCGAGCCTTGGCGAACATTCGCCTAGCGAAGCAACGGTTCGCCTAGCGAACCTGCGATTACAGCAAATCGCTGCTACGCCTCAGTAGCTCCACAACCTTCAAAGCACCTGCGATTACAGTCTCAAATGACCATAAATCATCTCTACAACAGTCCTAAAATATCACAGAAATTAAAGGCCTAAAACCTACGTCTGTTAAGTCGATTCAGGACACTACGGGAAACCTTAATTTCTCCTAAATCTTCAAAACTCTCAAACTTTATATAAACTCCATAGATCCTTCCCACAAGGTTAAAACTACAACAATTCCACCCCAAGGTCTACTTTAGCGATTCAATTCCACGTTCTTGATCGATTCACAAAAATGCCCTTAAAATCATCAGTTTACCTCAAAACCCATAAACCCTCAAAAACCCCAAAATCCACTTTAATCAATCGAATCCTATAATGAAAACAATGAAAGAAAATTACTTCCCATACCTTAGATTGTCGATCCGATGAGTTCTCTCTTGAGCCTTTGGAAACCTTCATGAAAATCCTCACCTTTTTCCCGTTTTCCTCAGAGCTCTGCACTTTCTCCTTATTTTCACGATCTCCACAAATGAATCCTAATTCTCCTCAATTCCTCCTTTTTTTGGTTAATTTAACTATTGGGCCTCAAAATTGGGCTTTCTCCATAATACCCTCACTAATTCTCTCCAATGTCCATCTTACCCTTAATTCCTCTAATATTATTTTAAATTAATAATAATACTAATATATCCATATTACATACTATTATTTAATTAAAATAACCAAAACTTCATAAAAACACCGACATCGACACAATCCGACAAAAATCACAGAAAACCACGAATATAATATTTAAATAAATTAAACAAATATTCTTACGAAAATCGGGGTGTTACAACTCTCCCCCACTTAAAGGATTTTCTCCCTCGAAAATTACCTCAAGGAAATAGAGTCGGATACGACTCCCTCATCTGATCTTCACGTTCCCAAGTCCAACTTTTGCCAGCTGGTCCACCCCACAACACCTTCACCAAAGTTATGTCTTTACCCCGCAATTGCTTCGTCTCTCGACCCTCGACATGCACAGGCAATGCTTCCACGGTCTGATTATCCCTCACTTGTACATCATCCATCTGGATCACATGCGACGGATCCGGAATGTACTTCCTCAACCGAGACACATGGAACACGTCATGCAAATTCGCAAGTGACGGCGGTAAAGTAATTCGATAGGATACCTCTCCTATCCTCTGCGATATCTGATATGGACCAACAAAATGTGGAGTGAGCTTCCTAGACTTCAAAGCTCGACCCACACCAGTCACTGGCGTCACTCTCAAAAACACATGATCTCCCTCTTGGAATTCAAGTGTTTTCATCCTCTTATCATGGTAGCTCTTCTAATGACTCTGCGAAGCTTTCATCCTCTCTTGGATCTTCTTAATCTTCTCAGTCGTCTCTTGCACAATTTCAGGTCCGAGTACAACACTCTCGCCTGATTCATACCAACACAACGGAGTCCTACACCTTCTCCCATACAAAGCTTCATAGGGCGCCATCCCAATACTAGCATGAAAACTATTATTGTACGTGAACTCAATCAACGGTAAATGGCCATCCCACGATCCTCCATGATCCAACACACAAGCCCTCAACAAATCCTCTAAAGATTGGATAGTCCTTTCTGTCTGACCGTCCGTCTGCGGATGATATGCAGAACTCATCCTCAACTTAGTACCCAAAGCATCTTGCAAACTCTTCCAGAACCTCGATGTAAACCTCGGATCTCTATCCGACACAATACTCGAAGGCACCCCATGCAACTTCACAATCTCCCCAATGTACATCTCGGCTAGCTTCTGCATTGAATGATTAATCTTCATCGGCAAGAAATGAGCCGACTTAGTTAATCCATCCACGATCACCCAAATTGAATCATTTCCCTTAGCAGTCTTCGACAATCCCACCACAAAATCCATGGAAATACTATCCCATTTCCATTCTGGAATCCTCAACGGCTGCATCATACCTAAAGGCTTATGATGCTCAACCTTCGAATTCTGACAAGTCAAACACGCATAAACAAACTCCGCAACATCCTTCCTCATACCTGGCCACCAAAATGACTTTTTCAAATCCCGGTACATCTTCGTAGCACCGGGATGAAGACTCAACCTACTTCGATGTCCTTCTTCAAGAATGCTCTTCTTAATATCTGGGACATCTGGGACACACACCCTATCTCTGAACATCATCACACCATTCTCGTTAATCTGGAATTCATCTTCGTTACCTTGGTTAATCAAAGTTAATTGGTCAACCAACTTTAAATCAGATTGCTGTTCCACTCTGATTTCTTCTAGAATACTACTAGTCAACTTCAACATTCCCAACTTCACACTGTCAGGAGTCGCTTCACATCCCAAACTCAAATATCTGAATTTCTCAATCAACTCCAATTCTTTCACCATAAGCATCGACATATGCAATGACTTTCTGTTCAATGCATCAGCCACTACATTTGCTTTGCCCGGATGATAACTCAAATCTAAATCAAAATCCTTCAGCAGCTCTAACCACATTCTCTGCCTCATATTCAATTCCTTCTGATTAAATAAGTACTTCAGACTTTTATGATCACTGAACACTTCAAATTTAGAGCCAAACAAATGATGTCTCCAAATCTTCAACACAAACACCACCGCGGCCAACTCCAAGTCATGTGTAGGATAATTCCTCTCATGAACTCGCTATTGTCTCGAAGCATAGGCAACCACTTGTCCATTATGCATTAATACTCCACCAAGACCCATCTTCGACGCGTCACAATACACCACAAAAGATTCACTCGTATTAGGCAAAATCAACACTGGAGTAGTAGTCAATTTATTCTTCAATTCCACAAAACTCTCTTCACAAGCTACATCCCACACAAAAGTATGACCCTTTCGAGTCAACTGAGTCAAAGGTAATGCCAACTTAGAAAAACCTTCAATAAACTTGCGGTAGTAACCCGTTAATCCCAAAAAACTTCGTATCTCAGTAGCACACTTCGGAATCTCCCACTGTAATACTGCGTAAATATTAGAAGGATCAACAGCAATCCCTCCACTCGAAATCACATGGCTAAGGAAACTCACTTCCTTCAACCAGAACTCACACTTCGACAGCTTTGCATACAACTTCTTCTCTTTCAACACTTGCAACACAGTTCTCCAATGCTCGACATGCTCTTCTTCAGATCTAGAATATATCAAGATATCATCGATAAACACCACCACAAACTTATCCAAATACTCATGGAAAATCCGATTCATATACTCCATGAACACACCAGGTGCATTGGATACACCAAATGGCATCACAGTGTATTCATAGTGTCCATATCTCGTTCTGAAAGCCATCTTCAGAATATCATCAGGCTTCACTCGAATCTAATGATAACCAGACCTCAAATCAATCTTGCTAAACACACAAGCACCTACTAGCTGATCCATCAAATCGTCGATTCTGGGAAGTGGATACTTATTCTTGATAGTCACTTTATTCAACTGTCGATAATCAACACACAACCTTATACTTCCATCTTTCTTATTCACTAGCAACACAGGAGCACCCCACGGAGAAACACTTGGTCGAACAAACCTCTTCTCAAGCAATTCTTCCAGTTGTTTCTTCAATTCACTTAACTCAGAAGCTGACATCCGATAAGGAGCCATCGACACTGGACTCGTACCTGGTATTAAGTCCACTGCAAACTCTACTTCACGCTCTGGAGGCAAATCACTGATGTCATCTGGAAACACATCTGGAAATTCACAGACAACCGGCAACTCCACACTCGCAGCTTCACGATCAATTTGCAACGATGCAAACATTGCAAACACCAAAGCTTCGTCTTCCACAAGTTTGTCTACTTGCTTAGCAGATAAGAACATCAACTCCCCACTATCATCAATCTCAGGAAACTCTACAGTCTTGTTATAACAATTGATATGAACACGGTTGAACTCCAACCAGTTCATTCCAAGGATCACGTCAATTTGGTGCAAGGGTAGGCACACCAAATCCATCACAAAGCTCTTCTAAAAAATCTTCACAGGACATCTCAAACACACAAGGGTAGTAGTAACAGAACCATTAGCTGGAGTTTCTATTACCATATTACCATTCATATCAGATAACTTCAAATCCAATCTATTAGCACATTCAAGCGAGATAAAAGAATGAGTAGCACCAGTATCAATAATAGCAAATAATTCGATATTATTAATAAAACAAGTACCTCAAATCAGGTTGTCCTTCTTTGGCGTCTCTGCACCACTCAAAGCAAACACGTGACCACTGGTCTGGGCAGCAGTAGCAGTCTTCTTCGGCTTCTGGCATTGAGTACTGATGTGACCTTTCTCACCACAATTGAAACAGATTGGACCTTCATCTTTGCAGTCAATAGCTCTATGCCCCTTCTTACCACATCTGTAGCACCTCACCACATTATTGGTGCACACATCAGCACGACGACCTTGCTCACCACATTTTTGACACTTTCCAGAAGTGGGAGTTGCTCCCCCACTTGACTTTTTCCTATCTGAAGCCTTCTACTTCCCTTTGTCAGCTAAAGTTGTATAAGGCTTACCCCTATACTGCCCTTTCTTCTCACTCAACTGCTTGTAGTGAGCAGATCGAGCTCGGCCGTCCTCATCATAGATTCTGCTCTTGTCCACCAACTCAGCATACCTGCGGATCTACTGATACCCAATACCCTGCTTAATCTCTGGTCTCAGCCCATTCTCGAATTTGAGACACTTAGACATCTCAGCATCAGCACGATTGTAGTGCGGACAGAACTTCACTAGCTTCTCAAACTTCGCGGCATACTCTGCCACAGTCATATCTCCTTTCTTCAGCTCAAGGAAGTCCACTTCCCTTTTGCCACGAGCATCCTCTGGAAAATACTTCCCCAGAAACTCCTGCTTAAATACAGCCCAAGTTATCACAGTGCCAATATCTGCAAGTCTTTGACGAGTGTTATCCCACCACTCCTCAGCTTCCTCTTCCAACATATGCGTTCTGAACTGAACCTGTTGCTCATCAGAACACCCCATCACTCGAAAGATCTTCTCGATCGCCTTCAGCCACTTGTGTGCACTTGCGGGATCATGCGTACCCACAAAAGTCGGTGGATTGTTCCTTTGAAACTTCCCCAACGCGCGAAACTCATCAGGAGCTCCACCATTTGGATTCAGCTGCGCCACCACGTTAGCGACCGATTCGAACGCATCAACAATCGTACGATCATTTCTTCCAGCCATCCTGCACACCACCAACAAGGTTAGAAGAACTAAAACATCGACAGTGTACACACACTCGTCGACTGACAGGGGACTGAAAACACGTAAAAACCTGGCCGGACAGACCGACCTGCTCTGATACCACTAATGTAACACCCTTTTCTACCCCCACAAATGTTGCAGTAGAAACAACTCAAATATCAGAGTAAATCATAAAAGTTCCCTCAAAGGGTACACATTTCTCATTTAAATCAAAATAATACACTTGCCCTGTAAACAAGGGATTTCCTCAAAATAACTCAAAAGCCTTCACATGGCAGCGGAACTCAAAATTCTCAATTAAAAGGTTTTCAACAAACATCGTAATAATCCAAAAAGGTTTTCAACATATAAAACCATATCATCAAATGACAACAAAATAAGGAAAAAACATAGTTCGACCCAAATGACCCCAAACCGATGTTACACTATCAGAGCAAGACCCTCTAAATCGACTAAAAGCAAATAAACTTCAAGGTCCTCGAAGCATCCACAACTAAACCTGATCACCTGCACGTTACCCACGTGGAGGCAACATTCAAACAGGAAGGGTGAGTAATCACAATTCATAATAATCATTATAAAACAAGATATACATAAAATGTCATTATCTTCATATACAACATCTTCAGGGCCATCACAAGGAAACATCGAAATCACGAACAACATCATAAAACACAGCAATGCCAATTTAATGCAAATGCACAACAAGACTCATGCATGTGGTATTAATCGTCATAATAGATGGACACTAGGACATCAACCCTCCAAAGATCCCCGTCAATAGGGTCGATCCCACAATCGGAACCGGAGCACGTCATAATTACTTCATATCCACACAATGGGAATGAAGCGTCGTCACAGAGTATGCATATGAATGTATGATACGCAACATCATTAATCATCATCATCAATTAAACATCAAATCTGCATTATCATTCATAAATTCTCATATACGTTATGTCATCACATATTCGTCAAATAATCACCAAAACATCATCATATAATCATCAGTAACATCATGAAAAATCATCATAAAAATCACAGCATCGAAACATCACAACAGCACAAACAAAAATTCACAAACGGCAGACGTTCGCTCCAGGGTTCTCCTAGCGAAACTGTTCTCTGTGGCCTTCGCCTAGCGAAGCGGCCAGCGAACCTCACAGACACCACCCTCAACACCAGAAACATAACCATCTGTCATACTCGCTGGTGGACTCGCCTAGCGAACCCACTCGCTGATTCCTTCGCTTAGCGAAACTCCCAACGAAGTCTACCTCTCCTCTCCAGAATCATCTCAGTACTCCCTCCCATGTTATCGCGCATTCATTGTGCTGCTCGCTTAGCGAGCCTTGGCGAACATTCACCTAGCGAAGCAACGGTTCGCCTAGCGAACCTGCGATTACAGCAAATCGCTGTTACGCCTCAGTAGCTCCACAACCTTCAAAGCACCTGCGATTACAGTCTCAAATGACCCAAAATCATCCCTACAATAGTCCTAACATATCACAGAAATTAAAGGCCTAAAACCTACGCCTGTTAGGTCGATTCAGGACACTACGGGAAACCTTAATTTCTCCTAATTATTCAAAACTCTCAAACTTCATATAAACTCCATAGATCCTTCCCACAATGTTAAAACTACAACAACGACGGGGAAATCAGCCCCAAGGTCTACTTTAACAATCCAATTCCACTTTCTTGATCGATTCACAAAAATGCCCTTAAAATCATCAGTTTACATCAAAACCCATAAACCCTCAAAAACCCCAAAATCCACTTTAATCAATCGAATCCTATAATGAAAATAATGAAAGGCAATTACTCCCCATACCTTAGATTGTCGATCCGATGAGTTCTCTCTTGAGCCTTTGGAAACTTTCACGAAAATCCTCGCCTTTTTCCCATTTTCCTCAGAGCTCTGCACTTTCTCCTTATTTTCACTATCTCCACAAATGAATCCTAATTCTCCTCAATTCCTCCTTTTTTTGGTTAATTGAACTCTTGGGCCTCAAAATTGAGCTTTCTCCATAATACCCTCACTAATTCTCTCCAATGTCCATCTTACCCTTAATTCCTCTAATATTATTTTAAATTAATAATAATACTAATATATCCATATTACATACTATTATTTAATTAAAATAACCAAAACTTCATAGAAACACCGACATCGACACAATCCGACAAAAATCATAGAAAACCACGAATATAATATTTAAATAAATTAAATAAATATTCTTACAAAAATTGGGGTGTTACAATCACTACCTGTGTATTCACTGGGTCGAACAGTTTGTAACCTTCAGTCGAATGATATCCTATCAAGATCATCTGATTTGAGTTGTCATCAAACTTCCTTCTCAACTGATCTGACACATGTCTATGTGCTATAGATCCAAACACCTTCAAGTGACTGAGGCTAGGTTTGACACCAGACCAACATTCACTACCACAAAAAAGACCTTAGACAGCGCTTTTAAGCGCTGTATAAACATGCGCTGCTATAGGTTTAGACAGCGCTTTGGGTAATACCAAAAGCGCTGTCTAAAGGGGGGTATATTTAATGAAAAGCGCTGTCTATGGTACCTTTAGACAACGCTTTTTGACATTATAAGGTATACCTTAGATAGCGCTTTTGGAAAAAGCGCTTTCTAAGCCTCACCTTTTTTGACATTTTTTTGGTATACCTTAGACAGCGCTTTCACCAAAAGCGCTGTCTAAGCCCTACCTTTTTTGACATTTTTTTGGTATACCTTAGACAGCGCTTTCACTAAAAGCGCTGTCTAAGGTCAACCTTTTTGAACTTTTCTAGGTATACCTTAGACAGCGCTTTTGTCAAAAGCGCTTTCTAAGCCCTACCTTAGACAGTGCTTTCTCCAAAAGCGCTGTCTAAGGTATACGAAAAATTTTATATAAAATTTTTTAAACCACAATTTTTACCAGGTTTTTTCAACCAGAATTTTACCTGTTTTTCAACCAGCAATTTTTTTCAGAAATTGGCAATTCAAACCATTGGCAATTTATATATACACCTATTTATAATTACAAATCATATATACACCTATTTATAATTACAAATCATTACATTTTTTCTACAAATGCACATATTACTTATACTAATACTTTTGCATCCAACCAAAGCATTGCTTCAAATCTACATTATAGGTCCTGAAAACACAAAGATTGTAATTCAATTAAAAGAATACATAAACAAAGTTACACATATTTAAATTATCATCAATTAAAGTAAGAGTACAATATTATACATTGTAAAATTCCGAGCTCCATAATGTATTGACACCACTCCTCTTTGATTTCATCCAATTGAGTCTTTGAGTAATTAGCACACTTGACTTCTTCAAAGTACTACATAATAATATAACATAGTTTGATTTAGTTTTAACTATTTCATTAGACATGAGAGATATGTGTTAATATTAAAATAACTCATAAGTTAGAAATACATACATCGGATGGAATCTCTATTCGATCCAACAAAAGAGTGTCTCTCATAAATCTCAACATGAAATAACCGCAATCTATTTGATTGCGTTGCTTCAAATCTACATTATAGGTCCTGAAAACACAAAGATTGTAATTCAATTAAAAGAATACATAAACAAAGTTACACATATTTAAATTCTCATCAATTAAAGTAAGAGTACAATATTATACATTGTAAAATTCCGAGCTCCATAATGTATTGACACCACTCCTCTTTGATTTCATCCAATTGAGTCTTTGAGTAATTAGCACACTTGACTTCTTCAAAGTACTACATAATAATATAACATAGTTTGATTTAGTTTTAACTATTTCATTAGACATGAGAGATATGTGTTAATATTAAAATAACTCATAAGTTAGAAATACATACATCGGATGGAATCTCTATTCGATCCAACAAAAGAGTGTCTCTCATAAATCTCAACATGAAATAGCCGCAATCTATTTGATTGCGTTGCTTCAAATCTACATTATAGGTCCTGAAAACACAAAGATTGTAATTCAATTAAAAGAATACATAAACAAAGTTACACATATTTAAATTCTCATAAATTAAAGTAAGAGTACAATATTATACATTGTAAAATTCCGAGCTCCATAATGTATTGACACCACTCCCCTTTGATTTCATCCAATTGAGTCTTTGAGTAATTAGCACACTTGACTTCTTCAAAGTACTACATAATAATATAACATAGTTTGATTTAGTTTTAACTATTTCATTAGACATGAGAGATATGTGTTAATATTAAAATAACTCATAAGTTAGAAATACATACATCGGATGGAATCTCTATTCGATCCAACAAAAAAGTGTCTCTCATAAATCTCAACATGAAATAGCCGCAATCTATTTGATTGTGTTGCCGAGGACACTACAAATGAAAAGAAAATATGGATAAATCCTAAGTTTTATCAAGTAGCATCACTAATATAATAAAACATGTGATAATTAATATACCTTCACATAATTCCATGTAATAATGGGGTTGACTCTCCGCAATGGTAGTGGGCCATCTTGTAGTGCTAGGAAAACTTGTATTGCGCTAATAAAATATAAATGAATATTTAGAACAATTCACATAAATAAATAAATAAACAAATAAATATACACATTCATATTTAGAACAATCTCACTTACGTGTCAATACAGTTCTTCATATCCGGGTATGTTGTCCAATCATTTCCTAACGAATCTAGATAATACACCATTGCTCTGCTAGGATTGATTGCGACCAACAACCAATGGCCACTGTAAGATTAAACAAGTGTTAGATGGAAACTTTCTACACGACGTCAAAATACAAAAAAACTATAATAGATGAATTTAGAATGAAAATCTAACCCTGTATTAAACGGTAAAAAAACAACTTTTCCGTTTCTTGGTTGTTCATAAAGATGTCGCGTACATACGCCAGGACCTCATCTGTTTTAGTTAATATTAAGGTTAAGTTGACAGACGCCGGGCATAGGAATGCAAATCTTTGCTGCAATCCTTGTGGGCGCATAACTTTGTCATACAGAAACCTTAAATAAAAACATCATTAACATTAGACTATTCATTTGAAACATAAAGTAAATAAGTTGTTCAATTAATATACCAAAGTAGATCGGATATATACCTGACGTATGTATTGACAACAGTGACACCCAATTCTCCATGATTGAAAACTTCATCGAAGTCTTCATTACCAATATTCTGCTCATATTCAAAGCCATAGATACCTTTCTCCATATGTATAAGACGAGTACCTCCAGTCAGAATATCTGTAAATTGTAGAAACGTCTGGAGGCACGACCTAAACTTGGAGACAGGTTGTTTTCTAACCCTGGTATTCTTAGCACCAACATTTTTTTGCGTTGAAACGTTGCTAATCACTTTACCAGGCAGCTATATATCATATAATTTGTTATATGAAGTATAAGATATCCAATTTATCATTTTCTATGCATAAATATCATATAATTGTGATGTACCTCTTTTTTTGAGACAACGGACTCGGTATGCTCCGGAATCCGCTTATCCTTTATTTTGGATCTTGTTGGAGTCTAAATAACATTACCATGTAAAAAATGAAAATAAAATGCTCGTAAAATCTTTGAATCTACACATTAAGGTTAACAAAGGTTTATAACGGTTTTAAGCATACCTCATATCCTACGAGTATGAGGTTTGACGGCCATGCAACATACGACCCTATAGCATCTCGCACCAATGTTACATCCGAATCCTCGTCAGGATAGGGTAATGGTGCTTCCTCCTCTATAGAAATATCAACTGATACTTTCAAACTTCCAGTAGGGAGGGATTTATTGTGAAATAATAGTACCCCATTGTTATACACTTTTCCCTTGGCAACCATCCGAAAAGTTGGTGAAGATAAGAAGAGCTGACATTGGGAAACGCCCTAAAACCAAAAATAAACATGCCATTGTTAATGTGTATATATGTCATTTAAATAATTTAAGCTACTAATTTAATTTCATAAATATATATATATAATTACCTCTGGAATAATCGGATGAAAGCTGCAGTTGATACTATCTTTCTCCGATCCATCTCTAAAAGCTGAAGCGTTATCCCTTTCTTTTTCCTTTCGTAATTCCCGAACCTAAGCTTCTAGTGCTTCCAATTTAGCTTGAAGTTCTGAATTACTAGCAGCCTTTCCCTTTTTAATATTCAAGGAGGTCGGGGTGATCCCAAATGCCTTACCCCTCACCCGACCAGAATACTCAGGGACATCTAATGCCCGACTAAGTATGCTCCTGGTATCATCTGGAGGTACAGACTGAGATAACGCCTCCTGAAAATCAGATGAATATCGAATATTTGTCAAATATTTGTTAATAAAGTTTTGATTTAATTAAAGAAATATTGTTATACTTACACATTTCTCAAATACTTGTAGAACCTCTTCTGCAACAACTCCAGACTTGCCCACACGGGCTTCCTTCCACAAGACATGTGCAGGAAGAGATGTTTCAGAGCTATTCGCCTGTTGTAACTACATATAAAGCCAAATAATATGATCAAATATAACTCATGATGAACAATTATTATATCATTGCAATATATTGATACTTACCAAAGATTGCTCCAAACGTCCATATCCAACACGTCCTTTCCTGTATTTATACTTGGGAGCTGATGCTCTTTCCCGATTAATTGCACTTAATCGCGTAAATTCTGGGGTTTGTCGTTTGGATTTAAACGTTACCCATTCTTGTGGTGAAATCAAACTTGCATATTTAGATGGATACTCTCCATCAACAAAGTTATCGTCAGCATCCCTAAGATAGGTGCGGTTTAAATATGTCCTAAACCCTTTTAGGAGCTTCCCTGCCAATCTCATCAAAAAAGCTTTTCTTTCTTCCTCGACGTTGAAACACCTCTAAAAAAAGCATGCACATTGGTTAGTACAAATAATTTGAAGGACATAATTAGTTGGCATAATTAAAGACATAATTATGGTACCTTTATCTCATTCCAAATTTTTTCTTTGGTTTCCTTCAACTCTTTGGTTCTCCAATCATCACAAGTAATAGGAACCGCATTCCTTACAAGTGCACCAATGAAACTTGTCAACGTATTACCGTTAGGCTCAATAAGTGTATTCGAAGCGCTCCAATGCACATTATAAGTGATGCCTTGATCTCTAGCACGGATCACTTTCTTCATAATGGTTATTCCTCTTCTAATCTCTTCTTCCATAGATCTGTTACTTCCAACCTGAATATCGGGATCATCATCATGTAGGTGATCATCAACATGTGGGTGATCATCATCATGTGGGTGATCATTGTTAGTAGCCATCTAACCTGTAATAAATAAATCAAGGATATCAAATATAATATATAACAAATATAATAAAGAAATCAAGGATATCAAATATAACAAATATGACATAATATATAACAAATATAATAAAGAAATCAAGTATATAACAAATTTTACCTCTTTAGCTATAATGGCTAAAGAGTTGGATATGTTTTAAAATAAAAGTTTTTTAGAAGATTTAAGAGGTGGAAAAAATAAAACTAAACTAAACTATTTATAAGTCTTAATATAAAATATGTTTTAAAATAGACCTTAAAGTTGTAGGACTAGTTTCAATATTTGGTTACACGTTGTTCCTATTCTACATTGGAGTAAAAACAAATATGAGTGTAGTCCAAAAAACTAGGAGTGGTGCCACCAACATTGGTTCTTTAGCTATAATGGCTCCCTTTCTATGTGGCATGGCTACTCTTAGTTATTTCTCATCAAAACACCTTGAATCTTATCAAACAAAAATACTTGGAGTTAGCTCACTAAAACTAACCTAAACTTGCATGTTAACAATTCAAATTCCAATAACAGTCCAACTAATTTCGACCTAAACAATAACTTCATTAACAAAACTCATCAAACATACGCATCAAACATACACATTCACTACAAAACTTCATTAACAAAACTCATTAACAAACTCATCAAATATACTCATTCACTACAAAACTTCATTAACAAAACTTCAAACATACTCATTCCCTACAAAACTTCATTAATAAAACAGTCCAACATAACTTCATTAACAAAACTCATCAAAGAGCAGAAAGAACGAAATGAACTAAACTTCATTAACAAAACTCATTTTCATTAACTTCATTAACAAAACTTAACAAAACACAACAACGACGTACCTTTAACGACGGTAACAACGGCAATGCAAGAACGAAATGTATCAAAGAGCAGAAAGAGCAGAAACGAACGACGGCGGCAATGAGCAGAAACGAACGACGACGGCAATGAGCAGAAACGGACGGACGGCAAGGGTTTTCGGTGAAGGTTTACGGTTGACGGACGGTTGACGGTGAAGGTTTTTCGGTGAAAGGTTTTGAGCTCTATTCGCATGCAGGGGAGAAGAAAGAGCGGAAATATGAAAATGAATACTGACTATTCATATATTTTAATTTAATTAGACCTTAGACAGCGCTTTTAATAAAAGCGCTTTCTAAGGTGGACCTTAGACAGCGCTTTTGATTTTATTTTTTATTTATTTTTAAGACCTTAGACAGCGCTTTCCTTAGACAGCGCTTTTAAGGAAAGCGCTGTCTAATATTTTCCTTTAATTTTTTTATTAAAATTAATAAAACTTTAGAAAGCGCTTTTGACCGAAGCGCTGTCTAAGGTCTTATATTTTTTTAAATTTATAAGACCTTAGAAAACGCTTTTAACTAAAGCGTTGTCTAATATTTTCCATTAAAATTTTTTTTAAAATTTATAAGACCTTATAAAGCGCTTTTGACCAAAGCGCTGTCTAAGGTCTTATATTTTTTTGCGCTTTTATTTTTTTAAATGAATAGTTTCCTTGTTTTTAACTTATAGCAGCGCTTTTGTATTAAAGCGCTGTCTAAGGTCCGATGTTATAACTTACTTTTGTTGTAGTGATTCTTCTGGTGTGATTCCTTCAAGCTTCTTCGTCGAACATCTGTCCAAAATATATGTTGTTGTTGAAACCGCTTCTCCCCATAGTTCTTTGGGTAAGTGCTTTCCATTCAACATACTTCTCACCATATTCATGATGGTTCTGTTCTTTCGTTCTGCAACTCCATTTTGCTGTGGAGTATAGGGCGGCACCACCTCATGCACAATCCCTTCTTTTCACATAATGCATCAAACTCTTTCGAAACATACTCTCCACCACCATCAGTCCTCAGAATTTTCAACTTTCGATCACTCTGACTTTCGACCATGGATTTGAATCTGAAAAATACCTCGACCACATAACTTTTCTTCTTGATGAGGTAAGTCCACAACTTTCGACTGTAATCATCTATGAATGTGACAAAGTATTTGTTGCCACCAATCGAATCCACCTCGATTGGACCACATACATCAGAGTATATGACTTCCAGAATTGCCTTCGACTTCCTTCCTGCATCCTCGCTGAAGCTATTCTTGTGTTGTTTCGACTGAACACACTCTTCACAGACTTCACTTGGAATGTCAATTTATGGTAGTCCTGAAACCATATTTCTTCTCTTTAGCTCTCTGATGTCATTGAAGTTGAGATGGCCAAGTTGAAAATGCCATAACCACTTATCTCTGCTGGCTGCAGTTGCTAGACACTTGTGCTCCGTCACCTTGAGTTCAATCTTGAAGGTCCTATTCTGAGACATTGGAGCCTTCAAGATCAACCTACCACCTGCGTTGAGGACTCTCATCATCTTATCTTCGACAACTACCTTGTAGTTCTTTACGACCAGCTGCCTTATACTGAGCAAATTACTCTTCATGCCTGGTATGTACAACACATTGGAAATTGTTGACCTCTTGCCATCTTTTCTCATAATCAGAACATCACCAACACCTTCAGCTGCTAGAGTGTTGTCATTTGCAAACTTCACCATGTTCTTCGACGAGGGCTTCATGTTGACAAACCAATCTTTCCTTCCAGTCATGTGTGATGAGCATCCTGAGTCCAAGTACCACTGATTTTGGAATCTTTCTTCATCTCTTGTTGTGACCATCAGCAACATCTCTTCTTCTTCTTCATGTTTTGCCAGCTTTGCATCAGTTTCTTGATTTTTCTTCTTTTCTGGACAGTCACTAAAATAGTGGCCATACTTCTGACAATTGAAACACTGAATGTGACTTTTGTCAGATTTTCGACCACCGCCTCTTCCTTTACCTGCAACACCACCTCTTTGGTTGCCTTGATTCCAGGGTTTTTTCTGATTCGACCAATTTCCTCCTCTACCTTTACTGCCATTCCAGCTTTCTTTGCCTTTCCTTTCTTTTTCTGACTGCGCCTGCAAAGCCATATCACTCTTCGACTTTCCTGCAGCTCTTTCAGTCATCCTTTGTTCATGAGACTCAAGCGTCCCTTGAAGCTCTTCCTTCGTCAATACTGACAAGTCTTTCGACTCTTCTATGGCTACTACCACGTGGTCGAACTTTAGAGCCAATGACCTCAAGATCTTTGCAACAACTGATCTTGATGTCAACACCTCTCCACATACCTTGATTTGATTCACCAACTTTGTAACTCTAGTGAAGAAATCTGTTATACTTTCATTGTCTTCCATCTGAAGCAACTCATAGGTTCTCTTGTGAGTTTGTAACCTCACCTCTTTCACCTTCTCTGCGCCTCCAAACAACTTTTCAAGAATCTCTCACGCTTCCTTCGCTGACTCTACATCACTAACCTTTTCAAAGCTATCTGGATCAACACACTGATGGATTATAAAGAGAGCTTTATAATCTTTCTTCTTCAACTCTTTGTGTGCAGTCTTTTCTTGATCCGTCGCGTTCTCTGCAAGTGGTGTTACTCCTTCCTTCACAAGATCCCAAAGATCTTGATAACAGAAAACCACATTCATCTGCTTGCACCAATTCTCATAATTGTCTTTCTTGAGAATCAGAAGACTCGCCAGAAAGTGCCCGTTCGAATAGTTCATCGCCATCACGATTTTCCTTCCTTGAATCGCAACTGGAGCTCTAGATACCAGATGTTGGAATTAACCCAAAACCTTTTGGGAATTCCTATTTAATCTTGATCTCAAGATTGTTAACAAACACGCAATGGCAATGAAAAGGGTTGAGAAAGAAAAGAAAGAAAAGAAAGAAAGAAAATCGTTGGAAGAGAAGATGAACAATTTTCTACAGAGAACTCTCTGCCCACAAACTGTGGAAATTCTGTTATTTCACTTGCAACTGCAAACTGTGAATACAAGTTCTCAATTCTAAGCTTGTTCTACTTCTTCTTACAAAAATTAGGGTTTCTCCCTATTTATAGATTTAGGTTAGCTTGCACCCCAAGCCAAGGCCCAAAACTATAAAAGCCCAAAATAGTTAACATTACTAAAATAGGCTTAAGTCGAAATCCTGTGTGAAGGAACCTCCTTCGACACTTCGACACACTATTACAACTTAACACACACATTATCACAATTCGCCTGCTCCTTGTTTCTGTCGAACTAAACTCCTTCGACACAAGGAATTACAACTCAACAAAATTTTTAGCACCAAATTTCAATTTTAACTTACTCATTATTCTATTCAAGCTTCTGCATGATTCAAATATGCTTGTCTGAAAATCGGAATTTCAAGTCATAAACTTGTGATTCAAGTCATCTTGTGTTAACTTTTGTTAAAGGCTCAATTTTAACACATTTAAAGTGATTTCAAACTAAGAGAGAAAGAGAAACAATTGTGAGAGACTCTAAATATGATAAAATAAAATACAAAAGATCATCTTGTGTCCCTTTATTTTATAATTTGGGACGGAGGGAGTAATAAAATTTTTTTTATGTTATACTAAGATATATAAAAGGAAACACGTCTATCAAAATAAAAAAAAGAAATTAGAAGTGTGAATATTTCTACTTTAATACTTCATATGTAACGATTTATTAAAAAACACATGTTTTATTATTATAATTATTATAAATTATAATAAAAAAGGCTTTTATTTTATTTTAAAATTGCATTTTTTTAATAAAATTAAATGTAAATTATATTTATTTAAAAAAAAATTATATAAACAACAATCAATTAAATTTGTTTTTGTATCTTCTTCTAAAACATATATTTAAAAGATACAAAAATTTAATTTTTTTTAACAAATATGAAATATTAACTTTTTATTTATAAGTCATTATAGATAAGTACACCCCCGTCCCATATTATAAGCAAAAATTACTTTTTAGATATATTAAATAATTAATGTATTTATCTATATATAGATCAGATACATTAATTATTCAATATATCTAAAAAATAATTTTTGTTTATTATATGAAACGGAGTAGTATATGCTGCCGGCCTAAAAAGAATATTTATGAGCATTGATAACATGTAAAATGTGCAAATCAAGAGAAGGTAAAACTCCTTTAACGAAAATCATAATTGTTGTCAACATGTAAAATGTGCAAAATTACACCAGGGTCTTTTAAATTATTTGATTTATTTAATTGTAGTAGGTTGGTCATTTAAGTTTTTTTTTTGTACTACAAATCAATTCTACACCGTTGATTTTATTCTAAAAAAAAAATAAATAATAAAATAATTTTTGCACTCATTGGAAATCGAACCAACGTCTTCTTCCTAAAAAGCAATGCCATTGCCAGCTAAATCACTGTAACATATGATTAATATGATTAATATCTGCACAAAATCGTTTTAATAGCCGCATTCATATCTGCACTAATCATTATGCAAATGTTGTAACTTATTTTTCAGTTTTCATTGTCTGCATCTTTGAGTTGTTTTGCATTAATTTTACAAATGTGAAGTTGCAGCAACATTTCAATCAGCTTCTTGGTTCTTGTTTTAAGGTACTCCTTCCGTCTCATAAAAAGTGTCTGATTTAAAATATGCGCGGTTCTTAATAAAATGATTGGAAGTGTTAATTTTAAAGATAAAATTATATGTTTATATTAAAACACCCTTATTTTATAGGTAGTGTGGAGTAGTTGAAAAACGTGAAAATTAATAAATAGTGTTATAGTAGTGAAAAAAAATAATAAATGTTGTATTGATATTTTAAAGAGACATTTATTTTTAGACATAAAAAAAGTGCAAATGAGACACTTTTATGAGACGGAAGGAGTATGATTCTTTTCCTAATCTTTATTTTTAAGCATGTGGAGTTTGTCACAAGTAACAATGAACTTCTTGGATTAACATGTACCCTTGTCATAGCTTACAAAACTAGACTTTATTCATACTATTAGGAAGCTAACAAACCATATTTTCATATACTGAATTGTGCAACTGCAACTACAACAACTAATGGCGACATTAAACTCAACAAAGCCTCATTATGTTAGATGCGTGAAACCAAACAACCTCTTCAAGCCAACAGTTTTTGAGAATGTCAATATTATGCAACAACTTCGTTGTGGTGTGAGTATACTTTTATGTTCCTCTTTCCATTCTTAGGACGATAAAATTCGTTTCTTTTATAGTATAGAAAAAGAATTGCAAAGCTCTAATGTTGATTGGGAATATGGAAACTTTCTTGTATGCTAGTGGAGCACTACAAGAAAAATGGCCTACGGACACGCTAAAATTTTCCACAACTCATAAATTGTGGCCACATACAAGTTTTGACCAGAGTTTTCAAATCGTAGACATATGTTTAGAAACATTGAATCCGAAGTGTGAAACTGTGACATTTTCTTCAATTGTCACGGTTACAAAATCACACTTATATTTAATTCACGGTCAGAAAATTGTAGATATTTTAAGCCACAAAGAAAAACTGTGGAATTATAATTTTCACTACCCCGCCAGAATTTCCCTCTCATTAATTATTTTCTTTTCTAATTTTTTTTTAGATTAAAAAAAGAAAAAAATTGAAAAAGTAAATTAGGTTAGAAAAAAACCTCACGCCACTCATCTCTCTCTCTGATCCTCTCACGTCTCAAACCCTTTTCTCTCTCTCACGGCTTGTCGCGGTCACCATCAATCCTCGCCTACACGACCTTCTTCCTCCGTCTCCAACTTCAAAAGCTCATACCACTTTCGTTCCAGAAACCAAAATGAAACCCTCTTCCCCAAACTAAACCCTAACGGTGAAATTAAGAACAATCGATGGAAACAGGCAACACAGCAAACGAGGTTCCCGAGATGCATAGCGATTCAAACACATACATGGGAAAACGAAAGCAAAAGAGTAAAAAAAGACGATTTAGGGTTACCTATCGGAGACACTCCGATGGTGCTTCACGGCGACGGGACGGCGAAGTCCGGTAATATCCTTCCTTGCTCCTACGTGTGTGTATGTTATGAGTTCTCTGATGTATTCTTCTTTCTCTTCTGCGGTTGGACGATTGGATGGATTTGATGGATGATTGTTTTGATTTGATTGAATGTCTGGCTCTCTGGTATGGATGCAATGAAGAAACTCGCTATTGAGATTCTGAGCTTCCTCAAATTATGTATCGTTGCATTTTTTTGGTTTATTGATTGGTGTATGATGGGGAGATGAACTTTGGTGTATTATTCTTTGTGATGGTTGTGATGTATTCTGATGTTGTTTGGATGTGTGATGATGTTTGGTTTCACAATGATTTTGAGGTTTTTGTTTCTGGTACGGTGAATTGGTGTTGGTTTTGTATCATTTTTTGTGTGGTCCTTTTTGTTTTTGGAAATCTCTTTACTGCTGTATTGAAAACGTGATTCCAATTTGTTGCAACCTTTTGATTTTGTCTGATGCCTGTTTTGGGAATGAATCTTTTTTGAAATTTTGTTCTCTACTGCTGCCGCTGCCGCTGTATCTTTGATTTGTTGCAATCGTGTTGTGTTTGTGTGAATGATGATACTCGTGTTGTCTGATGCTCTGCTACGTTGCGTGTATTCCCTCTCATTGAGTTCTCTGTTGCGTGTGCATTTTGCGATGCTCTGACTCGCCTCTCTTGATCGCGATATTCTGCTATCTCACCTTATGTTCTCACTGAGTGCTGCTATTTTCTTTTGTGTGGCTGCTGTATATTTGCGGCGTGTTTTTGAAAAAAAGTTGTCGTGTGTTTTTTCTCGTATGTATTGATCGCCACTGCAGGTGTGTATGTGTTTTATGATCTTGAGATTTTGTTGTATGATCTCTTTTTAACTCACTGCTGCCCGTTTGTGTGTATCTGCCCGCTGTATGAATCTGCTATCTGTGATGTGTTGTGTTTTGTCCGTTGTATGAATCTGATGTTTGTGAATGCTGAATATGAAATTTCTCTAAGAATACTGTGTTGTGAAATATGTATGTAGTTTCGTATCAGGCTTTTGATAACTCTGTATACTTCTTGTATGCGTGAATGTATTAGTGATGATGAGGAATAAAAGTATTGGCAGATATGAGGATTTGGTATATTTGTAATGTTTAGGAAAGAAATTTTGGTAATCACTGTGATGTTATTTCAAAATAAGAGTCAATTTTTGATATTTGCTTCATATTTTAGGAGTCACGTAAACCTCCGGTTGCTACCACAATTTTCTTCGGTGCGAATGACGCAGCTTTAATCGGAAGAACCCATGAAAGACTACATGTACCTATTCCAGAATACAAACAAAACCTCCAAAAAATTGTCAATCACTTGAAGGTTCAATTTTGTAGCATTTAATCTTGATCATTTTCTCTTAATTATTGTTCAACTTTTTATTTACAATTTTTGTTTGCATTATAAATGCCAATTACATTATCAGTTATTGATTGCAAAAACAAAAATATGATTTCAGTCAATCTCACCAACTATGCTTATTGTGTTTATTACTCCACCTCCAGTTTGTGAGGAAGGGTGCCGTGCATCTTCTAGGTAAGGTAAAGTCTGAGAAATAGTTGTAAATTATTCATCATTTTATATTAGTTTCATGTTTGAGTATTTTTAAATCTACTTCTTTCTGGAGTTAATGTAGTGATTTTGGTTTCATGGAAATTTCAGTTTGTGAGGAATTGCTACATTTATTTCTTTCAAATCTACTTCTTTCTGGAGTTAATGTAGTGATTTTGGTGTTACTTGTAGCAGAATTTCCTGCATTTGACAATTGATAGCGACGGATTTGTGATTACAAATTGCTAATAACTACGTGCACACACAGGAATTGATATATGTTC
The DNA here is from genome assembly GCA_022829125.1 of Lathyrus tuberosus. Lineage (NCBI taxonomy): Eukaryota > Viridiplantae > Streptophyta > Magnoliopsida > Fabales > Fabaceae > Lathyrus > Lathyrus tuberosus. The sequence continues at coordinate 670,820 of JALAZF010000716.1, read as the reverse complement.
TTTGATCTGTCTGCATGCTGATAACTGTTTTAGCACAAGAAATTTGAGCAAAACTGAAAATGGGTTGGGGGTTGTGATAGCTAAGATATTAAGAGGAACAAAATGTTTTAATTTGTTTGTGAGAGTTGGATGATTTGGGGTTTTCAGATTCTTCTAATATTTGTGCTTGATTACACCAATTTTGACTTCATGTGGTGTTCTTTATTCATATATTATTGATTTGGAATTTATTTTTTGATCTGATTGCAAGCTGACAACTATTTATTTTGATTCTTGTTGCCAGCAATTGAGTCTCTGCCTGATGTGATTCTTCAATACATATTGTCGTATATTAGTAACAGACGTGATGTGGCGTATTGCAATTGTGTTTCTAAGCAATGGAAGAACTCGTTGGCTTATATCAGATCTCTCTGTTTTACTCGCAACGCGATTGATAACCCTCCTCATGATGAAGATTCTGACATCATTGTGAGAAGAATGGTATCAGCTGTTGAGCAATTAGAGGAGTTAATTATTTTCTCCCCTTTCACCCATTCCGACCTTGCTTCATGGCTAGCACTTGCAGGTCCTTCTCTTTCTTATCATGAGCTTCGAATGGACAACCTTGGCGGCAATGCGATTGTTCATGAGAGCCAGTCAAAATTAGATTGCATTGGTGCAGCAATGAATTTGGAAATTCTGAAACTGTGGGGCGTCTTGATTGAACATATCCATAAATGGGATGAGTTCCATAATCTTAAAATCCTTGAAGTTGTTGGGGCAAGATTGGAGGATGCTGCAGTGAATGCAGTGATTCGGTCATGTCCAAATCTGACAAAGTTATTGCTACTTGGGTGTGAAGGCGTCCAATCAATTTCAATTGACCTGCCATTTTTGGAGGACTGTAGGCTGGATTTTTATGGTCTTGGAAACTGTTCGCTTTCGCTCACTGCCCCTAAGATTGAATCTCTTGAGGTACAAGGCTGTAGCTGGATTAGGGTCCCTGAAACCAAGCATTTGAAAAAGCTTTCAATTTCCAATAGTGCAGGTAGTTGAATTGAATGGTTAAAGTGATTCTTATACTTTTGAATTTCTTACTGGCCTTTGGTTTTTCTATTGCTCCCGTGTAATTTACTAAATTATCAGCTTTGTAAATGTTAGCTCAATTTAATTTCTTTCTTGTTAATTTCTTCCAGAGAGAGTTTACATGATTGATTTTGGAAAGCTTACAGCCCTGGAGACCCTGTCGATGCGGGGCATTCACTGGTGCTGGGATGCAATATGTAAGATGCTGAGATTGGCAAGTGATGTGAAACATCTTTTTATGAAGGTGGAATTCACTGGGGACTATAATGCTCTTCAACCCTTTCCAGAGATTGATTTTGTTGACTTTTTCAACAGCCATCCCAAGCTGCTCAAGTTTGATATCCATGGAGCCATGTTTGCAGCACTATGCCAGAAGAACAGTCTAAAACATGTAAGCTTATGTTTGGAAACTTAATTTCCCGCACTCAAACATATTATAACTGTGATTTCATTGAATCTACAAACTGCAGCTTCTGGAAGGATGCGTGTTGAAAATGAAATGACTGAAAACAAGCAGGATTTAAATTCATAATAACTTTAATCTTTAAAATCTGTGTGTGCACATATGTGTGTATGTGCTGTGTTCTATAACATCTTATCTAAACAATGTATTCTTTTATTATATGGTTTATTATATGAATCATGATCATTCACGCCGATTCGGCATTTGACACTAACAACTACGTTTGTATTGTACTTATACACTTTGTTCATATGTTTGCTGCTGTGATACCAGTTTCTTGAAATTGGTTGTTGCAGGTTTTCCAATTAAGCTTTAAGAACCGCAGTGGGATGTGAAGGGATATTACATGTGTCAACATCTTTCTTGGAGTTTCTTAGCACTCCTTGAATGCTCATTAAGATGATAAAGTGCAAAGACCGACAACTCCGAAACAATAGTAGGAGGCTGACAACTCTGTATATAAGACAGCAAACCATGTATTTGCCTTGGCATGGATCGCATTCTGCCGTCATAGACGATGGCTCGAATGCACTGTTGGTGACTTTAGGAACAACTATTGATCAATAGAAGGTTTAACCATTCTACTGCAGTACAGTATGTACCCATATTGCATTCATCTTTTATGTTGCCATGAACTTTGAAACAGGATGATAGAATGGATGTGTGTTGGTTTGTTGACAGCCTTGCTTGCTTATGATGAATACATGAAGCTTTTTGGAGAGTTTTCAAGATGGAAGCAAAATGGAAGCAAGTTTTCTTGTTTTATGACAATAAAAATTGTACAGCTTGAAAAGATTTGGGATGAATAACATTGTACCGGAACTTTGTTTCCTTTTTGTATAATTGTAAGCTTTTTGTGACTTATTAGTCGGTAGCGTCACTTGATGTAGACTTACTTATTTCTTAATGAATATTTTGACGTTGTGGCTTAATATTTTTTTTTGTATAATTAGATTTTAATTTTTTTAATCAATATCTACAAAAATGAGTATTCTTGTTGGAAGACATTATATTGATCTAAAATGGTTCTTTATGCCATGTCATGAAGAACAACATGGTTACAACTATGCGGCACAAAAAGAAATCGTGGCCTACTTAAATGGTGTAAAACCATGAGAAAAATGTAGCCGCGGTTTTAATTAGTGGCCATAAATTAAAACTCTATACATTAAATAAGAACCGTGGCTAGATTCGGCCACTGTTAAGAACCGCGGCGCATGATAAACCGTAGCCTTAACCTAGATATCTAAACCGTGGCCTATTCAAGCCACGGATGTATATAAAACGTGGCCCAAACACGAAAACCGTGGCTTATAATTTAGGCCACGGCTGCAGATCCCACAGTCACTTATTCGTGGCCAAACCGTGGCCAAAGCTTTCAACCACGGTTATTTTTCATATAACCGCGGTTTTCTGGCCGTGGCGGATAACATTTTTTTTTTGTAGTGGAGCCACCATCAAAATATGTAAAGTTTATAACTCTATGTTTTGATATATAGTTTACCTTCTATATTGCATGCTTAATTTTGTATGCTCTATTATTTTTCAACTTAGTGTCTTAATAAGGGCATGCTTGTATCAAACAAAGTGTTATTTCTTGATTATTGTTTGATAACCATCATCGTGTTGTTGCTAGTAGCAAAATTTTGTCTCTATTTTGAAGCGTGTTTATACTCGTTGACCGGAAATTGTGTCCCTACTCCCTAGAATGCAACTTAGAATTTGTTTAGGAAGCAATCAAGGAGTCGAAGAAGGTGGGTGGGGTTGTGACAGTGGAAAAGTAGAAACTAAACATTTGTTTTTGCTATCTTTTTGGGTAGGCCATTGTTTGCTTGGAAAATTCGCAAACAACCGCTGATCTCCTAATTTATAAAAAATTAGTTTACTTACAAGACTGATCAAACAAATCCTAGGATAATGTGCTTTAAAAATTTTGACAATTTGTGTTAGAAAACCTTTTGTTTATTGAATTCATCATGATTTTCACCAACTTTCGTATTGTTCGACAAAAATGATAAAACTTTGCTTCTTGAAATAAATGGCGAAATGTAAATAACTTGCAAGTAAGAAAATGGCAGAAATGTAAAGAAAATTGTAAATGAAGAACTTAAATTTTTTTTATTAAAATGAAAGGAATGAAAACTGGTGTTTTTCAAACGTACATTTTCTTAGTAACTACTTTTTTCTCTCTCACGGTTACTTTGAGTATTTCTTGAGTGATTTGTACAAATTCTGAACACACCAGGAAATCTAGCACTAAGACTCCCTATTTATACACAATCGAAATAACCACCAATAACAGCTATTTCTCCTAATGGCGACAAATGGCATTCTGCATGCATTCGTCTATTAGATGCGTTCCACGCGTCCAACTTCGAAATGAAACTCCCTCTTAAATTTGAATTTCAAACACCTATCGAAGCTGATTACTCTTCTGTCGAAATATTCCTCATACTTAGAAAGATCTGCGGAAAATGCTTTCCCTAAGTACCATTTGTCTTCGACTTGCTTTTTTCCCATCAGAAACCTTCTGGTCGAAATGTCCTGGCGAATTTTCGACTTTGCTCTTGAACAATTATCTTGGCGTCGAAATTAACAACCTACAAATTGCCCCCCCCCCCAAGAAATGCATTTTCGATAAAGGGAGAAAAACATTTTTTGCCAATGCAATTCGACGCCATCAATAATTCGACCAGTGACTCTTCATATGACTAGACGTTGGAGATGTCAGAATCATCATTGCACTTTCCTCAAACGTCTTTTCAACCCACGTTTTTAAGACCTTCCATCATCAATACTCTAGCCCCTAGCAGATCATGGGTCAAAACGTAACTGCCACCGTCTGAAACCATCCACTTCATAACCTCCACGTGTCCCACAATCTTTTCATTACTTTTCCATTAAAACTTCTGAATTCCTACCGCTTCCATCTTTCTTCCTACAAATAAGTCTAAAAACTTTATTTTGCACCTTTTACGTTTCCTCTTTCCAAAACAAGAACTTTCTTCAAACTTCATCTTCTCCATTTTTCTTCATTTCTTCTGCAATCAATAATGGCATCTTCCACTGCTCCCCAAATCGCAAGTAAAGATTCCAAAAAATCTAAAAGCTTACCACCTGTCAACAAGATCCTTGGGCCAAAGGTGGTGGGGAACCAACAGTACATACCGGAGCCTCCAAATGAAGAGGAGAAACGCTGCATTTATCAGTCTCAGGTACTCATTCCTATCTTAATTTCTGGTAAATCCCATGCAATGCTATGACCCTTACCTGATTTAAAATTAGACCCGGTGAAAGTAAAAGAAATTTTCCCAGCCTATCACCATTACAAACCCATAGCTAGTGGGGTCAGGCCTAGAACTGAAAAAGAAAAAGCCATAGACGAGAAATCCACCGTTGATGGTCAAGGTTCACCTTCTGAAGAACCCATAAGTTTAGAATACCTGAATCATGCTAGAATTTTTAGATCTTGTCCCCTGTCGAAAGATCCTTCTGACTATTTAGCTTGGCTGGCAAAGATTGAAAAAGTTAAAGCTGGCTTTTGGAAAGATATAGGTATATTCGACTTAATTCAACTGTCGAAAGTAGGACCAGGTTATTGTCCCAATATGCTCTTGGCTTCCCTCTACTTCTGGGACACCACCTATAACAATTTCCAACTTCCTTGTGGGATGGTTACTCCTACCCTTTTCGACGTAGCTGCCATTACTGGCCTCATCCCTTTAGGAGTAGATTATGACCCCAACGTGTTGTTTGAAGATTCTATAGGATTCGACACAAACAAAGCCACCTTCACAGCTTATATTGCCAACTATCATGATCAAGAGACTAAGAAAGTTTCCGACCAAGAGCATGTAACTTTCCTGGCCCTCTGGCTGCCGAGATGTGTCTTTTGCTCCATGTCACTCCAAGTAGCCAAACGCTACATCACTATAGCTAATCAGCTTCATGCTGGGCGTCGATTGTGCCTGAGTGAGATGATCTTAGCCAATCTTTACGAATCCCTAGGCGAAGGTGTTACTTTCCTGAAGACTACCGAGAATAAAGGCAATCTTCTTTTGTCAGGACCGTTTTGGCTTCTGCAATTATGGCTCAATGCCACCTTTGAAACCTCTCTCCCTATCAAAAATGTTGTGAAGGAGGATTCTTTGAGGAACAGGAGGGTTGAAGGGACCAGATTGGTGCAATTAACTCCCACTGACGAAGGGCTAAGCCTCCAACAAGCCTTTACTAGCTACGTCATGATGTTCGCCAAAAGCTACAACTTCACTCCCAGTATGGCCCCTTTCGCCAACAGGGTGATTTGACCAGAATGGTTCACCAAAAAACTGCCTGTGGAGTCGAAGACTGAAGAAGATGACTTCCTCAATGTCTGGGAATCCTTTCTGACACCTAGACTTCTGGCTTCCAGGATTTGTCCTGGGAAATCAAAGATCTCTTTGGTTGCTTACGAGCCCAACTGTGTCTCTCGATAGTTTGGGTTAATTCAGATACAACCTAAACCCCTCTTTTCCAGAAAAGGGTCCCTCATTCACTACAACATATTTCATAATGAAGATAAATGCTCAGAATTACTGGAGAAGTATTCTAACCTGGTTGAGATTCAACCAGTGGTCTTCCGACCATCCTTCCTTTGTACTCAGGAATTCGACGAATGGTGGAAAGATTACTACACCACCCAGTTTTTCGACGTGCCTTCCTTCAACACCCTTCTAACTAAAGCTTTTACACTTGTGCAGGACACGACCAAAAAAGGTATTTCGACACACGTCAAAGAAATCCAAGCATTCCAAAGGTACTTTGAAACTGCCTATAGGCCTAATGAACTTAGTCGGACCATAAGCGAAGTAGCAGTCACTTTGAAACACAAATTTACCAGAAAACTGGATGAGTTAAACTACCTGCATATGTTCGACCAGAACAACGTTATGAGGTAACCTTTAAACTCTATCGACCAAAATTTCCCCCTCTACCGTCTGCTGAATTTGGCGTGGCTTTTAGCCCTCCATTTCCAGATTGGTTCACTTGCGGGGATTCTATGAAACTTCTTCACCAAGCATACCAAAAACGTGCTAAGTGAGTGGTTCCGACTAAGTACACCTTGGACAATTTCAAAGGCCACCTTCATATTGGCATAGAACACATTCGCGTGGAAACTCCTATATATGAAGGTGTGGAATGGGAAGATGTTCGACCTCACTTTTCATTTATCTACACACGTATATGTTAATTTACGTTTGACCCTTTTCTTTCTTTCTTTTCTAGCTATCAAGATTACGACCGAGAAGTCAGCTACTAGCGAAGCGTCAACTGTCGGAGATGCAGAAACCCAAAAAGATACTACCAAGACACCTTTGGCGAAGGTATTACTTTACTTCTCTTTTAGGTCAACACATATTTTCTCATTTTCTGACATACTAATAAAATCTTTTTTGTTCCACAGGGAAGTCGAAGACCTCCATCGACGCCAAAGAAAAGAAAGGAGAAAGGACCTGAAGTCAAAGCTGTTGACACCGATGATGGCGACGAATCACCAGACCAAGTGAAGCCTTCAAGGAAGAAAAAGAAAACAACCAAACCTCAACCACAAAAACTTCCTGCTTCCAGAACATTGGAAAAAACTCCCCTCAAAAATCCTGACGAGAAAGTTACCCCTGCTCCAGCAGAAAGCGAAAGCTCTAGTCTTAGGACTAAGATTCCCAAGGCATGGTTTTTTTTCTTTTTATAGTTCGACGCTGAAAGGCAGTTTACTTATGTTACCTCTCTTAATTCATTTATCTTCCAGATCCTTGTCGATACTCACGGGCATCCCATGGTCCAAGTTCTCCTAAAGACTAGTAGTGATCATACCTAAAAGCCAACTAGCGTCTCCAAACCTTCTCCTAAGGATTCGACAAAGGAATCAGCCACTGAAGTGAATCAGCCCACCGCTGCCTCTAAACAAATTCAAGACGTAGTGGAAGAAGAAACTGGTCCTGAGGCTGACGACTTAGTCGACATCGGTGGGGACACTGTGATGCCTACTGCAACACTCACCACAGATAATGATCCTGAAGACCATTCTCCCCTCAACTTACAAGGTGCTGACGAAGAGAAGGATGAGGAGGTTGAAACTGATGGCGAAGAGGAGGAAGAGAAAGTAGACGAAGGGCCACCAACTCCCACAGTTGCTACGGACGAAGAAGGAGATAGCGACAAAGAGGACCTTGGTGAACCAAACAAAACTGCTTCGACCACTACAACTTCGACCCGAGTCTCTCAAGAGGAGCTTGATAATCTGAAGGTGCAAAGACCATTTGAGTACCTAAAGGCCATGCTTAGTTCCCGCTATAATTTTGCTGATACTACCGTCAGTAGTTTGACCACCTCAGGAACTACTTCTGATGCCAAATCCATGGACGAAACGCTGACCCATATTCGACAAAAAATCCTCAACATTTACTTATTTCAACTTTTGGAGAATGACTCTTCTGCTCATTTTGACCTAAAAAAGATCTTAAAGCAAATTAATGTTCTGGAGGCTCCTCCTGAAGTTACTGATGTTGTGCTGGACCTAACTACTCTAATAGATCTTGTAGTGACAGACTTTAACCGGCTTCGAGATTACTCCAAGAAGCTTGAAAATAAGACAGAAACCCAACTTGCTGAGTGGGATGCTGCTTCAAGTTCGTCCAACAAAGTAACTGAAATGGAAAGAGCGTCTGAGAAAAACAAGAAAGAAGCAACTTTGTGTGGCGAAAACATCCTCAAGTGGAAGAAGCAGATTGTTGTTCTTCAAAACAAAATTTCTCAGGTGGAGAAGCACCAAGAAGAACTGCAACAAATCAATCAAGAGTAAATAACTAAAGAGCTTGAAGTTGGGGTGCACCATGTTGATAGGGCCCAAAAACTTGGTGAGGAAATCGAGGAGCTTTCGAAGGGCAAGGCCCTTTGTGAGCGTCGTCTTCAAATTCAGAAATCCAAATTTGAAAAGCTGAAAGAATCTTTCCCCGTTTAAATATTTGTAATTTTTTATTTGGCCTTTTTAAGGCCTTTTTTGTAATGACATTGGAGCTAATTTATTTGGCGAAAAGAATTTCAATCCACCATGTTGCTTATTTTTTCTGCGTGACTATTCGACTGCTATTTTTACTTCTTGTAATGTGGGCTTGTATTTTTTCAAATATTTCCCGTTTATTTTTAATATTCGCTTATCTTTATCCAATTCTTCGATTTCATAAGCGCCATTGGAAAATACTTGTGTGATTTGAAAGGGTCCTTCCTACTTAGGGGACCATTTTCCCATAAGTCTATCTTTTCGATCCACGGGGAGAATTACTTTCCACACAAAGTCACTAATCGAAAAGGCTTTATTTTCCACTCTTTTATTGTAGAATTTCTCCACTCTTTTCTTTTGCCTTTTCAATAAGTCTAACGCGTTTAATCTTTCTTCGTCCAAATCCTCTAATTCATCTATCATCATATTCCAATATGCATCTGATAGAATTTCGTGATGTCTTTGAATTCTTATTGACTGCAAGTATATTTCGACGGGTAAGACCGCATCGTGGCCATACGTTAGTCGGAAAGGTGTAGCATTTGTAGCTTCCTTAGGAGAGGTTCGACAAGCCCATAGAATTTGGTCCAAAGTTTTGTCCCAACTCTTTGGTTTTCTTCCCACATGCTTCTTTATTAAACCAATTATAACCTTGTTTGCTACTTCGACCTGACCATTGGCTTGAGCGTAGTAAGACGTTGATGTGAGAAGTTTGAAACCCATTTCCTTCGCGAATGCTTGCATATTTTTACCAATGAAAACAAATCCTTGACCCGTTGTTATTTTCTTTGGGATACCAAACCTGCATATGATGTGTTTTCGAATGAATTCGATTACTGCTTCTTGATCCATGTTTACTAAGGGTATGGCTTCGATCCATTTCGTAAAATAATCGATCACAACCAAAATAAACTTCTGGCTTTTTGAAGAAGCCGGTCGAATTTCTCCAATCAAATCTAAAGCCCAACCTCTGAAAGGCTAAGGCTTTATTATAGAATGTAGTTCACTCGCAGGAACATGTGGTATCCCTGCGTGTACCTGGCATTCTTGACATCCTTTCGCGTATTCGACGTAATCTTTTAACATAGTTGGCCAATACATTCCCTGTCGGAATAATAACCACTTAATCGTATGGCCTGCCCGATGTGCGCCGCATGCCCCGCTGTGTATATTCGACAAAGCTATGTACGCCTCAGACTCCCCTAAACACTTAAGTAGTACCCCTTCCGGAGATTTCTTAAATAGTTCATTCCCCAAAATCACATAACTCAAAGCCCGATACCTGATTTTTTGTTCGACTGGTCCTATTGGGTTTTGCAGGTACTCTATTATAGGTTTTCTCCAATCTCCAGTCATTGAATCATCTATTTTAAAAATTTCAAAATTTTCTTCGTCAGCGTACCCAAGCTTTAACGTCTCCAAATCTGACGGGGATAACTTGGCTGACACGACTCTTCCTCTAACTTCGATGGCTTTCTGCAGCTTTTTCTTCGACACTTTGTACCCAGAAGCTATCTGCGCTAAATCATTTGCTTCCTGATTTTCTATTCGTGGAACATGTCGAATCGTAACCATATCGAACTTTTTTAATAGTCGATTAGCTATTACAAAATACATGATTAAATTCTCCTTAACACATTTGTATTCCTTTGTTATCTGCTTTATGACTAACTCAGAGTCGCCCATTATTTCAACCCGAGTTGCCCCCAATTCCAACAAGATTTCAAGTCCTGCTATCAAAGCCTCATATTCTGCCTCGTTATTTGAGCAGAGGCCTTCGACTTTGTACTTGAATTTTTTTGGAATTTTGTTAGGAGAAATAACAAGAACCCCTATTCCAGTTCCATTTTTATGACTAGAACTGTCGAAGTACAACTTCCAGGGTTCCAGTTCAATATAGTCCAAAGACTTTTCGTTTAGTGCGTGGTCGACTATAAAATCAGCCACTACTTGTCCTTTGACAGCCTTTAAAGGCAAATATGTCAAAGAATACTCAGTAAATGCTAATGGCCATTTTCCAATTCGAATGTGCAAGATTGGTTTAGATAACATGTATTTTATAACGTCAAAATGAGAAGAAACGTAAACATCAATTGGTTTTATATAGTGCTTCAATTTCATACAAGAAAAGTATACACATAAACACAACTTTTCAATCACACTATACCTAGTTTCTGCATCGTTCAAGACCTACTGAGGTAGTAAATGGCTCATTCGACGCCATTCTCATCCTCCTAAGCCAACATGCTCCCTAAAGTCTTGTCCGACGCAGATATGTACAACCTCATACTTCTACTTCTACAAGGTGACACTAAAATTGGAGGATGTGTCAGGTACTCCTTGATCTTGTCAAAGGCATCCTGCTGCTCCTGCCCCCATTCGAAGTCTTCCTTCTTTAGTTGAAGTAGAGGGGAAAAGGCTTGCGTCTTCCCACTAAGGTTGAAGATAAACCTTCTGAGAAAGTTGATCTTGCCAAGTAAAGACTGCAACTCCTTCTTTGTAGATGGAGCTTTCGCCTCCATTATTGCCTTGGCCTTGTTTTGATTGATTTCGATCCCTTTCTTGTGGACCACAAAGCCTAGGAAGTCTCCCGCCTGCACACAAAACGCACATTTGAGAGGATTCATCTTCAGACCAAACTTCCTCATCCTTTCAAAGGATTGTCGAAGATGGTCTATATGATTTTTCCCTGAAACAGACTTAACAACAATATCGTCAATGTAAATCTGCATAAAATCCTCAATGAAATCGTGAAAAATCGAATTCATTGCTCGCTGATATGTTGCCCCAGCATTTTTTAAACCAAAAGGCATTACCACCCATTCGTAAGTGCCTAATGCTCCAAGGCATCGAAATGCCGTTTTTGGAACATCTTCCTCAGCTATAAAAAATTGATTATAACCAGAATACCCATCAAGCATACAGAGGTACTCATGGCCTGCGGCATAATCGACAAGCATTTACGCCACTGGCATAGGATATTCATCCTTTGGGGTAGCTGAATTCAAGTCTCGAAAATCAATGCATACCCTTAACTTGCCATTTTTCTTTATTACAGGAACTATGTTAGCAATCCATTCGACATACCTGGTTGGACGGATGAACTTGCACTTGAGAAGTCTTCCGACTTCTTCTTTAATTTTCAAGAGGATTTCTGGGGCGAATCTCCTTGGATTTTGCTTAACAGGTTTCCTCCCAGGTTTTATTGGCAACCTTAATTTGACCAAGCTCCTATCCAGCCCGGGCATTTCATCGTAATCCCATGCGAAACAATCTTTGAATTCTTTCAGCAACTAGACTATTTCGATCTTGAGTTGGGGGCTTACTTTCGCACTGATATAAGTTGGTCGGTTTTCTGCCCCTGATCCCAAGTCGATTTCTTCGAGTGGATCCTGTGCTATCATCTTGATATTTGCTGCTAAAGGATCCTTTTCGAAACCCAATGGCTCATTGTCATAAATCGCGTCAAGCCTCTGGTTTTGCAAATCTCCTAGATCTTTATCTGGGGGATCCCTATTAGAATCCTTTTCAAGACCTTGTTGATTTGCTTCGATTTAGTTGGCTTCGACAACCATATACTTTACTTCGGCCTCCAAGGCCGCTTTGAGTTTGTTCTCGGCTATATAAGCCACAATCTTTTCGAGAACTAGTGACTCACTCATTGTCACTGAATTCGCTGCCCCAGCCAGTTGGTCGGATGTGTGAGGTTCTAAAAATGTAGTCTTCTTCGCCAACTACCTCTCTATCCCACTGAAACCCGTGGGTAGGATGAAGGTATAATGAGCAAAAAGCATTATCCGTTGGCGTCATGTCGAAGGTGGCTGGGCTACAAGGAGCTATGTGAGCCAGATTCCTGTCGAAACTTCTCCTATCCACCTGGTTCACTTCAGCCAAAAAATAACTCTGGTCAGCCTCTATATTTTCAACAATCCCGTCTGCGCGCCAAATTGTTATTCGCTGATGCATTGACGAAGAGACGGCACCAATGCCGTGTATCCACTCCCTACCTAAGAGAAGATTATTATTCGCTTTCGACGCAATCACCATAAACATTGTCGGCCTCGTGATGGTTCTGACAGTTAAATCTACCTGTATCACACCCATAGTGATTCCTACTTTCCCTTCATAATTCAACAACACCATGTTGTGAGGTTTGGTGTCGGAATCATCTTTTCCAATTTTCTTAAGCATATAATGCGGCATCAAGTTGAAAGCCGCTCCTCCATCGACCAGAATCTTATTCACCCCTACGTTACCCACTTTTCCTTTTATAAATAGGGGTTTCAGGTGGTTCCTCATTGAGTCATCTGACCTTTCAAAAAATGCGTTTTGTTCTTCAACGCATCCATTATTTATGATATAGTAGCAAACGGGCCTGTGTTTGGCCGTTTCGACCTCCAAAGCTTCGTCTTCCTCTTCGACTTCCCTTATTTGATCAAACTCCCTAGGGAGCACTGAAACGACATTACATGTTACATCGAATGATGCCTCTGACTCTGAGTTAAAATCGTCTGTCATTTCATCATCCTTGGTCACTTCCTCCTTTGACGCTTCTTGCACTGGAGCAGTAGGTGGTTTATCAGACTTTACTTCTTCCATCTGAGTCGAAGTTTGAACGTTGCTGCTAGTTTCTGGCTTGTCTTTTCCTGCAGCCTCCTTCTCAGCCTTCTTTCGACGTTGGTATCTCCTCCATTGTGACTTCTTCATAGGATTCTTGCCCTTATAATTTTTAGAAGGGTAAGTCACCTTTTTGGACTTCTGGAATTCTTTTCTGTATGACATAGAGGATCCCCGCGGTACTTCGAAGTCCTTCCATTTTCCTTGACCCTGGGCTTGTCGGATTGGATTGACCCACCTTTCGTCTGGAGCTTTGGTTGTTGGTTTGAATGTGTTAGGGCGTCTTTCGCCTAACCTTTCCTTGTTTTGGTCCGCTCTTCTGGGGTCAAATCTTTCTCCAGAAGGCCTCCAATTTCCTCTTTTCCTTGCCCTCTTTATTCCCTCTAAGTTTTGTGCTGCCTTTTTGTCGAAGACGGCACTACAGCGAGGGCAAAGCATCACCTCAGACCTTTTCCTCTGGCATCTATGAATAAAATCTGCCAGATTCTCTTCCTCCTTAAGGTAAGCCACTTTCTGGTACTCCTCCCGTCGACGTTCTTCATCAACTTGCATTGACGCATTCTGAGTTACTTCGACCATGTTTATATTGGCAGGTGACTCTACGTCCATGCTCAACTTATTCAATTTCAAGCTGAGGCCTTCATTGACCTCATGTTCCTTCTTCATTCGATTGAAATCCTTAAAGATTTTCTTTGTTAGAACCTTTGGGAGGGGATCTTTGGCAACTTATGGGCTGACGAATCCAACAGTTTTGTCCTTTGGGTCCTCCATGGTTCTTCGGAGAATACCAACAATAGCTTGTTTGCAAGAACCTTCAGCAGTTCCTTCGTAGATTTTGGCGAAACCCTCAGTGGTTTCATTGTTGACTTTGTCAAAACCCTCAGTAGTTTCGTTGTTGATGCCCTTAGTGGCCTCAACAATGTAGTTCTCGATAACCCTTGCGTCAAGGCCTTCAGAAACCTTGACCATAATTGGCTGATCCACGCAGTCAGCTGTAACTTCGACCACATCACCTTTGTTAGCGGGGTCTTCAGGAACCTCCACCATATTCACGTTGTGGTCGAAACCATCAGCAACCTTCATCATGTCTATGGCATCGTCGAAGCCTTCAGCAACCTCGACCATATTTACTATAGATGGCTCAGCATAGTGGGCCTCCACCACCTGCAAGGAGTTTGAATCCACCTTCTCCTGGGATTTTGAATTGTCGCCGAATTTGAGCCTTCCATCTCTTATTGCATTCTGCACTAGATCCCTGAAAAGGAAACATTGAGACGTTTTATGACCCAAAAAATTGTGATATTTGCAAAAACCTCTCTTTTTCTGTTGTTCTAAAGGAGGAACCTTAGTACCAGGAGGTACTATCATTTGGCCATCCTTGACCAGTAAATCAAAGATTTCGTCACATTTCGTAACGTCGAACGTATAAGTTCTTTTAGGGAACTTGTTGTTCTTCTCCGATTCGATTGGATTTTTTCCATTCGACGGAGCCAAGACTTTGTAAGCATAAGGTGGACCCTGCTTTAACTCCGCCAAATCTACTTCTTGTTCGTCGAAATTTGACGATTCCTCTTCGTCATCATCACCACAAACTCCGACATAAACTACCCTTTCTTTCCTATTTTTATTAACCCTAGCTTTTTTGGCTTTTAGTCGTTCGACCTGTCTAACCCTATCAGCTAATTGGGCCATGTCTCTTAAATATTGGGTGTCTAATTTCTTTCTGATGGAATAGTCAAGGCCACCAACGGCCATTTCGACTAAATCATGCTCTGGCACTTGTGTGAAACACCTTGCCTTGAGCAATCTGAACCTATTCAAATAATCATCAATTGGTTCTGAGAATTTTCTCTTTACGCTAGCCAGTTCTTTCAGACTTATCTTCGTCTGCCCCATGTAAAATTATTCATGGAATAACCTCTCCAACTGGGTCCAGGTATGTATCGAATTCGCGGGCAATGTGGTGAACCAAGTGAAAGCATTCTTCGCCAAGGAACTAGGAAAATATTTTATTCTCAAATTCTCATTTTGCGCTATTTCACCTGCTTCCATTAAGTATCGCGCCACATGTTCGACCGTCGATTCACTGGTATCCCCTGAAAATTGTGTGAACTTGGGAACTTTCCATCTATGGGGCAATTCTTGCTGCAAAATATATTCCGATAAAGGGGAGGTATAACTGGGTCTTTGTAATCCCAAATTAATACCATTTCGTGCCATAATTCTTTCGACCATGATAGCTAAATTATTCTCTGCCGACATATCATTACAACGCATTTGTTGTATAATATTGTCAGCATTTTGGTTTCGATTTATTAGCAACACTCTTGGTTCTTGTTGAACAGGGATTTCGACCCCAGGGGGTTCGACTGTCCCTCCTTGGTTCAGAACTTCCGCCTGAGGGACATTTGGTTGCCTTTGGTTTATGGTAGGTTCTTCTTCGACCGCTACCCTTGGGTTCTGAACTACTTGTTCCCTTGGGGGAGGTTGGGGGACACCGAAGAAATCAGCAATGCACGTCATTTATGCTGCCAATTGTTGATTCGTTTGTGTCGTGTTTTAGATCAAATGGTTGAATATAACCCTCATTTGTTGTGCTAACATCTGGACCATATCATGGTTACTCTCATCCATTTTTTGCCTGATCACTTGTGCAGAGTTATTGGTAATGTTTGGCATGTAAGTTTGATACCCCGTTCCTAAAGGCTGGCTAATTCGACCCATATGGTTCACACCAGAACCGGACCCTTGCAAGGGCGAAGTTATGTTCATTGTTAGATCCGTAAATGCTGATGGCGCGTTATGCAAACTTGCCATTACTGAAGTTGGCATTCCATATGGTTGTTCTCGATTTAGAGGCATTGAAAACCCAGATATAAAGGGTCTGTATATACCACCTGAAGAGGGATGAGTCATTTGAGGCATTTGGGGTCCCATAGTTGAAAAACTAGGCGCACTCTGGGGAATTGAAAGCGCAGGCGTCGAACTCTCTATTGATGGATTAGCCTCTGACACTGATATTGAGGCCGTATTTCCCCTAGTCGAAGGATTAGGGGGTGGTATTTCATTATTCGTAGGATTCTGATTGTAAGGCGGATTTGGATTCGTCATTCTGCGTACTCGTCTTCTTCTGGGTCTTTCTTCGTTATTTATGGCTATTTTACCACTTCTTAGTCTCATACAACAAAACGAAGAAATGTTTTTTTTTCGAGTACAGTATAAAATAAAGGTTTTCAAATGTTAATAGCACAAGGTCCCACTGGGCATGCCAATTTGTTTGTTTGGAAAATTCGCAAACAACCGCTGATCTCCTAATTTATGAAAAATTAGTTTACTTACAGGACCGATCAAACAAATCCTAGGACAATGTGCTTTAACAATTTTGACAATTTGTGTTAGAAAACCTTTTGTTTATTGAATTCATCATGATTTTCACCAACTTTCGTATTGTTCGACAGAAATGATAAAACTTTGCTTCTTGAAATAAATGGCGAAATGTAAATAACTTGCAAGTAAGAAAATGGCAGAAATGTAAAGGAATTGTAAATGAAGAACTTAAAAACTTTTTATTAAAATGCAAGGAATGAAAACTGGTGTTTTTCAAACGTACATTTTCTCAGTAACTACTCTTTTCTCTCTCACGGTTACTTTGAGTATTTCTTGAGTGATTTGTACAAATTCTGAACACACCCGGAAATCTAGCACTACGACTCCCTATTTATACACAATCGAAATAACCACCAATAACAGTTATTTCTCCTAATGGCGACAAATGGCATTCGACACGCATTCGTCTATTAGATGCGTTCCACGCGTCCAACTTCAAAATGAAACTCCCTCCTAAATTTGAATTTCAAACACCTATCGAAGCTGATTACTCTTCTGTCGAAATATTCCTCATACTTATAAAGATCTGCGGAAAATGCTTTCAGTACCATTTGTGTTCAACTTGCTTTTTTCCCATCAGAAACCTTCTGGTCGAAATGTCCTGGCGAATTTTCGACTTTGCTCTCAATTATCTTGGCGTCGAAATTAGCAACCTAGAGCCATGAAATGGTAACAAAATCAAATATATATGGCTAGTGACAACCCTTTCTTTAAGATGATTTTTTTTCCCAAAGGATAGTTATGTAATTTAAAGATAACCAAACTCTTAGTCTTTATTTACATTGTGAAAGTGTTTTATTTGTAACATCCCAAATTACAAGATGGCTACTAAATTTGCAAGTGAAAAGTGATTGGTGCAAATATTAAAACAAGCTATTAAAATGATTTTATGCAGATATTAATCATATGTTACCGTGGTTCAGTTGGTAAACACATTAGTTTTATGAAGAAGACAAGTGACACCTATAATTATTTGATGAATATTAATTCATTATTCTTTATTTCATGTCAGCATTGTTAATGACACGTCACTCACGTTAATGATACATATGTATTTTTGAAACAAAATCATTAAAAAAAGCAACAATGTAGACGTTCGATAATTTAAATGTCTGATTTGTAGAAAAAAAAACTCAAAAGACCAACCTGTTACAATTAAATAACTTAAAAAACCTTTTGTGTAATTTTATCTATAAAATGAGAAAGAACCAAACAACTATTAGAGCTATTAATTGGACTAAGATTTGTTGTAATTAATAACAATTATAATTACCATGTATGTGTTGTAAAGACTATGCCAAACCTGCTCAGAGTTGGTAAATGGTCAATTGGAAATGGAAAGCAAGTAAGCTTTTGGAATGATATTTGGGTAGAGGATGGACTGATCCTAAAGGAGCATTGTATCGACAGCATAATACCGTATCAGCACATGACAGTCAGTAATTTAGTTGATAACACGGGTAATTGGGACTGGAAGCAGTTAAGCCAATGGCTGCCGCATGAAATGTTGGACAAAATTCGTTGCTTGCAGCCCCTTATGGACGAGCAAACGATGGATGTTTTTAGGCTGCCTGAAGGGAGTGATAATGGCACGGTAAAGAGCTTCTATAACTTAATTGTGGCAGCTGATAGTGCAGTAACGGATAATTGTTGGAAGAATCTTTGGAAGTTGAAGGTGCCGGAAAGAGTTCGGACGTTTATATGGTTGTTGATGCATGATAAACTCTTGACGAATTTTAGTAAGAGTAGGAAAGGTCTTGGATCGGCGGATTGTCGGTTGTGTGGGCATGTGAGTGAGGACACGTTACATGTGTTCCAGGACTGTCGGGTTGCGAGAGATGTTTGGGAGAATACTGTCCCTGGAAGGATCAAAGACAGGTTTCAAAACATGGAGTTGGAGGATTGGATTAGGCTGAATATCAACCATAATTGTGTGGAGGAGAGAGGGTGGAATGCGTATTAGGCGACAGCTTGTCATTCGTTGTGGATGTGGAGAAATAAACATGAACACATTGATGAGTTTGTGAGGCCTAGTAATGTTAAAGAGATCATCTATAAGAAGGTTAAGGAGTATGACAAGGTTGTTTTGATGGGAAATCGGGTGGTTGGTCAGAATAAAGAGATAAGATTAATTAGATGGATTCCACCAAATCTGGGGGTGGTGAAAATTAATGTGGATGGAGCTTTCATTAATGGCGTGGTAGCAGATTGTGGAGGTTTAGCAAGAGATGAGCACGGAAAGTGGATGGGCGGTTTTGCAAAAAAAATGGACGTGCATAGTAGTTACATGGCGGAGCTGGAAGGAATGTTTGAAGGGTTGATGTTAGCTCTGGATCTTGGTATTAGAAATGTGGAGGTTAATTCGGATGCTGAAGAGATTGTGCATGATATTAGTCATGGGATGACGAGAAGGAGTGAAGGAATGGAGATGCTTGGGAGAATAGGGAGTCTTTTGAGACAGTTTGAATCGTCTTCAGTGTTACATATATTCCGAGAATCTAACCGTTGTGCTGATGCCTTGGCTAAGGCAGGGTGTAATCTTGATACGGACCGGGTGCGTTTTTCGTCTGCTCCAAAATTTGTTGAAGATATCCTAAGGGGGGATCTTGATGGGAATCCCTCTTTGAGGGAAGTTTTTGTTTAGTTTTTCTCTTTGGGCCTTTGACCCTCTCTTGTACCAAAAAAAATGACAAGAAAAGATTGAAGTGAGGAAATGAGCCATAAATACATGAAAAATAGTCTCTCATAGAAAATATCAATCACTTTAAAAACATTTATAAAGAGTTTCACTAATTAACTAAATAAAAGAGTTAAAGAGGATAAAGTGTCAAATGGGAAAGTATGGTGGTCTCAAGTATTATGTCATTTGTCTCCTCCACACTCCCCTTGCTGATGTCGTTGGCTCTGACTCTGGTTCCAGGACCGAGTTTGAGGGCGTGGGCGTAGAGGCACAAACGACAGCTTGTAGGCGGCGTCGAAGCAATTGGGCCACACGCGATGTTATACAGTGGCGCTCCGGTGGCCGACATGGCGATTATTGTTGCTTATGTCTGATTTCTAAATTCCCAAAAAAGACAAAACTTCGTGAAGTGTTGCAGAATAAAAATAGTCAACGCTTGAAAAGTGTTGCTATATGCAAAAGATTACAACATTTAGTAAAAGTGTTGCTGAAAGGGTGTGTTTCATCAAGGATTGCAACCTTATGAAACAACACTAACTTGACATATAAATTGATCATTCCGGATTAAAAAAACTCACATTACAAAAGGTACATCCTCTTTAATAATAATTCCATATTTTATTTTCCCTACATTTGAGTTTTTATCGGTCTTGTGCAAACTTGAAATAGGCTAAATTATATTGGGTATTCCTGCACGTAGACTCTAAGACATTTGAGAGTGTCTTAAATACTATAAGGAAAATGATTAGTTCACGATTCAAGTCTAGATTCATTCAACTTAGAAGAATTATCTAACAATCTTATAGTATCTCAAACTATTGCTACCGAGGCTTCAATTTCAAGCATCAAAGTGATGAACCAGAACTTTGTCAAGTTGGATCGTTTCAACAGAAAAAACTTTATTCGCTGGGAAGACAATATGATATTTCTTCTGACTTCCCTGAAGATTCAGTATGTCTTAGATCTTGATTTGACATCAATTCCAAAACCAATAGAAAATAACTCATATGAAATCAAGAAGGAACACAAGAAACGAAAGGAGGATGAATTGTTATGTCGTGGAAATCAGAACACATCATGTAATCATATCTATGATCTCTATACTGATACCAATATGCAACATAAGAACTCAAATTTAATGCGGAAGAGGAAGGAACGAAAAAGTTTTTAATTTCTAAATATTTGAGCTTTAAAATGTTGGATTCAAAGCCCATTCTTGCATAAGTCACGAGTTACATGTTTTCTTAAACAAATTAAAAGTTGTAAGGATAAACATTCCCGAAGCTTTCCAAGTTGGTGAAATTATTGCAAAATTGCCATCTTATTGAAAAGCTACAGTTAGAAATTTCTACATAGTTTCGAGGACTTCTCGTTGGAGAAAATCCAAAAACATCTTCGAAACATGGAGGAATCAAAGGATAAAAAGAAAAATCGAGCATAAAATCTGCATATAAATCGAGCAAACTAATATTGAACCATAAAAGTGTATTTGTATAAAATAGATATTCCGCTGAGGGAATGATCAAACTTTGTATCACCGACAAAATTACCAATAAAATTTCTAATTCTACTTATATGCTTGAACCTGTTTCTTTATGGCACACTAGATTAGTACATAATGGTATTAATACTATGAAGATACTAATTCAATTTTGTTTGATCTAATGTGATGTTAATGATTTTGAAAAATTTAGAATATGTGTTAAATTAAAGATGATTAAGAAACCTTTCAAAAATTTAGAAAGAAATACTAACTTGCTTGATCTTCTGTATTTGAATTTTTGTGAATTTAATGGAACGTTAACCCATGGGGAAATATGTATTTCATTACCTTTATCAACGATTGCTCTAGGTTCATACATGTATATCTTTTAAAGCATAAAGATTATGATTTTAATGTTTTTAAAATATATAAAGCTGAAGTAGAAAATTAATTAAGTAGAAGTATCAAAGTCCTTAGGAGTGATAAGGGCGGTGAATACTTTTCTACCGAATTTGATGCATGTTGTAAATAATATGGCATTATACATGAATGTTCCGCACCTCGTACACCACAACAAAATGGCCAAATTGAGAGATAGAATCAGACATATTAAGAAATGATAAATGCCATGTTAATGCATTTTGAATTTCAATTTAATCAATAGGGTGAAACATTACTATCCGCTAGTCGTATAATGAATTTAATTTCTTTGAAGAAAATTGGTATTTCTCCATCTGGACTTATGTTTTGATGATAACTTCACATATTATCTTAGAGAATAATCTTATACTCTAACTGTTTTCTGTCTAGTGTGTAGCCTTTGATTAAACAAGTTCTGATAGAAAAGGCATGTGACATCATCAGGCTCTGGACTTAACACTCTAGAAGAAAACATACGGTGATTACAAAATTCAAGTCAAGATTCTGGAATGCTTATGATACAACGGTTCTAAAAGAACATTAGTACTAGAGCTTTTGATCAAGATTTGGTATGATAGTTCTGAAGACTCAAGCTCTGAAGATTCAAGCTCTAAAGATTCAAGCTCAGAAGACTCAATCACTGAAGACTCAAGCTCTGAAGATTCAAGCCTTAAAGATTCAAACTTTGAATATTCAAGTTCTAAAGATTCAAGTTCTGAAGACTCAAGTTCTGAAGGCTCTGAAGAATTAAGTTCTGAAGTTCTAATTCTGAAGATTCTAAGAACATCACTTATAGTAACTTACTTTCTGGGGACTAAGTTTTTGATCCTTTTACAACATGCTTCATAAACATATATCTGAAGCCTCTGAAGATTATAAGTTAAAGATCAGAAATGTTATGCGTGAAAGGATAAACATAAAAGTACAAAGTACACTGTCTACTATCATGCTAAAGTAACTTTTGATACGATGATGACTGACACTTCCACATGGACCGTTGAAGACATAACAACTGAACTTTCGTTTCCTATTCTACCCTTCAACAGATCTATTTTTCAACTATAAAAAGAAGACTTGGAAGAATTGGAAACTTAGCATTCTATCCTACAAAACTCATACTAAAACGTTGCACAAAATCTCATATGAGATCTACTCAATATAGTTTTGTAAATTAGCAAGGAACTTTTGTTCATTTCTTGCAAATTAACACTGTTGTGTTATTAAGCTTAAATACCGTGTAATCTGCTTATGTAGAAGACTTCTTGTATACACATATGTAATCTCTTTGAGTTTATATTTCCTCAAGTGACTAAGTGTTAGTCTGTATACTTGATAGGGCTAAGATGTTTTTCTAAACACTTACACGATCAGTTTGTAATCTTTCAAGATTATTGGATTAAGTCCTTTTTTGAAGGCAAAAGCACCTTGGCGGGTGGACTGGAGTTGAAATTCTGGCAATGCAAACAACAAATGTCCTAACATATGTCAAGACATTGTTCTGCATAAACATTTAAACACAGAGGAATAACAGCAGACTGATGCCTTGAATATCAGAACTGCATAAACACAGATGTTACGACATTTGATCCAACATGTTAATCAAAACTGAACTGTAATTTGCAGAATGATAAACAACACAGAATATGATGACCCAGTTCGGTGCAACTCACCTACATCTGGGGGATACCAATCCAGGAAGAAGAATTCACTATCAGTAGTATATTATGTAAGCAACTTCAGGTTTACAGAAAGCACCCACGTTAACCTATCACTACCCAGTGAAGACTTTATCATTAGAAGTCACATCTAATTGATAAGAGAAACACATATCACTCCCTAAATCACAACCTGTGATTATCTAACAGTTAATACCTCATAACTGTATCATTCCTATTGAAAGGCACCCCTTCCAATACAAATTTTAGTCAAGCATCCTTGACTAACAAGTTAACTTGGATTTGCTTCAAAGCTTCATCCAAGAACAATACCAGATTCATTACCTACGGGTTTCTGAATCTATACAAGTACCTATGTCTACCACACTGCATCAACTCGATACAGAGGGAGACTTACAAGAAAGCCTACAACTCTCAAAACCCTAAACCCTATTTTCTACTTTACAAAAGTGTTATGATAGGTTCAGTTCTTCAGTCCTAGGTCTTGGTCTTCTTTTATATTCTTCAGCTACCTTGGGCTTCAATATTTTGTTTATTGACCCCTTGATCCACTGCTGTAATCATTCTATGATTCTTGCACCAGATTTAGAACCTGCTATATTTGTCAAGTCAGAATGTCGGGACATTGTCTTCGACATCTTTTTCTATAGCATTCTTCATTGAGTTTTAACCAAAATTTAGTCAAACCCCAGGAGTTTTCAATCTCCCCCTTTTGACAAATTTTGGCTAAAACTTTATTTTGGACAATAAACCCAGGGTGCTTCTAACGCCTCTTCACCCTCAGTGGCGGTTATCCAATCATGTTGATGACACATTCCTCTTTTTCAATGAACCGATACTTCCTCACCTGGGGGGAAGAATCTTGCCACTGAAGCAGTCAAACACCAACCTGGGTAACTCAGAACACATGGCACGACTGTGTTCATAACTCAGGTCACAAGACACGAAAGAAGGACTCAGAACATATGGGAAGAACCTTGTGACTTAGTCAGAATGTCAAAACATTTTGTCCAACATCCCTGCAAACCAACTGCAAGGACAGACTCAACCCTTGTATTTTCTCCCCTTTTTTAGCCAAAAATTGACAAACATGTCCAAGGCAGACCCATACCCAACCTGAGGAAACCCACAATCGAACATAGCCCATGACAACTCAGCACAACAGAACATGAGACAAGATGATGACTAGAACACCCTTTATATATAAGAGTGTCTCTCATAGGATGTAACGAACCATTGGAAGTAACACATGTCTATTCAATGTAAACATTAAATGACATTGTGTATTTTCAGAGACAAAAGAGCACCGCCCAAACCATATTTGACTCAAGGATCATTCCAAGAATGCGCATTTTCCAAAACCCATGTTTAGCACGCGTTCCCTAAGACACAAATTCTCCACCTTCCAAAGTAAATAAGTGTACATCCAATGTTCTGACATCTTGTCAGACTTTGTATAGTCCCTTTTGTAGCATTCATTTAAACCCTTTCAACCAGAAGACCAAGATTAACTGACCAAGATGTTAAGACATTTCTTCAAACATCTTTCAGTCAACAACGATTAGCAAGATACTTGTACTACATCTAATTCAATCCATTGATACCCAGTGACAGAATCAGAATACCCTGATAAGTTCACCCAGAACTTATACTAGTAGAGCAATGTCACGACATCTCGTCTGACATATCATCCTCACCAGAGGCAATTCATCATAAACTGCTTGAAACTACAAATAATCTTGATAAACAATCTGCACCACTGCAGTAATACATCTTAGATCAAGAAGCAATTCCCCCTATCTAAGATAACCAGTGCTCCTCTAATGAACACTTATATAGATGAATGGAAAACATAAGACGCATCTTCATGTCTTCAAGAGTGCACCCTTTATCCAACCTACCTGCTGAACACAATCATCAACTGCACTTATTGCTTCTTCTGATAAGAACCAATAATCAATCACACATGAACATCATCATGCTTCCCGTGAGGTCACATTAGGATCTCCATCCTAAATTAACAAACTCTTGGATTAAGATCAAAGCTCCATTGATCCCCCTCTTCTTGAACCCATCTATACACCACACGAATTCCTCTTGAATTCTCATGTATAGACCTCCATGTCCCTTGAGATAAAATCCAATTGATCTGGAATGATCCACATTCCTCAAAGAGATATCATACCTCTTAGTTTGTTATCTTCTTAACAATGTCAGATATCGTATACATGCTCCAGAAATCTTCAGCCCATTTTCTCCACAAGCACCAAACTGATATATTTCTAGCATGTCCCAATCACATCAGACTTCCAAGATAATCCTTTACCCATCATTCTCCCGTATGATAAGATAAACACCTCTTAGACAAGATATGAGTATCAAGTTCTACACTCAGAACTTAGTATCCTACTCCAAGGATAACTAACCCAGAAAATGTTCTAACATCTATTAGGACATTCTTCACACATCATAGACACCACACACCATGGTTCTTGATATGCTCCACCACTAGACTTACTATCTGCATAGTAATCCAACTGAAGATCTTCAAACAACACTGCGCCACTAGCTTGAACAATAAGAACTCCAGATAACCAAAGAGAGAAATAAACTCTCATCCACCAAACGAAGGTATTCTTTCATAAATTGAGAACTTCTGCCACAAGCTCAAAGAATCATCACCTCTTGGCGTTTTCAACCAACTACCCTACTGCCCCAGAGTAATTAGTTCCAAGCACCCTGCTTGAATGCACACTATGAAACCAAATAAATGCCACTTTTTGATTGATCTCACTCTTCTTCAGAACTCCCACAAGATACATTGATCCACCAATGAACTCTGATCTTCAAGTCACATGAACTACTTGCTCCATAGCAAGATATCTTGGATCCACCAAGCCTCTAGACATGTAATATCTTCTTAATCAACAACTCTTGCAAACTTCATGAGATAGACTTTTTTGAAGCATCCATAACTTCCATTCTCCTGCAGATCACCTTATCTTAAGCTGACGTGCCACATCACCAGCTGAGACTCTGATGTTAAGCTAGATGTCAGAACATTCTGATACGACATCTAGCTGCTGAGTTCATCTCCTCCTTCTGCCACTTAGAAGAACCTCCTCCCTTTAACAGAACAAGAGTTCCATGCTCTCATAGACTTGATTCAATAACCAAGTTTGAGTAAACAACCTCCATCATGCTTAGACAAATCACATATATTCCATACAAGCTCACACCTTGATGAATAGATGCTTTGAAACTTCAAAGACTTCACACCTGCCACGTCTGAATCTTCAGAAGATAAAGTAGTCCTAGACTACACCATAGCCATACCAAAGAATGCCACTTTCCTTAGTAGAGTAGTCTGTAGAAAGACAGAGATAACTACCACTTAACCTTGACCTTCAAAATAAGCAAGATCCCATGCTCCTCAGTACCTAGATCAGAAATAAACTCATCCAAGTTGTGCCAACACTAGCACTCTATTCTGGACAGGTCTCTTGCCAGGACACCTTCCAGATAAACATCAGATGCTTCTAGTAACAACTTGAACACACCTACTACACTTTAATACTCTTATGTCAGAAATAAACTGATCCAAGAACAATCCATCAAGATTATGATGCCTTCATCTTCATCTTCAACAACACCATTGTCCATACCAGTTTCTTGCCTGGAAACTCTCCAGAGATCACATGCTTCTATCACACCAGAGTGAAGCTGATTCTTAGGTCAACACCAAGACTAAAATAGATGCTAAAGCTCATGCATTACCCCTCCCATGATTCTGCGCAAACTCTGATGATGAGATGTTTCAACATCTTGTTGAACATCGGCAATCTTGACTTTCAAGGATAATCAATTAAATACTTGTGAACTCCACAAATAGCAATTGATATTAAATCATTGTCCAATAATCCTTCTTCACTGTTGTAGTTGTGCTCCACCAGTTCACTTTATGAACACTTATCAAGTATTCAATCTTTTGCAAGTATCTTCTTTGACAACCAAAATGTTGAGATACCAAGGTTGCCACCCTTGACTCAAGTAACTAAGATTCTCTCTGAATGAACCCTATTTACCTCAACAATTCTGAAAACTCCTATCAGATTGGATCCACCCTTATGATTAAGAGAGATGAATCCTTCCTTGCTGTTATGGATAGTGAAAATAAATCACATCCACTTTCTTCAGGTTGTGTTTCATAGAAACACCTTCTAGTCCGAAGAATAACTAGAAGACTCCATATGCACAACTGAGACAGCTTTATGAGTGGACTTGAGAGAATTCTCAAGTATCTTTGACAAACTAGCTGATTAATAATTTATCAAACTCCCAGAGCAAGAACTTGATAAACCTAAACTCAACTCCTCTCCTCTTCAACTGACTTCAAACTGCACCATGGAACCATGCTTCCAAGTACCAAGTCACCATAACAGACATCTTCCAACAACTCTTTCCATTCCATCGCTCCTGACTTTGGAATAAAAGATGCAGATATCTTCACATATAGAGGCTGACGATTGAGATCTTCCACTATCTGTCTTCAGTAACAACTCCAGAATCCCATAATTCTAGAGCTCTTTCATCAGAAACATATGCAGCGGAACCACCAAGGAACAAATTTTGCTTGCCCTAATAAGATGTCAGAACATCTTATAAGACACCCCAATAAGAGAACTAGCCACTTCTCCCGCAGTTGTTGTAGAACCTCCTCAGCAACATGAACAACCACCGGGTTATTACCTTCGATCCAGAACATCCATCCCATCCATTAATACCCTTGAGTATGTCTGACTTGATTGATTTGATCTTCAAAACTCCTCCTTGTTTAAATGCCAGAAAGTATCTCTCAAAGATCTCATCCAGAAATAGACAGGATGCCTGCTCTGATTGAAATTCTGGCATTGTAGACAACAGATGTCCTAACACATGTCAAGACATTGTTCTGCATAAACATTTAAACACAGAGGCATAACAGCAGACAAATACCTTGAATATCAGAACTTCATAAACACAGATGTTACGACATCTGATCCAACATGTTAATCAAAATTGAACTGTAATTTGCAGAATGATAAACAACACAGAATATGATGACCTAGTTCGGTACAACTCACCTACATCTGGGGGATACCAATCCAGGAAGAAGAATTCACTATCAGTAGTATAGTTTTATGTAAACAACCTCAGGTTTACGGAAAGGACCCACGCTAACCTATCACTACCCAATGAAGACTTTATCATTAGAAGTCACATCTAATTGATAAGAGAAACCTATCTCACTCCCGAAATCACAACCTGTGACTATCTAACAGTTAATACCTCATAATTGTATCATTCCTATTGAAAGAAACCCCTTCCAATACAAAGTTCAATCAAGCATCCTTGACTAACAAGTTAACTTGGATTTGCTTCAAAGCTTCATCCAAGAACAATACCAGATTCATTACCTACGGGTTTCTGAAACTATACAAGTACCTATGTCTACCACACTACATCAAATCGATATAGAGGGAGACTTACAAAAAAGCCTACGACTCTCAAAACCCTAAACCCTATTTTCTACTTTACAAAAGTGTTAAGATAGGTTCAGTTCTTCAGTCCTAGGTCTTGGTCTTCTTTTATATTCTTCAGCTGCCTTGGGCTTCAATCTTCTGTTTATTGAACCTTTGATCCACTGCTGTAATCATTCCTTGATTCTTGCACCAGATTTAGAACCTGCTATATTTGTCAAGTCAGAATGTCAGGACATTGTCTTCGACATCTTTTTCTGTAGCATTCTTCATTAAGTTTTAACCAAAATTTAGTCAAACCCCGGGAGCTTTCAGGAGTACTTAGTTAACAGTGAACCAGAATAAAAATGATTGTGTTCTTTATCTTCATTCACTTGATTAACTTTGGTGTATAAAAGTTTGAAAAGATTATATTTGGTGAAACCCAATTCAAACCCCCATTTCTTGTGTTTTTACCTTCAATTGGTATCAGAGCTCCGGTTCTGTTATTGATCAATATCAAACACTTAACCGTGTCAGATAAAGATCCAGATGAGTTTTTAGATACACTGATTGATTCTGCACCTTCTCCTGTTGCTCAACTTTAAATTGATAGAAACATCCAAATGTTATCTCTCATTCGTGTTGATAGTTTGAATACTGGAAAGATTCACTAAAAAGTGTCTTTCAAATCTTTGATTTTGATCTTTGAATATGGTATTTGATGACTACATATATTCCTCTTATGACATTGATAAGATGCCTTATAGTAGAACTTTGTGTGATCAGTCGTAAAAGAATTATAAGAGTTACCATTTAACAAGATTTATCTTGCTAAATGCTACTTCCTATACTAAATATGAAAACATCACAAAACATAGACTCTGCCAAATCTAATTGATTTTTTCATAAAATAATTAAGATTCAGGAGACCAAGGATCTTGCCTTAATTCGAAAATATGAAGTCTTCAAGAGGAAGGAAGATGAAACTGTTGAGATCATGTTATCAAGATCTTAAAGCCTTAGTTGCAGAACCTAAGGTTCTAAACAAGGTCACTCAACTTCAGACGGCGGGAAGAAAAGCAATAGAAGCATGCCATTCAAATGCAAGCCTATGTCATGAGATTGAGCTAGAACAAGATAAACCTCAGGAGGAGAGGAAAAATTTGTTACGCTCATATATGATAAAGAAATGAAAATATTAGACGCTTTTCTAGCTGAAAAGATCAAGATCTCAAAAGAAAATTACGGTGAAAATGAATACAAGTAAGAAGAAATAGCTGATAAGCAACTTGGGATGATTTCTCTGAAGACGACTCAGAAGAAGAGTAAGCTAGTATAACGTTGATGGCCAGAGTGTGAATTTCTCTTCAAGAGAAAATCCCTCCAAAAGATGAAGCAGATTATGATTCATACTCAGAAGAGAAAGTGAAGAATGCATATGTTCCAACCAGGAACTTAAACATACGAGGTACAGAAGTTATAGAGAAAGCCAGAAAGGAAGAATTTAAAGATCTGAAGAGTTAGTAAAGAATTTTTTCTTTCTATATATAATGCACTTCTTATTAAAAGTCCAATGCATATTGTTATCCATAAGTCAATTATGAGATAATAGTTATGACATTATCTTTTATCAAAAACTTGCAACGCTATAAGTCAATCAATGGTAAGAAGCATGGATTCAGTATTGTGAATGATTACAGTCGTTCGACATGGGATAAATTCCTAAGGCACAAGAATGAGTCGCATTCTGTGTTTACTAGTTTTTGTTCTAAAGTGCAAAATGAAATTGACTCTAAGATCATTAGAGTCCGAAGTGATCATGGTGGTAAATTTGAGAATCAGTGGTTTGAAGAGTTATTTGGCTCTAATGGCATATCCCATGATTTCTCCTGCCCTACAACTCCACAGCAGAACGAAGTTGTAGAGAGGAAGAATAAGACGTTGCAAGAAATGGCCGGAACCATGATCAATGAAACAAATGTGGCTAAGAACTTTTGGGCAGAAGTTGTGAATACAACGTGTTACATTCAGAATATGATCTCTATCAGACCTATTTTGGAGAAGATGCTTTATGAATCGTGTAAGGGAAGAAAACCCAACATTTCTTATTGCCATCCTTTTGGATGTTCTTGCTTTATTCTGAACACCAAAGAGAATCTGAACAAGTTTGACTCTAAAACACAGAAATGCATTATATTAGGATAATCTGAATGTTCTAAGGGATATAGAGTATACAATACAAAAACATGTATTGTGGAAGAGTCAATTCATGTTAGATTCGATGATAAGCATGACTTAGAAAAGTCAAAGCTAGTTGAGGATTTTGCAGATCTAGAAATAACATTTGCAGGCTCTGGAGAAAGGGCAAAAGACTCTGAGGATAAAGACTCAAAGAACGTTGATAAAAATACATCTGAAGCAACTGAATGTTCTTCAACTCAGAAAAGGCAAAGGAATAGACAAACTGTTTTTGAAGAATTGATTCTTGGAGACAAAGCTGAACTTGTCAGAACAAGATCCACTTTCATACAAACTGAGGAAATGCTTCTGGGATTGGTGTCCCTGATAGAACCAACTTCGTGTGATGAAGTACTTCAGGTCAATGAATGGATTCTGGCAATGCAAGAAGAATTGAATAAGTTCTTCAGAAATGATGTCTGCGATCTGGTACCCATGCCAAAAATAATTCATGTTATTGGAACCAAGTGGGTATTCAGAAACAAATTAAACGAGAAATGAGAAGTCACCAGAAACAAATCACGATTGGTTGCACAAGGTTACAGTCAACAAGAAGGAATTGACTATAATGAAGCCTTTGCTCCAGTCGCTAGGTTAGAATCTATCTGTATTTTAATTTCTTTTGTTGTTAATCATGGTATTATTTTATATCAAATGGATGTCAAAAGTGCGTTTCTGAACGGATATATTTCTGAAGAAGTATATGTTCACCAACCTCCAGGTTTTGAAAACGTCAAGTTTCCGGAACATGTTTTTAAGCTTAAAAATTCATTGTATGGTCTGAAACAAGCTCCCAGAGCATGGTATGAAAGACTAAGTTCTTTTCTTATAGAAAATGGCTTTACAAGAGGTCGGGTGGACACTACTCTCTTCTGTAAGAACTTTGGAAACAATCTGATGATTTGCCAAATTTATGTAGATGATATAATTTTTGGTTTTTCTAATCTATCTATGTGTCAAGAGTTTTCTAAGCTAATGCAGGTGTAATTTGAAATGAGTCTGATGCAAGAATTAAAGTACTTTTTGGGGATACAAACAAATAAAACTTCATATGTCACGTATATTCATCAAAGAAAGTACACAAAAGAGCTCATGAAGAAATTCGACATGTCAGATAGCAAACCAGCAAAGACTCCCATGCAGCCTATATGCATTTTGGATAAAAAAAAGTAAGTAAAAAGGTTTGTCAGAAGCTCTATTGTGGCATGATAGGCTCTCGTCTCTATTTCACTACTTTTCGTCCAGATATTTTATTTAGTGTTTGTCTTTGTGCTCGATTTCAATTAGATCCAAGGGAAACTCATTTAACAGTTGTTAAAAGAATCCTCAGGTATCTGAAGGCAACATCTAACCTTGGCTTGAAGTATGAGAAAACATCAGAATACAAGCTATCAGGTTTCTGTGATGCAGATTACGCTGAAGACAAATTAGAACGTAAAAGCACCTCTGGAAATTGCCAAGCTTCTGGGTGAAAAATTTGTTTCATGGCTTAAGACACTCTGAATGAACAATCATATGAAGGACCATCAAATTATGGAAAGTAACGTTTCTACTCTTTTCTATAGTTTTACATGTTTTGTTGCCTTCTGAACTATGAGGCTTCTGAATGGTGAAATTCTCATATATCAGAAGTATCCATAGTCTAAGTATTCTCTTAAGAATGTTTCTGTATGATGGAATCCGTAAAGTTTATCTTTTATAAGTTGTTAGGGCAGCATAGAGGGCATAACTAAAAAATAAGACAGTTGTCTGTTCTGTGTTATGCCTAGTATTTGTTGTGACACTTAGTGTAGATGAAAGATCCATGGGATTAGATAAGAAATCTTCTCACTTTATCCCTTGTCAGAATTCTTTTTTGTTCACAAGTATATCTTTATTCATTTAAGTGACTATTGTTAGTTATTGAATAACGTATATTTGTTAATGGTCTTTTTTTGGATATTGTTTATTGAAAATATAAACTTTTAGCACGACCTATCTATTCTTGTCTCTTGTGTCTTTTGGTTTTCTTTTGTCATTCGTTTCGGAAATAATGGCAACATTTATTGTTTGTCTTTTTATATTAATTGCTTTACATGTCTCGAGTATGATTACTCTTCTCTCATGGTATTCCTTCTTCTATTTATATCTCATCTCTTCACCCTCATTCCTCATTCCTAAATTTTTTTTTCATACCATCTCTTTCCCCCTTTCACCATGTTTACCAAAACTTTCTACGACTACGAAGACATCATGGAAGTCATCAATGAAAAACGTCCAAATCTTCCTCGCCTATGATCTACTGATCGTAATATCACCTTCAGCATGCAAATTCAAGGGTGAACCAGTTACTATGCAAAGTTGCATGAACCTGTATATATATCCAAATCTTGTAAGAGTTTTGGATGTATGCTTCAGTGTGTAGAGATGGTAGTTATATTTGCTCTATTGTGTATGGTATCCCTGTTATCATGACTCCGTCTTCTATTGCTGAAGCCATTGGATGTGTTGAAACTAGAATCACTGTAAACCAATTTCGCTTCACTTACCATTTTTTTGAAAACCTCATCTCCATCCATGACATCTCCCCGTCTCGTTATGAACCCACCAATCCTGAAAAGCTCATTCCCATTGCCAAAGTCTGGTTTGATCTTCTTCTTACAAACTTCCGACCACATGAAGTAGATAAGGACATTTTGTCCTATGATGAAAGACTTTTCATCTACGTCATGGTGAATCACGCCAGGGTTAACTTGCCTCAAACCATCTTCAACTATCTGAAGGAATCTATTGTTGTCTCTAAAAGTCAACACAAGACCTGCATACCTTTTGGAAGAGTCATGTCTGAATTTTTCTATAAGGCTGAGGTTATTGGGTTGGTTCGCAGGACTGGACTAGAGAATGCTCTTTTGGAAGAGAGGTGTGAAGGTTTTGAAGTTTAGTTGTGTGCTGTTGGTGGCTAGTACTATTGGGCGGGACTTGTTGCTGCTATTGTTTTTTCCTTGTGTTTGGTTTTGATTATGTGTTCCTTGGTCGCTTTTGATTTTGCTCATGTACTCATTTTGTTTTGTACTCCTCTAATCATTATGAATGAAAATGTTCTTTCATTGTTCCTTGCATTTATTGTCTCATCTTCGCTTTATTTATTTATGTTTTTTTACTATTCGCATTCCCTTAGAAAAGCGTGCTAAAATTCTTTTCGATTTCTGACAAAGGGGGAGAAGTTATATGATTTTGATTATATCTATTCTCAGAATCTTAAACCCAAAAATAATTAAAAATCTTTGCTTCTAACTCTGGTTGATGCTTGATTCAGGAACTTTGTAAAAGTTCACTAATTTTTATTTTATCAAAATGCATGATGTCTGTTCTAATAAGCCAAATTTTGAATGCAACACATTATTCAGAAGTTGTAAACCCTCTGAAGATTTGGCCAAGACATGGTAAGCTAGACTACGACTAAATCTCTAAATCTTCTAATGACATAATACTTTGCACCTTCTAGTGGCATGATCGAGAATCTGAAGAATCACGTTCTGACACATGATGTGAAGCGTTTAGTCTGTTACTAATCAGGTTCTGATACTTCATAACATTCTGATAGTCTGTTGGACTCTAAGATGAAAACCAGGTAGTGCTAGTCAAAATCGAATAAGACGTCAACGGTGAAGTATTCCCTCTATAACTCATCTACTGTAAGTAAAAAAGTTATTTTATGAGTCTCGAACTCAGGGGGAGACTCTGAACAAAGCGTAAATAATTTTTGGGCTTAACAGATTAAGGGGGTCACTACGCCAAAGAAAGGAAAAGACAGCGCTTTTTTTGGCCTTTAACAGCGCTGCCTAAGGTGGCGTTGCCGTAGGTAAAGACAACGCTTTTTTTTATGAGAAATCGCTGCTAAAGGCCTACTTTAGGCAGCGCTTTACCTTTAAAAGCGCTTTCTAAAGTAGGCCTTTAGCAGCGCTTTTAACTGAAAAAGCGCTTTCTAAAGTGGCCCTTTAGCAACGTTTTTTCTATCCTTTTATGCTTTCTATTGGCATCTTAGGCAGCGCTTTCGTAGGAAAAAGCGCTTTCTATTGTCCCCCTTTAGCCAACGTTTTTGAAAGCGCTGTCTAATTTATTTTTTATTTTCACCTTTAGGCAGCGCTTTCTCAGGAAAAGCGCTTTCTATTTCCCCCTTTAGACAACGCTTTTGAAAGCGCTGTCTATTTTTTTTTTACTATAGGCAGCGCTTTTTCTTAAAAGCGCTGTCTTTTCTTCACGTTTTTTTTAATGATTTTTTAAAAAAAATCAAATTTTCCTTTTAAATTATGCAGAAACCTGTATATATTTTCCTTCACATTTTAGGCCATTTCCAATCCTTCACATAAACCATTCACATAATTAAACTATTCTAATCCATAAACCATTCACATAATTAAACCATTCTAATCCTTTAACTTCTAAAGATCTCCTAATATACAACAACTTCCAAAACTATACAATTACACTCCATAACTACACACCAACTTCCATACCTTATATGATTATTTTCTCAATAAGGTATTCACACAATTCCTCCTTGATTTGTTCCAATTTATCTTTCGTGTAATGATCACACGTGTATTCATCAAAGTACTACATAACAAAACACAATATGCATGATTTAGTTTAAAATAATAAATTATATGAAATATCCAATAAGTATTAAAATAAATCCTAAGTTATAAATCCATACCGTGATGGGAATCTCTAATCGATCCAAATCAAGGATTTCTCTCATAAACCTCAAAACGAAATAACCGCAGTCTATACCGTTACGCTGACGAGGACACTACACATAGAAAAACAAATAAGAATTAATATATAGTTGTCTTGTGTTATCAAGTAGCATCACTATTATAAGCAACATTGTGAAAATTAATATACCACCACTTTGATCCATGTAATGTTGTTTGCTTTAGACCGTGATACTCGAGCTTCTCTTTGTGCTCGGTATACTAGTATTGTTCTATAAAAGAAAAACGTAAATTTAGAACAATCTCACAGAAATAATTAAATATATAAATACACACGAATATTTAGAACAATCTCACTTACGTATCAACCAAATCCTTCATATTCTGATATGTTGTCCAATCATGATCTAATGAATTCAGATAATACACCACTTCTCTTGTAGGATTAATAGCAACCAACAACCAGTGTCCACAGTAAAATATAACAAAAGTTTAAATGGATAATTTCTACGCAAAAGATACAAAGATTAGAATGAAATTAGAATGAAAATCTTACCCGTTTCCAGTATTATACGGTAAAAGATACAAAATTTCTGTACTGCTGGCCATAAATCTCTCGAGTAAGTGATTTCTTACTGAATTTGGATCAATAGCAATTGTCGGTGCATTGACACGGGCGCAAGACAAGAAATAGAATCTATTTGACAATTGATTCCCGCGCATCAATTTCTCATACAAGCACTTTAAATAAAAACATAATAAACATTAGACTATTTTCATTGAAATGTGTAAATAAATTGTTCAACTAATTAAATAATAGATTGATCGGAGTACCAGATGTATGAATGCATAACACCGATGCCTAATTCAAGATGCCGAAAAATCTGATCCATGTCCTCTTTTGCAATTATTTCGGAATGAGGAAAACCAAAAACACCTTCGTCCATGTCTATTTGACGAATAGCACCATCCATCAAATCTGATGTTGCCACAAGTGTTTCAAGACACATCCGAAAGCAAGGTGTAAGAGCTCTTTTTGCCTGCCCGGTCTTTGTAGGAGCTCTTTTCTTGCTGGCTTGTTGTGAAACTTGAGCAGGAACCTAAAAATCATATAAGTTAGGTAAAGTATAAAATCATGAGGCTTTTGAATTCGAATCATAGAATAACACTTTCAATGTACCTCTTTTTGTGATGCAACAGACTCGTTGTGCGGCAAAATCCCTTTATCCTTAGATGCGGGTTTTGTAGGAGTCTAACATTACCATGTAAAAAAATGTACGTATTGGTTCAGAATGATTTTCATAATGGTTCAGAATTGACATTTGAATACTAAAAGATTCATAATTGTTTTCAACATACCTCATCATTTATGAAAATGAGGTCTGACGGCCATGCAACAAACGATCCTATTGCATCCCGCAACAATGTTGTCTCTGAAACAACGTCAGGTATCGGTAGCAACACATCAAGCTCTAATCGTATATCAACTAATACTTTCAGATATCCATCAGGTAGCGGTTTATGGTGAAGTAAATCTCCCAAAGTGTTATGCACTTTTCCCTTGCCAACTATGCGATAAGTCGGTAACGATAAAAATAGCTGACAAGATGAAATGCCCTAAAGCAATAATAAATATGTAATTGTTAATGTGTATATATGTCAATTAAAATAAACGTGCTAATTTAATTAAAATAAATATATGTCAATTAAAATAAATGTGCTAATTACCTCGGGAATTTTCTTTTGACAATTGATACTAGCTTTGTCACTAGTATCTTTCAACTCTGAACCGGACTTTTCCGCCTCATATCTCTCTTTATCCTTTTGCAATTCACGGACTTGCGCTTTTAATTCCTCCAACGATTACATCACTTCTTGATTGCTAGGATTTTTTCTCTTTGGTCGCTTATACAAGGAAGATGGAGTCACACCAAATCCTTTACCCCTCACCCGACCGGAATACTCAGGAACATTTAGTACTCGACTAAGTACGCTCCTGCAATCCTCCTCACCTGTGGTTACGAATTTAGATAGAGTCTCCTGAAATTCATTGACATATCAAAAATTATTAGTGGGGATTAAAAATTAATTATATTTTAATAAAATTTTGATTAACTTAAAGACATAATGTTATACTTACACATTCGTCATAAACATGCTGAACATCTTCCCTAACAACTCCATCCTTGCCCACACGAGCTTCCTTCCACAAAACATGGTCCGGAAGTGATGTTTCTTCACTTTTCGTCTCTTCTAACTACACATTGAGATAAATAATAAGATCATCAATTATAACACAATAAGACAATTAATAAAATCATAGCATTTATATATACTTACCAATTTTTGCTGTAAGCGTGCATATCCCACACGCCCTTTTCTGTATGGATACGCGAGTTTTGATGCTCTTTGGCGATTAATGGCACTCAATTCCTGGATAAACAAGTTTAAGTCATATCAGAACAAACTAATGCAACAAGTATATACTACAATTAATAGACATGACAAATTAACATTACATTGAATTTTTTGGATTTTCGTTTGGCTACAAAAGTGCTCCATTCTTCAGGTGCAATCAAGTCCGCATACAACTGTGGAAGTTCTGCTTCAACAAAATTTTTTTCCGCATCCCTAAGATATTTGTTTGATAACATAGTTCGAAAGCCTCTGTGTCTTTTTCCGGCCAATTGAAGACAATACTTTTTTCGGCTTTCATCAATATTAAAAGACCTCTACAAAAAAACATACACATAGAGTGTGTTAGTATAAGTAAATTAAAGACTTAATCGTCAACAAAAATCTAATAACATCAATCATATTTGGTAAGTACCTGTATCTCAGTCCATATTTTATCTTTACCGGCTTGCAACAATGGATTCCTCCAATTATCACTGGTGATTGGAATGTGCTGACGGACAAGGGAACCTATGTAACTAGTCAACATTGAACCGTTTGGCTCAATTAGTTAGTTTTCATCACTCCAATGTACATCAAATTTGATCCTTTTATCTCTTGCAAGGATGATTGACTTCATAATAGTTATTCCTCGTTTAATTTCACTTTCTACATTCTGAGCTTCATTTGTATCATGTGTCTCAAGTGAGTCTTCCTGGTTACTAGTCATTTGACCTGTAAGAAAGAAAAAACAAAAATTAAATGACAAATATAAAAATCCATAATCCATAATCCATTGAATATATATAACATGACAACTATTTAATATTATTTAATGATATAAGCTATAATTTTATAACTAGTACCTTTTTCACTAACGTCTCTTTCTTTTCCTTGTTGGAATATATTATACCCGTCTCTTAACAACATGGACGGTTGGATTGATCCAAATACCCTCATTATGATCATTTCTAGTATATGATTCATTCGCTATAATATTTTCATCTTGATCATTTCTAGTAAATGATTCAATATCAACATCAATATCACCCTGATCTCCAATGTTTTCATCAATTACTTTGTTAGATAAAAGCACTATAGACCATTTTGTACTTGTCGGATCAGTGACATAGAACACTTGTTTAGCTTGAGAGGCTAGAATAAAAGGCTCATCTTTGTACCCCACCCTATTAAGATCCACTTGCAAAAATCCTGACTTATCCATTCGTATGTTATTATTATTTTCAACCCACTTGCAACGAAATATAGGAATCTTAAACTTCTCATAATCAAACACCCAAATGCACTCGATAACCCCAAAATATGACAGATTTGCAAATTTGGGGTTTAAGTCCTTCACACTTGAAATGTGCATTGCTTCAGCTACCACGGTGACACCACTATTTTGCATAGTACTTTTATCATCTTGTTCTTTGGTATAAAATGGGTATCCATTAATTGCGTATGCGTTATAAGAAAACACAACCAAACTTGGACCATATGCTAAACATCTCAACCTTTCTGTTATTGAAGCGGGATCTGAATAATACGTTGAATAAATATGATCCTTAAACCAATGTATGAAACTTCGATTGTGCTCTCGTACTATCCAATTCTCATTTCTATTCGGATTTAAACCTCGGAGAATGTCCTTGTGCATTTCAACATACGGCTCAACCTCATTCTCATTGTGCGGAACATACAAATGCACTTGATCCCATTCGACCCTTGATACTGTCACAACTTCATTTCCAATTAACTTTTTTCCTTCTTTTTTTTCGACAATATGAGATTTGGGGAGTCCAATTGATTGTACATTGGATAGATATTCAGTACAAAACTCAATCGCTTCTTCAATAATGTATCGTTCGGCAATACAACCCTCTGGTCGACTTCGGTTTTTCACATACCCTTTTAATATTTTCATATAACGTTCAGCAGGGTACATCCATCTCATATAAGCCGGTCCACACAATTGTGTCTCTTTCACCAGATGAACAACTAGATAAACCATTATGTCAAAAAACGAGGGAGGAAAATACATTTCAAGATCACACAAAGTAATAACTATTTCTTTTTGCAATGTTGGTAAGATCGCAGGATCGACCACCTTACTGCAAATTGACTTAAAGAAAAAACACAATTTAGTTATTGCACTTTTAACTTTTTCTGGAAGAATAGAACGTATACCTATTGGTAGAAAATGTTCCATTATAACATGGCAGTCATGCATCTTTAAACTCTTTAACTTGAGGTCTTTCATAGACACAAGTCTTCTAATATCAGAAGAGTATCCTTCTGGAACTTTAACTTCACTTAGAAACTTACACAATACTTTTTTCTCCTTTCTAGATAGAGTATACGCAACAGGTGGTAGATATGTTCGTTTTCCTTTCTTCAAGGGTCCTAATTCAGTTCTTATCCCCATCACTATCAAGTCATTTCTTGCTTTAAGGCCATCCTTAGACTTTCCTTGTATATTGAGTAACGTACCAATAACACTGTCAAATACGTTTTTTTCAATATGCATAACATCAAGAAAATGTCTTACATACAACGACTTCCAATATGGCAATTCAAAAAAATTGACCTCTTCTTCCACCCTCTCTTGACAAGGGTATGTGCAAAAGGCTTGCCAAACTGAGTACTCAAATCTTTCACCTTTTCAAAAATTTGATCACCTGTCAATATAGGTGGAGCTCTACCTTGTTCTGGCTCTCCATTGAATGCTTTTCTCCACCCACGGTAGTGATGATTAGAATTTAAGAATCTACGATGACCGAGAAAGACATTCTTCTGACCAAACTCCAATCGCGTCGAATCTGTTTTATCTTCACAAATAGGACACACACATTGACCATTTATGCTGTACCCTGATAGATTTCCGTATGCTGGAAAATCATTAATTGTGCCAAACAACATCGCCCTCAAGTTGAAACTTTCTTTCCTATACCCATCATAAACCTCCAAACCGTTCTCCCACAAAAACTCTAAATCTTCGATTAAGGGTGCCAAGTATACGTCTATGTCATTCCCTGGTTGTCTAGGCCCAGAAATTAACATAGATAACATCATGTACTTACGCTTCATACATAGCCATGGAGGTAGGTTATAAATCATATTGATCACAGGCCAAGTGCTATGTGAGATACTTTGAAGACCGTGTGGGTTCATTCCATCAGTAGATAATGCCAAGCGAAGGTTTCTTGCTTCTTTTCCAAATTCAGGATAATCATCATCAATTTTCATCCACTGTGGTGAATCTTCCGGATGTCAAAACTTTCCATCAATAATTCTTTCATCTGCATGCCAAGTCAAGTGTCTTGAATCGGTCTCACTACGAAACATGCGTCTAAATCTCAGAATTATAGGAAAATACCATAAGACTTTTGTTGGAGACAACTTTTTCTTATATCGAGAGACACCGCATTTAAGACACTCATTTAACGATGCATACTCATTTCGAAACAAAACACAATCGTTTGGACATGCATGTATCTTATCATAGCTCATGCCAATAGTGCACAACATCTTTTTGGCCTCATATGTTCGATTGGGAAGAACATTATCCTCTGGAAGTATATCTTTCATAAGGGCCAATAACTCTGCGAAACTTTTATTCAACCATCCATTGCCCGCCTTTGAGTTGTACAACTTTAATACCGTAGACAATCTTGTGAATTTAGTGCAACCATTATATAACGGTTTCTCTGCATCGCTAACCAACCTCTCAAACATTTTGGGACAATCCTTAATATCTTCTTCAAGAGCTTCTGCAATCTCTTCGACTCGATCATAATCATATGTATCTGTGCCATTGTCAATTGAAGAATAGGTCGTAGTATCCCCCGGTTCAACATTCCCGTTAATTTTCTCACCATACAAATTCCAACATGTATAACTTCTATCAATTCCACGCCTCTTTAAATGCGATGCCAACTGAACCGCGTCAACCCGACTCCCAAAACAGCAACCCAAGCAAGGACATATCATTCGACTAGGGTCATCAGAGTGCGAAATAGTAAACTTAACGAATTCCGATACCCCATTCTCGTACTCTTTCGATAATCGACTTGAAGACATCCATTTCTTATCCATAGTTATACTAATTAAGCTAAACAAAAACAAAATAAAAAATATTTACCTGTAGGGAAACGATCCGACTTTCACACTTTGATCACAAGTAACCCCTATATATAGCAAATTCAATAAGTTAGTTCTCAATCATTGCAAGCTGATAACAATCCAAAAGTACAAATATCATTAGTCAAAACTTATACGAATCGCATTGTTCCTTTGCATTTTTTATGAGAATTGACTAACAAAAGACCCAAAAGGTTGGTACTTGGGGATTTGAATGGTTTTGCAGGTTTTAGGCTCAAGAAAAACCAGTTGAAACAAAGAAAAGGCCATGCCCTTCAACTTTCGCAGCGCGAAACTTATTTCGCTATGCAAAAGTTGGCGACGCGACGAATATTTTTCAACGCGAAGTTAGGTTGGTCAAACCTGCATTTATGACAGCTACTGCACACACCCACTCTC
This sequence comes from Lathyrus tuberosus, assembly GCA_022829125.1. Taxonomy (NCBI): domain Eukaryota; kingdom Viridiplantae; phylum Streptophyta; class Magnoliopsida; order Fabales; family Fabaceae; genus Lathyrus; species Lathyrus tuberosus. The sequence continues at coordinate 628,621 of JALAZF010000716.1, read as the reverse complement.
TGCATACCCTAGAAGACCGTGTCTGCTCATCTGCTGCGCCTTTACTTCTCTATTTCTTTACTTTTCTCACTTTATCTCTTCACTTTTCACACACAAATCAATTCACACAATTATCAAATCTCAAGAAAAAAAGTTTGCATTTCTCACTTCTCTCAAGAGCTTCAAAGTATGTTCATTTTCACTAATTTTTTTTTCTGTAAATCTAGATTTTAAAGGGCTGCATCTCTTTACTTGTTAAATCTTCAAAACTTGAACAAAACCTTTGGAAAAAAATGAAAAAAGAAAACACCATGAATCTCCTTGGCCTGAATCATTCTTTCTAAATCCTTAGGCTTTGAGTTTTGAAATTTTTGTTCACTCTTTTAAAAAATTAGGGTTTTTAGTTTTACTGTGGAGCTTGAAGGATATTTTAAACTCTTGTTGTGGTATATGAGAAACTTACTGTGATTATCATTGTTGGGTAGTTTGGTAGTACAAGCTGTCAAGATTTGGCTAAGAACTTAGAAAAGCAAATCAAATTGCAGCCACCGAATCCTTGTTTACAGTAAATCCCAGCCAAACAAATTCATAAATATATTGTGCTAACCAAAGTTATCCTTGTGCTGTAAAATTTTTTCTATTTTGTAGACATGGCACCAAAAAAGCAAGTCCAACAAAAGAAGAAAAAGGTGGGAGGAGAAACTTCAAGAAGCAGACCCTTTGATCAATCGCGTTTTGTCGGCCCTGAACAAGAAGAACGGTTCAGAGAACTTGAGTCAAGAAGTATCTGGCCTGAGCGTACGTTTGAAATAGATGAGGAAGGTGATTACCACGAGATCATGGAAGTGATAACAATTCGGAAATGGGAAAAGTTGGTCACCCCTCCCAAGCATCTCAATTATGATATGGTCAGTGAGTTCTATGCCAACGATCTTCCTTCAAGTGACGGAACCTTTACTTACAAAACCATGGTCCAAGGTCGCACTATTGATTTCAGCCGCAAAGCCATCAACGAATATCTTGGAAATCCTCTGGTCATTTCAGAAGGCCACGCTTGTGATTATTAGTTTAATTTGAATGCAGCATCAGATGTCAAACAACTCACCAAGTACCTTTTATGTCAAGGAAAGAGAGTGCAGAAGAATGCAGCAGGGGTGGCAACACACTTTCTCCGTAAGGACCTCAGACAACATGCTCAGGTTATATTAATGCTTATTCTACACAACATCCGTCCTCGGAGTCACACCACAACATTCACCATGGATACCGCTCAGTTACTCTATTTCATCTTGAAAGGTAAAAGTGTGTGTGTGGCACGCATCATTTCAAATAAAATGAAAATTGTGGCGGAAAGTGGGAAAGAACAAGGATTGGGAACCAAAGCATCGTGTCCATTGGTTTTTCTGGGGTTAATCATGGGATTACTACGGGCTGCCCGCATGGTAATCCCTAACCAAGTGCACCAAACTCTCAAGGGGACTGTGAATGATGCATATATTACTCGTTTTTGCAAGGAGGAACCAAACACAAGGGCAGCTCCCGACCAACCTAGTTCTGACAACTTGAATTTCGATGAGTGGGATCCACGGTTCCGCGCTTCATTCTCCTATACATGGGACCAAAATGAGGCCACCAACCGTGCCATGACTAGTATTCAGAACTCCATGTATCGGATGCAATTGCAAATGGGCAGGCCCGAGGACGCTGAGCAGTAGATCCTTACCCCCGAGGCTTATCAGACTCATGTATCTTGGCCTGGGGATAGGCCATTCTATTTAGGAGGGGCTGCTGGTGAAGGTACAGTTGATGCAGCAACTGAGACTGCAGAAAAATGAGGGGGATGAAAATGAAGACGAAGAAGAGGAGGAAGGAGAAGAAGAGGAAGTGGGAGATCATGGAAGTGAGGAGATGGATGAGGAGTAGGATGCTGAAATCATGAAGGAAAGCGCGACAAAAATAGGAAATTTATTGCTTTCAAAGTTAATTTTATATGTTTCCATCTTTAGTTTTCAAGTTTAATTTCATCTTGTCTGGAATTTTGTTGTTTTGTAAGATGTTGGAACTTGTGTGATTTTCGCATGTTTGTTTACGACAAATTGATTGATGAAAGTCCTTGCTTTGTTAAAAATCTCATGCTCTTGATTGAGGACAAACAAGAAACTAAGTTGGGGAGAATTTGATAACAATCCAAAAGTACAAATATCATTAGTCAAAACTTATACGAATCGCATTGTTCCTTTGCCTTTTTTATGAGAATTGACTAACAAAAGACCCAAAAGGTTGGTACTTGGGGATTTGAATGGTTTTGCAGGTTTTAGGCTCAAGAAAAACCAGTTGAAACAAAGAAAAGGCCATGCCCTGCAACTTTCGCATCGCGACCAAATGCTTCGCTATGCGACGGACAGCGATAGGAAGCGAGCAAGGAAAAACAAAGCAGAATCAAAATGACAGACTTCGCTTGAAGCGACAGAATGCGAGAGAAAAACGATGGACAGTAAGGGACAGCGATAGGCAGCGATGCAAGACAGAACCAAACCATCCTTGAAGCGAAGGAAGCGAGAGAGAGCGAGCAAGTTCGCGACGCGAACAATACTTCATCTTCTTCATTCTTTGTATCTAATTTTGTGACACCAAAATTAGTCAAAAGACAGTCATAGATAACAAATGGATAACAAATGGTAAATGGATAAACTTTCATCTTCTTCATTCTTGAATCGAATATAAACTAAATATAAACTTTCATCTTCTTCATTCTTGAATCGAAATAGATAACAAATGGTAAACCAGAAAAAGACAGTCATAGAAAATGGTAAACCAAACGCATGCACACAATATATTTACACTAAAATAGCCATTGACAATACCTTGACACAAAATGTATCAACAACAACGTAAAAGACAACAACATTGTATCAACAACAACGTACCTCTTCTTACTTCACGCGAGAGAGAGAGAGAGAGAGAGAGAGAGAGAGAGAGAGAGAGAGATGAGGGAGCAGTCGCGAGAATAGACACGAACAGAACAACGGCAGTGGGAGAACGAACAGAACAACGGCGGTGGGTGAACGAATAGAACAGTGGTGGTCGGAGAACAGAAGGTTGGTGGAAGAATGATGGTGGTCGAAGAAATCGCGAGAGAGAAAGGAGGTAGAAGTCTTGAGTGAAAATGAATAGGGTTCTGAAAATTTAGTGTTATTTATTTTTTAATAATAATTGACCTAAGACAGCGCTTTTTCCTAATAAAGCGCTTTCTTTTAATTGGCCTATAGCAGCGCTTATTAAAAGCGCTTTCTAAGGTTATCTTTTAATTGACCTATAGCAGCGCTTTTTAAAAGCGCTTTCTAAGGCTATCATTTAGCAGCGCTTTTTAAAAGCGCTTTCTAAGGTTATACCTTTAGCAGCGCTTTCTAAGCTAGGGACTATTTACGGCCTTTAGCAGCGCTTTTAGAAAGCGCTTTCTAAAGGTATCCTTTACCAGCGTTTTTTTTTAGCGAATTTTTTTTATTCCTTATAGCAGCGCTTTGTGATAAAAGCACTGTCTTTTTAGTGCTGCCTAAGGCTATTTTTGGCGTAGTGGGTGTTGGTTAGCTTAACTTTTGAACTTGTGTTTTTCGGTTATTACCCGTATAAATTGTTCCATCAAAATACATGGATTTGTCATCATAAAAAAGGGGGAGATTGTAAGAACAAGATATGGTTCTGCATCTGGCCTTATGTTTTGATGATAACTTCACATATTATCTTAGTGAACAATTTTATACTCTAACTAATTTTTGTCTAGTGTGTAGCCTTTGATTAAACAAGTAATGATAGAAAAGGCACGTGACGTCACCAGGCTCCGGACTTAACACTCTAGAAGAAAACATACGGTGATTACAAAATTCAAGTTAAGATTATGGAATGCTTCTGATACAACGGTTCTAAAAGAACGTTAGTACTAGAGCTTCTGATCAAAATTCAAGCTCTGAATACTCAAGCTCTAAATATTCAAGCCCTAAAGATTCAAACTCTGAATATTCAAGTTCTGAAGATTTAAGTTCTGAAGACTCAAGTTCTGAAGGCTCTGAAGAATTAAGTTCTGAAGTTCTGATTCTGAAGATTATGAGAACATCACTTATAGAAACTTAGTTTCTGAGGACTAAGTTTTTTATCCTTCTGCAACATACTTCATCAACATATATCAGAAGCATCTGAAGATTAGAAGTTAAAAATCAGAAATGTCTTGCGTGAAAGGATAAACATAAAAGTACAAAGTACACTGTCTACTATCCTGCTAAAGTAACTTTTGATACGATGATGTCTGACACTTCCACCTTGATCATTGAAGTCATAACAGCTGGACTTCCATTTCCTATTTACCCTTCAACGGGTCTATTTTTCAACTATAAAAGGAAGACTTGGAAGAATTAGAAAGTTGGCATTCTGCTTTACAAAACTCATACTAAAACTCTGCACAAAATCTCATATGAGATCTACTCAATATAGTTTTGTAAATTAGCAAGGAACTTTTGTTCATATCTTGCAAATTAACACTGTTGTGTTATTAAGCTTAAATACTGTGCAATCTACTTATGTAGAAGCATTCTTGTATACACATATGTAATCTCTTTGAGTTTATGTTTCCTCAAGTGACTAAGTGTTAGTTTGTATACTTGAGAGGGCTAAGATGTTTTTTCTAAACACTTAGACGATTAGTTTGTAATTTTTTAAGATTATTGGATTAAGTCGTTTTTGAAGGAAAACCACCTTGGTGGGTTGACTGGAGTAACTTAGTTAATAGTGAAGCAGGATAAAAATGATTGCGTTCTTTATCTTCATTCACTTGATTAACTTTGGTGTATAAAAGTTTGAAAAGATTATATTTGGTGAAACCCAATTCAAACCCCCATTTCATGTGTTTCTCGCAGCTTCAACTATTAGTCCCTCGGACGAGGCGCTTCGGGCAGGACTTCTATCGAGCGCTAAGGAAATACTTGTGATCAAGTCTCTTATGATGGATATTGGTCATGCCTCTTAGGCGTGATTCTTGTATCTGGTCCCACTAGAGGGAACACTAGGTCCCTCAGGCGAGAGTTTGGATAGCCTAGGGGGTCTAAGTCCCTTAAGAGAAATTATGTGTATCCCGAATGAAGAGACTATAAGTACCTCATGTGAGGCACTTAAACTCTTAGGCGGGACTTCAATCGAGCCCTCAGAAAATACTTGTGAACAAGTTTCTTAGGTTGGACATCAGTTGCGCCTCTTAAGCGTGATTCTTGAGTCTGGTCACGCCCGATGAAACAATATGTCCCTCAGACGACACATAAATAAGAAGTTAATTTTAAAAAACACAGAATTACACTTCATAACCTCCCAGGTAATGGGAGTCTTCAATCGCAACAATACCTGCTTCGTCAAAACAAACTCATAGGTATTGATTGTGAGTCTTCAACATGCTAAGAAGAAGGTTTTATTAGCACCTAAAAATTATACTTATGGTGGATGTTATTCTTTTCACAACGCGAATGATCATACAATCTCATACTCCTACCAATCAGATAATCAAAGTACCATAAAGTCTCATTGAACTCTAGATCAATCATCCTTGCAATCAGGAGAAAACATTAAATATAAATAGAACATTATAATATTTATCATAGGTTTGTTACAAAAACATTCATATAAAATTACATAAATCACATGTTTAGGGTAAATTCCACTATAGGGAATCTAATTTAAGAAGACTAGTCACCCATCCTTAAGAGATTCATGATTTTTACAATTGGAAAGAAAATAGTAAGACTTACAATGATGAAGAATGAACTCACAATGATAAAGAATGAACTCCTATTGTTGGCCTTTTTTTCACCTTCCTCTAACTCGGGAAATCACCGTAGACAATATAAAGTTGAGTTTGTAATTTCTAAACACATTTATCTATTTATAATTAAAAATAGAAACCCGCAAAATTGCATCACATGCTCCTTATTTGTACTGCTCTTTGTAACTTAAAATGCATTCCTGTCTTTGCAAAAAAAAGATATCGCGTCGATGTGCCTGTGGCAAGACGCAATGGCTTTTGGATGGTGAATCAGACTGCTGTCAACTATAGGTGCGCCACAATTTGTATGCTTTTTTGTGGTCTTCTTTTATTTTTCTATGTTCTTCGTATTTCATTCCTCTCTTCACTTCTTTATCGTATATTTTGGATGATTTCCTCATAGTTTGGTCTTTTCCACGATTCTTCATATTGTTTATTAAAATTACAAAATGAAACCACATTAATAGTAAAAATACTCAAAAACAAAAAAATTAAGGTATTAAAAATATAATATGACACAATGTCATCAACTATCATGGCGAACTTTCTCTTGAGATGTGTCATTCCATCATTTTATGTTCTTCTTGAACAATTTAAGTTCCTTCTTAAGTTGTATGATCTGAGCTTTCATCACATGTATAATTTTCTTCTGTGTTTTTATTTTGTGTTCATGATGTTTGGGTCATGACACATCACGCCTTCTAGTCCTTTTCACCTTGTCCATTCTCAATGATCTAGAAATTTGAAAATAGACAATTCTCTCTCCATCTTTATGCTTCCAAAATGGTTAGTTATTGCATCTACACCCGCCGTTAAGGGAGTTGTAATTCTGATGGTTAAGCTCGCCTTGTGAGCGTTCATGCGGAGTCTGACTTCTGGCCACCTTCATGGCAATGGATATTTGAGTTTTTGATAATCCTTTATTGGGCCCCATTGAGACATAGGTGGCGTTATACCTAACTAGTTTGAGTATATTTCATAGTTTGAAATTGTGAGAAACACATTAATAGTTTACAGGGATGACCCCAGAGGTAGACTACCATGTTGTGTCATCCTAGTATGTCAAAATGAGCAGATTGGATAGTGTGACATTGAGATTCATTATTAGGTCACCTTATGAGTAGTGAACTTTTTAATGGATGATCATGATATATTAGGGTTAAATTCTACTCAATGTACCAGTATAGCGACCAATACTTCTCATTGTACCATTTTAAAACGTCTCGAACATCTATAAAGAAGAGGAAAAACACACTTGTTAAATCCTTAAACAATAACAAACTTGTTAAATTCTTAAAAAAGGATAACCCTCAAACAAGAACTAACTTGTTAAATCCTTTAAAAAGAACAATGTATCACAAAAAAACCTTATTCAAACAGTATTAAAGATCACATTAGATCCTTATTACTTAAAATATTTATACAATTTAATTATAAATTTTAGTTAATTAATATGTTCGTATTATTTTTTTTATATTTAAAATAATTTTATAATAAAATAATTTAGTTAGGATGTGACAATCCTCTCAAAATTGATAAACTAAAATAAAATAAATAAATAAAACAAGAAAAAAAAAGGATTTTGGTGTACACTTTGAAATGCAGAATACAAAAGAAATCCAAACTAAATTAAAATTTTAAAGGGAATTTCTTATCCTATCCTATGGGGTGAAAAAACACCCAATGGAAAATCCGGAATGCCCCTCAGATTCTGGAGATACATCTCCGGACGCATATTGTCTTAAGTTAAAACGTTAACTGATCCGAAAATGTATCTCTGTAATATTTCAAAACATACCCATAATGGCCCATTTTGCACGTTTATTATTCCAGAGATGCATCTTCGTTTAAGATTTACGGAGATGCATCTCCGTAACCTATCAAAACAATGTAAGTTTAGTAAGTTTTAGGGCTATTCAGATGAAAATGACGATTTATAAATGTTAAGGACCATGTTATTTGATGAGCATTAAACCATACAATCAATATGCAAAAAATAAAATATATAAATCCAGATGGTCAAAATAAGTAATAAGTCGATACACAATAAAGTCAAAATACACAAAATAGTCAAAATAAAATACAATCGATAATAAATCCAAAGTACAAATACTATCAACTACTGCATATGTTGGACTAATGATCCTCAGGCTCCTCTACCCCCGGTCCTCTGACGTCGTCTCCGTAACATCAGTGCCTCTCGTGTCTCCGTCATAATGGCATCTAAGACCTACCCCACGTCAGACCCATTAGTAAAGATACCTCTGTCATTGCATGTCTGCGCAATCTCCACAATGCGACGACATCTAGGCAAGACATCATGAGCATGATTTAACTGTGTCTGCTCAGTATCTCCTAATGACCTTGTCTCGACGGATCTCCTAGAGCAGTCTGCATCATATACGGATGTGACACCATGAAGAACCACTTGATGTATCCGTCGATATAGCTCCAGTCGCTCTAAGCTATGGTACTTCTATGCCTCCTCCGGTACCAGATGGCTAATATAATCATCAAACATGGCATCCATATCTCTATGTGTCATAGCAGGAGGAGTAGAGACAATATGGTGTTTGGAAATAGTCTGAGTGTAGCCGAACTACCACATGACGCGCTCAGGTAGATGAGGAAATGTGAGGCGTGAACCCCAAGCCAAACATCCTTAGTACAACACTATGTCGTCAAATGGCCACGTCTCACAGCGATCGACATAAGTGTTAAATTGTATATCCTTGGCAACCAAGCAGTCAATATACACTCTAAACGACTTTCTCACCTTGTTCCTTCTAAGCGGGACAAATGTAGAAGCACGCGGCATATCCTCAGTATGAGTCGGTACACACGACCGTCAGAGATACGCGGGAAGTGCTGGAGGATCCAAGTCTGAAAAGTGTTGGAACACACGAATCATAAGTAAGGGATTTGCAAAAATGTAATGAAAATGACACACAAACACTAAAAGACCAATAAATGTTACTGTCAGTAGTGTGATGCTGCTTGTCACCTGCTTTGTCTTCCACCTACATCCACTTGATAAATTAGAGTACAAGTAGATCAAACAAGCGGCCCCCAGTTGTACTCATGGATCTGCTCGAAGTCTTCGAAGTACCGTAAGTAGACGACATCCACATAAGTGACACTCTTGTCCACAAAAATGGCAGTGCAACCATATATAACAGGTATGCTCGCATAGTATATGGTATATGTAACCCCACCTGCTCGTCATCACCTCTAGCCTGCTTTGCTATAAGGATCTCATATGTATATACCTTTTTCAGGAATTCAAACCTAGCATGAGGCCCTCTGGTTTTTTTCATCTCTCATGGAAGCTTCTAGGTTAACTCCAAGATAGTCTATCATCAACTCGAGTGCCTCATCTTTGCTGATACTCCCATGATATAGAAATTTTCCCCTAATCGGAAGATGCAACAAACATGACACATCATCGAGTGTGATAGACATTTCACCAAGTGGTAGATGGAATGATGACATCTCAGTGTATCATCTCTTCATGAATGCATTTTGCATTCCGTGGTTGACCGTAACATAACCAGTCTTGCATAAGTCCTTCACCCAAGATAGTGACAAAGCAGCCTGAAACCACACATCAGTAGGTTGAGGAAAGCTAGTAATCTTCCGCCCATGGTTAATGATTTTCAGCGGATCACGATCCTACAGAAAAATAGATTTATGTCAGAAACTTGTAATATAATAATAAACGTAATTAAAAAAGAATGAATCCAACTAATTTTACACATTCGTCCCAAATATGTCTGGCAGTATGGTCCAGGTAAAGAGGTAGTAATGACAACTCTATAGGGCCTCCTCCAAATGCCTGAGGTGGTACTAGCTCATCAGCCTTAGCAGCCTCATTAGTCTGAGGTGGCACTGACTCATCAGTCGGAGGTAGAACTAGCTTATCAGTGTGAAGTCCATCCGGTGCCTGGGGTGGCATTGGTACCTCAAGTACCTCCGGTGAGTCGAGTATCTTCGGTGCCTGAATAGATGAAACCTGTCGCCTATATGAAGATGGAAGCAGTGATGCGTCAGTAGGGGTGGAAATAGGTATGGCCAATAACAGGGGCCTACAGGCTAGTCTACACAGGCTCAGGTCATGCCAAGATTTTTTTTTAAATAGAAAAGGCCTAGGCTTTTTTATAAGCCTATTTAGTTAAAAAGGCTAGGCCTCAGGCCATAAAAAAAGCCTTTTAAGCCTAACAGGCCAGCCTATTTAAATAAATATGAATAATTTTTTATTATCATTATGTTATGTTTTGTACTTTGAGTTAAAATACATAAATAAAAATTGGTTTTCTTGGAGAACTTATGAAAGTAAGATGAAAAAACCTTATGAACAATGTTATAAGTTGTTTTCATAAGTTATCTTAAACAAATAGTCTTACAAAACTTATGCTAATAGGTAAGTTAAAATAAGTCAATACAAATAAATTTTTAGTCTCATTGATTTTTTTAGTTTGTTAGTCTATTTAAACATTATTTTAATTGCTTATTTACATATGTCTAAAATAATAGGCTTTTATGTAGGCTAACAGACTAACCAGGCCTTAGAAAAGGCCAGACTCAGGTTTTAAAATAAGCCTATGACAGGCTACAGCCAGGCTTAAGCTTCAGTTTTTTTGACAGGCCAGGCTTAGGCTTGGCATAGCCTAGCTCGGCCCAGCCTATTTCCACCCCTATGCGTCAGTAGGTGACACCCGTCTCATACGGAAAGAAGAAGGTGGAGATATATGAGGACCAAAAGTCGATGTTTCCACATGAACCGAGCTAAAGGGAACAAAAGCCTCAAAAACCTGGCTTTTTTCCCTCTTGACATTTGCCTGTTGTGCAATCTTTCTGTGCTCAGTCTATCATCTTAATCAGCCATAATGCGTGTAAGTAAACTAGACAAGTGTCACACAATTACTACAATCAACTCTACAAGTAAGAAAAGCAAAAAAAAAAAAAAATTGACAGATAAATTTCGGAGATGCATCTCTGTTTCTTGGGCTTCCATACGTTGAAAAATTTTAGAGAAGCATCTCCAAAATTTCCTGCAACTTTCAGGTTCGTCAATGGCGGTAATGTAGACCACCACACCTGCAAAATTATGCATTTATCGTTATTTTTAACCATCAATCATATTTTTCAGTATGTATAAACTATCAATTTCTTAACCTAATAATCAGTTTCTATTCATTTATACAAAAACTCAAAAAAGTTTATAAAAATAAAATACTTACAAATTGAGAGTTTTCTTCAATGTAGAATGATCTCTTTGAAGTATTTGATGTTGATGAAAGAAGTTTTGAACTTCCCAGACTGATTTTGAGAGATTTTGAAAAAATATTTAAAATGTTTTTTAAAAATAAGGAAGGAGAAGAGTTCTACCCATTTTAGAATCAAAACCTTCTGAAAATGTATCTTCATGATGTTAATGAAAATGCATTTTCTTATTTTTTTTACTTTAAATCAAAATTCTAATGATTCAATGTGCTTCATACATTTCCAAAAACTAGAAACATTTTTGTATTTTAAAATTAAAATTGAAGGATAGCCCCCACAAAATGAGTTGTTGCTGGGCTCCTCCTACGAAACTAAATAATGAGAAACACACTGGTAGCGACACTATGCCTCTGTAAAGGAAACCGAAGTAATCAAAAAAGCAAAGCAGAAAAAGGTAAAGCAAACGACGTCGTCATGATTCCCGGAACCAATGTCACCGATGCAACAGACACAGCTTTTTCCTCCTTTTCTTTAAAAAAGAAATCATTCTCATTGCTTTCAAATAAATAATCTCCAATTTTTCACACTCACACACACTCACTTATGATTTTCAATGCGGTCATTAACATTAACGCCGCGAACCACGCCGGAAATCCCCGTCGATTTCCGTGCACCGCCGCCATCTCCGGTTGCGTCCGGTCGTAGATCAACGGTAACAAACAACGAGTTTCTGACGGAGTTTTTGGAAACATCGCTTCGAGTTCCGGATCTGGTGTTACCGGACAAGATTTTCCCGAAACAGAGCCATCACGAAACGCCGCCGAAAGTCGATTTCGTTTCGCTGTGTTTCCACGAAGACGAAGATCTAATCGACGTTGTTTCGGACTCCATAGCCAATTTCGGATGCATCCAGCTCATCAACCACGGGATATCGCCACAACTTATGGCTGCCGCCGTCGAAGCTGCCAGAGGAATATTTCTGGTGCCGCCGGGAAAGCGAGACGTGGTATCGAGATCGCCGGAGAAGCTTTGCGGTTTCGAGGTGTATCATGAAGGAGAAAACGAGGGAAGTGAGTTGAATGAAGAATTTATTTGGTGCAAAGATGAAGAGTTGAAGTTGAAATTGGAGGGAATTTGGCCTATTGGATATCCTAATTTTAGGTAACACCACATTACCAAAAAACTTTATAAACAATATTTTGTGCATAATAATATGTTATTAGATTTAATTTTTTATTTTTTAAAATTATTATTATGGTGTGCGATCGTGTCTAATATTGATACGATATCGGTATATGTTATTAGTTTTAATTTTTTATCTTTTAACATTATTATCAGTAATATGGTGTCTGCTATTTGTCCAGGTGTTTTATAGATATTATCTTGAAGATGGTTACTTGTTATTTGATTTTATTTTATTTTCTTGCTATCTTATCTATTCTAACATGTTTTATAATGTGAAATTTGTTGAATTTTCAGCAAGAAGATGGAAACTCTAGGGTCACGTGTGGAGAAGGTGGCAGAGAAATTATTTCCTATCATATTGAAAAATGTTCCTAAGAAATTAGCAAGGGATGGTGTCATAATTGGTCACGGACATGAAGTTGGGACACTTTGTTGCATATACAAGCATCGCAGAGATATTAATAGGAACGATCAATGGGTTGATTCTTTGAAATATGATGTGATTAGGATGCTGATTAGGGGAACTGATTACTCACATTCTTTGTGTTTGCATGTGTGTGATGGCTCTTCAGAGTTTCATGTTTATTCTAAGAAAAGTTGGTTGTCTTTCTGTCCTGAACAAGGTGCTCTTGTTATCACTGCCGGAGATCAATTACAGGTTAATTTGCACTTTAACATCCCTCATCACTTTGAATAATTCTATGTTTTGTATGAATTTTTAGTTGAAGTGATATTGAGTGGCTGCAGATATTGAGTGGTGGACACTACAAGGATGTGATTGGAAAGGCAATCTTTAAAGGAGAAAGAGATGACAACATTTCAATGGCTTTTCTCTATTCTACTCAAAACATCAAGAAAAAAATTCAAAGCCATAGAGAAAGAACCATTTCAATTAGCCAACAAGCCATCTTTGCTGTAATTTTGACACTTATGTACCATGTCTGGATTTTTGTCTTGAAACTTTTTTGATGTTTTGATAGAATATGAACTTGATGAAATACAAAATACTCTCGTTCATACTAAGTTTACATACATGTACAATGTTGTTCCTAGTTAGGAGTGTAGTTGGAAGATTATGTTTGTTTTTTTATTTTTTTTTATTTGGTTGGCATTTGTTTCTTTACTATTACTATTAGAAGAAAAAAAAATTAATGTGATCAAATTGTGGAATACACTCAAAATTTTGAATATATTTTTTAGGATGTTAAAACATATGGTTTGTTTATTATATTTATTTTATTAGTCTTCAATGAGTCAGCATTATGTAGAAATATAATTCCCCCTTTTTTTTCTCATAGTTACTTACTCTTCCTCTTATTGAGGTGTATATATTAAACTTCTTGTATAGACTCTACAATTCAATTCAATGATAATCTTTTGAATTCATTACATTGTCCTTTTTTGTTTACACGTGATGATGAGAATCACAATTTAACATGGTATCAAGAGCAGATCTAAGGGCTCTTATTTCTTCTCCCATCAATTTCAATCTCTACTATCTTTTTTTTTTCGTTTCACGTGGGATTCATTTTTTCTCCACATCATCAACATTTCTTGTTCTTCATACACATTGATTTTCTCATGCTCCATCTTCCATGCATCAGGCATTAATCTTTTCCTCCGTTTTTTTTTTGCAATCTTTATCTTCCCATCAGACACATGTCAATCTCTTATTGCACCTCTCAGATTCCACCTTATCTCTTCATCCATTGAGATGGGTAATATCTCTCTCTCTCTCTCTCTCTCTCTCTCTCTCTCTCTCTCCATCGTCCTCCCTTTAATTCATAAGATTCATTAACCTAGCCATCGATTTCCATAATTACTCATACATTCTTACCAATATCAACCAATAAACACATAAATTTCAACATTTACCTAAAAATTATCATCACCTTCCATCTATTTCAAGATCGAAACTTGGAAAAACCCATCCATATTCATACCTTCATCTCAAACATCAACAACAACACGAAGAAATCCCCAAAAACTTCATTTCTTCAAACCACTGTCCTCGATCTTTCCAAAATATTTCATCTTTTTCTCACCAAATCAAGATTATCTTATTCCATATTCAACATTTTAACCCTTTTCACGCTCTTTCATCAACCCATTCTTCTTGCTTTTCACAAACATGGCTACCAATGATGGCTCCGTCGAACAAAAAATTCTTTCTACCAACAATAATAGTTCCAACAACAATAACCAAATACATAACAATAATTCCCAAAGAAGTTATCAAACTGACATGCTCGATCCCTTCTTCATGCACCCCTTTGATAACCCCGACCATGCCATCGTCACAAATGCGTTAACTAATCAGAACTATCACACTTGGTCTCATCTCATTCGCGTCACCCTTAAATCAAAAAATAAATTAGGTTTCATTGATGGAACCCTAATTTGTCATGCTTTTAAAGAGCGAAAATCCATGGTTGGGACCGCTGTAACACCATGGTCATGGCATGAATCACAATTTCTATCAGTCCTGATATCGCGGAGAGCATTCTTTAGATGAAAACGACTTAAGAAATTTGGTAAGAACTCAAGGAATTTTACCATCAACGAGAAATATTTCGTATTTCCATAGTACAGGAAGAAATATACGCATTTCGACAAGGAAATCTTTCTATAACTCAGTTCTTCACTACCCTCAGAAAAATGTGGCAGGAGCTAGATAATTTCCGTCATATCCCTTCTTGCACCTGAACTTCTCCTTATTCTTGCAATATCCTTTCAACAATTAAAGATTACAAAGACAACAATCATATAATCCGATTCCTAAAGGGCCTCCATGAGTAGTATCTACTAGCTCGATCGCAGACCATGCTTATGAAACCCTCCCTCACATCAACAAAATCTTTTCTATGTTCATACAACAAAGATGAAAACATGCTTCCCCAAGTGATTCTGACAAACTTATTACACATCTGAACAAATTTTAACCTAAAAACCGACCTCAGGATTTGAATTTCAAAGCTACAAATTCTAGAAAACGAAAAGGTTCCAAAATATGTTCATACTTTAATAAACCAAGGCACACACTAGAGGTATGTTTTAAGAAACATGGGCTTCCACCATATTTGAAGAAAATGAATCTCGCACAATATACTAAAAGTCAAATGATGAGGTCAAGCAAGATTAGGACGAGCCACCTCTTAATCATAATATTGTTACCATTTTCACTCCTGACCACCACAAAGCACTCCTGGCTCTTATCCAACAAGCACCTTAATCACCTCAGGCTAAAATTCACCAACTACATACACACATACAAGAATCTTCAGGTAACTTTAAACCACAATCTTATTTTTTTCGGACAAAAATGCTTAGATTTTGGATATTGGAGCCACTGATCATGTGTGCCACTCTAGTTCCATGTTTACTCATCTAATAGATATAAAACCCATCATCATTAACTCCCCAATGGAGCCAGTAATCATGTGTACCACTCCAGTTCCATATTTAGTCATCTAATAGAAATAAAATTCATCATTATTAAACTCCCTGATGGTGCCTTTTCTAAAACTTTTCACTCAGGCACCATTCACTTTAACAAACATTTTTACTTAGATAATATGTTGTACATCCCCGAATTTCATACCAACTTAATTTCCACACCCTGCACAATGGTTGTTTATTCTAACTGTTGAGATATATAACGCGCTACCTAGTTTATCACAACGGTCACACACCTCGTGGTAGAAAACAACAAACTTACAACTAAATTGAACCTCACAATGGTTGGTCAACCGTGTTGGTGTCCCTTTTTCAACCGTTGTGAAATGGGTTTTCTGTAGTAGTGAAATCAAGAGTTAATTCCTTCAGACGGCGCCACTGTTTAGATCTGAAACCAGAAATGAGAATTTGAATGGAGGTGATGGTGGATCGCAACCTCAGATGTGGTGGAGTGAGAGGGGGGACTTGCAAGATTAACAATTCAACGCTCAAGTGAGTATATGAAGAAGAAGAATAAAATGAAATTTTATTTGTAACTCGTTACCTCGATTTAGCGCTTTCATTTTATTTGAAACTCGTTACCACAATTTAGCACCATATATATATATATATATATATATATATATATATATATATATATATATATATATATATCACTACTACAAAATACACATTTGGTAACACTAATACTACTACGGTTAGACTTTCCACCGTTGTAATATCACAAACTGGATGCGCCTGTGTTTACTGTGAATTTTGGTAAACAACCTCTGGTCTATCAATTTTAAATAAAACTGACTAACTTGCAGGATCGACCACACAAATCCTAGGACATGTGCTAAATTTAAGGGAAAATGTAACTGAAAATGATAAATGCAAGTAATGTAAATTGAACTCCACGTTCGACAGTAAAAGAAAACTACATGAACTCCACGTTCGACTACTTGCAAATAAAGTAAAGGCTTGGAAATATAAAGGGCTGTAAATAAATGATGCAGAATTTAAAGGCGTCGAAAGTAAAAGACAAGAAGTAAAAAGCTTTGAAAATAAGACTTGAAGATAAAAACTTGAATTGATAAAAATGCAGGAAGATAAATTACTGTCGAAAGTAAACAACAAGAAATGTAAAAGTGCTTGAACTCCACGTTCTTGAATGTAAAAGGTGCAGAAAGAGTAAATGACTGTCGAAAGTAAAGGGCAAGAAAATAAATGACTTTGAAGGTAAATGCAGTAATGTAAAAGCTTTTGAAAATAAAATGCAATGAACTCCGCGTTCTTGAAAATAAAGACTTTAAAGGTAAATGCTTGAATGTAAAGGTGCAGTCGAAAGTAAATGCAGGAAGTTTAAATGAAAGTTTAAAAACAAGACTTTAAGTAAATTTGACATGAAAAGTAAAATTCAGGAAAACGTAAAGACATGGAAAGTAAATGCTTGAAGCTTAAACACGATGAAGATAAATTGCATTAATGAAGAAATAAAGGGTGGTGTTATATTACGCACATTCTCACGAACTCGTTTCTCTACACGCAGGTACTTTGAGTTTCTTTGAGTAACTTGTACAAAAATATGAACACCCTTATTACATAGAACTAACTCCTATTTATAGTGCTAAGAAATAACTACTAAGTGGTGGTTATTGCTTCAAACGTGTCCCTTTGGCGCCTTCTCCTTGGCCTCAACTGTTCCCACGCTCACAACTGCTCCTATTTGAATTTCAAACATTTGAGATTTTCCCTCCAGCCTTAATGTGATAACTGCAACGCGCGTTTCAACATTCTCACGGTCGAAGCATCTCCCAACACCTAGCCATTTTTTAGGCTTCCAAAACCCCTATTCGACTCAGGCTTCACCAAAACTGGGTCGAAGCCTTCTTTACGTTAAAAATAAATTTTTAACATAAAATAGCTTTGATTCTTTCTAGCGTCGAAAATGAGGGTTAACAGCCTGATATATTTTTTATTTTTTTGAAAGTTATTAATCACGGTTGAGGTAAAAAACCGTAGTGATAAAGTAAGTGTTACAAGTTTCGAATCCCATCAACTACATTTTCTCCATTTTTCCTATTACAAAAAGCGCGTGTCACTTAAGTTCATAAATAAATAAAAAATTGAAAACTATTTAACCACGGTTTTAATATTCAACCGTTGTAATATGGCTGTACAACCTTTGCTCTTCTCAAAAGAGAGAAACGACTACAATGATATTGAAAATTTTCTTCATTTCTCAAGACGGTCACAAGTCATTCAAGAATACCAACCATTAAAAGTAACCATTGCAAGCATTAAATCATCAGATGTTTCATCGTCAACCTCTTTTATAAATGCACACTTTCAAAGAATGAATTTCCACTTCTTCAAACTATTCTTCTTAATTTCCTTATTATAACAATATTGGTTCTCCATCTCAGAATGCTAAGAGAAATAGCTTAACAGAAGTCACTGTTGAGAACCAAACAACCACCACAGTACAACACCATCAGCAGACAACCGAGGAGGTCCAACCATTTTTCTCAACTGCTGTCAAGGATGCGCCGAGGGTTAGGAAGGCCAAGAAGAAGAAGAATATTGTAACACCCTGTATAATATTCATCTAGAATAATACCATAACAAGTGTTTTATTTGGTACTGACACATCAAAAGTGCCTAATGACATAGTTCACATGCTTGTCCATTCTAAAATAAAGATACAACATATGGCACAAGGCATGGAAACTAGCCAAAAAAAAATAAAATCTAAGAATAATATACAATATCCTCAATTGTACACAACAAACAGAATACACAGCGGAGAAACGAATACTGAGCTTCTCTTGAAACATCCAAGCATAGCTCCACTTGTAAATCAACCTGCAGTCCGAACCTGAAATATAGCAACTATAGTGGGGTGAGATACATCAAATCTCAGTGAGTTCCCTATCTTATAGATTCTCTCGGCATTACAAGGTTCTAAACAAAACCTAACTCAAGGCGGAGAAACAGGAACTAGGCCTTGAGTTCACACATCTCTGACTTAGAGAAACCATCACGTGCAACACAAAACAAAACCATGTCAAGGTATCTTTCCCCAGCCACCCCGCTCAAAGAGGTTAAACACGGGTCACGGATCCTTAACGTAGATAACTTCTCCCCGGCCATCCCGCTCAAAGAGATTAAACACGGGTCACGGTTATCTACAATTGGTACTTTCTCCGGCCACCCCACTTAAGAGGTTAAAAACGGGTCACTAATACCAACCAACACGTAACTTTCCCCGGCCACCCCACTTAAAGAGGCAAAGAACGGGTCACGGTTACTGTAACTTTCCCCGGCCACCCCACTTAAAGAGGTTAAAAACGGGTCATGGTTACTCCCTAATAAATACTTTCCCCGGCCACCCCGCTCAAAGAGGTTAAACACGGGTCACGATATTTATTAAGGTACAACAAACCGGAGGAAACAATTCCCCCACTAACAACTACTTACCACAGATACTCCTCAAGTATCGATGTAAGCAATTGCCGCACGATTCTCTAAGTCATTCTAATCCCGTAGGGCTTCCTCACTCTACCTATTCCATATTTTAGCATGCATATTCTTTTCATTCATAATTCACAAGTAGATAGATATGGCATAACACAACTATTACAATTAAAACACATATAATCACATAACATAATTCACACAAGTTCCCAAGGCATACAAGCCATTCCTATTCTCTACCAAGCATCCTTGGTTAACTCATGGTCTCACACTACCATTCATTGCCTTATTGGATCATCCTTCCAAAGGCTTTGGACTCGTATCAATCGGATTCCCGATTCTTGAGTTTCGGTGGAAACCAAACTACATACATTACATTTCCAGATTTTTCTTATCAATCCAAGGCATAAACATATGTTTCTATTCCACTATCAAAAAGAGAATAAAATTAGCTTCCCAACGCTTCGAACGGGGACCAAAACGGACTTACGGTTCAAAAGTTATGGGTTTTTGAAAATAATATTTTTCTGAAAACTTACTGTTAATCGATTAACGCATTTGGTTAATCGATTAACCAGTCATATTTTCACGCAGAACACCATTTTTCATTGGTTAATCAATTACCAAAATTGGTTAATCAATTAACCCTGTTGCAGAAGCTCAAAAACCCCATTTTTCTCATACTAAAATCATTCCAACTCATACCTAAACATATTGGGACATCAAAACAATTATCGACAGATGATTCTACACATATAGTGGTCATACTACACAATTTATATCGCATTTCATCCGTTAGATTCTTTGATTAGCAAATTAAGCATTTTCTCTCAATCTAACCTAAGTTCTAAAACAACTTATTTCTAGAACTTAAAGTGTCTAACTAGAACCCACCTGGTAATCGAAGAGGAGTTTGAAGAAGAAGATGATGATGATCCATGAGTTTTCTTTCTTCTTTCTCTTCTCCACTTTCTTCTTTCTCTCCTTCTCTTTTCCTTTTCTTCTTTTCTTACTAACTTCTTCTTCTTTTTCATTTCTTAACAAATATATATATATAATACCATTATTATATAATATAATTCAATAGAGTAAAATATCTTCAATTGATATTTTGTCATCTCAACCCAATTGATCAATTATTAGAGTTATTTTAAAATCCTTTCTTGAATTAAAATAATTGATCTCTTCAGAGTTCATTAGTTGCTCTATTGGTCCCAATTGATAATACTTAAAGTACTTATAGGATTCCATTAATCCAATTAATCAAAGATAGAGTACGTAGATACTCATCTGATCTCATCTGATATCCAATTGAGCATTTAAATAATACGGGGTATTACACTCTCCCCCCCTTAAATAAAAATTCGCCCCCGAATTTCCTTCGCTCAACAATAACCACAACTTGCATCATTGACTTAGATTCACACTCAACCTTACTTCCGTTCAATTCTGACGTACTCAACTTCTAACTTGACTTCATAGACCAAAAATCTTATTTCCACAAATTAGCAAACTTCACGTCCTTAATCATACTCTTGTTCCAATATCAAGTTAACTTCTAACTTTGCCCCTTCCGTAATTCATCTGTTGATCCACACAAAACACTTGGTCACATTCTACCTTCAGAAAGAATGTACCATTCTACATTCCTCTACCGAGTCACAAAACAAAACTGTAACACCTTATCTCAAATTGGGACAACAACTCTCAACACATCTTCGCGATGTAATTCAGTGATTTCTTAACCTCATGCAACTACCGACATCTATCCTTTCATAAATCCTTAATGTTCAAAACCACTTCATAACTAGTCAAACGACTCTTTATCAGTCCCATCTGATCTGATGTTATACACTGTACTCCTTCAATCCGGGATTTCCTTTCTTTCGTGTCACACCTAAAAGGTAACCCACTTAGAACAAGATCTCCTTATTTCCATACTTACAAGCAACAATCCTTCTAATCCTTATTATTCTGACCGAACTCTTTCGTCTGTCACATTCCACTATGTAACCCAAATTCACACAGTAGAACATTACGAATTCTTGAGTACTACTAATTAGCTAACCGTCCACGGAGAAACACACTTATCCACTTGGGGTCCTTACTAACCAACGGTACAAAACTTACTGACGGCCTATGGTAGAACAATTTTCCTCGCTGACATACAATCATAACATCGGTCCAATACTCTCCAGACTATAGAGGCACATGAGTTATACTGTTACACCCATAGCATATACAACTCTAAATCCATTCTAAACTCGAATCCATATCCCAAATAGTTTAACAACCTCTGGTTCGGGCTACCACATTCCAAATCGATTCGTCTTACGGGGTTCTAACTCACTCAAGGTTCCTTGTCGATTCTAGATCTCAACCAATAACAACGTAACACCAACATAGGACCATAATCCTATGTGAGTCACCACTTATCAAAACTTAAACCATTCAAAGCAAAATTGTGAGTTTCCATACTACTCACCAATCCACTTTCCTCATTCGTTTCGTTTCATAAACGATTCCAAGTCACATACTTAACTTCAGAACGTCTAATTCTTACTCGTACTTGGAAAGATAACCCTCAAATTTTCTCCTCTGGGTAAAACACAACTGCACACAACTGGTACCACTCTCACGGTCTAAATTCCATACCATGAACTCACGGGAGATAACAATTACTACATTCTAACCAACCGTTCATACCTTACTAACACCAACAATTAAAATACCAAAATGATCCTTACAAATCAATACTTCGTGATTAATCTCTGACTTCGTCCTTAAAGTTCTCCACAGTAATAATAACAATGCGCCTAAGACTTCCTCATACTCAATCCAGTTTCATAAGATTACTTCCTCGTAGTCAAATTCCTTGGTCATCTAAACAGATGATCGACTAAGTAACACCCTTCCACAAGTTCAAATTTTCAATCACGAATACGTCTTTCATTTACTTGGAATTTCGTTTTCCATTCACACAATACTCTCCACTCGGAGTAACATAAGGTAACAAAGCGAAGATGATGGTTCTTAAGGGATTTCACAATTTGCCCACACGTTAATCGATTAACCACCGGAGCTAATCGGTTAACTCCTTAAAATTTAGCACAAAACACCATCCCGGCATGTATTAATCGGTTAACCCCCTGTGTTAATCGGTTAACACTGCTGCAGAATAAAAAAAATCAGTTTTCCTCTTAATTCAAAGCCATCCCAACTCAAACCATCAATCTAGCTTGCTCTAACCCATAATATCATTCTCAACTTGTGGCTCCTTAACTTATATAACATTCACCAACCAAGTGACAAGGAAAATTCCAAATTCTGTCGCAGTCACCCTACAATTCCAGCGGAACAGTTCACTCTCTGTTGATACAACGACACTAGCGGGAAACCCATAATGATGACATTCTAGGGTCTTAACCACAACTCATCCTTGAGTCGTCCATAAGCAAAATCCAACATACAACCAACATACTATACCACGAAAGCGATGGACATAACCTATAGCACACAACCTTGTTCTCACTCGAACCCCTGGGTGAGAACTAAAACAACAACGTTCTTAGTCCAACAAAAGGTAGATTCCAAATATTCCGATTATTCACAAATACAGAAGTTCCTCTATACTTGAAATAACTCGGGGCAATGCATCCTCTTGGAGAACCTTCTCATCACTTCGCACATGTTAACCAGGATTTCTTACTCTTTACTATCCATTACACACCACCCTTACACCAAGTCGCTTAATGGAAAATCCGCAACTGACAATTCTCATCGACTATTTCCAAAACCCTTCCGGTATAAATCGTTCCAGGATTTATACTTAGTCCGTAATAAGTCCTGAATTGCTTTTCGTTGTTTTTCCACAATCTTACTTCTTAAAATCCCATATTCACTGTTCCACCAAGTACGTCCCTTCACCCTTGTCTCAAGAATAATAATCCAACACGTACACTTGTTACCACGGTGCTACCACTACGCTCACTTATAATACCAAAGTGTAACTTTTCTCGTTTTAGCTCATACTACTAGGATTCACATGGGTGAATCATCTTTGATTACACTTCCTTAATTTGAGCCTCAACAACTACTCAAAAGCTCCATTGCACCTTTGTCCAAATATAAAACCATCTTACCAAGATTCCCTTAAATTCCAAGATGCTTACTTTGTCTCTTAATACAACTGATTCCGGTCCATATCACTACACTTTCTATTACTAAAAGAAGTCCAAACTTTCTCCAATACAATACCCTATACCCTTCCTTGGGTAAGTTACCAAATCCCAAATTCCAAATTGGTCTCTCACCAAAAACAGAAATCCTGATGTATTTTCCTGAACCTGATCTCCCTTCCTAACCGAAGATACACAACTCATGTTTTACCCTTCTTTCGGCTCACACTTGTTTTACTTGAAGCATGTAAACACATCCTTGTGTTCCTTCACACACTTCTCTACTACTTTAAGTTCCCATAAAAGCCGAACGTCCTTAACTCTCAACTCTAACCAGTCGAAAGATATTGTCCCGAACACATTCCTTAAGGTACTCTCGTCCATTTAAGATACCATAACAGCCTTAGAACTAAAGCACCAACACTTATCTCACTTCCGGACCTTACGCCACGCGTTCCACAAAACCAATTTTCTTTTTTTTTCCACGGAATGAGATTACTTGAAATCCTTATCCAGATTAGTGGTCAATCCAGCTCGACTAGCGATTTTACATATTCCTTAATACCTTAACCAATCGTCCGATAGGGATCCTTAACCTTCAGACTCCATCAATTCCAAAGGATTGCTTAATAGCACACCACTCTTTAATTCCATGTTACCCAAAGCACAACTTCTACTAAAACCTCAAATGAGCTGAACAAACCTCCACACTACTAACTCTTGGCTTGAGTCTACCCTCACAGCACAAGTTCCGACAACACTTCAGAATCCTCGTGGTCGCTCAACCATGATTCTACCTATCACATACATAGCATTAGGTTGATCAGGCCCAACACTAGATAGTATGATATTAAGTTTCATGCTGGCAAGACACACTTAAGAGGCAGGAATAGATTTACTTATGATGTTTCAAGGCTAGGTCGAGGACACGACCTGCTCTGATACCAACTGTAACGCCCTGTATAATATTCATCTAGAATAATACCATAACAAGTGTTTTATTTGGTACTGACACATCAAAAGTGCCTAATGACATAGTTCACATACTTGTCCATTCTAAAATAAAGATACAACATATGGCACAAGGCATGGAAACTAGCCAAAATAAAATAAAATCTAAGAATAACATACAATATCCTCAATTGTATACAACAAACAGAATACACAGCGGAGAAACGAATACTGAGCTTCTCTTGAAACATCAAAGCATAGCTCCACTTGTAAATCAACCTGCAGTCCGAACCTGAAATATAGCAACTATAGTGGGGTGAGATACATCAAATCTCAGTGAGTTCCCTATCTTATAGATTCTCTCAGCTTTACAAGGTTCTAAACAAAACCTAACTCAAGGCGGAGAAACAGGAACTAGGCCTTTAGTTCACACATCTCTGACTTAGAGAAACCATCACGTGCAACACAAAACAAAACCCCGTCAAGGTATCTTTCCCCGGCCACCCCGCTCAAAGAGGTTAAACACGGGTCACGGATCCTTAACGTAGATAACTTCTTCCCAGCCATCCCGCTCAAAGAGATTAAACACGGGTCACGGTTATCTACGATTGGTACTTTCTCCGGCCACCCCACTTAAGAGGTTAAAAACAGGTCACTAATACCAACCAACACGTAACTTTCCCCGGCCACCCCACTTAAAGAGGTTAAAAACGGGTCACGGTTACTGTAACTTTCCCCGGCCACCCCACTTAAAGAGGTTAAAAACGGGTCACAGTTACTCCCTAATAAATACTTTCCCCGGCAACCCCGCTCAAAGAGGTTAAACACGGGTCACGATATTTATTAAGGTACAACAAACCGGAGGAAACAATTCCCCCACTAACAACTACTTACCACAGATACTCCTCAAGTATCGATGTAAGCAATTGCCGCACGATTCTCTAAGTCATTCTAATCCCGTAGGGCTTCCTCACTCTACCTATTCCATATTTTAGCATGCATATTCTTTTCATTCATAATTCACAAGTAGATAGATATGGCATAACACAACTATTACAATTAAAACACATATAATCACATAACATAATTCACACAAGTTCCCAAGGCATACAAGCCATTCCTATTCTCTACCAAACATCCTTGGTTAACTCATGGTCTCACACTACCATTCATTGCCTTATTGGATCATCCTTCCAAAGGCTTTGGACTCGTATCAATCGGATTCCCGATTCTTGAGTTTCGGTGGAAACCAAACTACATACATTACATTTCCATATTTTTCTTTTCAATCCAAGGCATAAACATATGTTTCTATTCCACTATCAAAAAGAGAATAAAATTAGCTTCCCAACGCTTCGAACGGGGACCAAAACGGACTTACGGTTCAAAAGTTATGGGTTTTTGAAAATAATATTTTTCTGAAAACTTACTGTTAATCGATTAACGCATTTGGTTAATCGATTAACCAGTCATATTTTCACGCAGAACACCATTTTTCATTGGTTAATCGATTACCAAAAGTGGTTAATCGATTAACCCTGTTGCAGAAGCTCAAAAACCCCATTTTTCTCATACTAAAACCATTCCAACTCATACCTAAACATATTGGGACATCAAAACAATTATCGACAGATGATTCTACACATATAATGGTCATACTACACAATTTATATCGCGTTTCATCCGTTAGATTCTTTTATTAGCAAATTAAGCATTTTCTCTCAATCTAACCTAAGTTCTAAAATAACTTATTTCTAGAACTTAAAGTGTCTAACTAGAACCCACCTGGTAATCGAATAGGAGTTTGAAGAAGATGATGATGATGATCCATGAGTTTTCTTTCTTCTTTCTCTTCTCCACTTTCTTCTTTCTCTCCTTCTCTTTTCGTTTTCTTCTTTTCTTACTAACTTCTTCTTCTTTTTCATTTCTTAACATATATATATATATATATATATATATATATATATATATATATATATATATATATATATATATATATATATATATATATATATATATATATATATATATATATATATATATAATACCATTATTATATAATATAATTCAATAGAGTAAAATATCTCCAATTGATATTTTGTCATCTCAACCCAATTGATCAATTATTAGCGTTACTTTAAAATCCTTTCTTGAATTAAAATAATTGATCTCTTCAGAGTTCATTAGTTGCTCTATTGGTCCCAATTGATAATACTTAAAGTACTTATAGGATTCCATTAATCCAATTAATCAAAGATAGAGTACGTAGATACTCATCTGATCTCATCTGATATCCAATCGAGCATTTAGATAATACGGGGTATTACAAATATGAAGAAGAAGAATAAGAAGAAGAGAAAAGTATCGAGGAAGACTTTTTACTACGACTCAGATGAGGGTAGTGAGAAGCGAGTCATGGATTAGGAAGATTCCCTTAGTACTAGGGGATATTTTTCCGATCTTGACAAAATTATGTAATGAAAAAAATATGTTTTATGTACGCTTCCTACCTTAATAGAATTTCTTTATTTTTGTTTTATATACTCTTTCCTTTATATACTCTTTTCTCTTTACAAAAAAAAAAATAGTACACGGCCAACAAAAATAACAACAACAACAGTAACGAATAATAACAATAACAACATTAAATAACTCTCTCACCCATTAAGTTAATAAATAAATAAAATATAGAAAGTTATTTAACCACGAGTTTACCATACAATCGTTGTTAAATTTAAAAATTGCATCACGGTTTTTCTATGCCAACCATGACGGAAAATGATGTTTTTTAGTATATAAGCGAAAATATCTATCATTCAGTACATAGCAGTCATTTCTCTCAATAGAAAACTCTAACATATTTCACTCTCTTCTCTCTCATAACATATCCCTAACATCTATGTCACTCTTTAAACATACTTCAACCTTCAGATTCGTCTTCACCCATCGCTACCTTGAGTTTTGAGGTTCGTTCATTAAACTTATGCTTTGATTTTGCTTATGTTTCTTGTTAAAAATGAGTTCTCATTTTTTCATTTGGTGAATGTTCTCATTTTTTTCAGATTCATCTTCACCGCCTTAACAAAGCGCATACTTTGGCTATGGTACATATGGTTTGTGTAACGCCCCAGTTTCGACCATTTTATTTAATCGAGCCGATTTAATTATTTTGAGTATTATATTACTTTTATTTATGACTTTGGTGTGATAATATGTTGTTTTGTACTGTTATTATATTTTATCGCATTTTGGGATCGTTTGGGAGATAATTGAGAGTAAGGGTATTTTAGTTTTTTCCCTAATTATTTACTAAGTTAGTAAAGAAAAGAGATAGAAATAGAAAGGAGAGAAAAGAAAAGAGAAGAAGAAAAAGGGAAGAAAGAAAAGAAGAGAAAGGAGAAAAAGAGAGAAATTGGGAAAAACTTGGAAACTCAAGAAAATCACTTCTAGGAATCGATTTAATCGGGTAAGGGTGTGAAATCTCATTATCTTATCAATGTATATTATTATGTATGATTGTGTATGTGTGTATTGGATTGGTTGTGGTGTTTTCATAGTTTTCCATTTTAGGTCGATAATGAGAAATCGATGTTTTCGCGGTTGGAAATCGACGAAAATGTGGTAGAATGCTTGTTGCCATGATTAGATTGAGTTCTGATGGATGTATGTTGTTTTGAAAATGTTTTGGGTTGAAAAAAAGGGTTTTTGGGTTTTCAACAGCGCTGAAGGATTCTGAGTTTTCGCAGGTTCTCCTAGCGAACCAATCAGCGAAGGGTAGCGAAGGTTCGCTACGGGTATTCGCCTAGCGAAGGCGTGAGCGAAGGTTCGCTAGAGTGTTCGCCTAGCGAAGTTTGGGTGTTTTTGGCTCTGTTTGGTTCTGACTTGGTTCGCCAAGGGTTCGCCTAGCGAACTTTGTCTCTGTTTTTATCTAACAGTTGGTTCGCCGGAACATTAGCCTAGCGAAGGAGCTAGCGAATGCTCGCGAGGGATGTTCGCCTAGCGAAGGAGCTAGCGAATGCTCGCGAGGGAGGTTCGCCCAGCGAACAGTGCTGTTCGCGTAATTTTGTTTTCTGCATAACTTTTGATCCGTAACTCGGATCGGGACGTTCTTTATATCGTTGGAAAGCTAATGAAAAGTTCTTTCTATTAAAAATGGTTTGGAGGGTAAAAGATGATTTAATTAATTCGTGTTTTTGAAAATAGTCGGGTTGTTGAGTTTTTATCGCGTTAAATGTGTGCGATTGATGTGTTAGCATGATATATGCTTGTGACATGTAACGTGTAGCTTGTAGCCCGTTATATGATGTGAATATACATGATGAAATGTTGTGATGATGGTTTGTGGCCTTATGGCAAGTATGTGCATTGTTTGATTGAGTATCAATGTATGTGGTTTCAAGTGTATGAATAATGTATGATATGGCGGCCTCTGTGGCGTAAATCCACAGCAAGATGAATGGTAAGGTATTGATTATCATGGGATTGCTATAATAGTAATATTTGGTGTGTGGAATGGGTTCCAATTGTGTTAGAATACTCATTGGGGTAGAATGGCTTATATGTCATTCCTAGTGAGGTATTAATGTTTTGGTCGAACACATTAGGGTAGAATGACTGTATGTTGTTCCTAGTGTTGTTGTTGTACTCATTAGGGTAGAATGACTTTATGTCATTCCTAGTGAAGTGCGAGTGTGTCGTTGGGTCCATTGGGGTAGAACGATTATATGTCGTTCCTGGTGGAGTACTCATTAGGGTAGAATGACTATATGTCATTCCTAGTGATGTACAATTGAGTTGTCGTGTTCATTGGGGTAGAATGACTATGCTGTCATTCCTAATGAGGTGTGCACTGGGGTAGAATGACGTTGATGTCGTTCCTAGTGTGGTGTCCACTAGGGTAGAATGACTATGTTGTCATTCCTAGTGGGATATTCATTGGGGTAGAATGACGATGTTGTCATTCCTAATGAGAGGTGCACTAGGGTAGAATGACTATGCTGTCGTTCCTAGTGAGGTATGTATTGGGGTAGAATGACTATGCTGTCATTCCCAGTTATGTGATGCGTGGTATTGTCGGGTCTGGATTGGATTGGTGAATTATGCATGATGTATATGTTGTTGTGGAGTGAGTAGAATTGTGCAGGTGTGCATGGATGGATAAACATGAATATGTGTGTTTGTGTTGAATGATAAGCATTATGAGGAATATGCTTGGTTATATATATATATATATATGCCTTGCGATGTATATTGAGTGAGATGTGATGATTGTGACATAGTAAACATAATATGTATGTTTATGTGGTATGATGGAGTGGTGAGAATATGTGGTATATGTGTATTTTTATGTTGAGATATATAATTATATGCATTGTTATTATGATAATATTTCTCACCCTTCTGCTGTTTTATAATGCTCTACGAGGTATTGCAGATTAGGTATCTGGCGGTCTTTTTGTGAAGCGTGTCTTCATTTTCCTTGTTGGTCGGTTGGCTCTGATATGTAGCACCGGGTAGCTAGGACGTTTTGATCTTTTGTGATACATTTGCATATGTATCTTGCTGATGAATTTGTGTTATAAACATGATGTTGCTTGTGATTCATACTGGATGATGTATATATGTGGTTGTTATTCAATATTTTAGATGTTTCCGCTTTTATTCTAAATATTGAGATGTGGGTATAAGGACTGAGATCCTTCGTTGTTTGAGAGTTACCCCACTGTTGCATATCATTTGTTGAGCAAGTGTTGTATGTTTTAATTTCAAGCATAATGTGACATACCTTTTTATGCCGTGTTTACAATTATACTCTGATGAAATTTCCATTACGTGCCTAGATGATTTACTTGATTATTTGGGGGTATAGAAAGGGGGTGTTACATTAAGTGGTATCAGAGTCAGTGTTGAGTCAGTCGTGTCTGTCTCTTTGTTGTGTTGATTGAACTATTGTTTAACCTTGTTGTTCTATGGGAAGTAATCAGAATATGGCTGGTAGAAACGATGCTGCGATGGCTGCTGCTATGGAAGCAATGGCTAGGGTTGTGCAGGGTGCACCGAATGTGAGTGCTAACGAAGAGTTCAGGAAGAATTAACCACCGGTTTTCAAAGGAAGATTTAATCCCGATGGTGCTCAACTCTGGTTAAAAGAGATTGAAAGGATTTTCAGAGTTATGGATTGTGCAGAGGAGAATAAGGTGAGGCTTGGATCTCACATGCTGAGGGAAGAAGCCGACGATTGGTGGGTCGGTATGCGTGAAATTCTTGAGGTGGATAATGAAGAGGTAACTTGGGAATTGTTTCGTACCGAGTTTTTGCTGAAGTATTACCCTGAAAGTGTGAAAGGGAAGAAAGAGATGGAATTCCTGGAATTGAAACAAGGTGGTATGTCAGTGGTGGACTATACTGCTAAGTTTGTTGAGTTGGTACAATTTCATTCTCATTATGCTGCAATTACTGCTGAGTTCTCAAAATGTGTTAAGTATGAGAACGGTTTGCGTCCCGAGATTAAGCAAGTTGTGGGATACCAGAGGATTAGAAGATTCTCAGATTTGACTGAATGTTGTAGAATCTTAGAAGAAGATAGCAAGGCTCGTTCTGCTCATTACAAAAGTGTGAATGAGAGGAAAGGTAAACAGCAAGCTAGGGATGGTCCTTATGTGACTCCTGTTGATAAAGGCAAGTATAAAGGAAATTTCGATGAGAGATCTGGAGGAGGTTCCGGTTCCGTTAAGTGCTTCAAATGTGGTGGGCTTGGTCATCGTTCATTTGAGTGTAGAACTGATGTGAAGAAATGTGTAAAGTGTGGTAGGATGGGGCATGTGACGGCTGATTGTAAGGACCGTGAGGTTATTTGTTTTAAATGTGGTGAACCTGGCCACATTAGTCCTTATTGTCAGAAACCGAAACAAACTTAGGAAAAGAGGTTGCATGGGCAGAACTCCAGCCTACTAGTGCAGACAGTTGATTAAAGGTACATGCTTTATTAATAGTACGCCTTGAGTTTCTATTATTGATACAGGAGCGACTTATTCTTTTATTTCTCATGTGTGTGCAACGTGTTTGAAGTTGTTTATGACTTGTTGAACTGTTGTTTATTCCTTAGTACGTGATATGTGTGCGTAACACTATCAGTGCTTTCTGGTTTTTCTAATCCTTTGTCTTCAGGATTGAGAATGTTATAAGTGGGGGAGAAGCTGGTACTTCTCCAAGTGGCTTCAGGTGAGGAGCGTTGGCTCAGGGTGCCGTTGTTTGACCGATTGTAAGTGTTATTTAGACAGTGTGGTTTCTGATTCCAAAGGGAATACGGAGGTAAGGTTTATGTCAAGTAAGGATTGGTGCCTTAGGTGGTTTTGTGCACAAGAGGCAAGGAATGTTGTTATGGCTTGGTAAAGATGGTTTATGCCGCATCATGATTGTCGACTGTCTATTGACAAATTGAGGAACTGATCACCCTTAATCTCTTGTTGATAGCAGACGGAAATTGTGTTGGAAGGAATAGACGTGTTTATCCAGCTTAGTTGGTATGTTCGGCGAATAGTTGTGGAGTATGGGAATTATATCTTCATACTTATTTGGATAAGTTTGTAGTGGTGTCCTTTAAGGATATTTTGATCGATTATAAAATCAGAGGAAGAACATGTAGGCGTTGAAGATTGAGTCGCAAGTGTTGAAAAGAGATGAAGCTTTAAGTTAAGTTGTCAAGAGTGGATTTTGGTTGATAAAGACGAGTTTTCTTGGTCGAGAGGAATAGGTATGAGACAACATTGATGGTTGGGATTCCAAAACGAGTTATAAAATTGAATTGGATTATTCTTTGAGAAGAATTAATGTCGTGTCGGATGAGTTAAGTTGAAGGCCTTTGCATATGTATGTTTGGAGATTAGAAGAGTGTTACCTATGGTGTTGGTAACGATCTTGTTGTGTTTCGGTTCAAGAGTGAACCTGGGTGTTTGTATCTTGGTTATCCTTTGAGTTGTGAGTTGGTCGTCAAGTGCATTGTATGGGCATTGCATCTTGTCGTTGTTGTTATGGTTAGTATACTGGTTTGTTGTTTGTGTTATTAGTGGTGTGCCTTTGGTTGGCATGATAGTGGTTGGTCGGACGCGAGAGTCGTATCCGAGGTTACTTGTACTTAGCCTATTTTCGAGGACGAAAATGTCTAAGTGGGGGAGAGTTGTAACGCCCCAGTTTCGACCATTTTATTTAATCGAGTCGATTTAATTATTTTGAGTATTATATTACTTTTATTTATGACTTTGGTGTGATAATATGTTGTTTTGTACTGTTATTATATTATATCGCATTTTGGGATCGTTTGGGAGATAATTGAGAGTAAGGGTATTTTAGTCTTTTCCCTAATTATTTACTAAGTTAGTAAAGAAAAGAGATAGAAATAGAAAGGAGAGAAAAGAAAAGAGAAGAAGAAAAAGGGAAGAAAGAAAAGAAGAGAAAGGAGAAAAAGAGAGAAATTGGGAAAAACTTGGAAACTCAAGAAAATCACTTCTAGGAATCGATTTAATCGGGTAAGGGTGTGAAATCTCATTATCTTATCAATGTATATTATTATGTATGATTGTGTATGTGTGTATTGGATTGGTTGTGGTATTTTCATAGTTTTCCATTTTAGGTCGATAATGAGAAATCGATGTTTTCGCGGTTGGAAATCGACGAAAATGTGGTAGAATGCTTGTTGCCATGATTAGATTGAGTTCTGATGGATGTATGTTGTTTTGAAAATGTTTTGGGTTGAAAAAATAGGGTTTTTGGGTTTTCAACAGCGCTGAAGGATTCTGAGTTTTCGCAGGTTCGCCTAGCGAACCAATCAGCGAAGGGTAGCGAAGGTTCGCTACGGGTATTCGCCTAGCGAAGGCGTGAGCGAAGGTTCGCTAGAGTGTTCGCCTAGCGAAGTTTGGGTGTTTTTGGCTCTGTTTGGTTCTGACTTGGTTCGCCAAGGGTTCGCCTAGCGAACTTTGTCTCTGTTTTTATCTAACAGTTGGTTCGCCGGAACATTCGCCTAGCGAAGGAGCTAGCGAATGCTCGCGAGGGATGTTCGCCTAGCGAAGGAGCTAGCGAATGCTCGCGAGGGAGGTTCGCCCAGCGAACAGTGTTGTTCGCGTAATTTTGTTTTCTGCATAACTTTTGATCCGTAACTCGGATCGGGACGTTCTTTATATCGTTGGAAAGCTAATGAAAAGTTCTTTCTATTAAAAATGGTTTGGAGGGTAAAAGATGATTTAATTAATTCGTGTTTTTGAAAATAGTCGGGTTGTTGAGTTTTTATCGCGTTAAATGTGTGCGATTGATGTGTTAGCATGATATATGCTTGTGACATGTAACGTGTAGCTTGTAGCCCGTTATATGATGTGAATATACATGATGAAATGTTGTGATGATGGTTTGTGGCCTTATGGCAAGTATGTGCATTGTTTGATTGAGTATCAATATATGTGGTTTCAAGTGTATGATTAATGTATGATATGGCGGCCTCTGTGGCGTAGATCCACAGCAAGATGAATGGTAAGGTATTGATTATCATGGGATTGCTATAATAGTAATATTTGGTGTATGTAATGGGTTCCAATTGTGTTAGAATACTCATTGGGGTAGAATGGCTTATATGTCATTCCTAGTGAGGTATTAATGTTTTGGTCGAACACATTAGGGTAGAATGACTGTATGTTGTTCCTAGTGTTGTTGTTGTACTCATTAGGGTAGAATGACTTTATGTCATTCCTAGTGAAGTGCGAGTGTGTCGTTGGGTCCATTGGGGTAGAACGATTATATGTCGTTCCTGGTGGAGTACTCATTAGGGTAGAATGACTATATGTCATTCCTAGTGATGTACAATTGAGTTATCGTGTTCATTGGGGTAGAATGACTATGCTGTCATTCCTAATGAGGTGTGCACTGGGGTAGAATGACGTTGATGTCGTTCCTAGTGTGGTGTCCACTAGGGTAGAATGACTATGTTGTCATTCCTAGTGGGATATTCATTGGGGTAGAATGACGATGTTGTCATTCCTAATGAGAGGTGCACTAGGGTAGAATGACTATGATGTCGTTCCTAGTGAGGTATGTATTGGGGTAGAATGACTATGCTGTCATTCCCAGTTATGTGATGCGTGGTATTGTCGGGTCTGGATTGGATTGGTGAATTATGCATGATGTATATGTTGTTGTGGAGTGAGTAGAATTGTGCAGGTGTGCATGGATGGATAAACATGAATATGTGTGTTTGTGTTGAATGATAAGCATTATGAGGAATATGCTTGCTTATATATATATATATATATATATATATATATATATATATGCTTTGCGATGTATATTGAGTGAGATGTGATGATTGTGACATAGTAAACATAATATGTATGTTTATGTGGTATGATGGAGTGGTGAGAATATGTGGTATATGTGTATTTTTATGTTGAGATATATAATTATATGCATTGTTATTATGATAATATTTCTCACCCTTCTGCTATTTTATAATGCTCTACGAGGTATTGCAGATTAGGTATCTGGCGGTCTTTTTGTGAAGCGTGTCTTCATTTTCCTTGTTGGTCGGTTGGCTCTGATATGTAGCACCGGGTAGCTAGGACGTTTTGATCTTTTGTGATACATTTGCATATGTATCTTGCTGATGAATTTGTGTATATAAACATGATGTTGCTTGTGATTCATACTGGATGATGTATATATGTGGTTGTTATTCAATATTTTAGATGTTTCCGCTTTTATTCTAAATATTGAGATGTGGGTATAAGGACTGAGATCCTTCGTTGTTTGAGAGTTACCCCACTGTTGCATATCATTTGTTGAGCAAGTGTTGTATGTTTTAATTTCAAGCATAATGTGACATACCTTTTTATGCCGTGTTTACAATTATACTCTGATGAAATTTCCATTACGTGCCTAGATGATTTACTTGATTATTTGGGGGTATAGAAAGGGGGTGTTACAGTTTGTGTTGCTATGAAGAAAAAAAATACAAGTATGAAGTTATTGTGTAATCTTCATTCACCTTGTACGTCTTATTCATAGCATCATAAACTAGATGTACTTCATAACTTCTTCCAGTTCCATAATTAGTTTAAAAAAAGGTGCGTTCTTGAAACATTTTATTATATCAGGTGTTGTTGTATGTTGTTGTTGTATGTTATTGTTGTATTTTGTTGTTGATTAATGTTCTCAGAACTTCATAATTTGTTTTTGTTTTTGTTTATTATATCTTGCGTTCTTGAACCTTATTTTTTTATTTGTTGTATATTGTTGTGTTGTTGATAAATGTTGTTGTATGTTATTGTTGTTGATTAATGTTTTTAGAACAAGAACAAAACATTGCTAAGTCACAAGAAAGAAGTTTCTCGTGACTTAGCAATGTTTTGTTCTTTAAATTCTTATATGTTATGTAGATTGTTTGTTTCACTAACCCTTCACTGAAAATACCAAAAGATTAAAAGTGCATTCGAGACAATTAAATGATTGTCGCTCATGCCAAAATTTAATGTGATAACTTGGACTGCATATGACATTGGTCATTATACCTTTTATACAAAATTAAAAGATGATCGTAATACAATGCAAAATAGTGGGGTTATGGTTGAGGCCGAACCATGTATTTCTCTAGTTTGAAAGACAAGAATCCAATATTGGCATCTAGTGTGTTCTATGTTGTCATTGAGGAGATTTGGGAGATTGATTATGTTATCTTCAGAGTGCCTTTATTTAAATGTAAGTGGGTTCCCAATAATATTAATGGTGTATAAACTGATGACTTAGGATTCACCTGGGTTGACCTTGGCAAGGCAAATTATATGACCAAACCATTCATTATGGCTTCATAAGCAAAATAAGTTTTCTATGTGACCGACCCTTCAGACACATCAGGGAAATGGTCAATCGTTCTCCGAGGAAAATATATTCCTAGTAGTGATGAAAGTTTTGATATTGCTTCTACTCCTTCTTACACAACAAAAGTGCCTACCACTTATGATGAAGTTGATAGAGATGATGCGTATGCTATTCGTATCAATCATAATGAAGCCATATGGGAAAATTAATAAGTAATTAGTATTTTATTCTTTGCTCATAATTTAATTAATATAAGTCATTATTTTAAGTATATTTACTAACATGTATGATTATTTGAAATTGTAGGTGTTTAAAGTCAATACACCAAGAGACAAGACACTAAGAGACAAAGAAACCAAAACACTATAAGATACAATTATGTGATGTTATATAATGTTTGTAGCTTGTTTTGTGTCATTTTTCTTTTGATGTAATATATATACAATGTTTGGTTCTTAATTCAATGTATGGATTTGATGTAATACAATACAATTCTCCATTATGATACAATTGTTGTTTCTGTTCTGATATGGTTCAAAAAAATACAGGTAAAAAAATGGAAAAATTTCAAAATGCATAAAAATTATTTTAAAAAAAATATATAATTTAACGACGGTTGTAATATATAACAGTGGTTGTATAGTGAATGATGTCCAAAATAATATATTACACCAAAAGATGCGCTGCTGAATCGAACATGAGACCTTTAATATATTACAACAGTCAGTTATAGCAACCATGATCATACTTAGCGCGCTTTCAGATTTTCTACAACGGTCATAAAATCGTGATTGTAAGTAGCGCATATACAACCACACCTTACATAACAATGACAGGTCACGCGCGATGTTATCACTTTTCCAAACTGTTGTTGTATATGTTTTTCGTAGTAGTGTGTGTGTCTATATATATATATATATATATGACATATCCTATGGGAATGTCATTTTTATGTGAGAATATGAGAATGAGTCTGAACCATTAGATTTTAAAATAAATGGTGGAGATTATGTAAGGTTTTTTTCTCTGCTCCATTATTAAAATAAATGATGGAGCAGAGAGAAAAAAAAATCACACATAATCTCCACCATTTTTTTAAATCTCATGGTTCAAATTCATTCTCATATTCTCACATAAAAATAACATTCTCATATATATATATATATATATATATATATATATATATATATATATATATGGCAAAAAATACTATCTGGACCCTTTAAGTTATTTTATTATAACAAGTCAGTCTTTTAAGTTTGTTTCACTACAATTTGCTCCTTTATGTTAACTAATGTGTTCACCATTGACCTTTTTCGCAAACTTCGTTCCAAAAATGCTTATGTGGCACAAACGACACTGATGTGTCATTTAAAGAGATGATGAAGAACATGTTGAATATGCTAGTCTACGCCATAATGTTGTTAGTTTTGATTTTTGTAGTGTTGATGTGTATTTTGGTTTGGAAGTGGTGAATATTGTTAATTTTGATGTTCGTGTCGTAAGACATGACTTTTGGTACTTTCATATAACACTTGTCGTAAGACATGTCTTTTGGTACCTTCATGTAATACTTGTTGCAATTCTATACCAGTTTTGTTACAGTAAAGTCGTAATTTGTACAACAGACAAAAGTTGAAGGATCTGGTTGTTAAAATTTTAAAACAAATGAAACTTGTTGGACAATTTACTTTTTTCCTTTGTTGTTGTTAGTATCATTATCATTAGCATTGGGATCACAAGACATTTTTGGGTGATGCAATTTTGGGGAGAAATAATTACCATATAATTTCAGTTTTGATTTTATTATACCGAAGCAGTAACGATGGCAGCAAATTGAGTAAATTTTCCACTGACTCTGGTGTTCGTTGTTATCATCCAAACTCCCTCCGCTATTTTCCACTGTCTTCTTCACCCGATGACAATCATTAACCATCAAGCATTGTCTCCACTCAAACCCACACTCATTTTTGCTATTTTTATTCTTTCAAATTAAACTAATTTCAATACTCCATGGCCATGCAAAGTAAAAGCTTTTAAGCTATGGTCAGTATTTCTTTTTGTTTCCACTTACGACTAGGTTATGCTGCAATAGATGCTGGTTGTTGCTTGAATGTTAATTAGTTGGAATTTTAAAGGATCCTCATTTTTTTAGGTTAGGGATTTGGGAGGAAGGTGTGGAGAACGAGATGCAAGAAAAAATTTGTTTTAACAAAAAAGAAAATACAGTATTAGTGATTAGAGTTAGAGAAGAGGGTTAATTCGTACTTAGTTGTAGTGTGTTTTCATTTTATTGTGTACTTTCAACGGATAACACACAGTTGATGGAAGGTTAACAAACTATTTCGTCTTATGATATAAAATATGGTTTTCTTTTCCATGCTTACAACCTTAATTTCAACTTCAGTTATGTGGTTGGAACAAGAAAGTGAGAATTTAAAAATGGTTTTTCTTTGGATTTGGGATTGAAAAAAATGAAAATGCAGAGGAGGAGAAGAAGAGCCAGAATTTGTTGGAGTTGGTATTACTAATAGAATGGTGGAACTGGTAGAATAGAAAACAGGTGTATTGGGCAGTAAAATAGAAAAAGAAATCAGTTAAAAAAATAATATTTTTATTCCGCATGTACTGTCACGTCAGAATCTGTTAGTGACATTTAATGTCAAAGACCAATTTTAGAGCAGGAAAAGTTTGTGAGGACCATTATTTGAAATAAAAAATATTAGAGAGACTAAAATTGAATGTTGACATATTTATTATAATCAAAAACATATTTAACCCTTATTTAAATCACCCAAATAGAGTATATATCCTATATGAATTTAGGGTCAGTTTATCTTACCTTTTAAAAAAATATTGTTTCTTTGTATTTTTGAAAATAGATTCTACAAAAACGTTTTTCAAAATATTACAAGTTTTTTTAAAAAAAATTTTATAAATGAAAAGACATATTTTGACATACTATAACATAAATATACATTATTGAAGATCAAAACATAGTCAAAATCACATTTTTTTTAAAAAGTTGTATCTCAAAAATGATTTTTGTGAAAAACTATTTGAAATAGTTTCAAAATTAAGTGATTTTTTTTTAAATTTTGACATCTAAAAAAAACTTCGATAAAATGATGAAATACATAAAATAACATTTTAAGAATAACTATTCAAACCAAATTTTTATTTGAAACTTATATAAAAAATTTCTTTGTAAAAATTTTTACACCAAAATATATTATACTATAAAAATTATTTAAAAAAAAAAAAAAATTAAAACATACGGACCCTTAATATTGGTTTTGACCGCTTATGAATGTGTCAATTTTCTTCCATTGAACACTTACAAACATGTCTACTTTATGTTATTTGGAAAATTTCATTTTTCGTCGTGAATTATATCCTGTCGGTGTTTAGGATATTGTTGTGTGTGTATTTTAAGATATCTTTTGCGGATTGTTAATTCTTTTACTTTTAATGGTTAATTTCTTCTTTTTTTTTATAGTTTTTTTTTTAAATAAAGAGGAACTTTATTAAGCCAAAACAATAAGAACAGTGTGACAAAAAGACCAACCCCAAACAAACACAAAAAAACAAAACAAAACCACCCTAAACCATCATAAGTTTATCTAAGTGTCTCCCATCATAAGTTTATCTAAGTGTTTCCTAACTTTAGGGTAGCCCCAACCTCTATACGAAATTGTATCGATAATTATACTCCCAATATCAATGATGTTTACATTGTGACCAAAAATAAACTTATTTCTATAGTTCCAAAGCTCATGTATTACTTCCGCTACAACACTTCGCAACAAAAGGGCTCTCCACCCTTTGCCTCTACCAATATTAACAATCCAATTCAGTTTCTCAGTCCATCCTTTAGCATTATGGGTTAATTTCTGCCAACTCAAAACCTTCTGCCAAGCTTCCTTCATCTTAGGACAGGAGAAGAAAAGGTGATCAATAGCTTAAGGTTGGCTACAAAACACACAATCATCGTTTTCAAGCATTCTAAACCGTTTGAGATGATCCTTTGTGGCTAATCTTCTGTGGCAGGCTAGCCAGATGGTGAATAACGCCTGAGGCCTAACATTACTCCTTTGGGACAAAACATTTCATCTGTTAACAGGACCAGAACCAATGAAATGGCTATACACTTTTTTCGTTTCAAACTTCAACTTCATGGTATTCCAGTCATCCATGGTGTTCATACTTTCTCGAAGCTTCAGTATGCTCTTGATAATCCAAGACATATTCAAAGATATTTGGATATTTTGAAGCTTAACACCTTTAAAGTAGAAAATGTGAATCCATTTGATCCACAAGGAATCTTTCTTACAGCCTAGATTCCATAACAACTTTGCAAGGCAGTTATTGTTCCAATCTTCTAAGGATATGATGTTTAAACCACCACAACCCCTAGGTTTACACACCTGTTTCTACGAGATAGGTGACTTTTTAGAGATGGTTTCCTTGTCTGTCCAGAGGAATGATCTGCAAATTGCCTCTATTGCTCGAATCACTTTTTTTT
Source organism: Lathyrus tuberosus (assembly GCA_022829125.1). Taxonomy (NCBI): domain Eukaryota; kingdom Viridiplantae; phylum Streptophyta; class Magnoliopsida; order Fabales; family Fabaceae; genus Lathyrus; species Lathyrus tuberosus. Next base: position 588,009 of record JALAZF010000716.1, on the reverse strand, counting down.
GAAAAAGGCTGGCAGCGCATCCAGTAGGTTGTCATGGTGTTATGATGCTATTAAAAAGCTGGATCCTCCCTGCATAGCTTAACAATTTGGAGCTCCAATGCCTAGTCCTCTGCCCTATATGATCCACAAGGCCCAAGTAGTGAATGGTAGACAGCTTCCTGCTAGTGAGGGGGATCCCAAGATACTTGAAAATGAGGGCACCTTTAGTAAACTCAATTATACCAGCAATATCAGTTTTTACCTCATTCTCCACTCCACCATATAAGATCTTACATTTAGAGGGATTCACTTGTAAACCAATGGTTTTACATAAATCCGCCACATTTCCCATAAGCAATTCAATATATATATATATATATATATATATATATATATATATATATATATATATATATATATAATAGACAAGACAAAAAATTAGATGTTGTTAAGTTACTAGTACTGTATTAAATATTACTAAATTAATAAAAAATATTTTAAAATTTTCAATTAGAGTTCAATGACACTGCTATTTTAACATGAATGAATATTTCAGGTTGCTTTTATAGGAATTAATGACACTGCTATTCTAATTGAAAACTGGTCTAGATAGACAAGACAAAAAATTAGATGTTGTTAAGTTACTAGTACTGTATTAAATATTACTAAATTAATAAAAAATATTTTAAAATTTTCAATTAGAGTTCAATGACACTGCTATTTTAACATGAATGAATATTTCAGGTTGCTTTTATAGGAATTAATGCTTCTAAGTCAGGAGAAGAATATTGGAATTATATTTGGCCAAACACTCCTATTCCTAAGACTATTTCAAATTTGTTGTTATCGAGTTAGTAAATATTACTTTGATATTGATTATAAGCAAATACTCCCTCCAGTCCTTTTTATAAGAAACATTTCACCTTTTTATAATAACAATTGTGTACTTCTAAAACAATTATTTAATGTAACTAATTTTCTAAAATTAATATAAGATGGATATACAATATAAACGAATATTCTTTATAAAATTGGTTGCATGAGAATAAAGGAATAGTTGAATACAGCACTTATATTAATTCAAATATAATTTTAAATGCACATCATTAAATAATAGAAAAAAAACATGACTATAAATATATATGGGTTGATTCCAACTAATATATATATATATATATATATATATATATATATATATATATATATATATATATATATATATATATATATATATATATATATATATATATATAAAATAGATTATCTAAAAACTGGTCTAGATAAACAAGACAAAAAATTAGAAGTTTTAGAACAATTATTGAAAGAAAATATAAGTTTTAGTAAACAAATTTTACTACTACTTAAAGACCAATAAAAAAAAAGACTCCAATAAACGGAACTGAAGATTTAAAAATATCTATAGATTCTTTAACTGAAAAATTCTCTCAAATTAGTACTAAACGAAAGATAATAACTACAAATACCAAGAATTTTTTAACTTACAATACTGAAGAAGTTAAAAAACATTTGAAAATATGAATCTGTTTTCTGGTCGATCAAGGACATTAATATATAGTGAAGCTAGCACATCCAGAACGACAACTCTAAATCAGACTCAAAATACTTTTTATTTAGACATAATTTTTAGTAGAAAAGAAAGTAAAAATTCTTCAAAATTAGAACAAATTGTGAACACTGATAAAGATTTAGAAGTAATGACAAATGATCACATAAATCTTTTAAAACCAACACAATTATACAAATCCGGAATATTTGAAAATAATTTCAGTCTAATTCGAACACATAGATCTGAAATGTTAGAGTTACCAGATGAAAAAGTTGAAGAATTTGGATTATTAACCACTGATAGCATAAATCAATTAACATATAAAAATATGAATTATGTACATTTAGGATTAATTACTACAGGTGTAAGAGGCCTAGTAATGAAACAAAATGGTGCCAAAGTATTAGTAGCCATACTTGACACTAGACATCCCAAATTAGACAGGCAAATTATGGGAGTAATTGAAGTTGACATGAATAATAATTGTGGAATCCATTATTTATGTCCAAATTTTACCATAGGATTAAAAGATTTAAAATATATCAAAATACAGGTTCAAAGTAAAGGATTTAAAAATTTTAAAGGATCAAACATTGTAGTAGATATAATCTTCTTAGGAAAATTATCTACTCAAATCTCACCAAAATTTAAAATAAAGATTAGTGACATGGTAAAAACTGTAACATCCAAAGGAATTAATTTTCTAGGACCAGAACCAATATCACCTTCACTTCTAGCAGGAGAAGAATGGAAAATTAAGGAAAATATTGAGGAAGAAGCTGAGACATTAAAACCCACAGAAGTTGTGACATATGCAACTAAAGGAGCTTTATCTTTAAGATTCAAAAATTACGAAGAATCTTATACACAAGTTAATGATGATGAATGAACAAACATTAACCCTTTCAGAATTAGATAAAATTAAAAATGATGAAATTCTAATGGAAAAATTTTAATTTGGAAATTGAGAGGGCTAATAATAATAAAAACTTTCTCATGGATAAATACTTTCAAGATATAACAAATTTAAAACAAATCTTTGAAGAAACTGAAAGCTTAACAGAAATTTCTGAAACAGCTTACACTGAAAAAAATTTAGTAAATGAAGAATCCAGTTCCTCATATGGATTATTTTTTCCCAATAATCAACCAATAAGGATGGGTTATTCTGTAGGACATCCATATAGATTACCTGTTGCTATTTATGACAACAACAACCCTAATTTAAGAACATTAGGAAAAAGAAGTCCAAATGAAATTAATTTATATGGTCAGGGGCATGTTATGTTAAATATTACTAATATACATCCACAACTTTTGGATAATTACCTTGAACAATGGACTTCCTTGGTAATTAGAGACTATGAAACTAGACACTACAATATTACCACGGGAGAAGAAATGATTAAAATTGCCGAAAACTATTTAGGAGACATAGCTAGGGCCGCTTGGGAAGCATTCAAAGTAAAATTTTCGGAAAAATTAGGTGAATTGGTAACCCAAGGAAACAATATCCATAATTTTGTTTATACAATACATAGAATTATTACATGCAAAGATGCCAATGTAGGATTGACTATGAGACAGACTGAAGCGATGAGAGATTTAGAACAAATTCAATTATATGATTGGAATCAAGTAATAGAATTCTTACAAAAATTTTATGCTTTAGCAAGCACATCTGGAAATTATTTTTCTCAAGAATTAGGTGAAAGACTATTTACCAAATTACCAGGACCTTTAGGTCAGGAAATTCACGAAAGTTGGAAAAAATTAGAAATAAAAAATGAATTTGATAATATAGGTATAAGAATACAATATATAATTTCTGAATTAAAAAAGAAATGTACTTATATCCAAATTCAAAAAGAATTAAAACAGAAGAATGTAGGTTTTTGTAAACAAATTTATACTCCTCAACAATATGGAAAACATCCACAGGATAAAAACCAGAGGAGACAACCTAGATTCAAGAAAAATTACACTTAGAAAAATTATTTAAGAAAATCTAACGCTAGAAAACCTTATTTAAACAAGGAAAAACATGTTAGGAAGTGCAATCCTAACAAAACATATAAAAATACAATTACGTGTTTTGCATGTAGCAAACCGGGATATTTATCTTCAGTTTGCCCAAATAAACAGAACCTGTTTACAAGAGAATCAAACCTAATTTCTACAATTAAAGAGGATATACTAGAAATAACCTCAGACATTTCAGACAACTCTGAAATTTGCAGTATTTGCTCTCTAGAAGGAATAGAGAATGAAGAAATTGAAATTCCTCTAGAAGAGGAACATAATAATAATTATATTATTCTGGAAAAATTGAAAAAATTTACTCTCTAATGGAACCAAAAAACTTAGTACCATATTGTAACTATAATTGGAATTACAAAGCTGGAAGTGATAATATTAAGTGCTTCAAGTGTAATTGGTTTTCCTCTTTTGATAAAAGATGGAAATGTCAAATTTGTCTAAAACAAATCTGTTCAAATTGTATTAAAAAACATTTTAATGTAGAAAAAAAAATTAAAGATACCCCTGAAAATTCTGATAAAAAACATGGGGAAAAAGAATAGATCAATTAGAAGAAAAATTTGACAGGTTGGAAAACAAAGTTGACAAATTAGAAGCAAGACTTACTAGCCTGGAAAAACTAATTAAGAATTTATCTGAAATAATTGAAAAAGGAAAATTCCATACTAATGAAACTAATCTCAAACTAACAAAAATAACTCAAGATGAAATTAATATCATAAACAATACAGAAAAACCTTGCAAAAATCATGTACCCTTAATCTGTAACAAAGACAGGTTAACACAAATTATAATACCCGCAAAAATCAACATTCATGGGTATGAAAGAACACCACCAGTTATAGTAGATAGTGGAGCTACAGCATCCACTATAAATATAAATATGATACCAGAAGAATTAAAAGACAAAATTGTCAAAGTTACACCTTCTTATTCAACATAGTTCGATGGAACTAGATTATTAGCTGATTCACAATTTAAAAATCTTTAGGTAAAATTCCAAACAAATTGTAATTTTTGGTCTGATTATTACCCTTGGCCAAAAATTTGGGTTAGAGAAATGGATCCCTCTATACCTATTATTATGGGATTAGACTTTATACTCCATAACTATGGACAAATAACTATTAACAAAGATTATGTGGCAATAAGTAAAAATTGTTCATTAATACCTATTATTTCAATTTTTAAAATTCAAATAATTAAAACAAAAATTTGTGATTGCAAGGAAAACAAGGATAGTTGTTCTTGTTCAAATACAGAACAAAATCATTTAAACGTAAGACAAGATTTAAACTTAGACTTAGATTTAGAATTATTCTATGAAATAGAAAGTGATTTACATTTGATTGATACAACAGACTGTACTAAAAACATAAGAAATTATGATCTGGAACAGATAATTAAAAGGCTAGAAAAAATTGAAGTTATAGGAGAAAATCCTACTAAGTTTTGGGATAAAAACAAAACTTTGTGTAAATTGGAAATTATCAATCCAGACATTACTATCAAAACACCTAATTTTAAGTATGGAAATTGGGAACAGGAAGAATTTAGCTTACATATAAACCAATTATTAAAATTAGGAATAATTAGAAAATCAAATTCTAGACATAGGACCCCTGCTTTTATTGTCCAAAAAGAAGCAGAAAAGAAAAGAGGACAATCAAGGATGGTCTTTGATTATAGAAGATTAAACGACAATACCTTTGAAGATGGTTATTGTATCCCTGACAAGGATACGTTAATCAATAAAATACAGGGAAAAATTGGTTTTCTAAATTCGATTTAAAATCAGGTTTCTGGCAAGTTAAAATGCACGAAGCCAGCATTGAATGGACAACTTTTTCATGTCCATTAGGATATTTTGAATGGCTAGTAATGCCATTTGGACTTAAAAATGCACCACAAATATTTCAAAGAATGATGGATGACATTTTTAAAAATTGTTATAATTTTACATGTGTCTATATTGATGATGTTCTTGTTTTCTCTCAATCAGAAAAAGAACATATAGAACACTTATATATAATTTTTTCTTTATTTGAAAAACATGGCTTAATCATTTCTAAAAAGAAAATTGAAATTGGAAAAAATTATATTTCTTTTTTAGGGGCAGAGATAGGAAATGTAACTATCAAATTACAGCCTCATATAGCTAGAAAAATTTTAGAATATCCAGATAAATTAGAAGAATTAAAACAACTACAATCCTTTTTAGGATTAATAAACTATGTTAGACCATATTTTAAAAACCTGTCAAAATTGACTTCTCCCTTATATAATAAGGCACAACAAAAAGGAGTCAGAAAATTTAATGATCAGGATATTAAAATTGTCCAGCAATTAAAAGAAAAAATTTCTAAATTAGAACCTTTAGCCTTGCCATTAGAATCAGATTATCTGATTGTTGAAACTGATGGATGCGAATTAGGTTGGGGAGGAATACTAATTAAAAAACATAATGAATTTTCTTTAAAGTCATTAGAAAAAATTTGCAGATATACTTCTGGAACTTTTAAAGAAATAGGATATTTAACATCCTTAGATTATGAAATCTTGTCAATCATTTATGTTTTGGAAAAATTCGCTTTATTTATTCTTTCCAAAAACCAAATTACAATCAGAACTAACTGTGAAGCAATTGTAAAATTTGCTGACACTAAGAATGAGAAAAAATTAACATCTAACAGATGGCTGAAATTCAGGGAATTTATCTTAAACAGAGGATTTAAAATAAAATGGGAACATATTAAAGGAAAAGATGATAAAATACCAGATTTATTATCCAGAATATTAATGTATGATTAAGCTTCGTTGTTTGGAAGAACAACAATACATTACATTGATTATATTGTTTTCTTTCAGAAAACTACAAGAATTTCAGACATTCCATACATTTCAGGCCTCCCAAATGTCAGAAAAAATTATTGACTTTGATGTCACTAAATTAAAGACTTTTCCTACAAAGGAACAATTCAAAACTCCTTTGAGAAATCACCTCAAGGAAGAAGAGCACTGCCTCTTGGACAACATCTGGAACCTGCAAACTACACCCGCAGGTAATAGTAAAAAAGTTGCGGTTATAAATGCCTTGGCATCATATTTCAGCACTGGCAGACATTTGAGCAAAAAGCCTTTTACTTGCTATGCTCTATACACCGGAGATAAAGGCGGAGTCTATTTAGATTGGGAAGAAATGACCCTTCTAATAGAAGAAATTAAATTGTTCCCTTGATATGGAACACCCTTGTATAAGGGATTCTTCAACATTTCAGATGCAATTGAATCTGTGACAAAAAGTTGTGGTAGTGATATACTCATATCACTACACGTGCTTAAAATTCTGCATCTGAAATTGTAGTGATATGAGTATATCACTACCACAACTTTTTGTCACAGATTCAATTGCATCTGAAATGTTGAAGAATCCCTTATACAAGGGTGTTCCATATCAAGGGAACAATTTAATTTCTTCTATTAGAAGGGTCATTTCTTCCCAATCTAAATAGACTCCGCCTTTATCTCCGGTGTATAGAGCATAGCAAGTAAAAGGCTTTTTGCTCAAATGTCTGCCAGTGCTGAAATATGATGCCAAGGCATTTATAACCGCAACTTTTTTACTATTACCTGCGGGTGTAGTTTGCAGGTTCCAGATGTTGTCCAAGAGGCAGTGCTCTTCTTCCTTGAGGTGATTTCTCAAAGGAGTTTTGAATTGTTCCTTTGCAGGAAAAGTCTTTAATTTAGTGACATCAAAGTCAATAATTTTTTCTGACATTTGGGAGGCCTGAAATGTATGGAATGTCTGAAATTCTTGTAGTTTTCTGAAAGAAAACAATATAATCAATGTAATGTATTGTTGTTCTTCCAAACAACGAAGCTTAATCATACATTAATCTTCTGGATAATAAATCTGGTATTTTATTATCTTTTCCTTTAATATGTTCCCATTTTATTTTAAATCCTCTGTTTAAGACAAATTCCCTGAATTTCAGCCATCTGTTAGATGTTAATTTTTTCTCATTCTTAGTGTCAGCAAATTTTACAATTGCTTCATAGTCAGTTCTGATTGTAATATGGTTTTTGGAAAGAATAAATAAAGCGAATTTTTCCAAAACATAAATGATTGACAAGATTTCATAATCTAAGGATGTTAAATATCCTCTTTCTTTAAAAGTTCCAGAAGTATATCTGCAAATTTTTTCTAATGACTTTAAAGAAAATTCATTAGGTTTTTTAATTAGTATTCCTCCCCAACCTAATTCGCATCCATCAGTTTCAACAATCAAATAATCTGATTCTAATGGCAAGGCTAAGGGTTCTAATTTAGCAATTTTTTCTTTTAATTGCTGGACAATTTTAATATACTGGTCATTAAATTTTCTGACTCCTTTTTGTTGTGCCTTATTATATAAGGGAGAAGTCAATTTTGACAGGTTTTTAAAATATGGTCTAACATAGTTTATTAATCCTAAAAAGGATTGTAGTTGTTTTAATTCTTCTAATTTATCTGGATATTCTAAAATTTTTCTAGCTATATGAGGTTGTAATTTGATAGTTCCATTTCCTATCTCTGCCCCTAAAAAAGAAATATATTTTTTCCAATTTCAATTTTCTTTTTAGAAATGATTAAGCCATGTTTTTCAAATAAAGAAAAAATTATATATAAGTGTTCTATATGTTCTTTTTCTGATTGAGAGAAAACAAGAACATCATCAATATAGACACATGTAAAATTATAACAATTTTTAAAAATGTCATCCATCATTCTTTGAAATATTTGTGGTGCATTTCTAAGTCCAAATGGCATTACTAGCCATTCAAAATATCCTAATGGACATGAAAAAGCTGTCCATTCAATGCTGGCTTCGTGCATTTTAACTTGCCAGAAACCTGATTTTAAATCGAATTTAGAAAACCAATTTTTTCCCTGTATTTTATTAATTAACGTATCCTTGTCAGGGATACAATAACCATCTTCAAAGGTATTGTCGTTTAATCTTCTATAATCAAAGACCATCCTTGATTGCCCTATTTTCTTTTCTGCTTCTTTTTGGACAATAAAAGCAGGGGTCCTATGTCTAGAATTTTATTTTCTAATTATTCCTAATTTTAATAATTGGTTTATATGTAAGCTAAATTCTTCCTGTTCCCAATTTCCATACTTAAAATTAGGTGTTTTGATAGTAATGTCTGGATTGATAATTTCCAATTTACACAAAGTTTTGTTTTTATCCCAAAACTTAGTAGGATTTTCTCCTATGACTTCAATTTTTTCTAGCCTTTTAATTATCTGTTCCAGATCATAATTTCTTATGTTTTTAGTAAAGTCTGTAGTATCAATTAATGTAAATCACTTTCTATTTCATAGAATAATTCTAAATCTAAGTCTAAGTTTAAATCTTGTCTTACGTTTAAATGATTTTGTTCTGTACTTGAACAAGAACAGCTATCCTTGTTTTCCTTGCAATCACAAATTTTTGTTTCAATTCTTTGAATTTTAAAATTTGAAATAATAGGTATTAATGAACAATTTTTTCTTATTGTCACATAATCTTTATTAATAGTTATTTGTCCATAGTTATGGAGTATAAAGTCTAATCCCATAATAATAGGTATAGAGGGATCCATTTCTCTAACCCAAATTTTTGGCCAAGGGTAATAATCAGACCAAAAATTACAATTTGTTTGGAATTTTACCTAAAGATTTTTAAATTGTGAATCAGCTAATAATCTAGTTCCATCGAACTATGTTGAATAAGAAGGTGTAACTTTGACAATTTTGTCTTTTAATTCTTCTGGTATCATATTTATATTTATAGTGGATGTTGTAGCTCCACTATCTACTATAACTGGTGGAGTTCTTTCATACCCATGAATGTTGATTTTTGCGGGTATTATAATTTGTGTTAACCTGTCTTTGTTACAGATTAAGGGTACATGATTTTTGCAAGGTTTTTATGTATTGTTTATGATATTAATTTCATCTTGAGTTATTTTTGTTAGTTTGAGATTAGTTTCATTAGTATGGAATTTTCCTTTTTCAATTATTTCAGATAAATTCTTAATTATTTTTTTCAGGCTAGTAAGTCTTGCTTCTAATTTGTCAACTTTGTTTTCCAACCTGTCAAATTTTTCTTCTAATTGATCTATTCTTTTTTCCCCATGTTTTTTATCAGAATTTTCAGGGGTATCTTTAATTTTGTTTTCTACATTAAAATGTTTTTTAATACAATTTGAACATATTTGTTTTAGACAAATTTGACATTTCCATCTTTTATCAAAAGAGGAAAACCAATTACACTTGAAGCACTTAATATTATCACTTCCAGCTTTGTAATTCCAATTATGGTTACAATCTGGTACTAAGTTTTTTGGTTCCATTAGAGAGTAAATTTTTTCAATTTTTCCAGAAGAATATAATTATTATTATTTTCCTCTTCTAGAGGAATTTCAATTTCTTCATTCTCTATTCCTTCTAGAGAGCAAATACTCCAAATTTCAGAGTTGTCTGAAATGTTTGAGGTTATTTCTAGTATATCCTCTTTAATTGTAGAAATTAGGTTTGATTCTCTTGTAAACAGGTTTTGTTTATTTGGGCAAACTGAAGATAAATGTCCAGGTTTGCTACATGCAAAACACGTAATTGTATTTTTATAAGTTTTGCTAGGATTGTACTTCCTAACATGTTTTTCCTTGTTTAAATAAGGTTTTCTAGGGTTAGATTTTCTTAAATAATTTTTCTTAGAGTAATTTTTCTTGAATCTAGGATGTCTCATCTGGTCTTTATCCTGTGGATGTTTTCCATATTGTTGAGGAGTATAAATTTGTTTACAAAAACCTACATTCTTCTGTTTTAATTCTTTTTGAATTTGGATATAAGTACATTTCTTTTTTAATTCAGAAATTATATATTGTATTCTTATACCTATATTATCAAATTCATTTTTTATTTCTAATTTTTTCCAACTTTCGTGAATATCCTGACCTAAAGGTCCTGGTAATTTGGTAAATATTCTTTCACCTAATTCTTGAGAAAAATAATTTCCAGATGTGCTTGCAAAAGCATAAAAATCCTGTAAGAATTCTATTACGTGATTCCAATCATATAATTGAATTTGTTCTAAATCTCTCATCGCTTCAGCCTGTCTCATAGTCAATCCTACATTGGCATCTTTGCCTGTAATAATTCTATGTATTGTATAAACAAAATTATGGATATTGTTTCCTTGGGTTACCAATTCACCTAATTTTTCTGGAAATTTTACTTTGAATGCTTCCCAAGCGGCTCTAGCTATGTCTCCTAAATAGTTTTCGGCAATTTTAATCATTTCTTCTCCCGTGGTAATATTGTAGTGTCTACTTTCATAGTCTCTAATTACCAAGGAAGTCCATTGTTCAAGGTAATTATCCAAAAGTTGTGGATGTATATTAGTAATATTTAACATAACATGCCCTTGACCATATAAATTAATTTCATTTGGACTTCTTTTTCCCAATGTTCTTAAATTAGGGCTGTTGTTGTCATAAATAGTAACAGGTAGTCTAGATGGATATCCTACAGAATAACCCATCCTTATTGGTTGATTATTGGGAAAAAATGATCCATATGAGGAACTGGATTCTTCATTTACTAAATTTTTTTCAGTGTAAGCTGTTTCAGAAATTTCTGTTAAGCTTTCAGTTTCTTCAAAGATTTGTTTTAAATTTGTTATATCTTGAAAGTATTTATCCATGAGAAAGTTTTTATTATTATTAGCCACCTCAATTTCCAAATTAAATTTTTCCATTAGAATTTCATCATTTTTAATTTTATCTAATTCTGAAAGGGTTAATGTTTGTTTATTCATCATCATTAACTTGTGTATAAGTGTAACACCCATATATAAAACTCATACATCAAAGCATAAATATTATATATAGATCCAAGTGTTTGGTACTGAAACACATAAGCTCCTAGTTAACACATTGTATACAAATAAATGCCCTAAAGTACAAAGTACAAAAACCTAAGGCATATTACACACAAGATGTTCAAAAGATAAAAACTAAGAACTAGATCAACAATGATCTCAAAATAACTCCACAACGGAAGCTAGCCATCAACAAGCAAGGAAAAATCACACGACTTTATCCTTACCCTTCTCGGAACCTGAAGCACCAGAAATATATTCAACAACGTGGGGTGAGATACATCAAATCTCAGTGAGTTCCCTATCTTATGGGTTCTCTCAGATTATCAAGGTTCTAACAATCCTAACTCAAGTCCGGGGAAAAGGGAAAGGACTCTTGAGTTCACATATCAAATCTCACACTATATGGAAACATGCCATGAGTTCATCAACTCAAAGTATCACTAATCGATAACCATACCAAGGTACCTCTTGTTCCCGTCCGCTTCTACGTCTAGAAGGCGATCCGAGTCATAGATCCTTGTAACCTACTTGACATACGAATGGATTAGGGTTCTACGAGCCTTTTACAGTTATGAACCGTCACTTCACACGGGCCTTTTACCGTCACAAGCATACGCTCCATGGGCGCCATTCGTACAGCACGGGGAATCAAACCTGCCAAGTAGTTGTGCATCCATTTCAGAGGAGTCCGAGACTCATGAAACTACACTCAAGATAAACCGGTTACGATTACATGATCACATACAACAGTATGATTGTATTCGACAATCACAAAGCTATAATGCCTTACTAAACCACAAGGTTAACCACATGTTCCATACTAGTGTTTCACTCTCAACTAGGCCAATACTCGGCAAGGATGTATCTTCCAACAACACGTGCCCAAGCATCGCCATCTAGAGTTGTCTATAATTTCTAGTTCCTTACTAGATTCTCCTATAGTTCAAGTTGAGGTTTCCTCACTCTTCCTATATCATTTTCACATTGGCATGCATTTTCACATACAATCATGTTAAACAATAATAGGATAGGCAAGATATATCACAATTGCACCATAGAATAATATATGACAAGTAAAACATAAATATACCACTTTGGAAATTCTTCGATTATTTAATCGGGCAGTAAAATTAACATTTTCCACCTCCAATGCATAGAATATTTTCTTAGCTTCGCATCGCTATAAAGAACTCTTAGATCGGATAAACGAGTCAAAAGCTACAGATTTTTGAAGAAAATAAAATATTTGATCCCAGGCAGATTCGCCTGGCGAATCTGGATTTCGCCTGGTGAATACCCCTTCGCCAGTACTTCGCCAGCACTTCGCCTGGAGAATCTGGTTTTCGCCTGGCGAATCCCTTTCGCCAGCCTTTCGCCTGGAGAGACTGTGGCGAGACTTAATTCGCCTGGCGAATTTTGATTCGCCTGGCGAATCGCACCAGAACCAGAATTTTTCCCTTACGGGTTCCATGGTTCCAAAAGCTAGAAAATCCACTTTTATTAACCCAAAACAATTCCAAACAACACAAACAAGCATAATTAATGTTCATAAGCATAGAGTGATCATACAACACAATTTATACCGATTTTTAACCGTTAGATTATCGATTCCAATAATTCTAACCTAACTCAAACATTTCCAAAAAACTCTAAAACTAATGTTCTAACTAGAACCCACCTCTAGCAAGATGAAGATGAAGAAGATGAGATGGTTTGATGAAGATTGGATGATGATCTTGATCCTTCCACTTCTAGGGTTTTCTTCTCCTTTTCTTTCCCTTCTCCTTCTTTCTCTCCAAAACTCTTTCTATCTTTTTCCTTTTGATTTGGAAAATGGGAGGAAAAGGATTAAGTAGTAAACTAGTATGAGTAAATAATACTACTAAATGTCCAAAAAGTCTCTTAAGTCCAAATTAATAAAATACCTCAGAGTCAGATAATATTAGTTGGATTTAATCTAAGTTCCTCAGTTACTCTAATTATTTTGTCAAATAATTTCTCAGAGTACACTGGGCTCAGTCGATCACAATATAATATTAGCCGAAGTAATAAATTACGGGGTATTACAATAAGATTCTTCATAATTTTTGAATCTTAAAGCTCCTTTAGTTGCATATGTCACAACTTCCGTGGGTTTTAATGTCTCAACTTCTTCCTTAATATTTTCCTTAATTTTCCATTCTTCTCCTGCTAGAAGTGAAGGTGATATTGGTTCTGGTCCTAGAAAATTAATTCCTTTGGATGTTACAGTTTTTACCATGTCATTAATCTTTATTTTAAATTTTGGTGAGATTTGAGTAGATAATTTTCCTAAGAAGATTATATCTACTACAATGTTTGTTCCTTTAAAATTTTTAAATCCTGTACTTTGAACCTGTATTTTGATATATTTTAAATCTTTTAATCCTATGGTAAAATTTGGACATAAATAATGGATTCCACAATTATTATTCATGTCAACTTCAATTACTCCCATAATTTGCCTGTCTAATTTGGGATGTCTAGTGTCAAGTATGGCTACTAATACTTTGGCACCATTTTGTTTCATTACTAGGCCTCTTACACCTGTAGTAATTAATCCTAAATGTACATAATTCATATTTTTATCTGTTAATTGATTTATGCTATCAGTGGTTAATAATCTAAATTCTTCAACTTTTTCATCTGGTAACTCTAACATTTCAGTTCTATGTGTTCGAATTAGACTGGAATTATTTTCAAATATTCCGGATTTGTATAATTGTGTTGGTTTTAAAAGATTTATGTGATCATTTGTCATTACTTCTAAATCTTTATCAGTGTTCACAATTTGTTCTAATTTTGAAAAATTTTTACTTTCTTTTCTACTAAAAATTCTGTCTAAATAAAAAGTATTTTGAGTCTGATTTAGAGTTGTCGTTCTGGATGTGCTAGCTTCACTATCCATTAATGTCCTTGATCGACCAGAAAACGGATTCATATTTTCAAATGTTTTTTAACTTCTTCAGTATTGTAAGTTAAAAAATTCTTGGTATTTGTAGTTATTATCTTTCGTTCAGTACTAATTTGAGAGAATTTTTCAGTTAAAGAATCTATAGATATTTTTAAATCTTCAGTTCCGTTTATTGGAGTCTTTTGTTTTGATTGGTCTTTAAGTAGTAGTAAAATTTGTTTACTAAAACTTATATTTTCTTTCAATAATTGTTCTAAAACTTCTAATTTTTTGTCTTGTCTATCTAGACCAGTTTTAAGATAATTTATTCTAGATTCCATAAATGAGGCTCTGATACCAGATAGAGAATGGGGGGAATGCCTCCGTGGAGATGTAACCGTGAATAGTAAAAAGTCAAATGTGAATAGTGAATAGTAAAATGTAAAATATTTACACCTTTGACTTAGTAGATAAATCATCTTTTATGATGAGAATCATGATGTAAGTGGAAGACATCTGTTTAATTATTACTTCTTTTTGGTATTTTAATGATGGGTAAGTTGTTTTGTTACTATTCATGATTTGTAATTTTACAGTTTCTAATTCTTTTTCTAAGTTGTCAAAAGATTTTCTAAATGTTTTTAAATATTTTATGTCTTTGGCCAAATCCATGTTATCAGAGTTATAGAAATCTGAGGGGAAGCTATAAGATATGAACAATAATATGAGGAGGCTCAGTCTTCCAATGAATGATTTAACTAAGTATGAACAGATATTTTTGGAGGCTCAACCTTCAATGTTATGATGCAAATATAAGAAAAGGAGAGTGTTAATGTTAATTAGAATTCACTAGTAATGATATATTTTATCATATTAATTAATGGTTAATAGTGAATTTTAATTAATGTTTTTTCCACTTTGGTACGTGGCGTTGTTCATCTGAAGTATGTTCTTCATTAAACACTATTCCGAAGAACAAAGTGTTTAACTATCCAACATAAGATGGTCAGCAAGGTATAGTATTCCATCCTATATACCAATTTTTGTGGAAGAAATTAGGCTCTTGATAGAGTGTATAATTCATCTTTAATTACTTTCATCATTGTTTCAAATGTAGATATTTGTCTCATAATACTATTTCTACTTAGAATTAGTGTAGGAAAGGTCCTTTATGTACTATATTCTAATAATAATTTTGTTCTTTTTAAATCTTGTTTTAAATCGGAAATGTAATTTATGTAATCTTTAAGATCTTGTTTGTCTTTAGCGAAGTTCATAATTAGAATTTTATGTATAAATTTCTAATCTGTTTCATATAGATCATCATCCCAATCTATTTCATTGTCAGAATAATTAGGATTAAAGCTTCTAAATTCAATAGAAACTAGGGATTTAGAATTTCTCATTCTATAATTTACTCTTGAATTATTTCCATAAAAATGTCCTTCAAAGTAGTTTATATAATTTGAAGTAGAGGTAAGTCCATTTATTTCTTTAATTAAACATTTGAGTTCATGTTCTTCAAATTCTAGTTCTATTGTGGCCTTTAAGTCATCTAAAAATACTTTTTCCTGAGAATAGGCAAATTTTAATTTTTTTCAAAATGATTTTAACTAAATCCGGATAAGGAAAGCTTTTGAGTAAGTAGCTTGTTTTCTTATCAAAATTTTGAATATAAATTAAGTCTGAGAATTTTTTATTGGAATTTGGTTCAGAATAATCCGTTCCAAAATGATCTGTAAAATATTTTTGAGTGGTAAATTTGAATTTGGATAAAGGTTATTTTGATCCATAATGAAAATTTATTTTCTTAAAAAGGTTTTTATAAATTGATATTCATTCCTCCCTCCTATTGTAACGCCCTGTATAATATTCATCTAGAATAATACCATACAAGTGTTTTATTTGGTACTGACACATCAAAAGTGCCTAATGACATAGTTCACATACTTGTCCATTTCTCTAAAACATAAATACAACATATGACACAAGTCATGGAAACTAGCCAAACATAAAAATCTAAGAATAATATACAATATCCTCAATTGTATACAACAAAATGACAATACACAGCGGAATAAGCTTAACTAAGCTTCTCTTGAAACATCTAAGCATCGCTCCACTTGTAAACCAAACCTGCAAACCACGCCTGAAATAAAGCAACTATAGTGGGGTGAGATACATCAAATCTCAGTGAGTTCTCTATCTTATGGATTCTCTCGGCTTTACAGGGTTCTAACAATCCTACCTCCAGTCAAGGGGAAGGGAAAATTACCTTGAGTATATATATATATATATATATATATATATATATATACTCTCACAATTTCACAATCTCACACTATATGGAAACATGCCATGAGTTCATCAACTCAAGATATCACTAATCGATAACCGTACCAAGGTATCCCTCTTGCCCATCCGTGTCTATGTCTAGAATTCGACCCGAGTCCTGGATCCTTGTAGTTACTTGGCATACGAAATGGATTCGGAATTAAGGGACGCATTATCTCCTTAATTCGTCACTTCACATGGCCTCTCATGCCATCACAAGTCTCTACCCGTAGGTTCCATTCGTACTATAACATTGGGAATCAAACCTGCCAAGTAATTCTGCCTGCACTTCAGAGGAGCTCGAGACTCATGAAGGCCTCTCAAGGGCAACTCAAAAGAAAATGGTTACGATTACGTGATCATATACATAAATGTGATTGTATTCGCCAATCACTAGGCCACATTAGCCTTTAGGCCTCTCATGCCTTTAACAATAAAACATAACAATTACACATGTTCCATACTAGTGTTTCACTCATTCTATAACATTCGGTAATGGACACACGCCTCGGCCTATCATGCACGAGTGTTGTCATTACGTTATCTACTCTAGGCCAAAACTCGTCAATGAATGCACGAGCGTCGCCATCTAGAGTTTCTATTAATTTTCCTAGCTATTACTAGGTTTCGGTATCTTAAACTATGCCATTTGTTTTGGGGTAAAGTTTCCTCACTCTTCCTAATTCATATTTAAGCATGCATATTCTCTCAATTATGTTTCACAACAATTAGATAGACATGGTATAACATAATTGGCATATAACAATATCAACATAAAACAACACATAAAAGCATAACAAGTCACTATTATCCCCTACCAAGCATCTTTGGTTAAATCATGGTCTCTCATACCATTTAATAGCACATTGGATCCTCTTTCCAAGGCCTCAAGTCCCATATCAATCGGCTTCCCGATTCATGAATTTTGGTGGAAACGGGGACTACAATATTCACACATACATTACTTTCCAATATTTTTCTTATCAATCCATAGCATATAACTATGTTTCTACCTCATCATCACAAAGAGCATCGAAATAGATTTCCAACGCTTCGAACGGGGACCAAAACGGACTTACGGTTCAAAAGTTATGAGGAAAACAAAATCTGACATTTTGGAAAAATCTGTGACCATGCGCCGACGCATGATCCTGGGGGTCAGCGCATAAACCTGGAAATTTCGCCCGGGTCAGCGCACGAGAATCATGAGTCGACGTATAATCCCGGGGGTTAGCGCATGAATGCGCAGATTCTGCTAAAAACTCAGTTTTCGACCGTTAAATGCCTTCTGGACCTCCGATTTCGATTCCGTAAAAAACCCCGGTCTCAGAATTCAACATACTACAATATTTTCCCAATAAAAAGGGCATCCACCATGATTCCAAAATTAATACCAATTTCCTCAAATATGAAAAGTTAGGTTTTACAATCCAACCAATTCAATTCAACTCAATCCAACATACCCAATCCATACTATCTCAATCAAACATGTTCCAAACATAACAATAAGTATTCTACGCAGTTTATTTCACATTTTATCCATTAGATTTCATTGATTTACCCATTTAATCATTTTCTCTCAAATCAATCCTAAGTTCTAAACATATATTTCTAGAACTTAAAGTGTCTAACTAGAACCCACCTTAGCATTGAAGAGGAGGTTGAAGAAGATGATGAATACTGATGATGATGAAAATCCAAGCTTTTTCCTTCTCTTCTTTCTCTCCTTCTCCTTTTCCAAGTTTTCTTCTTTTTCTTCTTTCTATGTTTTTCTCTTTCTTCTTCCCACCCACTTTCTATCTCTTTACAAATATATATATATATATATATATATATATATATATATATATATATATATATATATATATATATATATATAAACCAATATTATATAATATAATCCAACAGGGTAAAATATCTCCAATTGATATTTTATCGTCTAACACCAATTGATCAATTATTAGAGTTACCTTAAAATACTTTCACTGAATTAATAAATATTAATCCGTCTTTTTAATAAAATAATTGATCTCTTCAGAGTTCACTAGTTGCTCTATTGATCCCAAATGTCAATACTTAAAGTACTTAGAGGATTCGATTAATCCAATTTACCAAAGATAGAGTACATAGATGCTCATCTGATCTCATCTGATATCCAATTGAACATTTAAATAATAATGGGGTATTACACTCTCCCCCCCTTAAATTGAAATTCGCCCCCGAATTTCCTCTTTTCAACAATAACCGAAACTTGTATCATTGCCTTAGGTTCACCCTTAACTTCACTTCCGTTCAAATTCTGACGTACTCAAATTCCAACTTGACTTCACAGACCAAAATTCGCATTTTCACAAATTATAAAAACTCCACGTCCCTAGTCATACTCTTGGTTCAATATCGGTTTAACTTTCAACTTGCTTTTCCCAAAATTCACTCGTTGTTTCTTACTAAAAGAGTTGGACATATCTTACCTTCGGAAGAAATGTACCATTCCATACTCCTTTACTGAGTCACAACCAAACCGTAACACCTTATCTCAAGTTAGGACAACAACCACTCATCAAATCCTCGTGATGTAATTCAGTGATTTCTTAACTTCATGCAATCATCGACGATTTATCTTTTCATAAATCTTTCAACGTCCAAAACCACTTCATAATTAGTCAAACAACTTCTTTTACTAGTTCCATCTGGTCTGATGTTGTACACTGTACTCTTTAAATCCGATATTTCATCTCTTTCATATCACGCCAAAGGTAACACACTTATCCACTGGGGTCCTTACTAACCAACGGTACAAAAAACTTACTGACGTCCTATGGTAGAACAATTTCTTTGCCAACGCACAATATCTTAACATCAGTCCAAAACTTCCAGACGATAAAGTACAGGAGTTACACTGTCGCAATCATAACATAAACAATTCCAATATTCATTCAAAATTCGAATAATTCCTCCAAAAGAAGTTTAACAACCTTCGGTTCTGGTTACCACATTCCAAATCGATTATCCTTACGGTTTTCTGACTTACTCAAGATTCCTTGCTGATTCGAGATCTCAACCAAATAACAACGTAACACTAACATAGAACCTCAATCATATACGAGTCACCACTTATCAAAACTTAAACCATCCAAGGCGAAATTGTGAGTTTCCACACTACTCACCAATTCACATACAACACTCTACACGTACACACACCCTCAAAGGACATGCCACGCTTCTCAATCAAATCCATTTCTCTTAATCGTTCTGTTCCACATACGGTCCAAGTTATATGCTTAACTTCGGAACGTCTAATTCTTACTCATATTTGGAAGGATAACTTTCAAATTTCCTTCTCTTGGTAAAACACAACTGCACATAACTGGTACCACTTCCACAGTCTAAATCCAAAACCATGAACTCACGGAAGGTAACAAATACTAACCTCTGACCAACCGTTCATACCTTACTAACACCAACATTACACACCGAAATATTCCTTGCAAGATCAATACTGCGTGAGTATTCTCCAACTTCATCCTTAAGACTCTCAACATTAATGATAACAATACACATAAGACTTCCTCACACTTAACACAATATTCAAGATCACTTCCCCAAAAATCAACTCCCTTCCAAAATTTACGATTCCAAAACACAAATCCGTCTTTCATTTACTTACCATCCCATTTTCCATTCGCACAATACTCTCCACTCGGAGCAACATACAGCAACAAAATGCAGATGATGGTTCTTAAGGGATTTCACAATTTACCCACAAGTTAATCGATTAACCACCTGAGCTAATCGGTTAACTCCTCAAAATTCAGTGCAAAGCACCATCCTTGCACGTGTCAATCGGTTAACCACATAATGTTAATCGGTTAACACTGCCGTAGCAGCCGAAAAAACCAATTCTTATAATTCAAAAGTCATCACCACTCAAACCACCAATCCGATTTGTTCTAACTTGAAATATCATTCTCAACTTGTGGCTCCTTAACTTATATAACATTCACCAACCATGATCCACTCAAGGTAATACAAAACAAAGTTAAAACACTCAGACGACACACTCCAACCAAGTGACAAGGCAAAATTCCAAATTCCGACGAGGTCACACCACAAAACTTCAGCGGGGTAGTTTGTTTTTCTGCTCAAACAACTACACTAGCGGGAAATCAATAATGACGACATTCTAGGGTTTTTACCACACTCATACTTGGTTCGTCCATAAGCACAACTCAACACACAACCATTATACGATACCATAACAGCGATGGACATCTCATATCAAGCATACAACCTTGTTCTCTCACTTGAATTTCTTAGAGAGAAATAACACAACAACGTTCTTAGTCCAACAAAAGGTAGATTCCGAATATTCCGATTATTCACAAATACAAAAGATTCTCCATACTTGAAAATAATTCGGGGTAATGCATCCTCTTGAAGAACCTTTCCATCACTTCGTACACATTAATCAGAATTTCTTACCTTCGCTATCCGTTACAAATCCCACTTACACCAAATTACTTAATGGAACATTTTCAACCGACAATCCTCATTAACCATTTACAAAACCCTTCTGGTATAAGCCATTCCATGATTTATACTTAGTCCGTAATAATTCCCGATTTACTTTTCGTTCTTTTACCGCAATCTTGCTTCTTAAAATACACTACTCACTGCTTCTCAAGGTACGTCCCTTCACACTTGTCTCAAGAATAAGAAACCATCACGTACACTTGTGACCATGGTGCTACTACTACGTTTGTTCTTAATTCCAATGTGTAACTTTCTCATTCACGTCCTGCTGATAGGCTCCTCACAGGTGAACCATCCGTAATTACACTTCCTTAACTATAGGTTCATCAACACCTTAAAACTCTATTGCTCACTCGTCCAAAATACGTTCCGTTATCATTTACTCATAACACACCGTTAATACCGTTTTCCACATCGTGTTTACTTCACTCTCTATTGTAATCCTTTTATGTCCAAATATAAAATCATCATACTAAAATTTCCTTAAATCCAAGATACTTACTCTATTTCTTAATATAAACTCCTTCCGGTCCACACCACTACACTTTTCGTTACTAAGTGAAGCTCATTCTTTCTCCAACATAATACCTTATACGGTTCCTTGGGTAATTTAACAAATTCCAAATTGGTCTCTTACTGAAAACAGAAATCCTGATGTATCATCTCGAACTTAATATCTCTACATAACCGAATATACGCAATTCATCACCCACTCTTCGTCCAGCACATACTTATTTCGCTTGAAGTATATAACACATCCTTGTGTTCCGTCTCACACTTCACCACCACTTAGGCTTTCACAAAAGCCGAACGTCCTTAACTGTAATGCCCACATATACATACATGCATCAAATCATATATTATACATGAAAAGTATGTTTGGTACTGAAATATACATTAAGTTCCTAGTTAACACATTATACATATACATGCCCCATAAAGCCTAATACAAAAAAACTACGGCATCGTATATCTACAAGATGTTTCAAAAGACAAAACACTAAGAACTAGATCACTAAGGATCTCAAAACTCTACAACGGAAGCAAAGCCATCAGATAAGTAAGGATAATCACACGGCCTTATCCTTACCCTTCGCGGAACCTGCAGAACCTGTGATGTAAACAACAACAGTGGGGTGAGATACATCAAATCTCAGTGAATTTGCTATCTTAAAGTCCTCTCGGCTTTACAAGGTTCTAAAAATAATCCTAACTCATGTCAAGGGGAAAGGGAAAGACCATGAGTACACACACACAAGTAACCATCACGGTGAGCCTGTAAACTCACGCTAGTACCGAAGTACCTCCTGAGCCTGTACACTCAAGGATTCACAATCAATAACCAATACCAAGGTATCCCCTATTCTCGTCCGCTTCTACGTCTAGAAGACGACCCGAGTCATGGATCCTTGTAGCTACTTGGCATACGAATTGGATTCGGGATCACCGGTCCGTACACCGTGATCCGTCACTTCTCACGGCCCGTACACCGTCACAATTCTCTTTACCCGTAGGCTCCAATCGTACTCACTACGGGAATCAAACCTGCCAAGTAGTTGTGCATAACGTTTCAGAGGAGGTGCTCGAGTCTCATGAAACTACACCACAAGAAACCGTGGTTATGATTAAAATGCACACGCCTCGGCCTTTCATGCATGAGCGTTGCCACAATTGATAATTCACACCTCCGACACACTTTATGGTAGTATTCCTCACTCTACCTATTTCATATTTTAACATGCAAACATATTCCTCAACAATTACACACCATTAACGACAAAAGTCGACAAAACGACACTATTCCAGAAATCCCGACTTAATTAAATTGGCCGACAATCTTAAAACCATTGTAATAAGAAAGTACGTTTTATTACCTTTCCAACGATATCAAGAATGTTCAAATCCGAGTTACGTACAAAAAGTTACGGCATTTGAAACAAACGATCGGAAAATAATCACAACAGCAGAATTTCTGCAAGTCTCCTGGCCATACGAGTATTGGCACCTCCCATACGCGTATTGCCCAAAATTCTTGGCCATCCATACGCGTATTGCCCAAGGCCGTACGCGTATGGGCAGAGACCTTTTTTCCTCAAAAATTCCTTTTAAAATTGCCATACGCGTAACACCCTGGCCGTACGCGTAATGACAAGCCCCATACGCATATTGACATGCCCCATACGCGTATGGGCAGAGAAAAATGCAGAAAAACCTGCAGAATTTCCTGTTTACGGGTTGATCCAAAATCACCCCAAAATCCCATTTTTGATCAATCACAAAGCATCAAAACATGTTTAAACACAACAAGCAGTATAACATACAATCAAACATTGAATTTCACAGTTAGATTCATGATTTTATACCAAAAATACCCAATTTCCACAATTCCAACCTAACTCTAAACTCAAAATAAACTCTACTCTAAAGGGTCTAATTAGAACCCACCTGGACAACAAGATGAGGAGGTTGAAATTGAGATGAAGAGATGAAGAATGGATGCTTGATGATGATCTTGAACTCTTGAGAAATTTCTCTCCTTTTCCTTCCTTCACTTTTCCTTTCTTCCCTTTTTCCTTTTCTTTCTAACTTTTGTTTGTTTTCAAGGAAATGAAAAGAAAATAGAATAGTATAGAAAATTGTCACTAATTAGTAATACTACTAAAAGTCCAAATTAGCTCAGATACACCAAATAATAAAAACTCAAAGTTAAATACTATTAATTTAATCAACTCTGAGTTCGTCAGCTTACTCTAATTATTTTATCAAATAATTACTCAGAGTACTCCGGAACCCAGTTGATCATAATAATATTCACCAGAGCGTTTATAAATTTACGGGGTATTACATCCTCCCCCCCCCCCCCCCCCTTAAATAGAAATTTGTCCTTGAATTTAAAAGATTACCTAAACAGATGTGGATAAGAATCTCGCATTTCCGATTCTAGTTCCCAAGTAGCATCACCCGGATGCGTCATATCCCATTGCACCTTAACGAGTGGAATATCTTTATTCCTTAACACTTTTGTTTCTCTTCCCACGATACAACTCGGTTGTGGTTCAAAAGTCAAATCTGCTTCTATTTCCACTGATTCTGGTAAAATTGGCTGAAGAGGATCAGGAATAAACTTACGGAGCTGAGATACGTGAAAAACATCATGCATTTCAGATAGAGAGGGTGGTAAGGCTAATCTATAAGCAACTTCCCCAATCCTTTCTAAAATCTGATACGGTCCCACGTATCTCGGACTTAATTTGCGTGACTTAAACGGTCCTTTCAATCTCAATCTCGGAGTAACTTTCAGAAATACATGATCACCTTCCTCGAATTCCAAAGGTCTCCTACGATTATCCGCGTAACTCTTTTGACGATCTTGTGCTTGTTTAACTTTCTCACGGATCATTCGAATCTTTTCCATAGTTTCCTGAATAATCTCGGGTCCCAAAATCCTATCTTCGCCAATTTCCGTCCAACACAAAGGTGTTCTACACTTCCTCCCATACAATGCTTCATAAGGAGCCATACCAATGCTCGCATGGTAACTATTATTATAGGAAAACTCAATTAACGGTAAAAGTTCTTTCCAATTCCCTCTACTCTCTAGTACACAAGCTCTTAACATATCCTTCATCGTCTGTATTGTTCGCTCAGTCTGACCATCCATCTGAGGATGATTCGACGTGCTCAACCGCAAATTCGTACCCATCACTTGTTGGAACACTTTCCAAAACCTCGAAGTAAACTTCGGATCTCTATCGGACACAATACTAGAAGGAATACCATGCAATCTCACAATCTCATCAATAAACAACCTTGCAAGATGACTTGCCTTATAAGTAGTCTTCACGGCTAAGAAATGTGCAGATTTCGTTAGTCGATCTACAATTACCCAAATAGAATCATACCCACCTTGTGTACGGGGTAAACCCACTGCGAAATCCATAGAAATACTATCCCACTTCCAAACTGGAATATCCAAAGGTTGCAACAGACCGCCCGGTCTTTGGTGTTCAATCTTCACCTGTTGGCACACCGCACATTCTGACACATATTCCGCTATATCCTTTTTCATCCCAGACCACAAATAATCCCTCTTTAAATCCTGATACATCTTCGAAGAACCAGGATGTATCGTAAAAGTACCTTTATGAGCTTCATCTAGAATCTTTCTTTTCAATACCTTATCCTTCGGAACACAAATCCGTTGATTAAACAGAACAATCCCATCTGTTGCTCGTGAAAAACCCGGTTGAAGTAACAATTCTTGTAACTCCTCCTCTAACACTTGTTCTTGTTGAATCTCAACTCTTAAAGTAGAATTGACATTCAAATTTCCCATAATTACACCATTCGGAGTCCACACAAACTGGAGATTAAAATCTCTAAACTTTTCCAACAACGAATACTCCAAAATCATCAATTCTGCACTATGAACCACTTTCCGACTTAAAGCATCCGCTACTTTATTCGCCTTTCTGGGATGATACTTCAATTCTAAGTCATAATCCTTTAAGTACTCCATCCACCTTCTTTGTCGCATATTCAACTCCTTTTGGTCAAACAAATACTTCAAACTCTTGTGGTCACTGAACATTTCAAAACGTACACCATACAAATAATGACGCCACACCTTCAGTGCAAACACCACTGCAGCTAGTTCCAAATCATGAGTTGGATAATTCTTCTCATAAACTTTCAACTGTCGAGAAGCATAAGCTACCACTTTACCGCCTTGCATCAAAACACCGCTTAATCCCCTATTAGAAGCATCACAGAATACTTCATAAGAGTTGTTAGGATAAGGAATAATTAATACTGGAGCACTCGTCAAACTTTCCTTCAATTTCATAAAACTTTGTTCACAACCCGAATCCCACTCAAAAGAAAAATCCTTCCGAGTAAGTTTCGTCATTGGTAAGGCCAATTGAGAAAAGCCTTTAATGAACCTTCTATAATAACCAGCCAAACCCAAGAAACTTCTAACCTCTGAAACATTTCTCGGTCTCTCCCAATTAATCACTGCTTCTACCTTCGATGGATCCACTGCCACACCACCTTGAGATATAACATGTCCAAGAAAATTTACTTCCGACATCCAAAACTCACACTTGCTCAACTTAGCAAATAATTGCTTCTCTTGCAATACCGATAAGACAATTCTCAGATGTTCTCCGTGCTCTTGTGGAGTACGAGAGTAAATAAGAATGTCATCAATAAAGATTACCACAAATTGGTCCAAGTAAGCCTGAAATATACGGTTCATGTAATCCATAAAAACAGCTGGAGCATTAGTCACCCCGAAAGGCATCACTAAGAATTCATAATGACCATAACGTGTTCTAAATGCAGTTTTTGGCACATCGAAACTCTTCACTCGAATCTGATGATAACCCGACCGTAAATCAATCTTCGAGAACACACAAGCTCCTTTCAATTGATCTAACAAGTCGTCTATCCTGGGTAAGGGGTACTTATTCTTAATGGTGACTTTATTCAACTTACGATAATCAATGCACAACCGCATTCCCCCATCTTTCTTCTTTACCAATAACACTGGAGTTCCCCAAGGTGAAACACTAGGTCTCACAAAGTGCTTAGACATCAAATCTTCCAATTGGTCCTTTAATTCTCTTAATTCAAGCGGTGTCATCCGATAAGGAGAAATGGATATAGGAGCCGTTCCCGGTACCAGGTCAATAGAGAACTCAACTTCTCTCTCCGGAGGAAGAGAAGAAACATCCTCAGGAAACACTTCAGGAAACTCACACACTATTGGAATACTCAGAACTTGCCGTTCACTACTTCCTTCCTTAGTAAGAACCAGTAAAACAGATTTCTCCTTCTCAAACAAGAAATTTACCATTCCCACCGTACCTTCTAAAATCGTTGATAATACATCTTTCGGAGTAGCCTCAGCAGATGGAATAATGATTAGCTTCTCCTCACAACCGATAAAAACCGAATTAGCCGAAAGCCAGTCCATTCCCAGAACAACATCCACTTTCTTAAGCGGCAAACAAATAAGATCAATCTGGAAGACTCTTTCGTTTACCGACAACACACAATTTTCACACATCTGCGGTGTTTCACCCAACTCATCCATGGCAGTAGTAACCACCATAGGAGGAGACAAAGGAATAGTTTGCAACCCAAGTCGCTTCACACAACGCGTGGACACAAAAGAATGCGTTGCCCCACAATCAAATAAAACAAAACAAGGATGTCCATTTACAAAACACGTACCCGCAATCAAGGAGTTGTCACCCTTTGCTTTCCTTGCATCCAAGGTATACACTCGGCCAGTAGTCTTCCCTTGTGTCTGATTTCTACCCTGAGGACAATCTCTCGATACATGATCCATCTTATTACACTGATAACACCGTATTCCATCCGAATTGCACCTACCATAATGATTCCTCCCACAAGTACGACATACCGGAGGCACACTAGTTCTAGAACTCTGTACTTGCTTCCCTTTGGAAGACTGTTGCCTTTGTCTAAACTGTTGATTCGACCTTCCACGGTCACTTTGAGTTGCCCTGTTCAAATCCACCTCCATTTGCACCTTTTTCAAACTATTCTCCGCCACGTAACATTGTCTTAACATTTCAGCATAAGTAGAAAATTCCCGTTGAGACACGCTATGTGAAATTTCGGCCCTCAAACCAAACAAAAACTGATCAATCTTCCACCTCTCATCAGGAACATACATGGCCTGCCTAGAATAGTCAGCCATGATCTCAAATTTTTTCGCATAGGAAGCCACTGATAAATTGCCCTGTCTCAACTGTTGAAACTCAAACTCCTTCTGAGACCTTAGAGAACTCGGAAAATATTTCTCCATAAAAATTACCTTAAACTGCTCCCACACTTGTGGTGCCTCTTGGATTGTCATTAAGGCTGAAGCGCTCTCCCACCACCTCATGGCAGGACCCTTCAGCAAGTGAGAAGCAAAGACCACTTTATTTTCCTCACTACAATGCACTATCAAGAAAATCCGTTCCATACCTGCTATCCATTCATGCGCCTTCACCGGATCTAACCCTCCCTGAAACTCCGGAGGATTCATACGAATGAATTCCCTATAGGTTCACCCTGTAACTTCAGGAACAACCACGGGAGGATGCAGACCATCATCCATTTGCTGTACCATTCCTTGAATGAACTGATTTTACTGCTGCTGCATCTGTTGCATGAATTGATACAAAGGGGCGTTCCCTTCAGCACCCTGTGGAACCGTCCCAGCCGG
Source organism: Lathyrus tuberosus (assembly GCA_022829125.1). NCBI lineage: Eukaryota > Viridiplantae > Streptophyta > Magnoliopsida > Fabales > Fabaceae > Lathyrus > Lathyrus tuberosus. The sequence goes on along the minus strand of JALAZF010000716.1, from coordinate 559,483 downwards.
AGTAGTCCTCGGAGTCCTTGGTCTTCCACGGTTGTTTCTACGTCTGTCGGCCATGTTCCTGAATGTCATACAAATAGGATTAAGTTGATCAGGCTCAATACCATAAATATAACACGTAAGACCAAAGGCGCCACCACATATCAGAACGGAAAGAATTACTTATTCTATTTCATGGCTAGGTCAAGGATACGACCTGCTCTGATACCAACTGTAACGCCCACATATACATACATGCATCAAATCATATATTATACATGAAAAGTACGTTTGGTACTGAAATATACATTAAGTTCCTAGTTAACACATTATACATATACATGCCCCATAAAGCCTAATACAAAAAAACTACGACATCGTATATCTACAAGATGTTTCAAAAGACAAAACACTAAGAACTAGATCACTAAGGATCTCAAAACTCTACAACGGAAGCAAAGCCATCAGATAAGTAAGGATAATCACACGGCCTTATCCTTACCCTTCGCGGAACCTGCAGAACCTGTGATGTAAACAACAACAGTGGGGTGAGATACATCAAATCTCAGTGAGTTTGCTATCTTAAAGTCCTCTCGGCTTTACAAGGTTCTAAAAATAATCCTAACTCATGTCAAGGGGAAAGGGAAAGACCATGAGTACACACACACAAGTAACCATCACGGTGAGCCTGTAAACTCACGCTAGTACCGAAGTACCTCCTGAGCCTGTACACTCAAGGATTCACAATCAATAACCAATACCAAGGTATCCCCTATTCCCGTCCGCTTCTACGTCTAGAAGACGACCCGAGTCATGGATCCTTGTAGCTACTTGGCATACGAATTAGATTCGGGATCACCGGTCCGTACACCGTGATCCGTCACTTCTCATGGCCCGTACACCGTCACAAGTCTCTTTACCCGTAGGCTCCAATCGTACTCACTACGGGAATCAAACCTGCCAAGTAGTTGTGCATAACGTTTCAGAGGAGGTGCTCGAGTCTCATGAAACTACACCGCAAGAAACCGTGGTTATGATTAAAATGCACACGCCTCGGCCTTTCATGCACGAGCGTTGCCACAATTGATAATTCACACCTCCGACACACTTTATGGTAGTATTCCTCACTCTACTTATTTCATATTTTAACATGCAAACATATTCCTCAACAATTACACACCATTAACGACAAAAGTCGACAAAACGATACTATTCCAGAAATCCCAACTTAATTAAATCGGCCGACAATCTTAAAACCATTGTAATAAGAAAGTACGTTTTATTACCTTTCCAACGATATCAAGAATGTTCAAATCCGAGTTACGTACAAAAAGTTACAGCATTTGAAACAAACGATCAGAAAATAATCACAACAGCAGAATTTCTGCAAGTCTCCTGGCCATAAGCGTATTGGCACCTCCCATACGCGTATTGCCCAAAATTCTTGGCCATCCATACGCGTATTGCCCAAGGCCGTACGCGTATGGGCAGAGACGTTTTTTCCTCAAAAATTCCTTTTAAAATTGCCATACGCGTAACACCCTGGCCGTACGCGTAATGACAAGCCCCATACGCATATTGACATGCCCCATACGTGTATGGGCAGAGAAAAATGCAGAAAAACCTGCAGAATTTCCTGTTTACGGGTTGATCCAAAATCACCCCAAAATCCCATTTTTGATCAATCACAAAGCATCAAAACATGTTTAAACACAACAAGCAGTATAACATACAATCAAACATTGAATTTCACAATTAGATTCATGATTTTATACCAAAAATACCCAATTTCCACAATTCCAACCTAACTCTAAACTCAAAATAAACTCTACTCTAAAGGGTCTAACTAGAACCCACCTGGACAACAAGATGAGGAGGTTGAAATTGAGATGAAGAGATGAAGAATGGATGCTTGATGATGATCTTGAACTCTTGAGAAATTTCTCTCCTTTTCCTTCCTTCACTTTTCCTTTCTTCCCTTTTTCCTTTTCTTTCTAACTTTTGTTTGTTTTCAAGGAAATGAAAAGAAAATAGAATAGTATAGAAAATTGTCACTAATTAGTAATACTACTAAAAGTCCAAATTAGCTCAGATACACCAAATAATAAAAACTCAAAGTTAAATACTATTAATTTAATCAACTCTGAGTTCGTCAGCTTACTCTAATTATTTTATCAAATAATTACTCAGAGTACTCCGGAACCCAGTTGATCATAATAATATTCACCAGAGCGTTTATAAATTTACGGGGTATTACATTAACTCTCACTTCTAACCAGTTGGAAGATATTGTCCCGAACACATTCCTTAAGGTACTCTCGTCCATTCAAGATACCATAGTGACCTTAGAAACTGAGGCACCAATACTTATCTCACTCCCGGACCTTACGTCACACATTCCACAAAACAACTTTTTTTTTCTTTTCCACGAAATGAGATTACTTGAAATCCTTATCCATACTAGTGGTCAATCCAGCTCCACTAGCGATTTTACATATTCCTCAATACCTTAACAAATCATCTAAGAGAGATCCTTAACTTTTCGACTCTACTCAATCCAAAGGATTACTTGAACAACACCCCACTCTTCAATTCCATGCTACTCAAAGCACAACTTCTACTAAGACCTCAACTGAGCTGACCAAAACTCATCGCTACTAACTCTTGGCTTGAGCCTACCCTCACAGCGCAAGTTCCGACAACACTTAAGAATCCTCGTGGTCGCTCAACCATGATTCTACCTATCACATACATAGTATTAAGTTGATCAGGCCCAACACTACATAGTATGATATTAAGAGTCATGCTGGCAAGACACACTTAAGAGGCAGGAATAGATTTACTTATGATGTTTCAAGGCTAGGTCGAGGACACAACCTGCTCTGATACCAACTGTAACGCCATGTATAATATTCATCTAGAATAATACCATACAAGTGTTTTATTTGGTACTAACACATCAAAAGTGCCTAATGACATAGTCCACATACTTGTCCATTTCTCTAAAACATAAATACAACATATGGCACAAGTCATGGAAACTAGCCAAACATAAAAATCTAAGAATAATATACAATATCCTCAATTGTATACAACAAAATGACAATACACAGTGGAATAAGCTTAACTAAGCTTCTCTTGAAACATCTAAGCATTGCTCCACTTATAAACCAAACCTGCAAACCACGCCTGAAATAAAGCAACTATAGTGGGGTGAGATACATCAAATCTCAGTGAGTTCTCTATCTTATGGATTCTCTCGGCTTTACAGGGTTCTAACAATCCTAACTCAAGTCAAGGGGAAGGGAAAATGACCTTGAGTATATATATACTCTCACAATTTCACAATCTCACACTATATGGAAACATGCAATGAGTTCATCAACTCAAGATATCACTAATCGATAACCGTACCAAGGTATCCCTCTTGCCCGTCCGCTTCTACGTCTAGAAGTCGGCCCGAGTCCTGGATCCTTGTAGTTACTTGGCATACGAATGGATTCGGAATTAAGGGACGCATTATCTCCTTAATTTGTCACTTCACATGGCCTCTCATGCCATCATAAGTCTCTACCCGTAGGTTCCATTCGAACTATAACATTGGGAATCAAACCTGCCAAGTAATTCCGCCTGCACTTCAGAGGAGCTCGAGACTCATGAAGGCCTCTCAAGGGCAACTCAAAAGAAAATGGTTACGATTACGTGATCATATACATAAACGTGATTGTATTCGCTAATCACTAGGCCACATTAGCCTTTAGGCCTCTCATGCCTTTAACAATAAAACATAACAATTACACATGTTCCATACTAGTGTTTCACTCATTCTATAACATTCGGTAATGGACACACGCCTCGGCCTCTCATGCACGAGCGTTGTCATTACGTTATCTACTTTAGGCCAGAACTCGTCAATGAATGCACGAGCGTCGCCATCCAGAGTTTCTATCAATTTTCCTAGCCATTACTAGGTTTCAGTATCTTAAACTATGCCATTTGTTTTGGGGTAAATTTTCCTCACTCTTCCTAATTCATATTTTAAGCATGCATATTCTCTCAATTATGTTTCACAACAATTAGATAGACATGGTATAACATAATTGGCATATAACAATATCAACATAAAACAACACATAAAAGCATAACAAGTCACTACTATCCCCTACCAAGCATCTTTGGTTAAATCATGGTCTCTCATACCATTTAATAGCACACTGGATCCTCTTTCCAAGGCCTCAAGTCCCATATCAATCGGCTTCCCGATTCATGAATTTTGGTGGAAACGGGGACTACAATATTCACACATACATTACTTTGCCATATTTTTCTTATCAATTCATAGCATATACCTATGTTTCTACCTCATCACCACAAAGAGCATTGAAATAGCTTTCCAACGCTTCGAACGGGGACCAAAACGGACTTACGGTTCAAAAGTTATGAGGAAAACAAAATCTAACATTTTGGAAAAATCTGTGACCATGCGCCGACGCATGATCCTGGGGGTCAGCGCATAAACCTGGAAATTTCGCCCGGGTCAGCGCACGAAAATCATGAGTCGACGCATATCCCGGGGGTTAGCGCATGAATGCGCAGATTCTGCTAAAATCTTAGTTTTCGACCGTTAAATGCCTTCCGGACCTCCGATTTCGATTCCGTAAAAAGCCCCGGTCTCAGAATTCAACATACTACAATATTTTCCCAATAAAAATGCCATCCACCATAATTCCAAAATTAATACCAATTTCCTCAAATATGAAAAGTTAGGTTTTACAATCCAACCAATTCAATTCAACTCAATCCAACATACCCAATCCATACTATCTCAATCAAACATGTTCCAAACATAACAATAAGTATTCTACGCAGTTTATTTCACGTTTTATCCGTTAGATTTCATTGATTTACCCATTTAATCATTTTCTCTCAAATCAATCCTAAGTTCTAAACATATATTTCTAGAATTTAAAGTGTCTAACTAGAACCCACCTTAGCATTGAAGAGGAGGTTGAAGAAGATGATGAATAGTGATGATGATGAAGATCCAAGCTTTTTCCTTCTCTTCTTTCTCTCCTTCTCCTTTTCCACGTTTTCTTCTTTTTCTTCTTTCTCTGTTTTTCTCTTTCTTCTTCCCACCCACTTTCTATCTCTTTACAAATATATATATATATATATATATATATAAACCAATATTATATAATATAATCCAACAGGGTAAAATATCTCCAATTGATATTTTATCGTCTAACACCAATTGATCAATTATTAGAGTTACCTTAAAATATTTTCACTGAATTAATAAACATTAATCTGTCTTTTTAATAAAATAATTGATCTTTTCAGAGTTCACTAGTTGCTCTATTGATCACAAATGTCAATACTTAAAGTACTTAGAGGATTCCATTAATCCAATTTACTAAAGATAGAGTACATAGATACTCATCTGATCTCATCTGATATCCAATTGAGCATTTAAATAATATGGGGTATTACACCTATTATTATCTTAGAAGTATTAGCTCTTGATCTTCTTAAATTCTTCCTAAAATTATGTTTATCTTAAAATTAGTAAGTAGTTCATGTCTATTTTGTGCTCACCTTTTTATCCCTCGCCTACTACCACAGAGTTCTTCCAGAGACATCTCTGTGTTTATGATTAATTAACGTCTAAGAAATTTATCCTGGCAGTACTTTCTTCCCTTTTCTTGGTATTTTTTCCCTATTGGATTAATTCTTAGACCTAATCACTTTCGGTTTAAACAGGATATACGTCTTTTGCAGAAAATAGACTGTAATACCCCGTAAATTTATAACGCTCTGGTGAATATTATTATGATCAACTGGGTTCCGGGGTACTCTGAGTAATTATTTGATAAAATAATTAGAGTAAACTGACGAACTCAGAGTCGATTAAATTAATAGTATTTAACGTTGAGTTTTTATAATTTGATGTATTTGAGCTAATTTTGGACATTTAGTAGTGTTACTAAAAATGATAGTTTTTATACTATCTATTTTCTTTTCATTTTCCTTGGAAAAACAAACAAAAGCTAAAAGAGAAAGAAAGAAAAGGAAAAAGGGAAGGAAGGAAAGGAAAAGAAAGAGGAAGAAGAGAAATTTCCAAAAGCTCAAGAATCATCATCAATTCATCTGTTTTTCGTTCAATCGTCTCAGTATCAACCTCCTCGTCTAGTAATCCAGGTGGGTTCTAGTTAGACTCTTTAGAGTAGGATTATTTTGAGTTTAGAGTTAGATTGGAATTGGGAAAAATGGGTTTTTGGTATAAAATCGTGAATCTAACTGTTAAAATTCAATGTTTGATTATATGTTATGCTGGTTGTGATGTTATAACATGTTTTGGATGCGTTTTGATTGATGAAAATGGGATTTGGGGTTGATTTTGGATCAACCCGTAGCAGAAAAATTCTGCAGGAACTTCTGCATTTTCCTCTGCCCATACGCGTATGGAGCATGTCAATACGCGTATGGGGCTTGTCAATACGCGTACGACAAGAGCAATACGCGTACGGCAATTTTTAAAAGGAATTTTCAAGGAAAAACGTTTCTGCCCATACGCGTACGGCTTTGGGCAATACGCGTATGGATGGCCGGGCATTTTGAGCAATACGCGTATCGCTTGGGGAAATACGCGTATGGCTGGGCGAGCTTTTGGGCCATACGCGTACGGGGAGCACCAATACGCGTACGGCCAGGAGAGTTACAGAATTCTGCTGTTGTGATTTATTTTTCCGATCGATTGTTTACAATGCCGTAACTTTTTGTACGTAACTCGGATTGGAACAATTTTGAGATCGTTGGAAAGATAATAAAATGTACTTTCTTATTACAATGGTTTTAAGATTGTCGGCCGATTTAATTAAGTCGGGATTTCTGAAATAGTGTCGTTTTATTGACTTTTATCTGTTAATTGTGTGTAATTATTATTGGCAATGTATGCATGTTAAAATATGGACTAGGCAGGGTGAGGATTATTACCAAAACTGTGTCGGAAGTGTAATTGTTCCACGTGTGGCAACGCTCGTGCATGAAAGGCCGAGGCGTGTGCATTCTGTTTATCAATAACCACAGTTGTGCGGTGTAGTTCATGAGACTCGAGCACCTCCTCTGAACGTTATACACAACTACTTGGCAGGTTTGAGTCCCGTGTTAAGTACGGTTGGAGCCTACGGGTAAAGAGACTTGTGACGGTGTACGGGCCGTGAGAAGTGACGGATCACGGTGTACGGACCGGTGATCCCGAATCCAATCGTATGCCAAGTAGCTACAAGGATCCATGACTCGGATCGCCTTCTAGACGTAGAAGGGTACGGGAAAAGGGGATACCTTGGTATTGGTTATTGATATGTGAGTTCTTGAGTGTACGGACTCAGAACGTACTTTGGTACTTTGTGAATCCTTGAGTTTACAGGCTCAAGAGGTACTTCGGTACTAGTGTGAGTTTACAGGCTCACCGTGACGGTTACTTGTGTGTGTGTACTCATGGTCTTTCCCCTTTCCCCTTGGACATGAGTTAGGACTTTGTTAGAACCTTGTAAAGCCGAGAGGACTTTAAGATAGGGAACTCACTGAGATTTGATGTATCTCACCCCACTGTTGTTGTTTACATCACAGGTTCTGCAGGTTTGGCGAAGGGTAAGGACAAGGTTATTTGACTTTCCTTACGGATCGTGGTTTTGTGATGGCATGGCTTCCGCTATGGCGTTATGTTTTGAGATCATTGTTTTGATCTAGTTCTTAGTTTTTATCATTTTGGAACATCTTGTATATGTAATGCCTTAGACTTTTAGGTGTTTTGTATTAGAGGCATTTATGTGTATAATGTGTTAACTAGGAACTTATTATGTTTCAGTACCAAAAGTGAAACTCATGTATAATATATGATTTGAGGCATGTATTGTATATGGTCTTTACAGTTGGTATCAGAGCAAGTCGTATCCTCGACCTAGCCATGAAATAGAATAAGTGTTTCTTTCCGTTTCATATGCGGCGTGTCGCCATGGGTCTTGTCTGTTATATTTATGGTATTGAGTCTGATCAACTTAATCCTATTGATATGGAATTCAGGAACATGGCTGATAGACGCAGAAACAACCGTGGAAGACCAAGGACTACTCCAGCTGGGACAGTTCCACAGGGTGATGAAGGGAATGCCCCGTTGTACCAATTTATGCAACAGATGCAGCAACAGCAGAATCAGTTCATGCAAGGAATGATGCAACAAATGGCTGATGGTCTGCATCCTCCAGTGGTTGTTCTGGAAGTTACAGGAGGAACCTACAGGGAATTTGTTCGTATGAATCCTCCGGAGTTTCAAGGAGGGCTAGATCCGGTGAAGGCACACGAATGGATAACAGGAATGGAACGGATTTTTCAGATAGTTCATTGCAGTGAGGAGAATAAGGTGGTCTTTGCTTCTCACTGGTTGAAGGGTCCTGCCATGAGGTGGTGGGAGAGCGCTTCAGCCTTGATGACAACTCAGGAAGTGCCGAAAGTGTGGGAACAGTTTAAGGTAATCTTTATGGAGAAATATTTTCCGAGTTCTTTAAGGTCTCAAAAGGAGTTTGAGTTCCAACAGTTGAGACAGGGAAATTTATCAGTGGCTTCTTATGCGGAACAATTTGAGATCATGGCTGACTATTCTAGACAGGCCATGTATGCTCCTGATGAGAGGTGGAAGATAGATCAGTTTCTGTTTGGGTTAAGCGCTGAGATTTCACACAGCGTGTCTCAACGGGAATTTGCTACTTATGCTGAAATGTTAAGATAATGTTATGTGGCGGAAAATAGCTTGAAAAAGATACAAATGGAGGTGGATTCGAACAGGGTAACTCAAAGTGACCGTGGAAGGTCGAATCAAGAGTTTAGGCAAAGGCAACAGTCTTCCAAAGGGAAGCAAGTACAGGGCTCTAGAACTAGTGTGCCTCCAGTATGTCGCACTTGTGGGAGAAGTCATTTTGGTAGGTGTTATTCGGATGGGATACGGTGTTATCAGTGTAACAAGATGGGTCATGTAGCGAGAGATTGTCCTCAGAGTAGGAATCAGGCACAAGGGAAGACTACGGGTCGAGTATATACTCTGGATGCAAGGAAAGCAAAGGGTGATAATTCCTTAATTGCGGGTACGTGTTTTGTTAATGGTCAACCTTGTTTTGTTTTATTTGACTGTGGGGCTACACATTCTTTTGTGTCTTTGAGATGTGTGAAGCGACTTGGGTTGCAAACTATTCCTTTGTTTCCTCCTATGGTGGTTACTACTGCCATGGATGAAATGGTTGAAACACCCCTGATGTGTGAAAATTGTGTGTTGTCGGTGAACGAAAGAGTCTTCCAGATTGATCTTATTTGTCTGCCGCTTAAGAAAGTGGATGTTGTTCTGGGAATGGACTGGCTTTCAGCTAATTCGGTTTTTATCGGTTGTGAGGAGAAGCTAATTATTATTCCATCTGCTGAGACTACTCCGAAAGATGTATTATCAACGATTTTAGAAGGTACGGTGGGAATGGTAAATTTCTTGTTTGAGAAAGAGAAATCTGTTTTATTGGTTCTTACTAAGGAGGGAAGTAGTGAACAGCAAGTTCTGAGTATTCCAATAGTGTGTGAATTTCCTGAAGTGTTTCCTGAGGATGTTTCTTCTCTTCCTCCGGAGAGAGAAGTTGAGTTCTCTATTGACCTGATACCGGGAACGGCTCCTATATCCGTTTCTCCGTATCGGATGGCACCGCTTGAATTACGAGAATTAAAGGACCAATTAGAGGACTTGATGTCTAAGCATTTTGTTAGACCTAGTGTTTCACCTTGGGGAGCTCCAGTGTTATTGGTAAAGAAGAAAGATGGGGGAATGCGTTTGTGCATTGATTATCGTAAGTTGAATAAAGTTACCATTAAGAATAAGTATCCCTTACCAAGGATAGACGACTTGTTAGATCAATTGAAAGGAGCCTGTGTGTTCTCGAAGATTGATTTACGGTCGGGTTATCACCAGATTCGAGTGAAGAGTTCCGATGTGCCAAAGACTGCATTTAGAACCCGTTACGGTCATTATGAATTCTTAGTGATGCCTTTCGGTGTGACTAATGCTCCAGCTGTTTTTATGGATTACATGAACCGTATATTTCAGGCTTACTTGGACCAATTTGTGGTAATCTTTATTGACGACATTCTTATTTATTCTCGTACTCCACAAGAGCACGGAGAACATCTGAGGATTGTCTTATCGGTCTTGCAAGAGAAGCAATTGTTTGCTAAGTTGAGCAAGTGTGAGTTTTGGATGTCGGAAGTTAATTTTCTTGGCCATGTTATATCTCGAGGTGGTGTGGCAGTGGACCCATCGAAGGTAGAAGCAGTGATTAATTGGGAGAGACCGAGAAATGTTTCAGAAGTCAGAAGTTTCTTGGGATTGGCCGGTTACTATAGAAGGTTTATCAAGGGCTTTTCTCAATTGGCCTTACCAATGACGAAACTTACTCTGAAGGATGTTACTTTTGAATGGGATTCAGGTTGCGAACAAAGTTTTATGCATTTGAAGAAAAGTTTGACGAGTGCTCCAGTATTAATTATTCCTGATCCTAACAACTCTTATGAAGTATTCTGTGATACTTCTAAGAGGGGATTAGGGGGTGTTCTGATGCAAGGTGGTCAAGTGGTAGCTTATGCTTCTCGACAGTTAAAAGTTCATGAGAAGAATTATCCGACTCATGATTTGGAACTAGCTGCAGTGGTTTTTGCACTGAAGGTGTGGCGTCATTATTTATATGGTGTACGCTTTGAAATGTTCAGTGACCACAAAAGTTTGAAGTATTTGTTTGATCAAAAGGAGTTGAATATGCGACAAAGAAGGTGGATGGAGTACTTAAAGGATTATGATTTAGAATTGAAGTATCATCCAGGAAAGGCGAATAAAGTAGCGGATGCTTTAAGTCGAAAAATGGTCCATAGTGCGGAATTGATGATTTTGGAGTATTCATTGTTGGAAAAGTTTAGAGATCTTAATCTCTAGTTTGCGTGGACTCCGAATGGTGTAATTATGGGAAATTTGAATGTCAATTCTACTTTGAGAGTTGAGATTCAACAGGCACAATTGTTAGAGGAAGAGTTACAAGAGTTGTCACTTCAGTCGGGTTTTACACGAACGACAGATGGGATTGTTCTGTTTAATCAAAGGATTTGTGTTCCGAAGGATGAGGCATTGAAAAGGAAGATTTTGGACGAAGCTCATAAGGGTACTTTTACGGTACATCCTGGTTCTTCGAAGATGTATCAGGATTTAACGAAGGATTATTGGTGGCCTGGGATGAAAAAGGATATAGCGGAATATGTGTCAGAATGTGCAGTGTGTCAACAGGTGAAGATTGAACACCAACGACCGGGCGGTTTGTTACAACCTTTGGATATTCCAGTTTGGAAGTGGGATAGTATTTCCATGGATTTTGCAGTGGGTTTACCCCGTACCCAAGGTGGGTATGATTCTGTTTGGGTAATTGTTGATCGACTAACGAAATCCGCACACTTTTTAGCCGTAAAGACTACTTATAAGGCAAGTCATCTTGCAAGGTTGTTTATTGCTGAGATTGTGAGATTGCATGGTATTCCTTCTAGTATTGTGTCCGATAGAGATCCGAAGTTTACTTCGAGATTTTGGAAAGTGTTCCAACAAGCGATGGGTACGAATTTGTGTTTGAGCACGTCGAATCATCCTCAAACGGATGGTCAGACTGAGCGAACAATACAAACGATGGAAGATATGTTAAGAGCTTGTGTGCTAGAGAGTAGAGGGAATTGGAAACAACTTTTACCGTTAATTGAGTTTTCATATAACAATAGTTACCATGCGAGCATCGGTATGGCTCCTTATGAAGCACTGTATGGGAGAAAGTGTAGGACACCTTTGTGTTGGGCTGAAATTGGCGAAGATAGGATTTTGGGACCCGAGATTATTCAAGAGACTACGAAAAAGATTCGTATGATCCGCGAGAAGGTTAAACAAGCACAAGATCGTCAAAAGAGTTATGCGGACAATCGTAGGAGACCTTTGGAATTTGAGGAGGGTGACCATGTATTTCTGAAAGTTACTCCGAGATTGAGATTGAAAGGACCGTTTAAGTCACGTAAGTTAAGTCCGAGATACGTGGGACCGTATCAGATTTTAGAAAGGATTGGTGAAGTTGCTTATAGATTAGCCTTACCACCCTCTCTATCCAAGATGCATGACGTTTTTCACGTATCTCAGCTCCGTAAGTTTATTCCTGATCCTCTTCAGCCAATTCTACCCGAATCAGTGGAAATTGAATCGGATTTGACTTTTGAACCACAACCGAGTTGTATTGTGGGAAGGGAAACAAAAGTGTTAAGGAACAAAGATATTCCACTTGTTAAGGTGCAATGGGATATGACGCATCCGGGCGATGCTACTTGGGAACTAGAATCGGAAATGCGAGATTCTTATCCACATCTGTTCAGGTAATATTCTAAATTCGAGGACGAATTTCTATTTAAGGGGGGAGGATGTAATACCCCGTAAATTTATAACGCTCTGGTGAATATTATTATGATCAACTGGGTTTCGGGGTACTCTGAGTAATTATTTGATAAAATAATTAGAGTAAACTGACGAACTCAGAGTCGATTAAATTAATAGTATTTAACGTTGAGTTTTTATAATTTGATGTATTTGAGCTAATTTTGGACATTTAGTAGTGTTACTAAAAATGATAGTTTTTATACTATCTATTTTCTTTTCATTTTCCTTGGAAAAACAAACAAAAGCTAAAAGAGAAAGAAAGAAAAGGAAAAAGGGAAGGAAGGAAAGGAAAAGAAAGAGGAAGAAGAGAAATTTCCAAAAGCTCAAGAATCATCATCAATTCATCTGTTTTTCGTTCAATCGTCTCAGTATCAACCTCCTCGTCTAGTAATCCAGGTGGATTCTAGTTAGACTCTTTAGAGTAGGATTATTTTGAGTTTAGAGTTAGATTGGAATTGGGAAAAATGGGTTTTTGGTATAAAATCGTGAATCTAACTGTTAAAATTCAATGTTTGATTATATGTTATGCTGGTTGTGATGTTATAACATGTTTTGGATGCGTTTTGATTGATGAAAATGGGATTTGGGGTTGATTTTGGATCAACCCGTAGCAGAAAAATTCTGCAGGAACTTCTGCATTTTCCTCTGCCCATACGCGTATGGAGCATGTCAATACGCGTATGGGGCTTGTCAATACGCGTACGACAAGAGCAATACGCGTACGGCAATTTTTAAAAGGAATTTTCAAGGAAAAACGTTTCTGCCAATACGCGTACGGCTTTGGGCAATACGCGTATGGATGGCCGGGCATTTTGAGCAATACGCGTATCGCTTGGGGCAATACGCGTATGGCTGGGCGAGCTTTTGGGCCATATGCGTACGGGGAGCACCAATACGCGTACGGCCAGGAGAGTTACAGAATTCTGCTGTTGTGATTTATTTTTCCGATCGATTGTTTACAATGCCGTAACTTTTTGTACGTAACTCGGATTGGAACAATTTTGATATCGTTGGAAAGATAATAAAATGTACTTTCTTATTACAATGGTTTTAAGATTGTCGGCCGATTTAATTAAGTCGGGATTTCTGAAATAGTGTCGTTTTATCGACTTTTATCTGTTAATTGTGTGTAATTATTATTGGCAATGTATGCATGTTAAAATATGGACTAGGCAGGGTGAGGATTATTACCAAAACTGTGTCGGAAGTGTAATTGTTCCACGTGTGGCAACGCTCGTGCATGAAAGGCCGAGGCATGTGCATTCTGTTTATCAATAACCACAGTTGTGCGGTGTAGTTCATGAGACTCGAGCACCTCCTCTGAACGTTATACACAACTACTTGGCAGGTTTGAGTCCCGTGTTAAGTTCGATTGGAGCCTACGGGTAAAGAGACTTGTGACGGTGTACGGGCCGTGAGAAGTGACGGATCACGGTGTACGGACCGGTGATCCCGAATCCAATCGTATGCCAAGTAGCTACAAGGATCCATGACTCGGATCGCCTTCTAGATGTAGAAGGGTACGGGAAAAGGGGATACCTTGGTATTGGTTATTGATATGTGAGTTCTTGAGTGTACGGACTCAGAACGTACTTCGGTACTTTGTGAATCCTTGAGTTTACAGGCTCAAGAGGTACTTCGGTACTAGTGTGAGTTTACAGGCTCACCGTGACGGTTACTTGTGTGTGTGTACTCATGGTCTTTCCCCTTTCCCCTTGGACATGAGTTAGGACTTTGTTAGAACCTTGTAAAGCCGAGAGGACTTTAAGATAGGGAACTCACTGAGATTTGATGTATCTCACCCCACTGTTGTTGTTTACATCACAGGTTCTGCAGGTTTGGCGAAGGGTAAGGACAAGGTTATTTGACTTTCCTTACGGATCGTGGTTTTGTGATGGCATGGCTTCCGCTATGGCGTTATGTTTTGAGATCATTGTTTTGATCTAGTTCTTAGTTTTTATCATTTTGGAACATCTTGTATATGTAATGCCTTAGACTTTTAGGTGTTTTGTATTAGAGGCATTTATGTGTATAATGTGTTAACTAGGAACTTATTATGTTTCAGTACCAAAAGTGAAACTCATGTATAATATATGATTTGAGGCATGTATTGTATATGGTCTTTACATAGACATAAATTAAGACTAATATATTAAGATAGACATAATATTTAAAAAGAGTTTAAGGGATCAAGAAACCATACCTCTTAAGAATTTTAGGAGTTTGGAAAGAAGAAATTTAGTGTGGACAGAGTATATAAGAAAACATTTTTTGTGATTGTTATTGATTGCATTCGTTATATTTTACAAATGGTGAAGACCCTCCTTATATACATAGGAGATGAAGTCTCTAGACTCTCAGCTGTCACTTACAGCTGTCTAAAAAAAATAAGCTTTACAAAAAGATAAAATAATACATCTAATCTGCTATTCTTTTTACGACTTTTACATACTTATCTTATCTACTTTTAGACTTTTGTACACAAAAAGATAAGATTGAAAGGGACATGCCCCCTTTTCTTTAGCCGTAAGTTAAGGGATAGCTTTCCTTACATTATTATGGAGGGGCCAGGCAGCTATTCCTTGTAGATAACCTTTTTGTATGCCTTTTTCTTTTAGTGTCGGCAATGACCACGTATCTGGTCTCCTGTTCACATCATCATCTTTTCTAAAGATGAGCTGGATGAAACGTGTCTTTGGCTCATAGTTTGGTATCTTCTTTTGTAAGCTTCTACCATCTTAGGCCTTGTGTGTTCCACATCAAATGGAAAGAAGAAATTCCGAGCAATTTCTGAATTACAACAAATTTTTCCAAATTTGTCTTCTCTTAATAAGTTTTTGTCGTCCATTTTTGTTTTGGACCAATCAAAATTCTGGGCAAGAATTTTTGCTCTGGAGATTTCAATTTGTTGTTGTAGATCTTCCAAATGTAAAGACTTAGGTCCTGAGTTCTGGACCTGAAACTCTTCAAATTCTGCATCCAAATTTTTAAAATAAATCCAAATAACATGGTAACTTGGAAACTTGTTGTTAAAATCTGGATAAAGTGAATTTATCTCCAATTTTTCCTTCTGAGGGTTTTCAGATATCAATGTTTCCATTGTGTCTGATAAGAATTGGGGTAAATATGGTGCAAAATCATACAAAGATTGGGTGTTTATCGTACTCACCAGACCATGCTTGAGTAAATTATTTAATGTAACTGGATAATCCTTAATTTTGAAAGGTTTGAATGTGGGAATGGAAATTCTTGCCTTTCTTATGGCAGAATCTAATTTGCAATAACAGCCTCCTTCCTGATTTTCAGGACAGTTTAGATACTGACTTTGACAAAATTTGTAATTATTAAAAACAAATTCCCAATCTGTAGATATTCCATTTTGAATAATTTTATTGTTACCAATTTGATCCAGAATGTCTTGTAGCAAAACAAATGTCTTAATTCCAAATTCTTCAGTTGAGATTTTGGGTTGAGGAAGCAAAACCGGTTTTCCCAAATTTGCAAATTTAGCTGGGGATTGGTTTTGTGTTTGTGAAGAGGAAGTCACAGTGTCACTAAAGGTTTTTTGGGGTCTCAGAGAAATTTCTTTACCCTTATTTTTTGGAATTTTTTCATTAATTTCTTGTAAGAAATCTTGGTCAGAAAATGTTTCCAGGTGTTTTAAGTAATCCTGGTACTTAAGCACTCGTGGTGATATGAGTATATCACTACCACAGCTTTTTGTCACAGAATCAATTGCATCTGGAATGTTGAAGAATCCCTTATACAAGGGTGTTCCATATCTAGGGAACAATTTAATTTCTTCTATTAGAAGGGACATTTCTTCCCAATCTAAATAGACTCCGGCTTTATCTCCGGTGTATAGAGCATAGCAAGTAAAAGGCTTTTTGCTCAAATGTCTGCCAGTGCTGAAATATGATGCCAAGGCATTTATAACCGCAACTTTTTTACTATTACCTGCGGGTGTAGTTTGCAGGTTCCAGATGTTGTCCAAGAGGCAGTGCTCTTCTTCCTTGAGGTGATTTCTCAAAGGAGTTTTGAATTGTTTCTTTGCAGGAAAAGTCTTTAATTTAGTGACATCAAAGTCAATAATTTTTTCTGACATTTGGGAGGCCTGAAATGTATGGGATGTCTGAAATTCTTCTAGTTTTCTGAAAGAAAACAATATAATCAATGTAATGTATTGTTGTTCTTCCAAACAACGAAGCTTAATCATACATTAATCTTCTGGATAATAAATCTGGTATTTTATTATCTTTTCCTTTAATATGTTCCCATTTTATTTTAAATCCTCTGTTTAAGACAAATTCCCTGAATTTCAGTCATCTGTTAGATGTTAATTTTTTCTCATTCTTAGTGTCAGCAAATTTTACAATTGCTTCACAGTCAGTTCTGATTGTAATTTGGTTTTTGAAAAGAATAAATAAAGCGAATTTTTCCAAAACATAAATGATTGACAAGATTTCATAATCTAAGGATGTTAAATATCCTTTTTCTTTAAAAGTTCCAGAAGTATATCTGCAAATTTTTTCTAATGACAATTTTAATTGATGGACAATTTTAATATCCTGGTCATTAAATTTTTTTACTCCTTTTTGTTGTGCCTTATTATATAAGGGAGAAGTCAATTTTGACAGGTTTTTAAAATATGGTCTAACATAGTTTATTAATCCTAAAAAGGATTGTAGTTGTTTTAATTCTTCTAATTTATCTGGATATTCTAAAATTTTTCTAGCTATATGAGGCTGTAATTTGATAGTTCCATTTCCTATCTCTGCCCCTAAAAAGGAAATATAATTTATTCCAATTTCAATTTTCTTTTTAGAAATGATTAAGCCATGTTTTTCAAATAAAGAAAAAATTATATATAAGTGTTCTATATGTTCTTTTTCTGATTGAGAGAAAACAAGAACATCATCAATATAGACACATGTAAAATTATAACAATTTTTAAAAATGTCATCCATCATTCTTTGAAATATTTGTGGTGCATTTTTAAGTCCAAATGGCATTACTGGCCATTCAAAATATCCTAATGGACATGAAAAAGCTGTCCATTCAATGCTGGCTTCGTGCATTTTAACTTGCCAGAAACCTGATTTTAAATCGAATTTAGAAAACCAATTTTTTTCCTGTATTTTATTGATTAACGTATCCTTGTCAGGGATACAATAACCATCTTCAAAGGTATTATCGTTTAATCTTCTATAATCAAAGACCATCCTTGATTGTCCTCTTTTCTTTTCTGCTTCTTTTTGGACAATAAAAGCAGGGGTCCTATGTCTAGAATTTGATTTTCTAATTATTCCTAATTTTAATAATTGGTTTATATGTAAGCTAAATTCTTTCTGTTCCCAATTTCCATAATTAAAATTAGGTGTTTTGATAGTAATGTCTGGATTGATAATTTCCAATTTACACAAAGTTTTGTTTTTATCCCAAAACTTAGTAGGATTTTCTCCTATGACTTCAATTTTTTCTAGCCTTTTAATTATCTATTCCAGATCATAATTTCTTATGTTTTTAGTAAAGTCTGTTGTATCAATTAAATGTAAATCACTTTCAATTTCATAGAATAATTCTAAATCTAAGTCTAAGTTTAAATCTTGTCTTACGTTTAAATGATTTTGTTTTGTATTTGAACAAGAACAACTATCCTTGTTTTCCTTGCAATCACAAATTTTAATTTCAATTCTTTGAATTTTAAAATTTGAAATAATAGGTATTAATGAACAATTTTTACTTATTGTCACATAATCTTTGTTAATAGTTATTTGTCCATAGTTATGGAGTATAAAGTCTAATCCCATAATAATAGGTATAGAGGGATCCATTTCTCTAACCCAAATTTTTGGCCAAGGGTAATAATCAGACCAAAAATTACAATTTGTTTGGAATTTTACCTGAAGATTTTTAAATTGTGAATCAGCTAATAATCTAGTTCCATCGAACTGTGTTGAATAAGAAGGTGTAACTTTGACAATTTTGTCTTTTAATTCTTCTGGTATCATATTTATATTTATAGTGGATGATGTAGCTCCACTATCTACTATAACTGGTAGTGTTCTTTCATACCCATGAGTGTTGATTTTTGCGGGTATTATAATTTGTGTTAACCTGTCTTTGTTACAGATTAAGGGTACATGATTTTTGCAAGGCTTTTTTGTATTGTTTATGATATTAATTTCATCTTGTGTTATTTTTGTTAGTTTGAGATTAGTTTCATTAGTATGGAATTTTCCTTTTTCAATTATTTCAGATAAATTCTTAATTATTTTTTCCAGGCTAGTAAGTATTGCTTCTAATTTGTCAACTTTGTTTTCCAACCTGTCAAATTTTTCTTCTAATTGATCTATTCTTTTTTTCCCCATGTTTTTTATCAGAATTTTCAGGGGTATCTTTAATTTTGTTTTCTACATTAAAATATTTTTTAATACAATTTGAACAGATTTGTTTTAGACAAATTTGACATTTACATCTTTTATCAAAAGAGAAAAACCAATTACACTTGAAGCACTTAATATTATCACTTTCAGCTTTGTAATTCCAATTATGGTTACAATCTGGTACTAAGTTTTTTGGTTCCATTAGAGAGTAAATTTTTTCAATTTTTCCAGAAGAATATAATTATTATTATTTTCCTCTTCTAGAGGAATTTCAATTACTTCATTCTCTATTCCTCTAGAGAGCAAATACTCCAAATTTCAGAGTTGTCTGAAATGTCTGAGGTTATTTCTAGTATATCCTCTTTAATTGTAGAAATTAGGTTTGATTCTCTTGTAAACAGGTTTTGTTTATTTGGGCAAACTGAAGATAAATGTCCTGGTTTGCTACATGCAAAACACGTAATTGTATTTTTATAAGTTTTGTTAGGATTGTACTTCCTAACATGTTTTTCCTTGTCTAAATAAGGTTTTCTAGCATTAGATTTTCTTAAATAATTTTTCTTAGTGTAATTTTTCTTGAATCTAGGCTGTCTCCTCTGGTTTTTATCCTGTGGATGTTTTCCATATTGTTGAGGAGTATAAATTTGTTTACAAAAACCTACATTCTTCTGTTTTAATTCTTTTTGAATTTGGATATAAGTACATTTCTTTTTTAATTCAGAAATTATATATTGTATTCTTATACCTATATTATCAAATTCATTTTTTATTTCTAATTTTTTCCAACTTTCGTGAATTTCCTGACCTAAAGGTCCTGGTAATTTGGTAAATAGTCTTTCACCTAATTCTTGAGAAAAATAATTTCCAGATGTGCTTGCTAAAGCATAAAAATCTTGTAAGAATTCTATTACGTGATTCCAATCAGCCTGTCTCATAGTCAATCCTACATTAGCATCTTTGCCTATAATAATTCTATGTATTGTATAAACAAAATTATGGATATTGTTTCCTTGGGTTACCAATTCACCTAATTTTTCTGGAAATTTTACTTTGAATGCTTCCCAAGCGGCCCTAGATATGTCTCCTAAATAGTTTTCGGCAATTTTAATCATTTCTTCTCCCGTGGTAATATTGTAGTGTCTACTTTCATAGTTTCTAATTACCTAGGAAGTCCATTGTTCAAGGTAATTATCCAAAAGTTGAGGATGTATATTAGTAATATTTAACATAACATACTCCTTACCATATAAATTAATTTCATTTGGACTTCTTTTTCCTAATGTTCTTAAATTAGGGTTGTTGTTGTCATAAATAGCAACAGGTAGTCTAGATGGATGTCCTACAGAATAACCCATCCTTATTGGTTGATTATTGGGAAAAAAATTATCCATATGAGGAACTGGATTCTTCATTTACTAAATTTTTTTCAGTGTAAGCTGTTTCAGAAATTTCTGTTAAGCTTTCAGTTTCTTCAAAGATTTGTTTTAAATTTGTTATATCTTGAAAGTATTTATCCATGAGAAAGTTTTTATTATTATTAGCCACCTCAATTTCCAAATTAAATTTTTCCATTAGAATTTCATCATTTTTAATTTTATCTAATTCTGAAAGGGTTAATGTTTGTTCATTCATCATCATTAACTTGTGTATAAGATTCTTCATATACATATATATATATATATATATATATATATATATATATATATATATATATATATATATGATTATTTATAATTATTTATGAGTTAGTTAATTGGCTTAGTCTTTAATATTACAGATAATACTGAGCTCATTAGAGGACAAGAAATGAATCAATATTGGACTGTCTTTTTTAACCATGACCTTTATCCTGGAAAAAAAAAGAGTTTGGGTATCCAAAAACAATCCTATATTCAACCATCACAATCAAATGCACAAATATATATCCAAAAAGCAAGCACACATTTTGAAACTAAAGAAGAAATTGAGAAATCAGCGCAATCTGTAATACCCCGTAAATTATTTTACTCTGGATAATACTAGTTGTGATCAACTGAGTCCCAGTGTACTCTGATAAATTATCTACAGAGATAATTAGGGTAACTGTTGAACTTAGAGTAAATCCAATTAATATTATCTGACTCTGAGATATTTAAATATTTGGACTTTAGAGACTTTTTGGACAATTAGTAGTGTTGGTAGTTGATGATGTTTTACTATATCTTTTTCTTTTCCCTCATTTTCCTTCTTAGAGCCAAAGAAAGGAAAAGATAGAAAGAAAAGGGAGAGAAAGGAAAGGAAAGAAGAGAAAAAGCTCAAGAACATTAAACCTCCAACCATCATCCAATCTTCATCGAATCAACTCATCTCCTTCATCATCATCCTCTGTATAAGGTGGGTTCCAGATAGATGCTCTAGATGTAGAATTCCATGTGTTTTAGAGTTAGGTTGGAATTGTGAGAAAATGAGTAAGTATGCTAAAATCATGAATTTAACGGATGAAATGCGAGATAATCGTTGTTAAATACTTGTTGGTATGATTATACTATGTTTTGATGACTATAATGAGGTTTGGATGTGTTTTGGTTGGAAATATTTGATTTTGGGTTGTAGGACATCGCTGTTGAGAAGTGGATTTTCCAGGCTTCACCTAGCGAACCTGGGGCGAGTCCCAGCGAATGGATTTTCGAGGGTTCGCCTAGCGAACCCGCCAGCGAAGGTCAGCGAGTGTTCACCAGGGACGTTCGCCTAGCGAACCTTGGGTGTTTTCAGTGTTGTTTGCTACTGCCTTGCTTCGCTAAGTTGTTCGCGAAGTGAAGGGCGAGGCGAAGGTTCGCCAGAGTGTTCGCGAAATGAACTTTATGTCTGTTTTTATTCTGTTTGTGCATTCGCCAGGAGCTTCGCCTAGCGAAGGCTCGCTGGGACGTTCGCCTAGCGAACATGGCTGGAGATGAAATTTTGTTTCTTTCATAACTTTTGCATCGTTTATCCGTTTTGCGTATTCTTGTTATCGATGTGAAACTGTGAATGACCTCTAATTAATAGAAGGGAGAAATACTGGTTTTGATGCCCAATTAAATAAATCAGTGGGAACCATGAATTTTCGTAATATGTGATATGTGGATTATGTGTTCTATTATGCGATTGATGGCTATATACCTATGCACTTCTTGTTGAACATGTTTGAATCTATATGCATGCTAAAATACGAAATAGGTAGAGTGAGGATTATTCCCGTGAAACAATGGTCGAAAATTGTGGAAATGGCAAAACGACGACGCTCGTGCAAAAGAGGCCGAGGCGTGCGTCTATTACATTATGGTTGTATGTGAAATCACGAGATCATAACCATTATTCTATTATGTGTCATTTCATGAGTAACAAGCTCCTCTGTAATGAATGCATGATTTCTTGGTAGGTTTGATTCCCAATGTTATAGTACGAATGGAGCCTACGGGTAAAGAGACTTGTGACGGTGTACGGGCCGTGTGAAGTGACGGATCACGGGTACGGCCGATGATCTCGAATCCATCTCGTATGCCAAGAAATCTACGAGGGTCCATGACTCGTTCCTACTTCTAGACGTAGAAGAGGTCGGGAGAAAGGGGATGCCTTGACAGGTTATCGATAAGTGATACTTTTGAGTTGGGCTGGAAATGAGTCGAGTCGAGTCGAACTCGCCTTAGCTCAGTTCGACTTGTTAAGAATTAGCCGAGTTCGAGTTCGAGTTCGAGTTCATCACGAACTTTTTTTTCAGCTCAAACTCGACTCGTTAAGAATTGGCCGAGTTCGAGTTCGAGTTCGAGTTCATCACGAACTTTTTTTCAGGTCAAACTCGACTTGTTAGAAGTTCACGAATATCTCGGTTCAACTCGTTAGGTTTATCTTGTTAGGTTCAACTCGCTTATATCACAGACTTAAAAGTAATTTTTTAAAGTCTATTTTATATATATATATATATATTTGACATTTTAAATTAATATTTTTTAAATAAAAAATATAGAAATAAAATAAAAGTTATAAGATTGGAATTTATACGACGTTAATTTTATTTGTATAATTATTCGTAGAAATATTTTACTCACTTAAGAATATAAATTATCAATTAAAACCGTTAGATTAAAAGAAAATATGAGACTAAGATTTAGAACAAATCTTTAAACCTACTCTTAAAGACTATATAATCTATCTTATATATAATCGAATTGACTCGTGAACCTAACGAGTCGAACTATGTATAGTTCAAGTTCAGATCATTTAGTTAACGAACTTAATTTTTAGCTCATATTCAGCTCATTTGGTTCATGAACCTAGTTCAACGATTTAATTTTCGAATCGAATTTCGAACTATTTTTGAGTTGGTTTGGTTCATTGCCATCCCTACTTTTGAGTAACGGGCTCAATAACGTGTTTTCCATATAGTGTGAGATTGTGAACTGTGTGTGTGCTCAAAGTCTTTCCCTTCCCTTTGACTTGAGCTAGGCTTATTAGAACCTTGTAAAGCCGAGAGGACTATAAGATAGCGAACTTACTGAGATTTGATGTATCTCACCCCACTGTTGTTGTTTACATCACAGGTTCTGCAGGTTCGGCGAAGGGTAAGGACATAGTGGTTTGACTTTTCCTTACGGATCGTGGCTTTTGAGATGGCATGGCTTCCGCTATGGCGTTTTATTTTGAGATCATTGTATTGATCTAGTTCTTAGTACTTTTTGGACATCTTGTATATGTTGTGCCATAGACTTTAGAACGTTGTATTTAGGGCATGTAATGTATACAATGTGTTAACTAGGAACTTGTACATATATATTTCAGTACCAAACGTATTATTCATGTATGATATATGCTTTGATGTATGTATATATATATGGGCGTTACAGTTGGTATCAAAGCAGGTCGTATCCTCGACCTAGCCATGAAATAGTATAAGTGTTTCTTTCCGTTTCATATGTGTTGTGTCGCCATTGGTCTTATGTGTTATATTTATGGTATTGAGCCTGATCAACTTAATCATATCTGTATGACATTTAGGAACATGGCCGACCGACGCATGAACAACCGTGGTAGACCGAGAACTACTCCTGCAGGGACAAATCCGCCAGGGGACGAAGGGAATGCCCCTCTGTATCAATTCATGCAACAGATGCAGCAACAGCAGAATCAGTTTGTGCAACAAATGGTACAGCAAATGGCTGGTGGTGTGCATCCTCCAGTGGTTGTGCCAGAAGCTGCAGGGGGAACCTTTAGGGATTTCATTCGCATTAATCCTCCGGAGTTTCAGGGAGGATTAGATCCGGTAAAGGCGCATGAGTGGATATCCGGTATGGAGCAGATTTTCTTGATCGTTCAGTGTAGTGAAGAAAATAAGGTTGTTTTCGCTTCTCACTTATTAAAGGGTCCTGCCATGAGGTGGTGGGAGAGCGCTTCAGCATTACTGACAATTTAAGAGGTACCGAAAGTGTGGGAGCAGTTTAAGATAACTTTTATGGAGAAGTATTTTCCCAGTTCCTTAAGGTCTCAAAAAGAATTCGAATTTCAGCAGCTGAGACAAGGTAACTTGATAGTGGCTTCTTATGCGGAAAAGTTCGAGGTTATGGCTGCTTATTCTAGACAAGCCTTGTATGCTCCTGATGAAAGATGGAAGATTGATCAGTTTCTTTTTGGTTTAAGGGCTGAAATTTCACATAGTGTGTCCCAGAGAGAATTTACTAGCTATGCGGATTTGTTACGACAGTGTTATGTGGCGGAGCACAGCTTGAAGAAGGTACAAGCAGAAGGAGAGTTAAGTAGGGTGACTCAAAGTGATCGTGGGCGATCGAATCAACAATTTAGAGCAAGGCAACAATCTTTCAAAGGGAAACAAGTTCAGAGTTCTAAGACTAGTGCACCTCCGGTGTGCCGTATTTGTGGAAGGATGCATTACGGTAGATGTCGCCTCGAAGGAGTGGAGTGTCATAGGTTCCATAAAGTGGGCCATTGGGCGAGAGATTGTCCTCAAAATAGAAATCAAATGCAAGAAAAGAATACTGGCCGAGTGTATACCTTGGATGCAAGGAAGACAAAGGGTGATAACTCCTTGATTGCGGGTACGTGTTTTGTGAATGGAAATCCTTGTTTTGTTTTATTTGATTGTGGGGCAACGCATTCTTTTGTGTCCACGCGATGCGTGAAGCGACTAGGGTTGCAAGCTTTTCCTTTGTCTCCACCCATGGTGGTTACTACTGCCATGGATGAAATTGTTGAAACACCGTTGATGTGTGAAAATTGTGTATTATCGGTGAATGAAAGAGTCTTCCAGATAGATCTTATTTGTTTGCCGCTTAAGAAAGTGGATGTTGTTCTGGGAATGGATTGGCTTTCAGCTAATTCGGTATTTATCGGGTGTGAAGAAAAACTAATTATTATTCCATCTACTGAAGCTACTCCGAAGGATGTGTTAACTACTATTTTAGAAGGTACGGCTGGAATGATTAATTTCTTGTTTGAGGAGGAAGAGTCTGTTCTTATGATTATTACTAAGGAGGAAAGTAGTAACCTTCAAGTTTCGAGTATTCCGGTAGTTTGTGACTTTCCTGAAGTTTTCCCTGAGGATATCACTTCTCTTCCTCCGGAGCGGGAAGTGGAATTTTCTATTGACCTGATACCGGGAAGGACTCCAATATCTGTTTCTCCTTATCAGATGGCACCACTTGAATTAAGAGAATTAAAGGACCAATTGGAAGAGTTGTTGGCTAAGCATTTTGTTCGACCCAGTGTTTCACCCTGGGGAGCTCCAGTGTTGTTGGTAAAGAAAAAGGATGGTGGAATGCGGTTGTGCATCGATTACCGTCAATTGAATAAGGTCACCATCAAGAACAAATACCCATTGCCAAGGATAGACAATTTGTTAGGTCAATTGAAAAGAGCCTGTGTGTTCTCGAAGATTGATTTACGGTCGGGTTATCATCAGATTTGGGTGAAGAGTTCAGATGTACCAAAGACTGCATTCAGAACCCGTTATGGTCATTATGAATTTTTGGTAATGCCTTTCGGTGTGACGAATGCTCCGGCAGTTTTCATGGATTACATGAATCGGATATTTCAACCTTACTTAGACCAATTTGTGGTGATTTTCATTGATGATATTCTTATCTATTCTCGTGACCCTCAAGATCACGGAGAACACCTAAGAATCGTTTTATCCATTTTGCAAGAAAGACAACTTTTTGCTAAGCTAAGTAAGTGTGAATTTTGGATGTCGGAGGTGAATTTCCTTGGACATGTCATATCTCAAGGGGGTGTAGCGGTTGATCCATCAAAAGTTAAAGCAGTGATAAATTGGGAGAGACCGAAGAATGTGTCTGAAGTTAGAAGCTTTTTGGGACTAGCAGGTTATTATAGAAGGTTTATTAAGGGTTTTTCCCAACTGGCTTTACCGATGACGAGACTTACTCGGAAGGATTGTTATTATGAATGGGATTCGGCTTGTGAGCAAATTTTTATGAGCTTGAAAGAGAGGTTGACGACCGCTCCTGTTTTGGTTATTCCTGATCCTAGCAAGTCGTATGAGGTATATTGTGATGCGTCGAAGATGGGATTAGGAGGGTTGTTAATGCAAGATGGACATGTAGTGGCTTATGCTTCACGGCAGTTGAAAGTCCATGAAGAGAATTATCCAACGCATGATTTAGAATTGGAGGCAGTTGTTTTTACCTTGAAAGTGTGGCGTCACTATTTATATGGGGTACGTTTTGAGATGTTTAGTGACCACAAGAGCTTACAGTACCTCTTTGATCAGAAGGAGTTGAACATGCGTCAAAGGAGGTGGATGGAATATTTGAAAGATTATGACTTGGAGCTAAAATACCATCCGGGTAGAACGAATAAGGTGGCGGATGCTTTAAGCAGGAAAGTGTTGCATAGTGCCGACTTGATGATGCTAGAGTATACTTTATTGGAGAAATTTTGGGATCTAAATCTTCAATTTAATTGGACTCCTAATTGTGTGGTTATGGGGAATTTGGATATCAACTCTACTCTTAGGGAAGAAATCCAACAAGAGCAAGGGTTAGATGAGAAGTTGCAAGGAGTGTTATCGCAACCGGGCTTTATGCGAGCTACCGACGGAGTTATTGTATTTAACCAAAGGATTTATGTTCCGGATAACACGGAGTTAAAAAGGAGGATTTTAGATGAAGCGCATAAGGGTGCTTTTACTATACATCCGGGATCTTCAAAGATGTACCAAGACCTAAAGAGAGACTATTGGTGGTCCGGGATGAAAAGAGATATTGCGGTGTATCTGTCGGAATGTTCGGTGTGTCAACAAGTAAAGATCGAGCACCAAAGGCCGAGTGGCTTGTTACAACCTTTAGAAATTCCGGTGTTGAAATGGGATAGTATTTTGATGGATTTCGCCGTGGGATTACCCCGTGCCCAAGGTGGTTATGATTCAATTTGGGTGATTGTGGATCGGTTGACGAAGTCTGCTCATTTCTTGGCCGTAAAGACTACTTATAAGGCAAGTCATCTCGCAAGGTTATTTATTTCGGAGATAGTGAGATTGCATGGTATTCCTACTAGTATCGTTTCGGATAGAGATCTGAAATTTACTTCGAGATTTTGGAGAGCTTTTCAACAAGCTATGGGGACGAAGTTGTGTATGAGCACGTCGAATCATCCGCAGACGGATGGTCAGATGGAACGGACAATACAGACAATGGAGGACATGTTGAGGGCTTGTGTCCTTGGAAGTGGAGGAAATTGGATAGAACTTTTTCCATTGATTCAATTCTCTTATAATAATAGTTATCAGGCAAGCATTGGTATGGCACCTTATGAGGCGTTGTATGGTAGGAAGTGTAGGACACCGTTGTGTTGGGCAGAATTGGGGGAGGATAGAATGTTGGGACCCGAGATCATTTATGAAACTACGGAGAAAATTAAGATGATCCGCGATAAAATCAAACAAGCCCAAGATCGCCAGAAGAGTTATGCGGACAACCGTAGAAGACCTTTAGAATTTGAAGAAGACGATCACGTGTTTTTGAAAGTTACTCCGAGATTGCGGTTAAAAGGACCATTTTGGTCGCGGAAGTTAAGTCCGAGATACGTAGGACCGTATCAGATTTTGGAAAGAATTGGTGAAGTAGCCTACAGATTAGCCTTACCGCCTTCTCTGTCCGAGATGCACGATGTTTTTCATGTATCTCAGCTTAGGGAATTTGTCCCAGATCCTCTTCAGCCAATTTTACCAGATACCATTGAGATAGAAGCAGATTTGACCTTTGAGCCACAACCGAGTCGTATCACCGGAAGAGAAACTAAAGTGTTAAGGAATAAAGAGATTCCTCTTGTTAAGGTCCAGTGGGATGAGACGCATCCGGGTGATGCAACTTGGGAATTGGAATCGGAGATGCGGGAGGTCTACCCTCATCTTTTCAGGTAATTATTTTAAATTCGTGGGCGAATTTCTATTTAAAGGGGGGAGGATGTAATACCCCGTAAATTATTTTACTCCGGATAATACTAGTTGTGATCAACTGAGTCCCAGTGTACTCTGATAAATTATCTGCAGAGATAATTAGGGTAACTGTTGAACTTAGAGTAAATCCAATTAATATTATCTGACTCTGAGATATTTAAATATTTGGACTTTAGAGACTTTTTGGACAATTAGTAGTGTTGGTAATTGATGATGTTTTACTATATCTTTTTCTTTTCCCTCATTTTCCTTCTTAGAGCCAAAGAAAGGAAAAGATAGAAAGAAAAGGGAGAGAAAGGAAAGGAAAGAAGAGAAAAAGCTCAAGAACATCAAACCTCCAACCATCATCCAATCTTCATCGAATCAACTCATCTCCTTCATCATCATCCTCTGTATAAGGTGGGTTCTAGATAGATGCTCTAGATTTAGAATTCCATGTGTTTTAGAGTTAGGTTGGAATTGTGAGAAAATGAGTAATTATGCTAAAATCAAGAATTTAACGGATGAAATGCGAGATAATCGTTGTTAAATACTTGTTGGTATGATTATACTATGTTTTGATGACTATAATGAGGTTTGGATGTGTTTTGGTTGGAAATATTTGATTTTGGGTTGTAGGACAGCGCTGTTGAGAAGTGGGATTTTCCAGGCTTCGCCTAGCGAACCTGGGGCGAGTCCCAGCAAACGGATTTTCGAGGGTTCGCCTAGCAAACCCGCCAGCGAAGGTCAGCGAGTGTTCGCCAGGGACGTTCACCTAGCGAACCTTGGGTGTTTTCAATGTTGTTTGCTACTGCCTTGCTTCGCTAAGTTGTTCGCGAAGCGAAGGGCGAGGCGAAGGTTCGCCAGAGTGTTCGCGAAGTGAACTTTATGTCTGTTTTTATTCTGTTTGTGCATTCGCCAGGAGCTTCGCCTAGCGAAGGCTCGCTGGGACGTTCGCCTAGCGAACATGGCTAGAGATGAAATTTTGTTTCTTTCATAACTTTTGCATCGTTTATCCGTTTTGCGTATTCTTGTTATCGATGTGAAACTGTGAATGACCTCTAATTAATAGAAGGGAGAAATATTGGTTTTGATGCCCGGTTAAATAAATTGGAGGGAACCGTGAATTTTCGTAATATGCGATATGTGGACTATGTGTTCTATTATGCGATTGATGGCTATATACCTATGCATTTCTTGTTGAACATGTTTGAATCTGTATGCATGCTAAAATATGAAATAGGTAGAGTGAGGATTATTCCCGTGAAACAATGGTCGGAAATTGTGGAAATGACAAAACGACGACGCTCGTGCAAAAGAGGCCGAGGCGTGCGTCTATTACATTATGGTTGTATGTGAAATCACGAGATCGTAACCATTATTCTATTATGTGCCATTTCATGAGTAGCGAGCTCCTCTGTAATGAATGCACGATTTCTTGGTAGGTTTGATTTCCAATGTTATAGTACGAATGGAACCTACGGGTAAAGAGACTTGTGACGGTGTACGGGCCGTGTGAAGTGACGGATCACGGGTACGGCCGATGATCCCGAATCCATTTCGTATGCCAAGAAATCTACAAGGCTCCATGACTCGTTCCTACTTCTAGACGTAGAAGAGGTCGGGAGAAAGGGGATGCCTTGACAGGTTATCGATAAGTGATACTTTTGAGTAACGGGCTCAATAACGTGTTTTCCATATAGTGTGAGATTGTGAACTGTGTGTGTGCTCAAAGTCTTTCCCTTCCCTTTGACTTGAGCTAGGCTTATTAGAACCTTGTAAAGCCGAGAGGACTATAAGATAACGAACTCACTGAGATTTGATGTATCTCACCCCACTGTTGTTGTTTACATCACAGGTTCTGCAGGTTCGGCGAAGGGTAAGGACAAAGTGGTTTGACTTTTCCTTACGAATCGTGGCTTTTGAGATGGCATGGCTTCCGCTATGGCGTTTTATTTTGAGATCATTGTATTGATCTAGTTCTTAGTACTTTTTGGACATCTTGTATATGTTGTGCCATAGACTTTAGAACGTTGTATTTAGGGCATGTAATGTATACAATGTGTTAACTAGGAACTTGTACATATATATTTCAGTACCAAACGTATTATTCATGTATGATATATGCTTTGATGTATGTATATATATATATATGGGCGTTACACAATCTTTTAGAAATTTAGCATATCATGGTGAAGCAACGAAAGGAGATATTAAGGAGTCAGTTCAACCTTTTGGGGCATGGCTCAATGAAAAAGAAATTTAGGAGCCAATCCAACCTTTTGGGGCATAGCTCAATGAAGCAACTAAAAAAGAAATTGAGAGACCAAACAAGAATTTTGATGGTATAGTATGGCCTCGTAAAACTACCATTAAAAAAGTTGAAAAAGTAGGTCAAACTTCTATAACTCGCACATCAGATGAAAAAAAGGCACACATTCTTCATGTTTATTGTGAGAAACCATCAGCAATAGGAGAAGATAGACATTGTGTAACATCACTAGAATCAATGATGGATTTTGCCATTTCAAAGCTTGGGAAGAATATTAAAGTGATGTCAAGCTCATTTGCTCAAAATCAAAATCAATATGTAGTGGAGGAAGTGAAGAAAATTGGGGACAAAGCAGTTATGTGCCATAAAATGAATTTAAAAAAAGTTGTTTTTAATTACCACCAAGTCAATGCGACAACCACTTACAATGTTCCATTAGTGGCCTCTGATGGAACTAAATCAAACGCACTAACTATATATCACCATGATACAAGAGGTATGAATGCTAATACACTTTATAAAGCTCTCAAAGTTACACCTGGAACTGTCCCTATTTGCCATTTTATTGGCAACAAGGTTATTGCTTGGGTTCCCAATGATAATGTGACTGAGTATGACGGTTGTCCTCGTGTCATTTAATATGTCGCTAGTTATGTATATTACTTTTCTTATATATTACTTTTTGACATTAAAATCGAGCATGATTGTTATGAATGTTCACCTTCATGGCGATTTCGTGTTCAAACTTGTTTTAAAGTTATATACGAGGAGAAATATGATGTGAAAATATCATAATTTTATGCAAGAAGTATCATATATGTATCCTAAATAAAATTTGTTCTAATATGTTAGAGCTATGTGTAAGCTTTGTGTTTGTGACACTCTCTCATTAGTTTAATGTACTTTGTATTTGATAATAAGCAATAAAATTGTTGTCTTTTATGTACTATCTTTTTTATAAGGATTGGGAAATCATAATAGTGGTTTGAAAATTGTTATCCTCTTATTAATAATTAATTATAACTATTCTTTCATTTTTTTATAAGCAAATTAAATTAGATGGAAGTATTAGGGGTATTCCAACCCAATTACACCAAATATGTATAATAACCACCAAAAAACATTTAACTACAAGAAATCACAAGGGCACTTGGATCACTCATAATAATTGCACTTAATTTTACTTTTAGAAATTAAAGCTAACCGCCACCAAGAGTAAGAGATAATTCTTTGAACAATAACCTTCAGGTCGACAACCTCGTTATTGAATAATATCTGGTTCCTTGTATACCAAATGCACTAACAAGTCGCAAACCATAATAAACATGCCGTTTCAGTAGAGCATTCCCTACACATTTTTAAAAACCAAGCTAGCAAAAAATCGCAGCAATCTACCTTTATGCACCATGGAATGACAACCCACTCCAACACCTTATTCCAAACCAACAAAATACGGCTACACTCACATAAAATATGGTTGCAATTTTCAACAGTCCTAAAACAGTAGACCCATATCAATTCACGTGGGTTCAAAATGATACCTCTTGCTTCCAGATTCGCCCTCGTAGGCAATCTATCCAAGACCACCCTCAAAGCAAAAACTTTAACTTTCAATGGTAGTTTTACATAGCAAGTTAAGAGCATATTTTTGAGTAACTTGAAGATCAACTCCACCAAAATTCTTCTGCAAGCTGTCATAATGAGATGATACAGTGTACACGTTGTTACAATTACAAGGCCAAACCAATAGATCATCCACACCATAAACATGGCGAACATCACCTAACAACAACAATAACTCTGCACAGTTAGAAACCTAAGAATTGTTATCAACGGGAACCAAATCCTCCACCTTCCACATCCACTCCCCCTATCCAAGCACCTACCTCCCTCACCGCCACAGATTTCATGGAAACAACATCAAACAATTGTGAAAACTCAATTTTCAACGTATTTTGGCCAATCCACCTTGTCGTCCAGAATGGTGTGGTTGCACCATCTCCCAATCTGAATATTATTTAATCATGAAACGAGCCTGGATCCCTATCATCTCCTAATTTCATCAAATCACGCCATTACAATGACTCATGATGACTTCCACCTCTCGAATCTTTACTAAGAATCCTACTTGCTAGATTACCGTATTCGTGTTACAGGATACCATGCCATAATGCAGTTTTATCGGTTATTAATCTCCACGAACACATAGTTAAGATGACTCTATTAAATAGTGTGACATCTCTAATCCCAAACCCCCCCCCCCAATTCCTTAGGATAACAGACTATTTTTCATCGAACCCAAGCGACATTCATCTTATCCAAGGTTGTGATGAAGCCAAATTACACTGGATTATTGAGGAAATGAGATCTCTTAAGAGCATGAGAACTTGGTTGATTGAGGATCTACTTAAAACATTGACTGATTAACCGTTTGAACCTTTAAAGCAAACCCTAATTCACAAGTGAAACAAAACAAACAAAGTCTGAAAACTTGGTTAGTTATGCAATGACCGGGTAACACTCTGAACAAAAAATAGGACACAATCCTTAAGGGTTTGCTTTAAAGGTTCAATGGGTTGATCAGTCAATGTTTTGAGTAGATCCTCAATCAACCAAGTTCTCATGCTCTTAAGAGATTTCCTTTCCTCAATAATCTAGTGTAATTTGGCTTCATCACAAGTTCTTTGAGGCTCAGGTCTTGCAGGACTGAATCAAGAGTTGGAAATTACTAATGTTTTTCTGTGAAGTTTTTTGTTTGTAACAGGTGTATTTCTTGAATGATGTTTTGTTCTTATTGGTATCAATCAAGAGAAGAGTTTCGTTATACTCTATGCAAGACTTTGGCAAAGCCTAGTACACATTGTTCGTAAGGCAGAGTTGGAAGATCTCCAACTTTGGTGAGATTGTGGAAAGGTGGGTCGTAGAAAAAGTTGGGAGTTGTTCAATCAACGCTTACCTATGGCAATTGCTCGGACAAGAAACTAGTGTAATCAGATGGATTACCACACACAAAGACGTCGAGTATAATTATTGTGGATAACAATATTATTGGATCAAAATCTTTAGGGATCTTATTTTGGTTAGCAGTTTGAGTGTCTACATCAACAAAGGAAATTATCATGTGATATTTCGTTATAATCAAAACGATTGTATCAAAATTATCAAAATAGTGGAAGATTGTGATTATTTCCTAATGGTTCTTTAACACCATTAAAGAGTGGAATATGAACATTTAGGAGGAACACCGAACCACTATATATCTTTGTGTATCTTTTCTCTCTTCCCTTACCTCTTATAAGTTTCTAGCATTCATTAATATTGTTATTGCATCAGTGCGTTATTGCATCGCTTGTAGAGTAATTTAAGTAATTTGAAATATTTATAAATAATTGGGATTTATGTTATAAATATGTTTAGAGTTGAGTTTGATAAATAATTGAGTTGTTTGACTCAATTGTTTTTTAGTAGTTTCCGACTCTTACGGCTGTTTGACGCTGTTTAATGAGCATTAATGAGAAAATTATATATTTTAATTATTATATTGAGTTTATGGTGAATGCCTCGTGAAGAGGAAAATCGTTGATGTTGGGGTGTTTCAGGTCGATGGAACCAATGACATGGTTTTGCAATGGCGATGAATATTAATGTTGTGTTTTAGGTTCGTGATGAACTAGTGATGAATATTGAAGTTGAAGGTTGAGATGAGTATTGCATATCTTTGTGTAGCATTTATTCATCACGTATATTGGAAATAGGTATGACTTATGTCCAATGACAAAATGGCTCTAAATTAAAACACAAACATAAGTAAATGATCACTAGAAAAAGCCACCAACTAACATAATCATTTAAAGATTTTATACCAAATTGTCAAAACAAATTCACAAGTGATAAACAAATGAAATAGTAACTCAATCGCTCAACCACACGAGACAAAAGATCTCATTAAAATCAACATCACATCTTTTAAACAAATTCTTTATAGAATAAGTCATATCACCCAATAGTTGTAAAGAAAAGATCACCACTTTAAAGAAATCTAAACTACCCAAAATGAGAGGGTCGAATTCTCAATAGATGAGAGGAGAAAGAGCTAAAATGCCCCAATTGAACATAATAAAGAGATGCCATAAATAATAAACCATTTCAAATATTATAAATAGCTCACGAAGAAAGAAGAAAAAAGAATCTCCTCCTCGTAAAATCCCACGTTAGGTTTTCACTTTTTATTCCGTAAATCTCTACCCCAATTATTTCTGGAGTAAACTAGTTTGAAACTCCAAAATTTTGAAGTTATGTATTATAAGTCTTCTTGCACAGTCATAGAATTAAACATATTTGTCACATCTTTTCCGATCTAAATTATGTTTATATTTGTTCCATTTTATTTTACTGATTTATCATTTTTTTTTATAGAATATATATTTGGTACTAAAAAAATTAAAAATTAAAATTATATACACCAACAATGTGATATAGTGGTTAAGATAAGATTAGTCAGATAAGGATAAATCCATCTGAAATAATTTTATTGATAGAAAATAAATACTTAAATATTATAGAACTGTTTTATTTTTTAATCTATATTATCAAAGTGACACGGAAAATTATTGCTATGCCCATAAATCATGCCGAATATGAGTCCAAAAAAGAAATACGGATCCAATATTTCATTATTGCATTCTATTATTGCGATGGCCATCAAAATCTCTGTATATATATTGAAGTGTAGTTAGATCTTGAGACTCATACACACTCACTGAGTTTCTACTACTTCACAGCTAAAATGAAGCTTACAAGTCTCTCTATTTTAGCTCTTCTTTATGTAAGCTATTTTCAGCTTTTCTTCGTCACTTATGATTGTCTCAAATTTGCATCAATATTTTATGTGATTTGAAAAGTTTTATTTCATTTTAGTCATAAATCACTTACTTTTTTATAGATTTAAATTTTACAAATTAACTAGGTCTCTCTTTGATATTTGATATTTATTTATTTTGAAGAAAACAGTCAATTAGGTATTTAAGTATTAGTTGATAAGAAATTATAAATGTAAACATTGGACTATAAAATAGATGTTGTAAGTTACTAGTAATGTATTAAATATTACTAAATTAATAAAAAATATTTTAAAATTTTCAATTAGAGTTCAATGACACTGCTATTTTAACATGAATGAATATTTCAGGTTGCTTTTATGGAAATTAATGCTTCTAAGTCAGGAGAAAAATATTGGAATTCTATTTGGCCAAACACTCCTATTCCTAAGATTATTTCAAATTTGTTGTTATCGGGTTAGTAAATATTACTTTGATATTGATTATAAGTAAATACTCCCTCCGTCCTTTTTATAAGAAACACTCCACCTTTTTATAATAACAATTGTGTACTTCTAAAATAATTATTTAATGTAACTAATTTTCTAAAATTAATATAAGATGTATATACAATATAAAAGAATATTCTTTATAAAATTTGTTGCATGAGAATAATGGAATAGTTGAATACAGCACTTATATTAATTCAAATATAATTTTAAATGCACATCATTAAATAATAGAAAAAAAAAACATGACTATAAATATATATGGGTTGATTCCAACTAATATATATATATATATATATATATATATATATATATATATATATATATATATATATATATATATGATTATTTATAATTATTTATGAGTTAGTTTATTGGCTTAGTCTTTAATATTACAGATAACACTGAGCTCATTAGAGGACAAGAAATGAAGCAATATTGGACTGTCTTTTTTAACCATGACCTTTATCCTGGAAAAAAAATGAGTTTGGGTATCCAAAAACAATCATATATTCAACCATCACAATCAAATGCACAAATATCTATCCAAAAAGCAAGCACACATTTTGAAACTAAAGAAGAAATTGAGAAATCAACGCAATCTTTTAGAAATTTGGCATATCATGGTGAAGCAACAAAAGGAGATATTAAGGAGCCAGTTCAACCTTTTGGAGCATGGCTCAATGAAAAAGAAATTGAGAAGCCAATCCAGCCTTTTGGGGCATGGCTCAATGAAAAAGAAATTGAGGAGCCAATCCAACCTTTTGGGGCATGGCTCAATGAAGCAACTAAAAAAATTGAGAGACCAAACAAGAATTTTGAAGGTATAGTATGGCCTCGTAAAACAACCATTAAAAAAGTTGAAAAAGTAGGTCAAACTTCTATAACTCGCACATCAGATGAAAAAGAGGCACACATTCTTCATGATTATTGTGAGAAACCATCAGCAATATGAGAAGATAGACATTGTGTAACATCTCTAGAATCAATGATGGATTTTGCCATTTCAAAGCTTGGGAAGAATATTAAAGTGATGTCAAGTTCATTTGCTCAAAATCAAAATCAATATGTAGTGGAGGAAGTGAAGAAAATTGGGGACAAAGCAGTTATGTGCCATAAAATGAATTTAAAAAAAGTTGTTTTTAATTGCCACCAAGTCAATGCGACAACCACTTACGAGGTCCCGTTAGTGGCCTCTGATGGAACTAAATCAAACGCACTAACTATATGTCACCATGATACAAGAGGTATGAATGCTAATACACTTTATAAAGCTCTCAAAGTTACACCCGGAACTGTCCCTATTTGCCATTTTATTGGCAACAAGGTTATTGCTTGGGTTCCCAATGATAATGTGAGTGAGTATAACGATTGTCCTCGAGTCATCTAATATGTCGCTAGCTATGTATATTATTTCTCCTATATATTACTTTTTGACATTAAAATCGAGCATGATTGTTATGAATGTTCACCTTCATGGCGATTTCATGTTCAAACTTGTTTTAAAGTTATATACGAGACGAAATATGATGTGAAAATATCACAATTTTATGCAAGAAGTATCATATATGTATCCTAAATAAAAGTCGTTCTAATATGTTAGAGCTATGTGTAAGCTTTGTGTTTGTGACACTCTCTCATTAGTTTAATGTACTTTGTATTTGATAATAAGCAATAAAATTGTTGTCTTTTATGTATTATCTTCTTTATAAGGATTGGGAAATCATAATAGTGGTTTGAAAATTGTTATCCTCTTATTAATAATTAATTACAACTATTCTTTCATTTTTTTTATAAGCAAATTGAATTAGATGGAAGTATTAGGGGTATTTTAACCCAATTACACCAAATATGTATAATAACCACCAAAAAACATTTAACTACAAGAAATTACAAAGGCACTTAGACCACTCATAATAATTGCACCTAATTTTACTTTTAGAAATTAAAGCAAACCGCCACCAAGAGTAAGAGATAATTCTTTGAACAATAACCTTCGGGTCGACAACCTCGTTATTGAATAATATCTGGTTCCTTGTATACCAAATGCACCAACAAGTCGGAAACCATAATAAACATGTCGTTTCAGTAGAGCATTCCCTACAAATTTTTAAAAACCAAGCTAGTAGAAAATCGCAGCAATCTACCTTTATGCACCATGGAATGCCAACCCACTCCAACACCTTATTCCAAACCAAAAAAATACGGCTACACTCACATAAAATATGGTTGCAATTTTCAACAGTCCTAAAATAGTAGATGCATATCAATTCATGTGGGTTCGAAATGATACCTCTTGCTTTCAGATTCGCCCTCGTAGGCAATCTATCCAAGACCACCCTCAAAGCAAAAACTTTAACTTTTAATGGTAGTTTTACATAGCAAGTTAAGAGCATATTTTTGAATAGCTTGAAGATCAACTCCACCAAAATTCTTCTGCAACCTGTCATAATGAGATGATACAGTGTACACGTTATTGCAATTACAAGGCCAAACCAATAGATCATCCACACCATGAACATGGAGAACATCACCTAACAACAACAATAACTCTGCACAGTTAGAAACCTAGGAATTATTATCAACGGGAACCAAATCCTCCACCTTCCACATCCACTCCCCCTATCCAAGCACCTACCTCCCTCACCACCACAGATTTCATGGAAACAACATCAAACAATTGCGAAAACTCAACTTTTAACGTATTTTGGCCAATCTATCTTGCCGTCCAGAATGGTGTGGTTGCACCGTCTCCCAATCTGAATATTATTAAATCATGAAAAGAGCCTGGATCCCTATCATCTCCTAATTTCATCAAATCACGCCACTACAATGACTCATGATGACTTCCACCTCTCGAATCTTTACTAAGAATCCTACTTGCTAGATTACTGTATTCGTGTTGCAGGATACCATGCCATAATGCAGTTTTATCGGTTAATAATCTCCATGACCACATAGTTATGATGACTCTATTAAATAATGTGACATCTCTAATCCCAAGCCCCCCCCCCCCCCAAATTCCTTAGGACAATAAACTGTTTTCCATCGAACCCAAGCGACATTCATTTTATCCGAGGTTGTAATGAAGCCAAATTACATTGGATTATTAAGGAAAAGACATCTCTTAAGAGCATGAGAACTTGGTTGATTGAGGATCTACTCAAAGCATTGACTGATCAACCCATTGAACCTTTAAAGCAAACCCTAATTCACAAGTGAAACACAACAAAAAAAGTCTGAAAACTTGGTTAGTTATGCAATGACCGATTCAAGCAATGACCGGGTGACACTCTGAACAAAAAACAGGACATAATCCTCAAGGGTTTGCTTTAAAGGTTCAATGGGTTGATCAGTCAATGTTTTGAGTAGATCCTTAATCAACCAAGTTCTCATGCTCTTAAGATATTTCCTTCCCTCAACAATCCAGTGTAATTTGGCTTCATCACAAGTTCTTCGAGGCTCAGGTCTTGCAGGACTGAATCAAGAGTTGGAAACTACTAATGTTTTTCTGTGAAGTTTTTTGTTTGTAACAGGTGCATTTCTTGAATGATGTTTGGTTCTTATTGGTATCTATTAAGAGAAGAGTTTCGTTATACTCTATGCAAGACTTTGGCAAAGCCTAGTACATATTGTTCATAAGGCAGAGTTGGAAGATCTCTAACTTTGGTGAGATTGTTCAATCAACGCTTAGCTATGACAATTGCTCGGACAAGAAACTAGTGTAATCAGATGGATTACCACACACAAAGACGTCGAGTATAATTATTGTGGATAACAATATTATTGGATCAAGATCTTTAGGGATCTTATTTTGGTTAGCAGTTTGAGTGTCTACATCAACAGAGGAAATTATCATGTGATATTTCGTTATAATCAAAATGTTTGTATCAAAATTATCAAAATAGTGGAAGATTGTGATTATTTCCTAATGGTTCTTTAACGCCATTGAAGAGTGGAATATGAACATTTAGGAGGAACACTGAACCACTATATATCTTTGTGTATCTTTTCTCTGTTCCCTTACCTCTTATAAGTTTCTAGCATTCATTAATATTGTTATTGCATTAGTGCGTTATTGCATCGCTTGTAGGGTAATTTAAGTAATTTGAAATATTTATAAATAATTGAGATTTAAGTTATAAATATGTTTAGAGTTGAGTTTGATAAATAATTGAGTTGTTTGACTCAATTATTTTTTAGTAGTTTCCGACTCTTTCGGCTGTTTAACGCTGTTTAATGAGCATTAATGAGAAAATTATATATTTTAATTATTATATTGAGTTTATGGTGAATGCCTCATGAAGAGGAAAATCATTGATGTTGGGGTGTTTCAGTTCGATGGAACCAATGACATGGTTTTGCAATGGCGATGGATATTAATGTTGTGTTTTAGGTTCGTGATGAATATTGAAGTTGTAGGTTAAGATGGGTATTGCATATCTTTGTGTAGCATTTATTCATCGCGTATATTGGAAATAGGTATGACTTATGTCCAATGACGAGTTAGGACTTTGGTCCAGCGACGAGTAGGGCTTCGGTCCAATGACAAGTTAGGACTTCGGTCCAATGACGAGTTGGATGATTCAATAACACATCTATGAATATCTGATTTTCGGTACCATGTGCACATGTATTGGAGTAGGGGAGATGAATACATTGCATACTTAATTGCACTTGTGAATGATTATTGTTATGGATGGATTAGATGATCGATTATTTATGTTAATTGCACTATCCTTGTTGTTTTATGCATCATTAACATATGTGAATGTATTCTCACCCCCCGTTTGTTTTTGTGTTCTTTTTTACGCACGTGGTGCAGATACTTAAGTAAAGATTGGGGAGCTTTAATTATTGCTTGTATTAAAAGATGTCATAGTTGGCCTTCTTCATTGTTTATCTTTTTGCTTTGTTTAGTTTTCGGCGTGTCGTTCTGATAGTGTAACACTGGGATGGCAATACCTTATTCATTGATTGGTCGTTTGCTTTGGGTTTTTAATTTATTTAAAATATTATACATTTTTTTTAAAATTAAAAAAAAAATTAATTATTTTGCATAAAATTTTATTAAATATTTTTAAAAATAACTTAAATTTAAAACATTTTAATGTAAGTTTTCATAAAAATTACTTTTAATTTTTTTAATAAAAAATATATAGTTTTGACTTCAAAATCTTTAATATACTTATGTTATTTTGTTCTGGGTCATTTAGAGATACCCCAATTATCATAACCCACAAAGAAGAATTATTTATCGCATCACATGCATGCTATGCTAGTCAAGAATGCAGATGATCTCAATCTCAGATCAATTAAATAGATACTTGTATCTCACACTAATAGATCAATAATCAAGTATAATCGACATACTATATAAAGAAGAGAATGTGGTATTTCTCAAGTAATTCAAATTTAAAACTCATTGACTTTATCTTATTCTTATAGTTTTTGGATATTAGAGTGTTAACCTT
This sequence comes from Lathyrus tuberosus, assembly GCA_022829125.1. Lineage (NCBI taxonomy): Eukaryota > Viridiplantae > Streptophyta > Magnoliopsida > Fabales > Fabaceae > Lathyrus > Lathyrus tuberosus. The sequence continues at coordinate 518,090 of JALAZF010000716.1, read as the reverse complement.
CACATCAACCCCTCTTCTACCGTATCGAGAGCTCAAATCCGCCGTTACGATGCACATTTATCGTTCATCTTTGATTCCCATGTAGAACAACATTGAATTTCAAAATTAACATTCTAATTTATAAAAAAAAATTAAGTTTGAAATAACTTTCAGTATTTAAAAATAGTTATAAAATATTATTTTAAAAAATAATAAAAAATCCTTATTTATTAATCTATAACAAAATGACTCTAAATTAAAACCCAAACATAAGTAAATGGTCACTAGAAAAAGCCACCAACTAAAATAATAATCATTTAAAGATTTTATACCAAATTGTCAAAACAAATTTACAAGTGATAAACAAATGAAATAGTAACTCAATCGCTCAACCACACGAGACAAAAGATCTCATTAAATTCAACATCACGTCTTTTAAACAAGTTCTTTATAGAATAAGTCATATCACCCAATAGTTGTAAAAAAAAAAATCACCACTTTAAAGAAATCTAAACTACCCAGAATGAGAGGGTCGAATTCTCAATAGATGAGAGGAAAAAAAGTTAAAATGACCCAATTGAACATAATAAAGAGATGCAATAAAGAATAAATCATCTCTAATATTACAAATAGCTCATGAAGAAAAAAGAATCTCCTCCTCGTGAGATTCCACGTTAGGTTTTCACTTTTTATTCCGTAAATCTCTACCCCAATTATTTCTGGGGTAAACTAGTTTGAAACTCCAAAATTTTGAAGTTATGTATTGTAAGTCTTCTTGCACAGTCATAGAATTAAACATATTTGTCACATCTTTTCCGATCTAAATTATGTTTATATTTGTTCCATTTTATTTTACTGATTTATCATTTTTTTTATAGAATATATATTTGGTACTAAAAAAATTAAAAATTAAAATTATATACACCAACAATGTGATATAGTGGTTAAGATAAGATTAGTCAGATAAGGATAAATCCATCTGAAATAATTTTATTGATAGAAAATAAATACTTAAATATTATAGAACTGTTTTATTTTTTAATCTATATTATCAAAGTGACACGGAAAATTATTGCTATGCCCATAAATCATGCCGAATATGAGTCCAAAAAAGAAAAACGGATCCAATATTTCATTATTGCATTCTATTATTGCGATGGCCATCAAAATCTCTGTATATATATTGAAGTGTAGTTAGATCTTGAGACTCATACACACTCACTGAGTTTCTACTACTTCACAGCTAAAATGAAGCTTACAAGTCTCTCTATTTTAGCTCTTCTTTATGTAAGCTATTTTCAGCTTTTCTTCGTCACTTGTGATTGTCTCAAATTTGCATCAATATTTTATGTGATTTGAAAAGTTTTATTTCATTTTAGTCATAAATCACTTACTTTTTTATAGATATAAATTTTACAAATTAACTAGGTCTCTTTTTGATATTTGATATTTATTTATTTTGAAGAAAACAGTCAATTAGGTATTTAAGTATTAGTTGATAAGAAATTATAAATGTAAACATTGGACTATACAATAGATGTTGTTAAGTTACTAGTAATGTATTAAATATTACTAAATTAATAAAAAAATATTTTAAAATTTTCAATTAGAGATCAATGACATTGCTATTTTAACAAGAATGAATATTTCAGGTTGCTTTTATGGAAATTAATGCTTCTAAGTCAGGAGAAGAATATTGGAATTCTATTTGGCCAAACACTCCTATTTCTAAGACCATTTCAAATTTGTTGTTATCGGGTTAGTAAATATTACTTTGATATTGATTATAAGCAAATACTCCATCCCTCCTTTTTATAATAATAATTTTGTATTTTTAAAATAATTATTTAATGTAACTAATTTTCTAAAATTAATATAAGATGTATATACAATATAAAAGAATATTCTTTATAAAATTTGTTGCATGAGAATAAAGGAATAGTTGAATACAGCACTTATATTAATTCAAATATAATTTTAAATGCACATCATTAAATAATAGGAAGAAAAAAAAACATGACTAAATATATATGGGTTGATTCCAACTAATATATATATATATATATATATATATATATATATATATATATATATATATCACGTCAGGTTCACCATTTTGCAAAGAAATGTCTTTGTAACATTGTTAAGACTATTTCTGGAGATTGAAATCGTCCATCTCCAAATCCAAGGGATCTAAAATTTGGTAAAATAAATAAATGGACATTGTCCTGTTATCAAATTTTTTGATAAGAATCTTAAAATTAGAGGACTTTCATCACACCAAGGGGTGTAAAGATTCATCAATTCTTTTGGTAAAATTTCTAATGAAGGTTCAAATTTATACCACCAATTAAAAAACCAATTTGGTAATGATTTTTCCAGAATTTCTGGGTTGATAGAGAAAAACCAAGAATGCTTATTCTTGGGATTCTGGTAATAGAAGGCCTTAGAAAAGGCTTGGATATAATCCCAATAATTATAGTAAACAATTTTACCATCAGCAAGCTTTATTGCTTTTTCAACATTTGGATTTAAGCCCCATTCTTTGGGTTGTAAAACCTTGTTGATATGACATTTTGAGAAGCTTATAAAGCTGCTAGGATTATTATTTTGATAATGGTGAGTTATGGTAACCGATCCGGTTATAAGGAGCAATATCTCTAGATTTGGCCTAGATTTACCAAAAAGACCTGGATATCCTTTTGATTCAAGATATCTCGTCTGATATCCTCTTGATTCAAGATATCTCGTCTGAATTGTCTTTACTAAGTTGATCTTTAATACTTAGTAAGCTAATTTCTTCTTGAAGAAAACATAATTGTTTTTCTTTATGCTTGAGAAGCATATCTTTAACTTCATTGAGCATCCTGGTTTGAGGATCAGTGATAAAGTCAAACTTAATGGTTTTACCTTTTAACTCACGGTTATTCCATGACAGTCAATTTTGGCAATGGGCATAATACTATGCAAGAACGGAGTTCCTAAGATTATCCTTTGTGTAAGATTCTTAACTAGAATGAAGGAGGTAGGAAGGCAAACCTCTTGATTGCAGATATGGGCGTTAGGCAATTTGTACATAACCTTAAGCTTTTTTCCACCAGCTTGGGTAAGGGATTGAGTGGTTTTATCAAAATATTTGGTAGGGATAATTCCTTCTTGGATGCAGTTTAAATCTGCGCCGCTATCCACAAGAGCAACTTCATTTTTCAGGATGAAGGTTCTGTTAATAACAAGGGTAATTTTTATATACCACTTTTGAGAGGCAACCCTGTCGAGAAGGTTTAAGTAATTTTCTTCACTAGGAGGGTTATCTTCCTCTTTCTTTTCAGCTTCTTCCTCATTGAGAGACCCTAATTGTTGACTAAGGGTTTTAAGGGTATCAAGTTGTTCTTGAAGATTTAAATACTCTTCATCAATGAACTGGATAACTCCTTTTCCTTTTTCCAGAGTAGTTATCCTTTGGTTGAGAAGCTTATTGTTTTTCTTAATCTGACTAATTTCATACTTAAGTTGGGAAATTTCACTCTTAAGATCATTCAATGATGTAGGGACTTCCTTAATATTGGAATTATGAAATCTGGTCAGGACTTCACTTAATTGGTAGGGAGCTTCAATCATTCTAGGAGCCTCAACCTTAGGCTGATTATGGATAAGAATATCTAACATTTTCCTTTTTATGTTAGGATCAGAAATGGCTTCAATAACCTTTAAGGCTTGGTCTTGATCACTGGTAAGAACAAACAAACCATTCATATCAACTATGGATTTCTAATAGTTGAGCTCATTGCATTCGCAATCATTGGTTGAGGATTCTGAAGATTCGGAATCAGAAGAGTTGATAACTTCAATCTCTTCACTCGAAGAGTCTTCTTCGGAGCTGGATTTTATCAGCAGGACCTTTTCCAGCTGGGCTCGAAGTTTTTCATCTTCAACCTCGTTAAGGGCTTTCTTGGTCCAGCATCTATTGGCATAGTGACCTTGCTTACCACATTTGTGGCAAGTTACATCAAGCTTCTTAGCTTTTATTTTTCCCTTCTTATAGGAGGGTTTATTCTCGGGTTTAGGTTCTTTTCTCCTAAAATTTTTCTTCTTATAAGTTTGGTAAGAACTATGAGTTTTACCTTTGTAAAGATCTTTCCTCTTACCATGCTTAAGGGGTTTCTTCTTTCTATCTCCTGGTGGTTTTCCAAGATCAAAAGCGAATTGGTCGCAAAATTCACCTAATTGGTGCTTTTCAGAGAGCTTTTTCTTCTTAAGTTGATGTTTAAGCTTGATGTCATTGCATAAAGCTAACCCCTCAGTTATACAACTGTTAATAATATGACCATAAGTCAAGTCTGGGTAATTGATGTTAATTCCATCATTTTTGCCTCTAAGAGCTTTCCCGACTCTTTTAGAGAAAAGGTGTGGGAGGTCATCTATAAACTTAGCTTTCCAATGGACTGAATTGGAGTTGTTTAATTGGAAAACCCTAGAAAGGAAGGTGTCTTTATACCACCTGAAATGTGTCAAAGAAGGATACCTAAGGTTTTGATGGAGGGTTTGGAGTTTTTCTCCAATAGGTTGGTTGGTTCCAACAAAATGTTGAAGGATTGAAAGACTCAAGGTATACACAGCGTCTTCCTCCCCAGTGGTGGCTACCGTAGATGTGCTGGTTCCCTCAGTCTTAACCAGCTTTTTATGAGAAAGAATATCTTTTCTTTGAGAGTCTGAGAGATAAAAATCCCACCAACCTCTTAATTGACCAACAAAGCCAGCGGTAATAAAAAAAGCAACGGAACTGTCTAAGTTTCCATTTTGCTTACAAACCGTACCATACATAAGCATTCTATGTATGGTTTCCACAATTTGCTTTTCATTCAATTCATCTATGTTCCATTCATAAATGGCTTTTCCTGAATAGGAATTTTGGTAATTGTCTGGTTCTTCAAAAAGAATATCTTGAGGAGTAGGTCTCTTGTAGTAATATTTTTCTACAGGTTTGGTTACGTGGACCGGATTTATCTCATAACTATTGTTTTGATCTTCAAACATCTGGGTTAATTGGTTGATGTTTCCAAAGACCTCTTCGTCTTCTCCAGAAGTGTAATTTTCTTCCGAGGAATCATCCTCATGGGATAAAACTCTAAGGTGTAAATTCTTAAGTTTATCCTCAAGGACCTTTATGAACTCATTATGGTCTTCATCCATTTTGAATCCACTAACTTGGATAGGGGGTTGGATAATAGGGGTGTCAGAAATGTTTCTAGATGAAGATTCTTCTTGGAAGGGAATGATTTTGTTGCTAGACAATTGGTCTAATATCAGACTATGGTGCTTCATCTGTTTTTCCATATTTTCTTTGACTGGTATAATCTGATTTTCTAAAGATACCATATGATCTCCAAGGCATGTGAGGAAAGCATTGGTAAAGTTTTGAGCTCTTATTAAAGAGTTTAGTTCTCTAATAGAGACTTGACTATTTTCAAGCTTCTTTAGGGTATTATAAGCACTAGCTTCAGCATTCTCAGCTAGTTGTATGGCCCTTTCAGGGGGTAAGGTGCTTCCAGAGCTTCTCCTTCAGGGGTATTCCAAGATCTTTGTATAACAAAGATATTAGCTTGTGTTCTTTGAATATAGAACTTAACGAACCAATGGATAAAAGGGATAAGGGTTTGGCCCTTGGCTAAATCCTCATAGAAGAGTCTCTCAAATTCTTGGACTGTAGTTTTGGAGAAATTTCCAAAATACCATTTTCTAAACTCATAGTTGTTGCTATTATTAAACTCATTACTAATGAGTTTTCTAGTGTCACTTCCTTCAGAGAAATCTATCATAAATGGAAAGACATTTCAGATTGAGTTGGCGATTCAACCCTGGGTTCTTTGTTTTGGTAAATTCCAAAAGGGATTTTATTTCACTTAATTTGATGTTTTCAACGTATTCTTGATCCAAAACTTCCTCTCTTGTTTTGGAAGTAGAAACCCTAGGAATGGTACTAGGGGCTGTAACATAATCACTACGGGTAGAATATCTAGCCGACAGGGTTCTAGGTATGGTGAACCTTCGTTGTTGGTTGAACTTAATCTCAACATCTCCTTCTGAAGTTTGAATAATTTGATCCACATCCTGATTAAGGTTGGGTTTTGGCTCAATTTCTTGAGGCAGAGACCAACTCTCGGGGAAATTTATTTCGTTCCGCCTGATTAATCTATTAGTAGCAACATTAGATGTAAGCAAATTTGTTTGCACAAATGTTGTAGATCCATGTGGTGAAATATTTTTCACCTTGGGTTTTAAAGTATTCAAAACTTTATAATAAACTATATAGCATATTGCTATGATTTCACTTCCTAGTTTAAAATTATAACCATTAGTATGAATTGTCAGTCTCAAGGCATCAAAAAGATTTTTGTCAGACATGGACAGACTTAGATTGGGAAAAACTTCAAAACAGACTGGCCCATGACATAGACTAGTTTCTATGACAGCAGCCAAAGATTGTTTAAAATTTTCACATCTTCCATCTCTGACATAAGCCACAAGACTGGAGTTTAATCCAAGCATAGTTAAAGGTTTCAAAGCAACTTGGATTAATCCAATATGGATAAAGTTATAATCTTTAAAAGGAAGCAATCTTTTTTGCTTAATAGCCCAATATTTTGGGTCGATCCTGAAATAGGTATTGTTTGCTCTGTAGTTTTGACGGCAAACCTGGACATTACATCAAACATACCAAATTTATAAATTTGTTTAGATGGTACAGATGGAATGATCCATTTGTTTAACCTTTCCAGATCCTTAGGAAATTCATTGTTTTCCTCATGTTTAATAAAAGGATTTTGACAATCATTGTTGTTAATAGTAACAGCATCAATATTTGAATCCATAAATGATTCAGCTAAAGAGTGTTGTGGTAAGCATCAGATGGATAATATTTTCAAAATAACGACTAAGTTTAACTCATAAACATAATAGTTCATTACTCTTATCTTTCCAACAAATCATCTTTGTAAACAGGGACTGTTTAACGATCAACCAAAAAAATAGGGGAGTTCGACTGAGCCAAACGTCAACCCACAAGGTGATCAAAGGGTTTTATGATAAATTGGTACGGGCCGTTGTTAAACTGAAGTTAGGCCATTTCAGTAATCACTTTCCGAGGAACAAAGCAATTACTTATCCAGCACTGAACGTTGGTCGCCAGGTTACAGTATTCGAGCCAATATACCAATAAATCAGAAAATTAACCTAAATCAAAGATGTAGAAAGAGGTTTTCAACAAAAGTTTCTTTGAAAATGCTCATAAACATCCTTCCACGGACAAAAGAGCTACAGAAAGCGCTGAAAACATCTTCTTGAATTAAAGAGATAAGAGTATAGAACTACTACTATTATCAGAAAAACTTAATCTTTATAGATCAAGAATATCATTTGGGCTACCACAACAGTAGCTTAGCTACTATTACTCATTAGTAACAGTAGTTTTATACCTTAAAAAGGCTCGGTGATACCAGGAACAGTGGCGCAGCCTGGATATCTGATATTTTTTGTTACTATTTGTGGTTGTGGATGATATCTGAAGAGAAAAACTTAAAAGGCTTAAGTAAAGAGAGAGAGAGAGAAGGTAGAGAAAACTGAAACTTATATTAAGAGAGAGAATATTGTACAATGGAAGCGTGTTTACAACTGAGAAGAGAAGCCCCTTATATAGGGAAAGGTTACCTATTGTAACCGGTAAAAAGAAAGAAAACACACACTAAAAGGTTACAAAAGTAAATCATTTAAGTCGGGTGCTATTTGGGCCCCATAGACACTCAAAATGATTACAAAAGACAACCGACCAGATAAAAAGAAAAAGATAAAGCAGATAAAAGCAAATTCTGCTGTCCACTTCTAGCTTTAATTGGGTGGGCGTTCACATCACTTTAGATAGTGGGAGACAGCTGTATATAGGGCTCCACTGGACTTGTCCTTTGGAAATTATTGAGGAGCTTTGCCCTTGCTAATCTTTTGGGCCATTGAAACAGTTAGAGAGTCCCAGAAGTCTTCTGCAGTGGGCTCTGGGTCTTGAGATTCGCCTGCAATAATGGTATCCATTGATCCATGAGACGAGCTTGTCTTCATAGACGAGTTTTCTTCTCTTGCAGTTGGGAAAGCAGTAAAAAAATTGGCTTTTCATATGGTCTAAGATTCTGACCATGATATCTTCATCATCTTCTTGAGGAAATCTTTTCTGGAAATATTCCTTTAATTGTATTAAAGACATTTGAGAAGAACTCTGCTTCTTGATATGATTGGCTTTATCCTCCTCAATTGTGGCTTCTATTAGTGCCACTTTGTCCTTGAAATCTTTGGGATTCATTTTGGCCCACCATTTTGCAAAGAAATGTCTTTGTAACATTGGGATATTAAGACTATTTCTGGAGATTGAAATCGTCCATCTCCAAATCCAAGGGATCTGAAATTTGGTAAAATAAATAAATGGACATTGTCCTGTTATCAAATTTTTTGATAGGACTCTTAAAATTAGAGGACTTTCATCACACCAAGGGGTGTAAAGATTCATCAATTCTTTTGGTAAAATTTCCAATGAAGGTCTAAATTTAGACCACCAATTAAAAACCCAATTTGGTAATGATTTTTCCAGAATTTCTGGGTTAATAGAGAAAAACCAAGAATGCTTATTCTTGGGATTCTGGTAATATAAGGCCTTAGAAAAGGCTTGGATATAATCCCAATAATTATAGTAAACAATTTTACCATCAGCAAGCTTTATTACTTTTTCAGCATTTGGATTTAAGCCCCATTCTCTGGGTTGTTAAACCTTGTTGATATGACATTTTGAGAAGCTTATAAAGCTGCTAGGATTATTATTTTGATAATGATGAGTTATGGTAACCGATCCGGTTATAAGGAGCAATATCTCTAGATTTGGCCTAGATTTACTAAAAAGACCTGGATATCCTCTTGATTCAAGATATCTCGTCTGAATTGCCCAACCATCATTGTTGGTAATTTGAATATCCTCTTCTTCGATGAACATTATATGTTCAACTGTAGGATTCTCAAAATAATCAGCTGCTTGTTCCTGCACAGGGTCACTAGCAGCAATAGTTTTATAAGAATAATTGTTCTTAGAATTAGCTGAGGAAGATTCTTCTTTATTATTTTTTGATGATGAGGATGCAGGTAATGTCTGCATTCTTTGTCTATTTGGATAGACTGTTGTCCATTCCCCTATTAGAGGAGTGTTTTTCTCAGATTGGTGGGGTAACATATTGTTGCTCCCTCTACCTCCCCGGGCAAAGGAGCGACCTCCACCTCTAACCCTATAAGGGATGCTCATTTCCCTGTAAAAATTCACGTGTGAGAAAATCAGCAAGAGAATTATTTTCTCCTTTAATATACTGAATATCAAATTCAAAAACACTTAATTGTGCTTGCCAGGAGGCAAATATTTGTTTTGCAACAAGATTCTTAATATCTTTTTCAATAATGGATTTTGCAGAACTACAATCAATTCTAAGTAAAAATTCCTGGTTCAATAAATCAGTTTGAAATTTTGAAATGCACTTAATGATTAAGAGCATTTCCTTTTTGACAGTCGAATATTTGGACTGAGTTTGGTTCCATTTACCAGAAGTAAACCTAACAAGAATTTCTTTAGAGGTTTCAGGATTAACTTGTTTAAGGCTCCATAACCTATATCAGAGGCATCGGTTTCAACAATTTTAAAATAGCTGGGATTAGCTAACGAAAGACAAGGCAAACATTTAACTTTGCTCTTAATACGTTGGACAGCTTGGCTATGTTTATCTGTCCAAGGTTCAGGGACCTTCTTTAATCTTTTATAAATAATGGTTGTATCTTTGGCTAAATTTTGATAATTATCAGAAATATAATTAAGACTACCTAGAAACCTTTGAAGTTGTTTCTTCTCAGATAATATATCTGGGAATTTAGAAGCGAATTTGATGCTTCTGTTAATAGGAATAATTGTTCCTTTGTTGATTTCATGACCCAAAAATCTCACTTTGGTTTGAAAGAGTTTCATCTTTGAGGCTGAAATAACAAGACCATTATGTTTAATAATTCCTTTAAAAAATTTCAAATGTTTGATATGCTGGTCTAAAGATTTAGAAAATATCAAAACATCATCAATATAAACAATTATAAATTCATAATAAGGGTTAAGAATATCATTCATTATATTTTGAAATTCAGAAGGGGCGTTTTTAATCCCAAAGGGAAGAACATTCCACTCAAAGTGCCCAAATGGCACAGTGAACGCAGTTTTGTATTTGTCAGATTCTCTAATGTGAATTTGCCAGTATCCTGACTTCATGTCAAATTTAGAGAAGATTAAAGCATCGTTTAATCTATCCAACAAATCCTTTTTTGTTAGGAATAGGATACCTAATCCATTTAAGAACCTTATTAAGGGGTTTATAATTAATAACTAGTCTAGGAAAACCTCGTTCCTTCTCAGCTGCATTGTTGACATAGAATGCAGTACATGACCAAGGGGATTTTGAGGGTCTTATAAGACCTTTAGACTGTAAAGATTTAAATTCTTCCTTGCAAAGCTCTAAATAATCTTTATTCATTTGAGCCGGCCTGGCTTTAGTAGGGATTTGATTTTCATTGAAATCATCAAGGTATAGGAGAGAAACAACATGCTTCTTTCTTTCCCAAAACGCATTGGGAAGATCACTGCAGACTTCTGCTTTGAATTGGTCTTCTATAACCTTAATTTGTTTCTTAACATTGTCATTACTAAGTTGATCTTTAATACTTAGTAAGCTAATTTCTTCTTGAAGAAAACATAATTGTTTTTCTTTATGCTTGAGAAGCATATCTTTAACTTCATTGAGCATCCTGGTTTGAGGATCAGTGATAAAGTCAAACTTAATGGTTTTACCTTTTAACTCAGCGGTTATTCCATGACAGTCAATTTTGGCAATGGGCATAATACTATGCAAGAACGGAGTTCCTAAGATTATCCTTCGTGTAAGATTCTTAACTAGAATGAAGGAGGTAGGAAGGGAAACCTCTTGATTGTAGATATGGGCGTTAGGCAATTTGTACTTAACCTTAAGCTTTTTTCCACCAGCTTGGGTAAGGGATTGAGTGGTTTTATCAAAATATTTGGTAGGGATAATTCCTTCTTGGATGCAGTTTAAATCTGCGCCGCTATCCACAAGAGCAACTTCATTTTTCAGGATGAAGGTTCTGTTAATAACAAGGGTAATTTTTATATACCACTTTTGAGAGGTAACCCTGTCGAGAAGGTTTAAGTAATTTTCTTCACTAGGAGGGTTATCTTCCTCTTTCATTTCAGCTTCTTCCTCATTGAGAGACCCTAATTATTGATTAAGGGTTTTAAGGGTATCAAGTTGTTCTTGAAGATTTAAATACTCTTCATCAATGGACTGGATAACTCCTTTTCCTTTTTCCAGAGTAGTTATCCTTTGGTTGAGAAGCTTATTGTTTTTCTTAATCTGACTAATTTCAGACTTAAGTTGGGAAATTTCACTCTTAAGATCATTCAATGATGTAGGGACTTCCTTAATATTGGAATTATGAAATCTGGTCAGGACTTCACTTAATTGGTAGGGAGCTTCAATCATTCTAGGAGCCTCAACCTTAGGTTGATTATGGATAAGAATATCTAACATTTTCCTTTTTATGTTAGGATCAGAAATGGCTTCAATAGCCTTTAAGGCTTGGTCTTGATCACTGGTAAGAACAAACAAACCATTCATATCAACTATGGATTTCCAATAGTTGAGCTCATTGCATTCGCAATCATTGGTTGAGGATTCTGAAGATTCGGAATCAGAAGAGTTGATAACTTCAATCTCTTCACTTGAAGAGTCTTCTTCGGAGCTGGATTTTATCAGTAGGACCTTTTCCAGCTGGGCTCGAAGTTTTTCATCTTCAACCTCGTTAAGGGATTTCTTGGTCCAGCATCTATTGGCATAGTGACCTTGCTTACCATATTTGTGGCAAGTTACATCAAGCTTCTTAGCTTTTCTTTTTCTCTTCTTATAGGAGGGTTTATTCTCGGGTTTAGGTTCTTTTCTCCTAAAGTTTTTCTTCTTATAAGTTTGGTAAGAACTATGAGTTTTACCTTTGTAAGGATCTTTCCTCTTACCATGCTTAAGGGATTTCTTCTTTCTATCTCCTGGTTGTTTTCCAAGATCAAAAGCGAATTGGTCGCAAAATTCACCTAATTGGTGTTTTTCAGAGAGCTTTTGCTTCTTAAGTTGATGTTTAAGCTTGATGTCATTGAATAAAGCTAACCCCTCAGTTATACAACTGTTAATAATATGACCATAAGTCAAGTCTGGGTAATTGATGTTAATTCCATCATTTTTGCCTCTAAGAGCTTTCCTGACTCTTTCAGGGAAAAGGTGTGGAAGGCCATCTATAAACTTAGCTTTCCAATGGACTGAATTGAAGTTGTTTAATTGGAAAACCCTAGAAAGAAAGGTGTCTTTATACCACCTAAAATGTGTCAAAAAAGGACACCTAAGGTTTTGAAGGAGGGTTTGGAGTTTTTCTCCTATAGGTTGGTTGGTTCCAACAAAATGTTGAAGGATTGAAAGACTCAAGGTATACACAACGTCTTCCTCCCCAATGGTGGCTGCCGTAGATGTGCTGGTTCCCTCAGTCTTAACCAGATTTTTATGAGAAAGAATATCTTTTCTTTGAGAGTCTGAGAGATAAAAATCCCACCAACTTCTTAATTGACCAACAAAGCCAGCGGTAATAAAATAAGCAACAGAACTGTCTAAGTTTCCATTTTGCTTACAAACCGTAGCATACATAAGCATTCTATGTATGGTGTCCACAATTTGCTTTTCATTCAATCCATCTATGTTGCATTCATAAATGGCTTTTCCTGAATAGGAATTTTTGTAATTGTCTGGTTCTTCAAAAAGAACATCTTGAGGAGTAGGTCTCTTGTAGTAATATTTTTCTACAGGTTTGGTTACGTGGACCGGATTTATCTCATAACTATTGTTTTGATCTTCAAACATCTGGGTTAATTGGTTGATGTTTCCAAAGACCTCTTCGTCTTCTTCAGAAGTGTAATTTTCTTCCGAGGAATCATCCTCATTGGATAAAACTCTAAGGTGTAAATTCTTAAGTTTATCCTCAAGGACCTTTATGAACTCATTATGGTCTTCATCCATTTTGAATCCACTAACTTAGATAGGGGGTTGGATAATAGGGGTGTCAGAAATGTTTCTAGATGAAGATTTTTCTTGGAAGGGAATGATTTTGTTGCTAGACAATTGGTCTACAATCAGACTATGCTGCTTCATCTGTTTTTCCATATTTTCTTTGACTGATATAATCTGATTTTCTAAAGATACCATATGATCTCCAAGGCATGTGAGGAAAGCATTGGTAAAGTTTTGAGCTCTTATTAAAGAGTTTAGTTCTCTAATAGAGACTTGACTATTTTCAAGCTTCTTTAGGGTATTATAAGCACTAGCTTCAGCATTCTCAGCTAGTTGTATGGCCCTTTCAGGGGGGTAAGGTGCTTCCAGAGCTTCTCCTTCAGGGGTATTCCAAGATCTTTCTATAACAAGGATATTAGCTTGTGTTCTTTGAATAAAGAACTTAACAAACCAATGGATAAAAGGGATAAGGGTTTGGCCCTTGGCTAAATCCTCATAGAAGAGTCTCTTAAATTCTTGGACTGCAGTTTTGGAGAATTTTCCAAAATACCATTTTCTAAACTCATAGTTGTTGCCATTATTAAACTCATTACCAATGAGTTTTCTAGTGTCACTTCCTTCAGAGAAATCTATCATAAATGGAAAGACATTTCAGATTGAGTTGGCGATTCAACCCTGGGTTCTTTGTTTTGGTAAATTCCAAAAGGGATTTTATTTTCACTTAATTTGATGTTTTCAACGTATTCATGATCCAAAACTTCCTCTCTTGTTTTGGAAGTAGAAACCCTATGAAGGGTACTAGGGGCTGTAGCATAATCACTACGGGTAGAATATCTAGCCGACAGGGTTCTAGGTATGATGAACCTTCGTTGTTGGTTGAACTTAATCTCAACATCTCCTTCTGAAGTTTGAATAATTTGATCCACATCCTGATTAAGGATGGGTTTTGGCTCAATTTCTTGAGGCAGAGACCAACTCTCGGGGAAATTTATTTCGTTCCACCTGATTAATCTATTAGTAGCAACATTAGATGTAAGCAAATTTGTTTGCACTAATGTTGTAGATCCATGTGGTGAAATATTTTTCACCTTGGGGTTTAAAGTATTCAAAACTTTATAATAAACTCTATAGCATATTGCTATGATTTCACTTCCTGGTTTAAAATTATAACCATTAGTATGAATTGTCAGTCTCAAGGCATCAAAAAGATTTTTGTCAGACATGGACAGACTTAGATTGGGAAAAACTTGAAAATAGACTGGCCCATGACATAGACTAGTTTCTATGACAGCAGCCAAAGATTGTTTAAAATTTTCACATCTTCCATCTCTGACATAAGCCACAAGACTGGAGTTTAATCCAAGCATAGTTAAAGGTTTCAAAGCAACTTGGATTAATCCAATATGGATAAAGTTATAATCTTTAAAAGGAAGCAAATCTTTTTTGCTTAATAGCCCAATATTTTGGGTCGATCTTGAAACAGGTATGGTTTGCTCTGTAGTTTTAACGGCAAACCTGGATATTACATCAAACATACCAAATTTATTAATTTATTTAGATGGTACGGATGGAATGATCCATTTGTTTAACCTTTCCAGATCCTTAGGAAATTCATTGCTTTCCTCATTTTTAATAAAAGGATTTTGACAATCATTGTTGTCAATAGTAACAGATCAATATTTGAATCCATAAATGATTCAGCTAAAGAGTGTTGTGGTAAGCATCAGATGGATAATCTTTTCAAAATAACGACTAAGTTTAACTCATAAACATAATAGTTCATTACTCTTATCTTTCCAACAAATCATCTTTCCAAACAGGGACTGTTTAACGATCAACCAAAAAAGTAGGGGAGTTCAACTGAGCCAAACGTCAACCCACAAGGTGATCAAAGGGTTTTATGATAAATTGGTACGGGGCGTTGTTAAACTGAAGTTAGGCCATTTCTGTAATCACTATTCCGAGGAACAAAGCAATTACTTATCCAGCACTGAACGTTGGTCGCTAGGTTACAGTATTCCAGCCAATATACCAATAAATCAGAAAATTGAACTAAATCAAAGATGTAAAAAGAGGTTTTCAGCAAAAGTTTCTTTGAAAATGCTCATTAACATCCTTCCACAGACAAAAGAGCTACAGAAAGCACTGAAAACACCTTCTCGAATTAAAGAGATAAGAGTATGGAACTACTACTATTATCAGAAAAACTTAATCTTTATAGATCAAGAATATCATCTGGGCTACCACAACAGTAGCTTAGCTAATATTACTCATTAGTAACAGTAGTTTTATACCTTAAAAAGGCTCGGTGATACCTGGAACAGTGGCGCAACTACTATTACTGTTGTGGTTGCCCAGATGATATTCTTGATCTATAAAGATTAAGTTTTTATGATAATAGTAGTAGTTCCATACTCTTATCTATTTAATTCGAGAAGATGTTTTCAGTGCTTTCTGTAGCTCATTTGTTCGTGGAAGGATGTTTATGAGCATTTTGAAAGAAACTTTTGCTGAAAACCTCTTTTTACATCTTTGATTTAGGAAAATTTTCTTATTTATTGGTATATTGGCTGGAATACTGTAACCTGGCGACCAGCGTTCAGTGCTGGATAAGTAATTGCTTTCTTCCTCCGAATAGTGATTACTGAAATGGCCTAACTTCAGTTTAACAATGCCCCATACCAATTTATCATAAAACCCTTTGATCACCTTGTGGGTTGACGTTTGGCTCAGTTGAACTCCCCTACTTTTTTGGTTGATCGTTAAACAGTCCCTGTTTGGAAAGATGATTTGTTGGAAAGATAAGAGTAATGAACTATTATGTTTATGAGTTAAACTTAGTCGTTATTTTGAAAAGATTATCCATCTGATGCTTACCACAACACTCTTTAGCTGAATCATTTATGGATTCAAATATTGATGTTGTTACTATTGACAACAATGATTGTCAAAATCCTTTTATTAAAAATGAGGAAAACAATGAATTTCCTAAGGATCTGGAAAGGTTAAACAAATGGATCATTCCATCCGTACCATCTAAATAAATTAATAAATTTGGTATGTTTGATGTAATATCCAGGTTTGCCGTTAAAACTACAGAGCAAACCATACCTGTTTCAAGATCGACCCAAAATATTGGGCTATTAAGCAAAAAAGATTTGCTTCCTTTTAAAGATTATAACTTTATCCATATTGGATTAATCCAAGTTGCTTTGAAACCTTTAACTATGATTGGATTAAACTCCAGTCTTGTGGCTTATGTCAGAGATGGAAGATGTGAAAATTTTAAACAATCTTTGGCTGCTGTCATAGAAACTAGTCTATGTCATGGGCCAGTCTATTTTCAAGTTTTTCCCAATCTAAGTCTGTCCATGTCTGACAAAAATCTTTTTGATGCCTTGAGACTGACAATTCATACTAATGGTTATAATTTTAAACCAGGAAGTGAAATCATAGCAATATGCTATAGAGTTTATTATAAAGTTTTGAATACTTTAAACCCCAAGGTGAAAAGTATTTCACCACATGGATCTACAACATTAGTGCAAACAAATTTGCTTACATCTAATGTTGCTACTAATAGATTAATCAGGTGGAACGAAATAAATTTCCCCGAGAGTTGGTCTCTGCCTCAAGAAATTGAGCCAAAACCCATCCTTAATCAGGATGTGGATCAAATTATTCAAACTTCAGAAGGAGATGTTGAGATTAAGTTCAACCAACAACGAAGGTTCATCATACCTAGAACCCTGTCGGCTAGATATTTTACCCGTAGTGATTATGTTACAGCCCCTAGTACCCTTCCTAGGGTTTCTACTTCCAAAACAAGAGAGGAAGTTTTGGATCAAGAATACGTTGAAAACATCAAATTAAGTGAAAATAAAATCCCTTTTGGAATTTACCAAAACAAAGAACCCAGGGTTGAATCGCCAACTCAATCTGAAATGTCTTTCCATTTATGATAGATTTCTCTGAAGGAAGTGACACTAGAAAACTCATTGGTAATGAGTTTAATAATGGCAACAACTATGAGTTTAGAAAATGGTATTTTGGAAAATTCTCCAAAACTGCAGTCCAAGAATTTAAGAGACTCTTCTATGAGGATTTAGCCAAGGGCCAAACCCTTATCCCTTTTATCCATTGGTTCGTTAAGTTCTTTATTCAAAGAACACAAGCTAATATCCTTGTTATACAAAGATCTTGGAATACCCCTGAAGGAGAAGCTCTGGAAACACCTTACCCCCCTGAAAGGGCCATACAACTAGCTGAGAATGCTGAAACTAGTGCTTATAATACCCTAAAGAAGCTTGAAAATAGTCAAGTCTCTATTAGAGAACTAAACTCTTTAATAAGAGCTCAAAACTTTACCAATGCTTTCCTCACATGCCTTGGAGATCATATGGTATCTTTAGAAAATCAGATTATATCAGTCAAAGAAAATTTGGAAAAACAGATTAAGCAGCATAGTCTGATAGTAGACCAATTGTCTAGCAATAAAATCATTCCCTTCCAAGAAGAATCTTCATCTAGAAACATTTCTGACACCCCTATTATCCAACCCCCTATCCAAGTTAGTGGATTCAAAATGGATGAAGACCATAATGAGTTCATAAAGGTCCTTGAGGATAAACTTAAGAATTTACACCTTAGAGTTTTATCCCATGAGGATGATTCCTCGGAAGAAAATTACACTTCTGAAGAAGACGAAGAGGTCTTTAGAAACATCAACCAATTAACCCAGATGTTTGAAGATCAAAACAATAGTTATGAGATAAATCCGGTCCACGTAACCAAACCTGTAGAAAAATATTACTACAAGAGACCTACTCCTCAAGATGTTCTTTTTGAAGAACCAGACAATTACCAAAATTCCTATTCAGGAAAAGCCATTTATGAATGGAACATAGATGGATTGAATGAAAAGCAAATTGTGGACACCATACATAGAATGCTTATGTATGCTACGGTTTGTAAGCAAAATGGAAACTTAGACAGTTCCGTTGCTTCTTTTATTACCGCTGGCTTTGTTGGTCAATTAAGAGGTTGCTGGGATTTTTATCTCTCAGACTCTCAAAGGAAAGATATTCTTTCTCATAAAAAGCTGGTTAAGACTGAGGGAACCAGCACATCTACGGTAGCCACCACTGGGGAGGAAGACGCTGTGTATACCTTGAGTCTTTCAATCCTTCAACATTTTGTTGGAACCAACCAACCTATAGGAGAAAAACTCCAACCCTCATTCAAAACCTTAGGTGTCCTTCTTTGACACATTTCAGGTGGTATAAAGACACCTTCCTTTCTAGGGTTTTCCAATTAAACAACTCTAATTCAGTCCATTGGAAAGCTAAGTTTATAGATGGCCTCCCACACCTTTTCTCTAAAAGAGTCAGGAAAGTTCTTAGAGGCAAAAATGATGGAATTAACATCAATTACCCAGACTTGACTTATGGTCATATTATTAACAGTTGTATAACTGAGGGGTTAGCTTTATGCAATGACATCAAGCTTAAACATCAACTTAAGAAGCAAAAGCTCTCTGAAAAACACCAATTAGGTGAATTTTGTGACCAATTCGCTTTTGATCTTGGAAAACCACCAGGAGATAGAAAGAAGAAATCCCTTAAGCATGGTAAGAGGAAAGATCCTTACAAAGGTAAAACTCATAGTTCTTACCAAACTTATAAGAAGAAAAATTTTAGGAGCAAAGAACCTAAACCCGAGAATAAACCCTCCTATAAGAAGGGAAAAAGAAAAGCTAAGAAGCTTGATGTAACTTGCCACAAATGTGGTAAGCAAGGTCATTATGCCAATAGATGCTGGACCAAGAAAGCCCTTAACGAGGTTGAAGATGAAAAACTTCGAGCCCAGCTGGAAAAGGTCCTGCTGATAAAATCCAGCTCCGAAGAAGACTCTTCAAGTGAAGAGATTAAAGTTATCAACTCTTCTGATTCCGAATCTTCAGAATCCTCAACCAATGATTGCGAATGCAATGAGCTCAACTATTGGAAATCCATAGTTGATATGAATGGTTTGTTTGTTCTTACCAGCGATCAAGACCAAGCCTTAAAGGCTATTGAAGCCATTTCTGATCCTAACATAAAAAGGAAAATGTTAGATATTCTTATCCATAATCAACCTAAGGTTGAGGCTCCTAGAATGATTGAAGCTCCCTACCAATTAAGTGAAGTCCTGACCAGATTTCATAATTCCAATATTAAGGAAGTCCCTACATCATTGAATGATCTTAAGATCATTGAATGATCTTAAGAGTGAAATTTCCCAACTTAAGTCTGAAATTAGTCAGATTAAGAAAAACAATAAGCTTCTCAACCAAAGGATAACTACTCTGGAAAAAGGAAAATGAGTTATCCAGTCCATTGATGAAGAGTATTTAAATCTTCAAGAACAACTTGATACCCTTAAAACCCTTAGTCAATAATTAGGGTCTCTCAATGAGGAAGAAGCTGAAAAGAAAGAGGAAGATAACCCTCCTAGTGAAGAAAATTACTTAAACCTTCTCGACAGGGTTGCCTCTCAAAAGTGGTATATAAAAATTACCCTTGTTATTAACAGAACCTTCATCCGGAAAAATGAAGTTGCTTTTGTGGACAGCGACGCAGATTTAAACTGCATCCAAAAAGGAATTATCCCTACCAAATATTTTGATAAAACCACTCAATCCCTTACCTAAGCTGGTGGAAAAAAGCTTAAGGTTAAGTACAAATTGCCTAACGCCCATATCTACAATCAAGAGGTTTTCCTTCCTACCTCCTTCATTCTAGTTAAGAATCTTACACGAAGGATAATCTCCGTTCTTGCATAGTATTATGCCCATTGACAAAATTGACTGTCATGGAATAACCGCTGAGTTAAAAGGTAAAACCATTAAGTTTGACTTTATCACTGATCCTCAAACCAGGATGCTCAATGAAGTTAAAGATATGCTTCTCAAGCATAAAGAAAAACAATTATGTTTTCTTCAAGAAGAAATTAGCTTACTAAGTATTAAAGATCAACTTAGTAAAGACAATGTTAAGAAACAAATTAAGGTTATAGAAGACCAATTCAAAGCAGAAGTCTGCAGTGATCTTCCCAATGCGTTCTAGGAAAGAAAGAAGCATGTTGTTTCTCTCCTATACCTTGATGATTTTAATGAAACTTAAATCCCTACTAAAGTCAGGCCGGCTCAAATGAATAAAGATTATTTAGAGCTTTGCAAGGAAGAAGTTAAATCTTTACAGTCTAAAGGTCTTATAAGACCCTCAAAATCCCCTTGGTCATGTACTGCATTCTATGTCAACAATGCAGCTGAGAAGGAACGAGGTGTTCCTAGACTAGTTATTAATTATAAACCCCTTAATAAGGTTCTTAAATGGATTAGGTATCCTATTCCTAACAAAAAGGATTTGTTGGATAGATTAAACAATGCTTTAATCTTCTCTAAATTTGACATGAAGTCAGGATACTGGCAAATTCAGATTAGAGAATCTGACAAATACAAAATTGCGTTCACTGTGCCATTTGGGCACTTTGAGTGGAATGTTCTTCCCTTTGGGCTGAAAAACGCCCCTTCTGAATTTCAGAATATAATGAATGATATTCTTAACCCTTATTCTGAATTTATAATTGTTTATATTGATGATGTTTTGATATTTTCTAAATTTTTAGACCAGCATATCAAACATTTGAAAATTTTTAAAGGAATTATTAAACATAATGGTCTTGTTATTTCAGCCCCAAAGATGAAACTCTTTCAAACCAAAGTGAGATTTTTGGGTCATGAAATCAACAAAGGAACAATTATTCCTATTAACAGAAGCATCAAATTCGCTTCTAAATTCCCATATATATTATCTGAGAAGAAACAACTTCAAAGGTTTCTACGTAGTCTTAATTATATTTCTGATTATTATCAAAATTTAGCCAAAGATACAGTCATTCTTTATAAAAGATTAAAGAAGGTCCCTGAACCTTGGACAGATAAACATAGCCAAGTTGTCCAACGTATTAAGAGCAAAGTTAAATGTTTGCCTTGTCTTTCGTTAGCTAATCCCAACTATTTTAAAATTGTTGAAACTGATGCCTCTGATATAGGTTATGGAGCCTTAAACAAGTTAATCCTGAAACCTCTAAAGAAATTCTTGTTAGGTTTACTTCTGGTAAATGGAACCAAACTCAGTCAAATATTCGACTGTCAAAAAGGAAATGCTCTCAATCATTAAGTGCATTTCAAAATTTCAAACTGATTTATTGAACCATAAATTTTTACTTAGAATTGATTGTAGTTATGCAAAATCCATTATTGAAAAAGATATTAAGAATCTTGTTGCAAAACAAATATTTGCCTCCTGGCAAGCACAATTAAGTGTTTTTGAATTTGATATTCAGTATATTAAAGGAGAAAATAATTTTCTTGCTGATTTTCTCACACGTAAATTTTTACAGGGAAATGAGCATCCCTTATAGGGTCAGAGGTGGAGGTCGCTCCTTTGGCCGGGGAGGTAGAGGGAGCAACAATATGTTGCCCCACCAATTTGAGCAAAACACTCCCCTAATAGGGGAATGGACAACAGTCTATCCAAATAGACAAAGAATGCAGACATTACCTGCATCCTCATCATCAAAAAATAATAAAGAAGAATCTTTCTCAGCTAATTCTAAGAACAATGATTCTTATAAAACTATTGCTGCTAGTGACCCTGTGCAGGAACAAGCAGGTGATTATTTTGAGAATCCTACAGTTGAACATATAATGTTCATCGAAGAAGAGGACATTCAAATTACCAACAATGATGGTTGGGCAATTCAGACGAGATATCTTGAATCAAGAGGATATCCAGGTCTTTTTGGTAAACCTAGGCCAAATCTAGAGATATTGCTCCTTATAACCGGATCGGTTACCATAACTCATCATTATCAAAATAATAATCCTAGCAGCTTTATAAGCTTCTCAAAATGTCATATCAACAAGGTTTTACAACCCATAGAATGAGGCTTAAATCCAAATGCAGAAAAAGCAATAAAGCTTGCTGATGGTAAAATTGTTTACTATAATTATTGGGATTATATCCAAGCCTTTTCTAAGGCCTTCTATTACCAGAATCCCAAGAATAAGCATTCTTGGTTTTTCTCTATCAACCCAGAAATTCTGGAAAAATCATTACCAAATTGGTTTTTTAATTGGTGGTCTAAATTTAGACCTTCATTGGAAATTTTACCAAAAGAATTGATGAATCTTTACACCCCATGGTGTGATGAAAGTCCTCTAATTTTAAGGGTCCTATCAAAAAATTTGATAACAGGACAATGTCCATTTATTTATTTTACCAAATTTCAGATCCCTTGGATTTGGAGATGGACGATTTCAGTCTCCAGAAATAGTCTTAATATCCCAATGTTACAAAGACATTTCTTTGCAAAATGGTGGACCAAAATGAATCCCAAAGATTTCAAGGACAAAGTGGCACTAATAGAAGCCACAATTGAGGAGGATAAAGCCAATCCTATCAAGAAGCAGAGTTCTTCTCAAATGTCTTTAATACAATTAAAGGAATATTTCCAGAAAAGATTTCCTCAAGAAGATGATGAAGATATCATGGTCAGAATCTTGGACCATATGAAAAGCCAATTTTTACTGCTTTCCCAACTGCAAGTGAAGAAAGCTCGTCTATGAAGACAAGCTCGTCTCATGGATCAATGGATACCATTCTTGCAGGCGAATCTCAAGACCCAGAGCCCACTGCAGAAGACTTCTGGGACTCTCTAACTATTTCAATGGCCCAAAAGATTAGCAAGGGCAAAGCTCCTCAATAATTTCCAAAGGACAAGTCCAGTGGAGCCCTCTATACAGTTGTTTTCCACTATCTAAAGTGATGCGAACGTCCACCCAACTAAAGCTGGAAGTGGACAGCAGAATCTGCTTTTATCTGCTTTATCTTTTTCTTTTTATCTAGTCGGTTGTCTTTTGTAATCATTTTGAGTGTCGACGGGGCCCAAAGAGCACCCGGCTTAAATGATTTACTTTTGTAACCTTTTAGTGTGTGTTTTCTTTCTTTTTACCGGTTACAATAGGTAACCTTTTCCTATATAAGGGGCTTCTCTTCTCAGTTGTAAACACGCTTCCATTGTACAATATTCTCTCTCTTAATATAAGTTTCAGTTTTCTCTACCTTCTCTCTCTACTTAAGCCTTTTAAGTTTTTCTCTTCAGAAATCATCCATAACCATAAATAGTAACCAAAAATTATCAGATATCCAGGCTGCGCCACTGTTCCATGATTATTTATAATTATTTATGTGTTAGTTAATTAGCTTAGTCTTTAATATTACAGATAACACTGAGCTCATTAGAGGACAAGAAATGAAGCAATATTGGACTGTCTTTTTTAACCATGACCTTTATCCTGGAAAAAAAATGAGTTTGGGTATCCAAAAATAATCATATATTCAACCATCACAATCAAATGCACAAATATCTATCCAAAAAGCAAGCACACATTTTGAAACTAAAGAAGAAATTGAGAAATCAACGCAATCTTTTAGAAATTTAGCATATCATGGTGAAGCAACGAAAGGAGATATTAAGGAGCCAGTTCAACCTTTTGGGGCATGGCTCAATGAAAAATAAATTGAGGAGTCAATCCAGCCTTTTGGAGCATGGCTCAATTAAAAAGAAATTGAGGAGCCAATCCAACCTTTTGGGGCATGGCTCAATGAAGCAACTAAAAAAGAAATTGAGAGACCAAACAAGAATTCTGAAGGTATAGTATGGCCTCGTAAAACAACCATTAAAAAAGTTGAAAAAGTAGTTCAATCTTCTATAACTCGCACATCAGATGAAAAAGAGGCACACATTCTTCATGATTATTGTGAGAAACCATCAGCAATAGGAGAAGATAAACATTATGTAACATCACTAGAATCAATGATGGATTTTGCCATTTCAAAGCTTGGGAAGAATATTAAAGTGATGTCAAGTTCATTTGCTCAAAATCAAAATCAATATGTAGTGGAGGAAGTGAAGAAAATTGGGGACAAAGCAGTTATGTGCCATAAAATGAATTTAAAAAAAGTTGTTTTTAATTGCCACCAGGTCAACGCGACAACCATTTACGAGGTTCCATTAGTGGCCTCTGATGGAACTAAATCAAACGCACTAACTATATGTCACAATGATACAAGAGGTATGAATGCTAATACACTTTATAAAGCTCTCAAAGTTACACCTAGAACTGTCCCTATTTGCCATTTTATTGGCAACAAGGTTATTGCTTGGGTTCCCAATGATAATGTGAGTGAGTATGACGATTGTCCTTGAGTCATCTAATATGTCGCTAGTTATGTATATTATTTCTCCTATATATTACTTTTTGACATTAAAATCGAGCATGATTGTTATGAATGTTCACCTTCATGGCGATTTCATGTTCAAACTTGTTTTAAAGTTATATACAAGGAGAAATATGATGTGAAAATATCACAATTTTATGCAAGAATTATCATATATGTATCCTAAATAAAAGTCGTTCTAATATGTTAGAGCTATGTGTAAGCTTTGTGTTTGTGACACTCTCTCATTAGTTTAATGTAATTTGTATTTGATAATAAGCAATAAAATTGTTGTCTTTTATGTACTATCTTCTTTATAAGGATTGGGAAATCATAATAGTGGTTTGAAAATTGTTATCCTCTTATTAATAATTAATTACAACTATTCTTTCATTTTTTTTATAAGAAAATTGAATTAGATGGAAGTATTAGAGGTATTCCAACCCAATTACACCAACTATGTATAATAACCACCAAAAAACATTTAACTACAAGAAATCACAAGGGCACTTAGACCACTCATAATAATTGCACCTAATTTAATTTTAGAAATTAAAGTTAAGCGCCACCAAGAGCAAGAGATAATTCTTTGAACAATAACCTCAGGGTTGACAACCTCGTTATTGAATAATATATGGTTCCTTGTATACCAAATGCACCAACAAGTCGCAAACCATAATAAACATGCTGTTTCAGTAGAGAATTCCCTACACATTTTTAAAAACCAAGCTAGCAGAAAATCACAGCAATCTACCTTTATGCACCATGGAATGACAACCCACTCCAACACCTTATTCCAAACCAACAAAATACGACTACACTCACATAAAATATGGTTGCAATTTTCAACAGTCCTAAAACAGTAGACGCATATCAATTCATGTGGGTTCAAAACGATGCCTCTTGCTTCCAGATTCGCCCTCGTAGGCAATCTATCCAAGACCACCCTCAAAGCAAAAACTTTAACTTTCAATGATAGTTTCACATAGCAAGTTAAGAGCATATTTTTGAGTAACTTGAAGATCAACTCCACCAAAATTCTTCTGCAACCTGTCATAATGAGATGATACAGTGTAAACGTTGTTGCAATTACAAGGCCAAACCAATAAATCATCCACACCATGAACATGGCAAAAATCACCTAACAACAACAATAACTCTGCACAGTTAGAAACCTAAGAATTGTTATCAACGGGAACCAAATCCTCCACCTTCCACATCCACTCCCCCTATCCAAGCACCTACCTCCCTCACCACCACAGATTTCATGGAAACAACATCAAACAATTGCGGAAACTCAACTTTTAACGTATTTTGGCCAATCCACCTTGCCGTCCAGAATGGTGTGGTTGCACTGTCTCCCAATCTGAATATTATTAAATCATGAAACGAGCCTGGATCCCTATCATCTCCTAATTTCATCAAATCATGCCACTACAATGACTCATGATGACTTCCACCTCTCGAATCTTTACTAAGAATCCTACTTGCTAGATTACCGTATTCGTGTTGCAGGATACCATGCCATAATGCAGTTTTATCAGTTAATAATCTCCACGACCACATAGTTAAGATGACTCTTTTAAATAGTGTGACATCTCTAATCCCAAACCCCCCCAATTCCTTAGGACAACAAACTATTTTCCATCGAACCCAAGCGACATTCATCTTATCCAAGGTTGTGATGAAGCCAAATTACACTAGATTATTGAGGAAATGAGATCTCTTAAGAGCATGAGAACTTGGTTGATTGAGGATCTACTCAAAACATTGACTGATCAACCCATGGAACCTTTAAAGCAAACCATGATTCACAAGTAAACAAAACAAACAAAATCTGAAAACTTGGTTAGTTATGCAATGACCAGTTCAAGCAATGACTGGGTAACACTCTGAACAAAAAACAGGACACAATCCTCAAGGGTTTGCTTTAAAGGTTCAATGGGTTGAACAGTCAATGTTTTGAGTAGATCCTCAATCAACCAAGTTCTCACGCTCTTAAGAAATTTCCTTTCCTTAATAATCCAGTGTAATTTGGCTTCATCACAAGTTCTTCGAGGCTCAGGTCTTGCACGGCTGAATCAAGAGTTGGAAACTACTAATATTTTTCTGTGAAGTTTTTTGTTTGTAACAGGTGCATTTCTTGAATGATGTTTGGTTCTTATTGGTATCTATCAAGAGAAGAGTTTCGTTATATTCTATGCAAGACTTTGACAAAGCCTAGTACACATTGTTTGTAAAGCAGAGTTGGAAGATCTCCAACTTTGGTGAGATTGTGGAAAGGTTAGTCATAGAAAAAGTTGGGAGTTGTTCAATCAACGCTTAGCTATGGCAATTGCTCGGACAAGAAACTAGTGTAATCAGATGGATTACCACACACAGAGACGTCGAGTATAATTATTGTGGATAACAATATTATTGGATTAAGATCTTTAGGGATCTTATTTTGGTTAGCAGTTTGAGTGTCTACATCAACAGAGGAAATTATCGTGTGATATTTCGTTATAATCAAAACGCTTGTATCAAAATAGTGGAAGATTGTGATGATTTCCTAATGGTTCTTTAACACCATTGAAGAGTGGAATATGAACATTTAGGAGGAACATCGAACCACTATATATCTTTGTGTATCTTTTCTCTCTTCCCTTGCCTCTTATAAGTTTCTAGCATTCATTAATATTGTTATTGCATCAGTGCGTTATTGCATCGCGTGTAGAGTAATTTAAGTAATTTGAAATATTTATAAATAATTGGGATTTAAGTTATAAATATGTTTAGAGTTGAGTTTGATAAATAATTGAGTTGTTTGACTCAATTATTTTTTAGTAGTTTCCGACTCTTTCGGCTGTTTGACGCTGTTTAATGAGCATTAATGAGAAAATTATATATTTTAATTATTATATTGTGTTTATGGTGAATGCCTCATGAAGAGGGAAATCGTTGATGTTGGGGTGTTTCAGTTCGATGGAACCAATGACATGGTTTTGCAATGGCGATGAATATTAATGTTGTGTTTTAGGTTCGTGATGAACTAGTGATGAATATTGAAGTTGAAGGTTGAGATGAGTATTGCATATCTTTGTGTAGCATTTATTCATCACGTATATTGGAAATAGGTATGACTTATGTCCAATGACGAGTTAGGACTTTGGTCCAGTGACGAGTAGGACTTCGGTCCAATGACAAGTTATGACTTCGGTCCAATGACGAGTTGGATGATTCAGTAACACATATATGAATATCCGATTTTCGGTACCATGTGCACATGTATTGGAGTAGGGGAGATGAATACATTGCATACTTAATTGCACTTGTGAATGATTATTGTTATGGATGGATTAGATGATCGATTATTTATGTTAATTGCACTATCCTTGTTGTTTTATGCATCATTAACATATGTGAATGTATTCTCACCCCCATTTGTTTTTGTGTTGTTCTTTACGCACGTGGTGCAGATACTTAAGTAAAGATTGGGGAGCTTTAATTATTGCTTGCATTAAAGGATGTCATAGTTGGCCTTCTTCATTGTTTATCTTTTTGCATTGTTTAGTTTTCGGCGTGTTGCTCTGATAGTGTAACACTGGGATGGCAATACCTTATTATATTTTTCTGCGAGTTGTTAAATTAACTATTTTATTATAAAATGAAGTTGATTTTCATTTATGAGACAATTGGAGTTGTGTTGAAAATTATTTTCCGTTTCTACTGTGATTTAAGAATGTTATGCTGAGAAATGTGACACCCTTTTTTAGTATTTTATTCTGCGTTTTTTATAAATTAATTGTTTGAGGTTTGGGGTGTTACAGAAAGAGCATATAATGGTGTCGTAAATCGGCTCCACTATGCTAATAATCGGCTCTGCCTTGCCGAAAATCAACTGTCGCCAAAGGAATTTTCTCATTCTTTCTCGATTTCTATCTCTTAATGTGTTGTTATGTTTGCTTTGTTGGTTTACTAGAGTTTATGTTCAAGTATAATGGATTGGGTCAATCTCATTCCTTTTGCTTAACCCAATTTATTCCTTAAAAGTTAACAGTCAATGATTCCAATACTATGGTTTCACTGTAATGTTTGCCTTGTTGGTTTACTAGAGTGTATGTTCAAGTGTAATGGATTGGGTCAATCTCATTCCTTTTGCTTAACCCAATTTTTTCCTTAAAAGTTAACAGTCAATGATTCCAATACTATGGTTTCACTGTAATCATGTACAAAAAATATCATTCAGTGATTATCAAATAATAACTCTAGTTATCATAATGTTTCGAAACATTGCGACTTGTATACCATTATTATCAATATAGTAAACTCACAAACAACATAGGCTCAGTTTTTTCAACATATCTTGGGATTAAGTTTTATATTCCTCACACAATAGTGATTAAATCAATAATTTTAAGTTTGTAACCACTGGTTTTACGGTATCATAAACTATATATATATATATATATATATATATATATATATATATATATATATATATATATATGGAACGTATCATATGAGAATGTCATTTTTATATGAGAACATGAGAATGAATCTAAATAATTAAATTTTAAAATAAATTGTGAAAATTATGTGTCAGTGTTTTTTCTCTCTCCTCTGTCATTTATTTTAATAATGGAGAAGAGAGAAAAACAAAAACCACAAATAATTTCCACCATTTATTTTAAAATCTAATAGTTCGGATTCATTATCATGTTCTCACATAAAAATAACATTCTTATATGATACGTTGACACACACACACACACATATATATATATATATATAGGTGTGTTTGGATTGGCGGCGAACTGAATTGAGTTTAACAAAATTGATTTATGTTTGGATCAATTTATGTAAAAGTGAGTGAAGCAATAAATTTCCGTGTAAAAATCACGCAGAATCAATTCTGGAGGTAGAAGCTACAAATTCTAGCTTCAAGTAGAATCAATTCTAGGAGGTAGAATCAATTCTGCTTTTGATAAAACAAACACCTCAAAATCACCCAGAATCAATTCTACACCTCTAAAACTTATTCCGAATCTTCCAAAAATCAATCCAATAATAATTATAGTATGTATTTATTTACCAATTGTTTTCTTTTAAGAATATGCCAAAAAATACATTTTGTGTGCAACATAGGTTTGTAGGTATTGGATTGGATTTTTGTATTCTATAAATAATAATAATTATTTTTTGTTAATTTTTGTTATTTAATTTTTATTATAATTAAATTATTATACTAAAAGCAATAGTGTTTGTATGTATATATAAAATTTGATATGTTCACCCCTAATGAATTTTTTTTATAAAGAATATAATTAATCAAAGACATATCAATTTGACCATTTTGAAAATATTTTTAATTGAGTAATCAAGTTGAATATTTTTTTTTAGTAATTCTTGAGGTGGTAAGACTCAAGTTGTAAGTTTTGGTTATTTTGAAAGGTTATAATTTACAACATTCTATCAATGAATTAATTTTTATCAAGAAGAAATCATTTGATGAATTTCTTTTAGTTATTTCTTTAAAAAATATACAAAAGGGTTAGCCTTATCTTCCTAGGTATTTAGTTTTTAACAAGTCATTAATAATCGAGCGTTGAAAAGAAAACGGCTAGATAAATGCACATCTATTTTAACCAATACGTTTCAAATCCACGGGTTATACGACTTTATTATTTTGAGCTTCATATTTTCCATGAAAAAAAGGGGTTAATTAGGCGTAATCCCTCTTAAACCTCGAGGGCCCGAAAGCAAATTGTACGACTTGTTCGTTTTAGAACTAGTTTTCTTATAAATAAAATCGGATGAAAAAAGATTAATTGGACGTATGTCTATTTGATCCCTAAGTGTTTGGACACAGGCCTTATAACTTGCTTGTTTGAATGTTTGTCTTCCTTTCAAGAATTTTTAATTAATACATATTATTTTGAGTTTGTTGTCTTATCGAATTAAAAAGGATTAATTGGACCTATGTCCCTTTGATCTCGAATGCCTGGATACAAGTTATATAGCTTACTTGTTCGGATGTTTACCTTCTTTTAAGAGATTATGACTCGGTTCATCTTGAATATTTTTCGTATAAACAAAATGTGGATTAAAAATTATTAATTAGATGTATATCCCTTTTATCCTCGAGCATTTTGACACAAGCCATATAACTTGCATGTTTTATCACTTGTCTTCCTCTTTAAAACAACTACAACCAACAAATGACTTTCTTTTCGTCATAGCGTGAAAAAATCTTTTTTAATTTTCAACCAACATACAACTTTTCTTCCGCCATAGCGAGAACAAATCATTTTTTATTTTCAACCAACGAACAACTTTCTTTTCACCTTAGCGCGATCAAAACATTTTTTATTTAAAATCAACCAATGAACAAGATTTTTCTACTAAAAATTACGTATCTTTGAATTCTCCATCACACCGGGAGATACGTAGGAGAAAGGGTCAAATCTTGTAAAGTACCCTAATAAAATACCTTTTCCCCTTTCTTGTAAATGTACCGTAATAATTAGGAGAAATAAAATACATTAGGGTTTAAACTATCTTTCACAAACTTAATTAGAGGTAACTATTATTTAATCGGATGTCGTAAGGTGATAACATCTTCCCTACACATAATTGACTCCTGAACCTAAATTTGGTTGCAATGACTATATTTTTGTTCTTTAAATAGTTTTATCAACGTTTTCCCATTTTTAAAATAAACTTTCGTGGCGACTTCATTTCTTTCGAGCGTTTTTCTGCTCGAGTATTTTCCGCGCCCCGAAAGCACTCAAAGACCATTCAATTGCAATTTGGTACATGCTTCTGGAAGTTCTTATTTTTCCTTTTTTTTTCAAGATTTGGTGAATAACTTAGGTACTATTGCGAGGTCCAAAACCAAGAAGGT
The DNA here is from genome assembly GCA_022829125.1 of Lathyrus tuberosus. Taxonomy (NCBI): domain Eukaryota; kingdom Viridiplantae; phylum Streptophyta; class Magnoliopsida; order Fabales; family Fabaceae; genus Lathyrus; species Lathyrus tuberosus. Next base: position 486,723 of record JALAZF010000716.1, on the reverse strand, counting down.
CATGGAGCCATTGCAGACTAGTGTTGATGTCACCATGATTGGTTGGATTCTACTCTACTTACGTAGTTCTAGAGAAAGTCCTTGTCACCACCAAACACAATGATGATGAGCAACTCAAGTGGGTTGCTCATTCACTATTACAAGAGATATTAATGGTGAGAAACCTTGAGAGCAAACTAAGATCACTTCCTCAAAGTAGATCATGTGGTTTAATGAACAACTCATATCCTTTCATCTAAATTTTACGGAGAAGTTTAACTATGATGCAACTCAGCCCATTGTTTTCTTCAAAAACTAGCTTATTTTTCCTAACATGTCACTCTTTGAAAATTTGTTTTACTTTTGCAACCTAACAATGATATTTTGTTAGAGAAGGTTGATATTTTAATTTAATTTTTTTTGTGATATTTTACTCTTTAAAATTTATGAGATGTCATTTGACTCACTAAAATTATTATTAAAAATTAAAAACCTGATATCATATTTGAATTGAGAATTTAACTTTTGAATCTTCCTAGCAACTCTACTAAGATTTAAAGACGAGTCATGATAACTTTGGTTGAAAATTATCTTCCTGTTTCCCACTAGCTGGATTATTAGGGGATTTAGTTAACATTCAGTGTACTTTTTAGCTGATATTTGAAAAAGGACAACTATATTTGTAACCTCTCATGTCTTATGTAGTGTCAAAATTATAATTTGTTGGTAATCTTATGACAAAGTAAAAACATCATTGCCCTTATTCTAGTTAGCTATCATAACATGTGTGCCCTAATTTTGCCTATTTTCTCATTTCATTCATTCATCATATACATGGCATTATTCCATTTAGGTCATTTTCGCATCATTCAAAAGTCAACTAAAAAAATTCAAAGGTCAATAAAAGTCATTTTTTGTGTTCATTCAAGTTTCATTTTGCTTTAGCTTCTCATATCATTTCATTCATGATCCAATTTAAATCAATTATCCACAATCTTTACCATACATCACGTCCATCATATGTGAAAATCAAAAAGAGAAATTGAATTGCTAAAAAGGTTAAATTTCATGTTTATCATTACAACAATCATCTTGAATCATTATATAAATGAAGATAAAAGAGGTTAGAAAAAGACCAATTTGAACTTGAGTAAACCTTGAGGTTTCAAAATGGATTTCATTTGGTTTCTTCTTACACAAGTTAATTTCACCATTCAAGTAAAATGTCTTAACTTCACCAAGTTATAATCACCATCTAAAACATCTTTGCACAATTTGCTTTAAATTAATTTTTACTTTACTTCATCATCACATGTCATACAACATAAACAACTTTGAATCATCATCCATTACAATTCTCATGACCATGATCACATCTTCATTTCCATTCAAAATTCAATCTAAAAGTGATTTGGGAATGAACCATTGACCCATTCATTCATGTTCACACATTAACATTGTCTTCCCATTTCAATTTAAATAAAATAAAATCCAAGTTCATATCAAGTTGAATTCAAAACTGGAATTGATTTGCTTTTTGTCATTGGATTCATATATTCATGTTCATAACACTACCATACAAATTCAAAATTAAATCAGATAAAATGAATTGCAAAGAAGAATAATACAAACTCAATTTTACTCCATTATTCAAGTGTTACAGAGTACATCTTTTTTTATGTTGACAGAGTATATTCTCTTTTGATGTTAACTGGTGTAATTTTCTTCAAGTCTTTAGCGCCTATAATAGAGAAGAAAAAGATTTGTTGAAGATGCAACACAGTAGAGTCCTTTGAGAAGCTTCAAAATAGACGTTAGGATATTTCACCAAATTGTCAGGTTAGGTGAATGCTAGTTTGAAAACCCTTTACTACAAAAGGAATTAGCAATTGTATCCCAGCAGACTCTGTGAATGAAATAAAGCTCAAGTCTTCACGTGATAACGTATGTTCAGAGATGAATAGTGACCTATCAGTGTCACCTTTGTCCTTATGCTTTGCCTAGCTCAAGATCTGATCATCAGAGGCTGACTTCTTCAAAGTCTGGTCTTTAGAGGCATACTCCTTCAAACTCTGACTTTCAATTGTTGACCTCTTCAGAAGACGACTTCTTTAGAGTTTGGTTTTCAGCTTCTGATCCATCGCATTTTGATCTTTAAGCTTCTCATTGAATGTTCATATTTAGAACCAATATTTGAGTTCTATATGAAATTTTAGTTTATATTCCTGCACGCTAGAACCAACATTAGTATACTCAATTGTTCTTTAAATACTTTATTATCATCAAAACATAAGGGACATGGAACAAACCAATTTTGTTCCAACAAACTCATTTCAAATTTATGGGTTCATCTAAAATATATTATATATTGTAACAAATAATTTGACTCGTGCACACTCAGAAGTATCTAACTAGTATGTTTAAAAAATCTATTGCATAATTGTCTTTTTTTTTAAACAATATTTTTATTAACTAATTAAATAAAAATAATGTTATAAATTAATTAAACCATTTGCTTGAATGAATTTAAATATTTTTAATTTTATAAAATTAAATTAATTATTTATTATATTAAACTAACATTGTTAAATATTTTGTAAAATAAATTAAATTTTAATATATAATATATAAAAAAAATTCTAAGGATATTTGTATTTTTTTTTAAAAGAATGATAAAAACACTTTTTTTTCAACAATCTCTCTAACACTCATTCTTTTATTGAATAAATACATTTGAGTTCTACTAGTATATGTGAAATTTATTTTCAAAGTGAGAGACCAACAAGTGTTTCCTCCATAAAAAAAGTGTGTTTGAAAAAATGTTAAAAAAAAAAGTATTTCTAACACTTTTAAAAAATCGATGATAATCTATTAAAAAAACAAAATTCAAACCACATAAATACTCTTATCAACCAAATACTCTTATTAACCACCTATTTCTTTCCCATTTGTTTCCCTTTCTCATTTTTTTTTTACTTTTATTTTTCTTCATATTTTCTCTTGAGACACTTTATCTAAAGACTTGATTAAATTAAAATAACAAGTTAAAAATAAATTAAAACATGTAAAGTATAAAAAAACTAAAATTTTAAATTCAAACGTTATTTAAAATAAAATTTTAAATTCAAACGAAAAAAATAAATAATATTTTTAATAAAAAAATAAGCAGTAAAAATGGATGTAAACACGTCTAAATAAAAAATTAGCGGTAAATTGCCATAAGACCAAGTATGGGGAGGGGGCGAGGACGGGCGAGGACGTCCGAAAAAGAAGAAGGTGTTATCCCCTCTTGTTCGTACTCTAGAGCTAGAAAAAGGGACGAAAAATGGTATCACCTATAGGAGTATTAGAAACAGTCAACAGGATGAACAAGAAATTGACAAGAGTGACAAAGGTGAACCGAAGAATCCTACAACAGAAAGTAAGGTTGGAGATGAATCGCCGAAAAAGTTTTGGGTGGACATCATCAGTGGCAATAAGATAACTTCAAATGGTATGGCGATTGAGTTCATTGCCCCCAACTTGGTAGAAGGTGAAGTGGAAGTGGAAATAGAGGAAACATATGTCAAATCTGAAATCAAATTTTGGGAGTCATCACTGATCATGTACACCCTAGGAAGAGACTTGAGTATGAATGCAGTCAAGCAATTCATGTGTAAGTTCTGGAAATTTGTTAAACTACCAGACATGTATTACCATGAGGATGGTCATTTTCTGCTTAAGTTCCATTCATTTGCTGAACGTGATATGGTCCTAATGAGGGAGCCTTTCACCATTCAAAATGTTCCCATGGTGTTAAAGGAATGGAGCCCAGGATTTAACTTTAAGAGGGACATGTTGAGAACTCTTCTAATTTGGGTGAAGCTCCCTCAACTTCCCTTGCACATGTGGGGGGCAAAAAGCTTAGGAAAAATTGGCAGTGCAATTGGTAAGCCCATTTTCACTGATGAATGCACAACTAATAAGCTCAGAGTGTCTTATGCTAGGATCCTTGTTGAAGTTGATGTGACACAAAAACTGGAAGAAGCTATAACTATTAAGGACTGTGAGGGTAACAAGATAACTCAAATGGTAGAATATGAATGGAAGCCCATGTATTGTGAGAAATGCCAAAAAGTTGGACACTCATGTGTGAATGAGAAACTGAACGCCTTCAAGCAATGGAAACCAAAGGTGGTTGAAGTGAAGGAAATTGTCCAAAGGGAGGAACCAGTTCTAGAAGCACAAGTGGAAACATCCATGGTGACACCTAAGGAGAATGAAAATATAGCTAGCTCATCTTGGACTCATGTATCAACATCTAGAAGAAACAAAGGTAAGTCTGGCTCCACTCACACTAGGGAAAATGTTGATTGTCATAATGAATTTTCTACTCTTGGTATTTAGGATGATCCAAGTGTACAAGAAAATATTCCATGATTATATCTTGGAATGTCAGAGGAATAAACAAGGTGGGAAAAAGTAGGGAAGTGATTTCAAGAATCAACAACCTAAATCCTGCCTTAGCAGTCCTAGTTGAAACCAGAGTTAAATGTCATAAGGCCAATGCCATTAGGAATAAGATGGGGTCCAATTGGAAGTTCATTGATAATTATGAAAACCACATAAATGGTAGGATTTGGGTGATGTGGAATGACACCAGATTACATGTGGAGAAAATCAAAAGCTCTGACCAGTTTATCCATGTTGAGATTGAGAACTTAAGTGATAGGAAAAAACTGTGGTGTACTGCAGTTTATGGCTCTAATATTCTTGATCAAAGAAGGAAACTCTGGACAGATATTGAGAACCTTCATGTCAATGGTGAATGGTTTATCATTGGTGATTTTAATAATGTCTATAGTGCTTTGGATAGAACTGGTGGCAGGGAGGTAATGGAATATGAATACATTGATCTTAAAAATATGATGGATAATCCGAGTCTTCATGAGAAAGAGAGTGAGGGTGATCACTACACCTGGTTCAATAAACATGAGATAGGTGATATCTATTCAAGGATCGATAGAGTGCTTGGCAACATGTTGTGGATCCAAAACAAGATGTGTACTACCCTCAAAGTTTTAGATGCAAGGGTCTTTGACCATGCCTTACTTTACCTTGAGGAGGTGAATAGGGTGAAGCCTAAAGGTAACAGATTTAAATTTCAAAATGCAGTAGTTTAGGTGGATGGTTACCATGAAGCAATAAGAGCTAACTGGAATTACCCCACAGATGGATCTGCCATGTATGTGATATGGAAAAAGCTTAACAACCTTAGGTACACAATCCAGAATTTGAGTAGGCCTTTCAAACATGTTAAAGAGCAACTGATCAATGCTAGACTGGATTTGAAAAAAACTCAAGACTTGTTAATTCTGGACAGAATGAATAGCAGTATTATAGAGAAAACCAAAATGCTTACTGAAGAGGTGATTAGGCTGAACATGCTTGAGGAAAATCTTTTGTATCAAAGAGCCAAAGTGAACTGGATTAGGATGGGTGATGGCAATAATCAATTTTTCCATGTTGCCTTGAAACAAAAGAACAACATAGCTCAAATTTTGTCTTTAACTGACAGTGAGGGTGTGATCCACACTGAGCAACATAAGATTGAGGGAGAAATCATGAATTTTTACAGGGATTTGGTTGGTAAAACTGCTAACACCTTGAAGGGTATAAATATAGTTAACACGAGAAATGGCCCCCAATTGAATAGTGACCAAAGATTGTTTCTAATTAGTCCCATATCTGATGGAGAAATTAAAACTGCTATTCATGGAATACATGATAATACTGCCTCTGGCATTGACGGATATGGGGCAAAATTCTTCAAGGCTTCATAGGAGGTTATTAAGGAGGACTTAGGAAAAACTGTTAAGGAATTCTTTGATTCTAATAACATGCTGAAGGCAATTAACTGCACCCTAGTTACCCTCATCCCTAAAGTGAGCAATGCTACTATGGTTAAGGATTATCGTCCAATATCTTGTTGCTCTACCCTTTACAAAATCATATCTAAGATCATGGCGAATAGGTTAAGCATAGTCCTTAATAGTATTATTGATTGTAGCCAGGCAGCCTTCGTTCCGAGCAAGCATATCCAGGATCACATATTACTGGAGTTTGAGTTGCTTAAAGGGTATAACATTAGAGGTGGGCCTCCTAGGTGTATGATCCAAATGGATCTTCAAAAGGCCAATGTCACGGTCGAATGGTGTGCCCTAAAAGACATTATGCAGGAGATGAGTTTCCCTCTTAGATTTATCAGTTGGACCATGTCTACTGTCAATTCCGTCTCTTATCGTTACAATGTGAATGGTGAGATTTATGAGCTTCTCAAGGCAAAGAGAGGGCTTAGGCAAGGGGACCCCCTCTCCCCCTTGCTCTTTGTGATCATGATGGAATACTTACATAGGAGGCTGCATAACCTTAAATATAATCACAATTTCAATTTTCATTCTAAGTGCGAGAAGTTGAACATTATTAATGTTAGCTTCGCGGATGACTTGCTGTTATTCATGAGAGGTGATGAAGGATCAGTAGAGCTGTTAATGAATGCTTTCAGAGATTTTTCAGCTGCAACTGACTTGAATGTCAGATGTATTTTTGCTAATATTGATGATGTCACCAAGCAAAACATTATGCATATTACTGGTTTTGCTGAAGGGACGCTCCCGTTCAAATACCTTGGTATCCCGCCGTCCAGCAAGAGACTTTCAGCTGGTCAGTGTTTTAATGGTGCTTCTGATAGAACCAAAGTTTTTCCTACTATTGTGAATTGCCTTCTTCAAAAGCTGTGGTGTAAGGTCAATATTAGAAAACATATTAATGTGTTGATGTTACCTTGATGGGCCATTTGGGCTTTGTTTGTAGTGTGGTTGGCTGGATCTATTGATCGCCTTGTATCGTTCTGTTCTTTTGGATCAATAATATATTTTTGATTTTTTCAAAAAAAAAAAAAAAAACCCTAAAAAATTAGTTTTTTAAAAAGGAAAATCTATTTATTTTTTATTTTTAATTATTAAATATACATAGTATCAATATTTATTGACTTCACCATACAAGTTATCGTACCTCTTCGTTTAAATGAAAAATCCAATTTGGTGGTGCAGTCTGAAACTCAACTGCTCGGAAAACAACCGGAGTTGGTAGTCGGCCGTCGGCACTGGATTCGGCCGCCGTTAGAAACATATATACATATTCATCTCTTTCACATTTTGAAGCTATGAAAGAGTTAACTTCAATCGAATCACCGTTCCTTAACCTCTCTATGGATGAGGTAATTCATTTCCGTTCTGTATCCTACTATTCAAATTCAACTATATGTGTTCTAGGCTTAATTTTGAAGCTATTAGTATTCTATTTGCTTTCAATTTCATTGCATGCAACGTTTATTAACTAACCCTAGCGATTTTCATTTTCTTCATCCTTGTTTATAGATACTGGAATTGGAAAGAGCTTATAATGGTGCTAGAGATAAATCACTTGATCAGAGTTTCTGCATGGAGATTGCTGCAAGTTTGAGGTCAATTGAGTCTTTTCTAGGATTAGTAGCTCTATAGTACCGACACCTCTGAAAAAATGTGTCAGAGTCAAGTGTTGGTAGCTGAAACTTAAACTGACACTAATACCTGTGATTACGTTTAATTATTTATTTTTTAAAATTATTACTTGTGTCGATGTGTCATTGTCAATGTTAGTGTCCTTGTTTCTGGTGTCAGTGTTTCATAGATTACTGGTCTATTTATCACATCATAATGTGTCATAATTGACCTACATGCTTTGATTTTGCAGTTCCTTATCAAATAAAAAATCCTTATCATGGGAACAGGTTGGTAATGCTTTTTTCTTTATCATTTTGACGAAGTTTGGAGTATATGAATTGTAGCATGATGTTATGATGATGTATTGGCTGTTATGGGTTTCAGGTGCTGCAGTGGTTTCTTAATAAACATAGAGAGTCGACGGGTCTAGTTGCTTCATCACACGAGGGGCTGAATCTTTACGTTGATCTTTCGGATGAATCTTCTTCAAGAAAGGAACATACGATCTCTCCGAATCCAAAAGGTTGTACTTTTTTCTCTTTGATTTTAATGTTGCTGTGAGTTCAAAAAAGGAAGATAGAACTAAAACAGTAGAACATATTCTCATTTTGGTTATCTGCCACTGTTACCTTTATTGTGTTGTCATTACTTAGCATTCATTTGTTTTAGGTTAAATCCCGATAGTTTCGACAAAGATGATATGCAGAAACAAAATGGTAAAACTAGAAAATAAGATTAGAAAATTAGAGAGAATGAAAGGAGACTGATTATGTTTTGAATGAATTGCTATTCTATGTTATAAATAAAGATGTTATCAGACTTAGATTGATTATCAACTCGGTCAATGTACTTTGTGATTTTTATTGGGCTAACCTGTGAGTCCGTGATCAAACCACATGAACTAGCATCTGTTAAATTCCTTAATTCTATATTTACCTTAGTTATAAATAATTTTGGCTTTTATATCAATGTCATCCTAACCAATGTTGTTAAATAGCCACCATAGCGGCGCTATATTGTAGTCTATTTTGGACAACCGCTAATGTGCTGTAATACGTAATTTAGTACAAATGTTATCTGATAGTCACCATTTCGGCGCTATAGTATTAATGCGTAGTGGAATTTTAACAATCCACTAAATAATTGAACATCTGCAGTTGTTATACTTAATCATGTTTTCACTTTTCTTTTACTTAGATGTGCTATTTGTAGGTCATAGGTTCATAGAATTCACGATCCATGTCCAGTTTGTTTTGAAAAAATGAGGCACATGAAGAAAATAATAATAGTAGTAATAATGATAATAATTATCACAGTTTTATAAACTACACAAATTTAGCCTATTTTCAGAAAGCAATCGGGAGGAATGACGGGCAATGCAGAATTGATAAATGATGGTCAGCATTCAGCACAATATGTGCAGATCTGTAGATAAATTATACTTAAAAATTTCCCTATAAAATTAGAATTTCTGATCGCAATGTTGGATCCCAACTGGGGACTCCTACTTCCTAGTCCACGACGTAGAAGTTTGTGTTAGGAAAATAAAAGAGGGACGGAGGAAAATGTTGATGTGGCAGGGGTGCTATTTGTGTAAGAGAATCTGGTCATATAGAGATTCAATAGAGACAGCATGGTATCTTTTGGAAAAACATTTTCTGTGGTAGTTATGGGCAGAGAACGTCGTTCTCTATTAGAGCTTGGCTTTGTAGGCATTAGGGACATTCACACTTATCCAGTTATCCTTCTTTTTCAATAATACAAGCAGTTTCATATTTCCAGTGATTTCCCCTTTTTTTCTGCTATTTACTTTTCTTTGATTTCTGGTTCTTAACACATTCTTTTTTTCTGATATTTACTTTTCTTTGGTTTCTGGTTCTTAACACATAATAATACCAGGTTTTAAAGCGGAAGATCTGTCAGAATTGGGATATGAATCAATATCTATAAAAGACAAAGCATGGTGAGAAACAAAGTTCTGATTAAGCTGCGGTTCTATTTTGAGTTTAGGCATATTGTGATTGTGGCATTTTTAAATATCTTGGATTACGTGATAATTATACAACATGGTCTGGTTTTTATTTGTGGTGCCGCACTAAGAACAAGATTAAAGATGAAGTGTTCCCACCAACTACTCTCTACACCAAAAGTTTTTTTTTTTTTTAACGCTATCACCAAACCCCTCTCCCCTTCAAAGCCATTAAGCCTTTATTGTTTGATAGTTAGTTAGTTCGATAATGACCCACCATTTAGTGATATTTTTTCTTCTTTTCCAATTACAGGCATGATGTTGCAATGTTTCTAAACTATAGAGTTCTAAGCACAGGCGAACTTGTAAGTTTCTTTTCTATTTTTTGTTGTTAAGAAGAAACTGAGTTGTTGTTTTGAATTTCTAATTAATAAAGGAGCAATAGTTCCTTTCATGCCTGCAACACTCTCCTTATTTTAATTAAAATACCCATCTATATATATAAGGGCTTAGTGGCTTATGGTTGACTGGTTGTGGTCTCACTGATTCCCATGTGCCATTTAGATGAAGGGATTCCGTCTATTCCGGCATTGCAATCATCCATCTACCAAATATTTTAGAACTGTTTGCCTTTATATATGTAAAGGGTTCTTCTCTCAAATCAACTCCTTCCACATTTTGAGCATAAGCAACTTAACCAGCTTAAGCATAGCTGTTTGGTGTATTAATTACAATAGCAATAGTATACTCTAGTGCTGATGTGAGTGATGTAACGGGAAACTACTTGCATATCTGAATTAAGATGAATACACTGGTATACTCTTACCCAATCTGAAAGTCCACGCGCGTGCGTGATATCTGTTGAATTAATCACAAGTATTGATAGTGGACAAATCTTGCAACATTGTAGTTTGTAAAAAATAATGTGATGCTAGTTATAATCTCTTGGCTCTGTGTACGCCACAATTTACATCCCTCAACATCAGACTTGTTAGTTCTTGTGTTGGCTGGAATTTTGGTAAAACAAAGTTGAACAATGTTTATGTCATATGTTTGATGTCATAACATTGGTTCTTATCATTAGCTGTTGCAGGGTTGCAGTTTTGTGGTCTGATGTTATACATGATGTCTTGACATCAGTTGACAGAACATCAGAAAACCATCTGTTGTGGTTTTTGTATTGCAGAATGTTAAGGTGTTGAAGAGTTAAAGTGTTGAAGAGTGATGTCACATGCGATGTCTTGACATCACTATACCAGAACATTAAAACATCAGGTTGTGGTGTTTTTAGGGCTGCGCGCATTAGGAGATCTGTTAGTTAGATTGGATGCGAATTTATTGGAGAAGATTTATTCTGATACAATTAATTCTGCATATCTTGTGGAGAATAGGTTGTTACTATTTTTGTGCAAATAGACATGGAGAATTGTTCCTATTTGTGTGGAGAAGATTGTTCCTATTTGTGTGGAGAAGATTGTGCATATTTGTGTGGAGAAGATCTTGCAGCTGATTTAAAGAGAAGATTTAAAAGATTCATAATATCCTGGAAATATTATGTGGAGCTGAATTTAATGCATAAAGATATGGAGAATATTTAAAGTTAATTATTGAAGATTTAAATTGAAGATTTGATTGAAGATCCAATTAATAGCAGAATCTGTTGGAGATTTGGAACAGAAGATTGGATATGATTTGAAGGCCCAAATCCAGTGGGAAAAAGTTATAAATAGAGTGCTTGTAACCTAGAATGAGCACGGGTCCAAGATGTAGATCTTTAGGGCTTTGTCAAAGTGAACCACTCGGGTTGTGAGATGGTCACTGGGTCTAACTCAGAAACCTGTAGGTAATGAGTTTGGTATTGTTCTTGGAGGAAGCTTTGAAGCAACTCCAAAGGGTTGTCATGGAAGTGTGTCTTCCAAAGTCTATGTAATAGAAAAGTTTAAGGAGTCAAGCTGTTGATGCAGTGACGGTGTAGTTGACTGCTAGACATCATCGAGATGATTGGAAGTGAGATGGAGTCTCTTACCTAGGGAGGACTTAGGTAGAAGGGTCATTGGGTAGTGATTGAATTAGGTAGATTGTCAACTGGTGTGTTGAGTCTGTAATTTGATACTACTAATAGTGGACTTCCTTCCTGGCTTGGTATGCCCCCAGATGTAGGTTGGTTGAACCGAACTGGGTGAACAATTGATTGTGTTCATTTACTGTTTCTATTATTGCCTTGTCCAGCAGATTGCGATGTTGTGACATTGCACAAGACATCACACATCTGTACCAGAATTTCAATTGGTATCAGAGCAGGCATCCTGTCTGTTTCTGGATGAGATCTAGGGAAGATACTTTCTGGTTTGTGAGCAAGGAAGATAGTTATGGACTTGGTCAGCTCATAGAAGTGGAGATTGGAGTTATCAGGCGTGTAGCGTTGGTGATAAGCTGCCTTGTAGGTTGAATCCTATGTTGATCTAGTGCACATGAAGTGTTGTGTTTATTATGTTGTGCCTAGAGAAGTTTTCTGGTATGTGTTCCGCTGCGTATATATATATATCTGATGGAAAATTCCTGATGGTTATGTGTTCTCCTCTGAAGATGTATCACATGGTGTGGTGATACTTGAGGATATCTTCAGCTAGAGTTGCCTAAGATACTTGTGGTTTATCCCAAGTTCACTCATAAAGGAACTCTTGTATGAGCTTGTTGAAAAGAGATCTGAAGAAAGTTAGAAGCCATCTATTCTTGCCTTCAACCCTACATGGTCATTCCCTGGGCTGTGTTAAAGGATCTTTTGGTGTGTTTCTGTGAAGTGAACTTATGTCCTACCTGATGTTAGAACATAAAACCAGCAGATTATGCAGTATCTTGTCAGCATAACAGATGCTTGGGGGCTAAACATATGTGTATTGATCACATCTGTTTGGAACCTACTCCTGGCCTGGAAGAGGAGGCATCTGGGTTGTGTGTCTAAGAAGGTTCCTTCAAGAACATGTCTTAGATATATACATTGGTCAAGAGATGATCAATATAGTGTCACTCATTGGATAAGTGAGTAGGTGTTTAAAGGCTGCATGACATGGAAGGCTTTGAAGACCAATCGGAATAGTGATTCCTTCCTAGTTTCTTGATGGTAAAAGAAGAGGGTGGAGCCAAATCAAAAGAGTATCACTGTCAAATCTTTCATGCGGGAGTGAAGATCTTGATAAGTTATCTCTTAAGCTTAGTCATGTTGGCCTAACTAGAAGGATCTTCCTGGTTATGATAAGATACTTGGTTCTGATCTTGAACTGGAGGAAGTGTTATCAAGAAAGGAGCTGAGCTTAATATGTCTCGACATCGCGCTACACATCAGCAGTTTAAAGGTAAATGCTGAGTCAAAGACCTGTTAGACTGTAGCTGTTTTGAAGGATCACTAAAGCTGTGAAGTTGAACAATTTGTGAGATGCTGTTCATATAAAAGGTAGTAAGCTTGAGCTAAACAGTCTGAGGACAATATTTTAGGGAAAGTACATCCTAGAGTTTGTGTTCAATAGCAGTGTAAATCAGCCTGGGGTCAATTGGTGTCTGCATTAGTCGTATGGAGTGAACTCTTCCAGCTTTGAGGCTTAAAGTTTTGTGGGTGTAGCAGATTGTCTAGGGTTTGTTTATACAGAAGGATGGCAGTTATCACTCTTAAGTTAGACAAGAGGTCTGAACCTTGTGCTTATAAGAAGAAGCTTCTAGAAGAGTGTGATCAGATGTTGATATGTCCTCTTGTGTCCCCTGCAAGAGATATGTGTGGATTACTATGGTTGTTGTCTCCAAAGCCATAATTGCTGATGTCAGAACTGATGTTGACACATCATTCCAACCAAAGAAAGATAGTGATCAGTGATTAGCAGAAGAGGGATCAGCTAGGGCCTCAAGTTTCAGACCAGATCAAATGTTGAGTTTTTGTCTGTCTTCAACTAATGACAATATACATTGACGGGAGACTATGTATATGTCTGAGGTACAAGTGCAGGACTGCAGAAGTATTGAGAATTTATTTTTCTCTATGTGGCTGGTTATTTCTCTTTGTGGTGTTAGAATGTATCATCTGGTGGGGTTGATTGGTAACTGTGTGTTTGGAGCATCATCCAAATTATCTGGGATAAGTTTGAATTAGAAGAGGCAGAGTGTTGAGGAATGTTGACAAGCTGATGTGTTTAAGGCTATAAAAGATATGAAGACATCATAGTCTTGTGGGTTTCAGCTTGGATCAGTTTATTTCTGATCTAAGTGGTTTGGAGCAGGGTGGTTGCTCTGGTTGTGAAGGTCTAGGATAAGTGGCAGTTATCTCTGGCTTTCTACTAACGGCTCTACTAAGGGAAGTGGCATTCTTTGGTATAGCTATGGGGTAGTCTTGGACTACTTATTTTCTGAAGATTCAGATGTGGTAGGTTTGAAGTCTTTGGAGTTTCTAAGCAGGATGGAGGTTGTCTACTCAAACTTGATAGTTGAATCAAGTCTATGAGAGCATGGAAATCTGTTTCTGCAAAGGGAGGAGGTTCTTTTGAGTGGCAGAAGGAAGAGCTGAATTCAACAGTTGGATGTCATAACGTTCTGACATCTAGCTTAACATCAGAAGTCTCAGCTGGTGATGTGGCACATCAGCTAAGATAGAAGTGATATACTGTAATGGAAGTTATGGATGCTTCATAAAGGTCTGTCTCATACAGTCTGCGGGAGCTGTGGTTTGAGAAGATATTACTGACTTAGAGATTCTAAGTGTAAGCAAGAGGAACATGTGATTTGAAGATCAATTTCAGTGGGTAGATCAGGATATCTTTGTGAGAGTTTTGACAAACGTGAAGAAGACAATTTGTGGCAGTTGGTTTTTTCATATGAGGATTCATGAATGAGGTGATCAAACTGTGGCATTTGGTTGATCTCAGAAGTGGATTCGAAGAATCAAAATAATCAGAGAGTGGCAGCTGATTATTATTGAGGTTTGTCTTGGAACAAGTTACTCTTGGGCAGAAGGGTGAGGAGTTGAAGACTCAAGGAGATTATCCTTCTTGAAGGTGGATGAGAGTTTATCTCTCTAGTTCTGTGGATTACTATGCTATAGTAAGTCCAGTTGGTGGAACCTATCAAGAATCATGGTGATGATATCTTGGTGTGTGGCAGATGTTCTAACTTGTGTTGGGACATTATCTGGTTGGATATCCTTGGTGAAGGATGATTATGCTCTGGTTCAGGAGCTTGGTGCATACATTATGCCTAAGGGGAGTCTACCTAATCATACAGGAGAATGATGAAGTAGAAGGTCTGCCTTGGAAGGAGAATGTAGAGAAGACTGAAGTAGATCAGGGTCTTGCTAAAGGCAGAAGAAAAGCCTGTGAAGGGGACATAGCCCTATTGTCAAGTCATGCTAGATAGAAGTTGATCATCCTGGCAGGATGTGGAGTTTTGGAGCATGTGGAGTTAAGGAATCTTGTGAATATGCAAGTCTGCAGTCTGAACCCTTTGCATCAGAGAGGGTGTGCGAGCTTATGGTATGTAGCTGTGTATGTTAACCTAAATAAGCTGCTCTGACTATGTTTTATTGGGAACTTCTTGAAGAACTGCTATGCGAAATTAAGTCCTTAACTGGTAAAGAGAAGCTGATGTCCCAAAAGATGTTATAACATCACTTGGCTGACAAAGAGTTTGAAGAAGGAACATGGTATTTTGACAGTGGGTGTTCCAAACACATGTCTGGAAGTGTAACATCATGATTGCTGATGGTTATATTTGGAAGATGATTGAGTTGTCCGTGTGGAGTTGGATGCATGGAGTCTGTGAGCAGTGTCAAACCAGACAGGATACTTCGTTGTGTTCTCCAAAAGTGAAAGTACAGTTTGTGAATGTGCTCAGCAAGGGTGCTCAAATGTTCATCTCCATCTAGAGCATTAGTTAACCATGACAGGGGGAGTACTTGTCTATGGATGTTGCAGCAAAGGAAAATTCAGAGGTTGTCAAATTGTGGCTAAAAAGGGGGAGAGTTAGCCTTGTCAAATTGTGGCTAAAAAGGGGGAGAGAGAGTTAGCCTTGTTGTAGGGGGAGTGTAGACAGTGTAGACTGAGCTGCTAGTGACGATATCACAGCAATTGAAGAGTGCAGCCAAGCAGACATCAAGGGGGAGAAGTGCTGCACATTGTGAACTACTGAACAGCTGTGATGCTGGTTCATGTTTTTGAGGGGGAGTTTGCCCTATGCTGATGTGATAGTTATGCTGATGTGATAGTGAGTTTGTGCAGCTTGTTGAAGAGGTGCTGTTTGTTTTAGCCAAAATTAGCCAAAGGGGGAGATTGTTAGTTCTTGTGTTGGCTGGAATTTTGGTAAAACAAAGTTGAACAATGTTTATGTCATATGTCTGATGTCATAACATTGGTTCTTATCATTAGCTGTTGCAGGGTTGCAGTTTTGTGGTCTGATGTTATACATGATGTCTTGACATCAGTTGACAGAACATCAGAAAACCATCTGTTGTGGTTTTTGTATTGCAGAATGTTAAGGTGTTGCAGAGTTAAAGTGCTGAAAAGTGATGTCACATGCGATGTCTTGACATCACTATACCAGAACATTAAAACATCAGGTTGTGGTGTTTTTAGGGCTGCGCGCATTAGGAGATCTGTTAGTTAGATTGGATGCGAATTTATTGGAGAAGATTTATTCTGATACAATTAATTCTGCATATCTTGTGGAGAATAGGTTGTTACTATTTTTGTGCAAATAGACATGGAGAATTGTTCCTATTTGTGTGGAGAAGATTGTTCCTATTTGTGTGGAGAAGATTGTGCATATTTGTGTGGAGAAGATCTTGCAGCTGATTTAAAGAGAAGATTTAAAAGATACATAATATCCTGGAAATATTATGTGGAGCTGAATTTAATGCATAAAGATATGGAGAATATTTAGAGTTAATTATTGAAGATTTAAATTGAAGATCCAATTAATAGCAGAATCTGTTGGAGATTTGGAACAGAAGATTGGATATGATTTGAAGGCCCAAATCCAGTGGGAAAAAGTTATAAATAGAGTGCTTGTAACCTAGAATGAGCACGGGTCCAAGATGTAGATCTTTAGGGCTTTGTCAAAGTGAACCACTCGGGTTGTGAGATGGTCACTGTGTCTAACTCAGAAACCTGTAGGTAATGAGTTTGGTATTGTTCTTGGAGGAAGCTTTGAAGCAACTCCAAAGGGTTGTCATGGAAGTGTGTCTTCCAAAGTCTATGTAATAGAAAAGTTTAAGGAGTCAAGTTGTTGATGCAGTGACGGTTTAGTTGACTGCTAGACATCATCGAGATGATTGGAAGTGAGATGGAGTCTCTTACCTAGGGAGGACTTAGGTAGAAGGGTCATTGGGTAGTGATTGAATTAGGTAGATTGTCAACTGGTGTGTTGAGTCTGTAATTTGATACTACTAATAGTGGACTTCCTTCCTGGCTTGGTATGCCCCCAGATGTAGGTTGGTTGAACCGAACTGGGTGAACAATTGATTGTGTTCATTTACTGTTTCTATTATTGCCTTGTCCAGCAGATTGCGATGTTGTGACATTGCACAAGACATCGCACATCTGTACCAGAATTTCAAGACTCATAGCCAAGAAGGACACTTCAAACGGCTTTAGGCTCTAGTTTTCAATTAACAACATGAACATATGCAGGCAACCGGAAATTTTCTAATCAGAATAGAAGGGCAGTTTGTTGCCTCCCATGCACAGTTTAGTTGGAGGTAGAGTTTGTGTTTTAAGATGTGGGTCTGTTTTTTATCTTGCTGTGTTTCTTTGATAGGTCCATGGGAGTTGTAATCATTGCTGAGTATCTGGTCACGATTTGTGGCTGGGTATTGATTCATTAATATATGTTCAAATTTTCTGAGGAAAAAAAAGAATAACCAGCAGGAGTACCAGACCATACCTCAAGTTGGGTTTTTTTTGTCAATAGTACTTGAGCGAAGCTGATTATGAGAAAACAAGTTGTTTAACTTGTAGCTGCTTCAGCCCAAAATGATTTCTCTAAACTAGCATAAGAAATCATGCCTCTAAATTTTTTCACTATAGTCATGTCCATCTGTTCTGCTATGCCATTTTGTTGCGGAATACAACAAATTCTATGATGTCTTTCAATTCATTAAGCCCTTGCATTAAGCATCAAACTCTTGATGGTCCCAAAGATCCTAGTGCTGATAGTCAAGTGTTCCCCTAGTGTTATGTATGCTTTTGCCGAATCTGACTCATTTCTTCTTCCCAAAAATGCAATGTTACATAACATCAACTTACTAATACTTTAACCATCAAGATTTCCTTTCGAGCTCAACTCAGCCACTCCAATTTAACTCATACTAACTCAAGGCACATATGTCGCAGTTTAGTAACATTGTCAAATAGTACTAGGGGGAATAATGTGAGCGTGTCTTCAAGAGAGAAAGGCATTCTAAAATGCAAAAGAAAACCCAAATAGTACTATGAATAAGAGTGCTTGTAAAACTAACCCAAAAGCCCAAAAATTAGAAGTCCATATAACACTTCAGAAAAAAATTCATTCTTGGGTCTGGACATGCCTTAGCGGGAGGAATTTGAGTTGCACGGGCAGAACTCACATTAGATGCAGGCATGCATTTACCAAAGTGCACTACTGGAGGGTTTGTGCTGAATAGTGATTCTACAAGCAGAGGAGCTCAGTTTCTTAGGCAAGGGCATACCTTATTACAAAAGCATGAGACCTTCATCAAATGGGCCATCTCACAACCTTTCTCTGATGGACCAGGAGTTCAGGTCAACAACTCTAACATTGTAAGATAGGGGAGTCTAGAAACTCGAGCCAAGAACCTTCGAATGTGCTCACTTGAGTGAGAAACTAAGTTGTGAAAATGAAAAATGAAATTTGAATTATTGTCCCACTTAATTCATGAGTTATTTGAATGCTGAAGATTACTTTTCATTCTAGTGGGACACTTTGTTTCCAATATGATTTTCAAAACTATAGTTTGGCATATTTCCTTTCATTTAAAAACAGTGGAAAAGTCAAGAATTATTCTGCAACCTATATTTGTATTCATGTGAACAGTGTAAGTTATCCTGCTGTCTTGTGATGGTTGTTCTGACTTAGAGAAGCTAACATATTTTTTCATGTGAACAGTGTAAATTATTCTGTTGTCTTATATTGGTATATTATGGACAACCAATTGAAGCTAATGTATTTTTCACACATGATTTAAGGAAGCTCGTGTTCGATATCATGGATTCGGTAAGGAGGAAGATGAATGGGTTAATGTGAAAGATGGGGTGCGAGAGAGATCCATCCCACTGGAAGCTTCCGAGTGTCACAAGGTGAAGGAAGGACATCTTGTACTATGTTTCCTGGTAATGGATTCCAAACTTCTATTTGCACTACATAAACATAATGTGTGTCTAGTTGTCACATGATAGATGCCGTGTTTGTGCGCACAATCAAATTCTTTTTGCACCTCTAACATCTAGATGTATATTTTTTTCTGCTTTTAGCTAATCCATAAACACCCTTAACCATTGATACTC
Organism: Lathyrus tuberosus; assembly: GCA_022829125.1. Taxonomy (NCBI): domain Eukaryota; kingdom Viridiplantae; phylum Streptophyta; class Magnoliopsida; order Fabales; family Fabaceae; genus Lathyrus; species Lathyrus tuberosus. Next base: position 467,716 of record JALAZF010000716.1, on the reverse strand, counting down.
TTTTGACTCTCCATTGTTTTTTCACAGGTAAAATCTGATTATGCCCTCTACTGTGATGCCCGTGTTTTGAAAATCGAGAGGAGGGTACATGATAGCAAAGAGTGTACCTGCACCTTCATTGTCCGGTTTTACCATGACAACTCTGAGGTTATATTTGATATCTTCCCTTCTTTTTAGCTAAAAATATTCCTTAGTCATCAATATTCTTCTTGTTATCTTTGGTAGTTGTTAGGTAAATCCTTGGATGTTACCTTTACCTGATGTTGATTCATGTGTGTCTTTGGTAGGATGAGGTTCGTTGGGACAGTTTGTGCTGTAGGCCAACACAAGAAGAAGCTGAGATCCCCTTAGAACCTTTCATGAATCCCATAGCGACATTGTGGGGATGAAAAAACAATTTTTGTTTCATATCTCCGTTTTCTTTTTGGGAACTATGTTTCTTGTCTCCTACCATGTAAGATAAAAAAGAATTTGAATTTTGAGGCTGAAATACATTATTTGACCAAGTTGTTTTTAGCAAAGTTTTTCTTTGATTCCATGTCTTTAAATCATGTTTTGATATTTTTCCCTTCTAGATCATTTGTGTCTGTCTATCAGAATCTTACTAGAGAATTTCTTAATGCTTTCTTAATGCACCTCATATGCTTTTTATACACGCTAAATTTTATATTTTTAACAAACCTCATCTTCAACAAACCTCACGCTATTTTTCTATGTTTTTTTAGCAGAAAAAATCACAATCTTCCAACTCTCTCTTTCTAATCCATAGAATTCACCTTTCTCTTATCACTCTCTAACAACATCATTATACACCCTTCAATTTCATCTCTAAACATTCTCCCATTACTTCCGACCAACCACCACCTGTGACCACCGTGTAACTCCGATCCAAACACCTTGAACCACCAAACTCTCCGCCCTCATCAACCGCCGCCACCCTTACCACCTTAAAATCCTCCTCTTCATTAAGCTCGCTGTTGAAACCCCAACGATACCTTTTTGTTTCTTCCGTTTTTCTTACCCTCACAACCTCACTCGCGAACGTCACTTTAAAACAAATTTCACCCTCTGCTCACCACAAAACCATCATCAACTAAACAAAACCTCTCAATCTACTCACCATTCTCCTCTCACCATCTAACCGAACAACAAAGCTTCATCACAACTTCCATCGTGACCACCATCGACCTCCTCCTTACCACAACCGCCGTCCATACCTTTCGGCAACATTCCCTTCTTTGAATTAGTCAACACCTTGCTTCTTAGATTTGAATCACTCTTATGCTTCGCTCAGTACTAAAGATCTTGGTAGTTCGAGCTACCTCTGGCAATGGTGGATACATTTGAAGAATTAGCAACAAATGTGTTGTGTTCCCGTGGTTGGCTTTAAAAGTATCTCTGAAGAGTTTTGCAAGAAACAAACATCTCAGATTCATGCTAACAACGACATGGTTCAATATTTTTTTAATTTGAATTTCTCTGTGTTGTGAGAGCTGTTTGTGTTGATATATATTGGATTTCGATTCAATTTCGGCTGCAGAGTTTTGTTTACTGGTAGTACTATGATCATTTGTGATTATGATTTATGCAAATTGTATTGTTTTGTTTGAGGTTTATGTATGAATAAGCTATTTTTACAGACGAAAGCTATTTTGTCTCGAGACGATGCAAAACAATGTTTCGTCCACTTGAACGTGTGAATAAGCTTGCGACGTTTCCTGCAAACGTTGATTTGTAAATCCATTTGGTCGTGATGCAAACGTTCCCTTATCTACTTGTTTTGGGTAGCAAGCAATGTTTTTCTGTCAATTGACACAAAGTAGCTTTCGCTAAAAGCATTTTCTATCCAGAACTACGTAACTTTGAGTTCTTCATCACACTAGGAGATACGTAGGAGCAAGACCCGCAATCTTGTCAGACACCCTAATAAAAAACTTTTTGCGACATTTTTCCTTTCCTTTTTCTCTTGTGACTATTCGAAAAAACAAATAACATTAGCTAACATTCAAATTGCAAATTTAACTAAGAGATTCTTGTTGAGTACAACGGACGTGAGGGATGCTAATATCTTTTTCTGCCGTAATCGACTCTCGAACCTAAATACGGTTACGACGACCATGTTCTTTTCAAAGTTTTCATCGATATTTTTCCTTTCCTTCATTGAAAAAAATAAAGTTTGGTGGCGACTCTGTTCGAACACATTTTCCGCAAACGTGCAATACGTTTCGCAAAGGATCGTATTTTTCGAGATATGACAGACTCCCATGAGAGTCAAAATAAACTACTGACATTTCACTATATTTCTGACATGGTAATAATAAAGTATAATGTCTACATATTCAACATGTTCATCAGAGTCCCTGGTTTTGTCGTAATTGTTGAATTTTAGTAGTTTCTCCAGTGACTTCTAAATCATTTAGTCAATAATGTGATTGGTGAATGAATTATTTATGTAATGAGAAAAGGCATGGTGAGTAGTTATGTGCTCGTTCCCCTTCTAAGAACGATATGAGAAAATTTCCCTGGAGTGGTGATCCTCAGGTGGGGTGTGAAGGTTATTGTTGCCTCTCGAGTCATGAGAAGGAGAATTTCATTTGTGATGGTGGCGATGACTTTTCTTTTATAACTCGCGCGCTCTTTTTGGATGTGACGCGACATCAATGGGAGCAACCCTCAAGGGTGTTTTGGGGTGACCGTGTTACGACATCTCTAACTAAGTTGCATTTTAAGAAGGAATTTTGTTATTGATTCAATTTTGTGTGGGAGGTTTTTCACTGAGGATATTCACATTTTATTGTTGCACTAAGTTGTAGACGTTCTTCACGAGTGCAACAACTTCGAAATACTACTTGGTAAGGATCGTGACACTGTGCATTAGTAGAAGACAAACATATTCAGGTCTAAATAAATTCATTCAACTCAATTTGAGGTCAAACAAAAGTTGCAAGGTAGCTCCTAACATTAAGGAATTATCTGCAAGTCATTTAAGAATTTTCCTTAAAGACCCCTAAAATCTATTGAGTAAACCTCCACCACTATGTTCATAATGTCGTGTTCCCCCAACATTTGGTTGACAAACCTTCACATAATTTACTAATATAGTATGCATGTTTACCCCAAATCATTAACTCACACTTCTCATCTTCCCATATTTATCCTAAGTCACTCCTTATTTTTGAACTAACATTGACATGGGTCCAACAGATTTACATTACACAATTTTCACAGATCGCAACATACTTAAGCTTCACTTAATCAAAACAGATGTACATAATTCAGTCATTGTATATCCAGTCAATTACAATCACATACACTTTAGATAATTAGCTAATATTCATTTAGTCTTAATTTATCCAATATCACATTTAATCAATTAGATTGTTAAATAGGACTTAAAACAATTGATAAATTCCACACAAAAAATGTAAGAAATCTGCGTTCTCTTTCATCCTATTCACTGTAAGAATTGATCTGAGATCGAAGATTAAACGAGACAATTTTAATGTTTGAAGAGAGCTCTAGGAGGTAGAAAGAAGTTTCCAAAGTCGCAGCCTAGGGTTTAAAGTTTACCATCACAACTTTGACTTTTGACTTAAATAGCAGACGGTTCTTCTACATATGGCCACATATGAACCATACATCTGACTTAAATTGTTTGTTCGTACATAATACCATAGTAAAGGAGACTCAAGACAAAACCAAAACATTTTTTCCAAGCTTATCTATCGCATGTAATACCTATTCATTGCATATGCGATGTTACACAAACAAAATTTTAACTCCCGTCACCTTTAAGTATATGCAAGCAATATGCCTCACACATGTAATGAGGTTTGAACTGAGGGTGAAAGGATTTCACCCGCAGGTTCACTCGCAAATGCAAGCGACGCCTAACACATGACAACTTCACATTCACATGATCATAATCCAATGTGCATAATCACAATGCAGCAACACATAGTCACAAACCCATTAACTAAGTCATAAAATAAAAACAAGATCCAAAGTGTTACATGTTACACCCTTCTTTACCTCAGTTCAGATTCGCAGCTAGCTATTTCCTATCACTGTCATTCATTGTCCCAATCACCATCATTCAAAAGACAATCATTTACAATGTTGTTGAAAGGCGTGATAAGTTCACCGGCGTGAATGACAAAGGCAAAAGGCAAGCAATTTTAGATTTCTTTTGGGGGATGAAGTCAGATGAGAAGGGTTTTTAGGTTTTGTTTTCTCAATTTCTGATGTTTCTTTGAAAGTAATTGAAAATTTATGTGTGGACTGGACGGTTTAAACTGGTTCTAGTTGTGGTTTATAATAGACAATGAAGGTTGTCTTTAACTATTTATTACCTAAGATTTTTATTGTAGTGATTATGGTGATTAATATAAAGAAATTTTATCATGTCTACCAAACTTAAAATCTGTATACCTTTGTACCTGTATTAAAAGTGCCTCATCAGCAAAACACTAACTAATCATTGACATAAACTCAATTTCCACATGAATGGAAGAAAATTGAGCTGTGTTAACTTAGTTTTACTGAAAATATTCATTCTCCTACATACATAATAAAAGCTGTAGCCATCAAAATTTTGTCCCCAGCTCATCATGCTTCTTGATATACTATTGAGTCCAACATATTCATTCTCCTACGTACGTTTGGAGCCTTTTCAACTGAAATCCAAATACTTCGGCACCTTGGAGGATCGGCAGTATCAAGAAACGGTACGTCCATAGCAAATAGAGGCAATGTAGAGGTTCTTGTCCCACTTATCCTGTAAAACCAAATATGATCAGACTGCGGTTAACTCTAAATTAGGTGCATAAAACAACAGATGTGACTATACGACCCACCTTAACATGGGTACTGGGAAAAGCAGTAGTCCTTAGTGTTTCCTGAGTTTCGTCCTGGGGCTTCTTACTAGGAACACTGAGAACAAAAGCAGCTTGGTCCCAAGTTGCAGCAAGCGATGTGATTCGGAAACCAGCCTCCCACCGCTTGTGAATCCCTTCACTAGGATACAGAAAGTCTAGTTCGACCACCTGCAAATTCATAAACTTAAATGAATACTAATTCATACTTTTAAGTTGCATTATGACTTAACTACTGTTGGATAAAAGCTGAAATCAAAGATGACCTGCTCTGTAAATCCTGCCCCACGAGACATAACTATTCCCCATCTGGCCCCTGCGGTGGCCATTGAAGTTACATAAAAGCCCTCCTTCCACTTTTTGTTAATCCATTTGAAAGGAAATGAATCACTGACTTTGTATGATTGCTGCAAATACTGGGTGCCTGAAATCCATGATCTAAGTTTACGGAAAGCGAAGTGGAGAATTGACAAAGTACATAAGCAAATATATATTTTAAAAGGAACCAACCTTTAGACATTACTACAAGTGAACTCCCATTTACAACTCCTGCAACTGCACTGATATAATAATTTTTTTCCCACTGCTCCATGATCCATTCCTTTAATAAAATCAAAAAACAGAAAATCCCTTGTAAATAATAAGGGTGACTTGAAAATATAAGGATTAACAATTTCAACAACCATGCATATTTGGTGTGCTAAGCAGAAAATTTAATAATCCACAAGTAGAAGAATATATGGCAGTAGATTGAAATTTACCTTGTGCAAAAATTGGGGAGAGAGTTTATAAACTTGGGAAGTGAAACCTGTCCCTGCGTCCATGATTAAGGCCCATAGGCCCTGAGATGAAGAAACGCTGCTAATATATAAGCCATCCTCATTTCCTTTCTCAATATGCTGGGTTAGCCTTGTACTTGACACATTGTAGTGATATCTACAACATAAAGAAACCCACTCCTAAATTAATGCATAACAATTCCCTTACATCAAGCTTTAAAACCGGATAATAACCCTTAGCGTCTAATTTTTGTAATCAAAAGATTAAATCTGAAGAAAGTCAAACATATGCAAGGGTAAAAACAGATTCACACATATGGTATCAGTTGAAGAATCGCACTCTTCAATCTTAATTCTAAGGACAGGAAAATGGAAGTCATCCCATTGTATCAACAAACTTTTAAGACTTATCGGTATACCTTTGTTTCATTGGTCTACGAGCATTGTAAACACTAATCCACTGGTTTGCTGGCAAACCCATTCGAACCTTCTTTTTGGGTTGTTCATCATCATTGTCTGAAGCCAACCGGCCTCTTTTATGACCAACAAGCTTCAAGCAAAATAAAATTAGCAGTGTCAAGGGCTAGACTACAAACTACGTCTATACATAAAACAACACAAGAGTAAAAGGATAGACAAACTGATACCTCTTGAGCACCTTCTGTATTAAGTGGCCTAATATCAGGGTTTGGACCAACAACCCCATCAAAGAAAGAAATGTATTTTGCATAATTAGGCTCTTCATCAAACTTTAAGCACATTACATGTTCAATAAACTCTTTAAAAGGCCGGGGACAAAAACAACAGAGGGTCTCTGGAGACGTTCCCATCTTCTTCCTGCAAACTTGATATCCTTTGTTTTCTCCCTGAGAAAAAAATGCTTTTAGAACAACATTCTCGACATGAGAAAAAAATGAAAAGTTGTTTAAATATGGACCAACCTGGAATCCCTGCCAAGGAAGACGGCCTCGAAGAAGAAATATCAATGTATATGCAAGAGATTCCAAATCATCCCTCCTGCTTCCAGTTCTCCCCAAATGTGCATGCACACTTGCATAGCGGACTGTGCCCCTAAAAATATTTTTCCCGTGATACAAGTTAATATAAATACAGAGAACTCAAATATTTCAGCATTTTCTGCAAGATCCCAAATTAATTATGAATACCTGAAAACATCAGGCCTTTGGTCATAGTTCACATGCAAACCAGATGTACTATCCTGCCATTTAGTAGCTGCAAGCCCAAAATGGCACAGAAAAAGCCAAATGAGTAATTTAATGATGCTAAAATATAAACATAACATGTGACCAGTAAATGATCAGTCAATAACTAAAAACATACCTAAGCCAAGATCTACCAGGAACAATTTTTTCTCGTCAGGTGTCCCAGAAGCACCAAGCAGAAAATTCTCAGGCTTCACATCTCCATGCACATACCTAACATAATTTCAATTGCTATTATAAAATATCTTAATCCCCATTTTCCTATGTACATTACTAATGTAAGCGGAAGAATAGGAGAAGAAGAAAGAATAGGTATATCATCATAAAGAGTTTCTACCCACTATTCACAGACATAACCCAAAAGGAAATGAATGCAAATAATTTAGAGTTCACGCATGGAAAAAAATTAGTTGAGTGGTGATTAAATTACCCTCGAGAGTGCATCTTCTCCAATATGGAGATGGCTTCAATGGCAATACAAGCAACCATTTCGGTGGACAGGCTGGAATTGGCCAAAAAAAAAAAACATTAACATATCAATTGAAAGTCAAAATTAACAACAGGGAATTAACTTTTATGCACGTGTAACAAATAACTAAAAAAAACTTACGTGTGAGAGTAATTATTCCAAACATCCCATAAGCTAGGTCCTAGAATATCCATAATCTGCACATATGAAAGCTGTAAGCCAAACAGGGATCTTCAAACGAAGCAAACTTAAATTATAGAAAAATGACATCATCCTTCAAATAATAATTAAAAACAATCAAATCCAAACGACTAAAGAAAAGGATAAAATCAAATAACATACCATGATGAAATAGTCGCCTTGCTTGCCCTTGTAATGTACCTGTGGCACACCATGACTTCCACCGAGGGTGCTGTACAAACAAAAAAAAGTTATAGAAAAACATGCATAACATACCTTAAAAATAGATAGTAAATTAAGAGAAAATACAAGAATGAGAAATAATAACACTCACTTGTATACTTGCCACTCATTCGGAGGTCCATTGTTACATCCTTTACTACTTGTGTGCTCAAATTTTATAGCTACCTGATTAAGCGATTAAAAACTGTGAATTCCTGAAATTGAAAGCATGTAAAAATATAAGAAATATTACTCATCATTCTTTATAGATGGGAGACATATACCTCTACAGCTCCAGGTCCAGTTCTCTCACTCAAATTTCCACCAGAAATGCGCCGACCAAAATATACTTGGCCAAACCCACCCTTGCCAAGTTTTTTCTCTGTTTTATATAAAGGAGAATTGCCTACTTGAACCTGTGATAAGAAAAAAACAAAATCACGATATAAGTATTACCAGAACAGAGAAAATTTGGGGAGTTTTGTACTTTATTGGCGTCTATGATTGACCAAAACCCTCAGAAAATTAGCATGAAAAAAAGTTGTTTGAACAAATTACTGCTAAACAACAGTAGCAACCCGAGCCTTTTCAATAACTATTTTTTTTAATATTTATTCAAGAGTTAGTTTTCAAAATGCCGATGTTGCATGGAAAGCCAAAATTTCTACTAGGCTTACATCCATAACATCACTCCAATCACTTTAATAAATAGATGGGTATTTTTATAAATGGAAGGGTATGCCATTAGACCAATGATCATATACTATTTCTAGAGAGAAAAATCATACTTTTATAAGATCATGAAGTGTTGAGTTGAGAAACATTTAGTAGTGCTGACTATAGTTCAAGTGGTGGAGACAAGTAATAGGTTGGATGTCATCAAGAATCAATACTGATTATGTATCGCGCACTACCAGGCACCAGCACAGTAAGTATTCACCTTATGATTTTATGTAGGATTGTCACACATGGGTTGGGGTTGATAAATTATAGTTGATTTTTTTATATATAAAGACTGGGTTGATGTGAATGCATGTTAAAAACTATACAGTTTTACAAATTATGATGGTATAAAGTATCAAAGAGAAAAAAAAAATGGAATGTGCGCATCAACAAATCTAAATGCTGTGATTTTAGAAACCAGTAACAGAAAAATATGATGTTCCCATTTTATGACCTATTTAGAGTAAAGAAATCAAAATAGAGGAGTTTTGTTCAGTAGAGACACAAGCTTTGTCAACCATTATTTCAAATTGTAGAATATACTTTTACGAACAGAATGTCCTATCGGTTTTCAAAACTGAATAATTAAGTCATACACTTATACTATCGGTGACAAAGACTTGAATCGCATGAACAGATTGCAGCCATGTCCCTTTTCCTGTCTCGAAAGCATACTAACTAATCACAACAAAAAAAACCAACGAAATATTCAACATCCCCAGACTAGGCCCACCCCAGATACTCTATACCCCTAGGCCGACCTTGAGGATCTAATTCACAAGCATGATTCCTGCTTTCACACAGATTCCTTACTTTAAAAAACATAAAATTTAACAATAACTCACTCCACAAACAAGCCAGAATCACAATAAAAAGTTTCCACAATACCATTTCAAACCTCTGGCCCAAAACACAACTAGAAAAATGAACTACTTGCAGTTTTCCCATATCAGGTTTACCAAAACATGAAAGTCCTCAAACCATAACACCTATTCATACAACACCCTGCATATGTACTTAAAACTAAAAGATAATACTTGCATGGTAGATAAAAAGAAACGCAACAGAACACAGAAGAAGAATAAGAGACCTGTTCAGGAATAACCAATGCGTTACTGTCCTCTTCACCAGCTTCAGCCTTGCCATTGCTGTGACCTCCGTTATCACATTCATCCATCACCTTCTCCTCTATCGCTTTCCCTTCCTTCACCACCGCAGCAACATCTACGTTCTCATTTACCGCAGCCACTTGCACTTCAACCTTATCGTTCACAGCCGCTGCAGCTGCACTCCGCCGTCTCGTCCTATTAGCAATCGCTTCCTCTTCAACCGGACTCTGTTGATGTTCCCCCTGCGGTTGTCGTTGTCGCTTCGGTGGCCGTCCCCGGCGCGCTCCACTTCTCACTACCGGCATGGCTCATTGTCCAAATTCCATCCTCCGGCAACCGGGAAAATAACCACCGGAAAATCGAAAACCGTATAAACTCCGTTTCACCCCGATCAGAACTCTCTCCAGTACACCAAACGAAAGCGGAAGTAAACAATACTGGTTTCGAAAAATCTTGAAACGGTTTTTCGAAAGACGGGAATGAATGAGCAAAATGTGATGAATTGGAAGGGTTTTGAGTTGATAATGTTGAACCCTAAATTTGGTGATATCAGAGAATTTCGCGGTAGAATTAGGGTTCTGACACGATGACACGGTGAAAGAAGAGGAAGAAGAAGCTACTGTATAGAAGAAGAATGCGAAGAGAGAGAGAGAGAGAGAGAGGCTTTTTGGTACTTTGTTGTAAGATACAGAACACGAGGTTTTTATTTGCGTATAATTCATACACCTTTTTTTCTTACTTTTTATTATAAAAAAAACGAATGCCATAAATATATATTTTTTTTTGACGGGGCCATAAATATAAATTTTAAAAAGTCTAAATAAATCTTTTTTTTTGAATTAGTTAAGCATTTTCTTCAACAATTCTAGATACAAAAATTAATTTTAAAAAATTTATAATTTTAAATATTTAATGTATTGATTACACAAATTTCAATATAAATTTAAAGAAAAAAGGTGATACACTGGCCATTTAAAATTTTTTTACAGATAATCAATGACGACCATGCATCCCGCCAAGTCATACTGAAAATTTTAAAATAATTATATTACATGGCAGAATGATATATTTCTATTGAATGATTTTTACACTCAATGTATAACCATTAAACCTTAAATTTAAATTTTGAAAATGAGGTAAAATGATGAAAAGGTACTATTCTCAACACTCTAGTAAAAAACAATAACTATAAAATATGAAAAAGTAAAGTGTTAGTATTAAAAAAAGTAATATTTGTTATCAATTCTAGAATATTGTTTGATTAAATTTTTATATTTTAAGGTAACGTTCAATTTAGTCCTTAAAAATATTATGAGATTCAATTAAATTGATTAAAAGACCATAAAAAAAATTTAATATTATAAAACAAATTAAAATAGCTTAATTCCACATTTAAATTTTATTTAATTGATGAATGAAATATAGAAAATAAAATTAGTTAAAAATTTGAAATGAGAAAGATAAAGGAAAAGTAAATAGTATTAAAACAAATAAATATATAAATATATTTATAATTAGTATTTTATTACAATAAAAAAAATAACAAAATAAACAAATAACAACCCGTGAATTTGTAATATTCTAGATTAAAATGATATTTATTTTATTTTTATATTATATTTAATTTTTATTTAACAATTTTTTCTAAATTAAATTTACTCGAAAAGTAAATTTTTTTAATTTACTTTAAATCATAATTTTTAAATTAATCTAATAATTAAATTAGTTTTTTATTTAATTAATCATTAGATTAGATTCAATTTAAAGATTATGCTTTCAAGTAAGTTAAAAAATCTTACTCTTAATATATATATATATATATATATATATATATATATATATATATATATATATATTCTTTAAAAGAGTTATATCTCTCACTCTTTTTTTAATTATATACATAAATATTTTTCTTTTAATTTTTTTCCAAATATTTTTTTAATTTAGATTTTCATTTTAAAAAATTTTAAAATAGTTATTTTGGTAAAAAATAAATATTTTAATACGAAAAATAACTTAATTTTTAATATTATTGAATAATTGATGTATTTGACTTATATATAGACCAGACACATTAACTTTTTAATGAATGTGAAATATTGATATTCTCTTATAATTATTGTACTTACTAAAGGTACAAATGCATGATAATCTAGTGATTAAGGGTTGTCAAAAGCTTTAAGATTTTTGTAGGATTGAAAGGTAGCTCGCGTGGAGTGAGAAGTTTGAGTAATTGTGTATTTTTTGTGTTGTTGTTAGTTTAGTTTATCGAGACATTGAGGTATTTATAATCCCCTAAGTTTGAGCCAAAGTATTCTTAGGATATATCAACCACTCCAGGAATAGGTAGTTGATTCCTTTAAATCCAAATAACGTAGTTAAATTTCATGACCTATATGTAACGTTTGTTTGCACGATACACACTTCACACACGAATGCTCGTTATGGTCGAAAACACTAATGATCCAGACGACGTATTTGGAGAAGGAGGGCCTTATCCGAGAGAAGGGCGCTCGAACCAATAAAAAGGTGACTTGGAAAAAACGATTTGTGAAGCGTATGCCTTTGCCCCGCCCTCATGTGATCTCTTCTAATTACACTGCCACAGAGCCTCTCGAGCACAAGGGTTCGTAGAGGCCAAAGTGTTTTAACCCCTTACTTATCTTCGGGTTTTTCATATGAACCTAGTCAAAACTTTATTCTTACCTTAAGTTCTTAAAGCTTCAGATGAACCTTCTGAAAAAGGTTTAGGTGAGTCCCTCAAACGAGATTTAGATGAACCTTCTTGGTGAGACTTAGTTGAGTCTCCCACGCGATACTTAGTTGAGTCTTTCTGATAAGACTTATTTGAGACCTTTAAGAAAGACGTAGTTAAGCCTTCTTAACTATACTTAGTTAAGTCTTTTTTACGAGACTTAGTTGATTCCCTTAGGCGATGTAACACCCTAAATAACCCATACGCATAATTAAATAAAATCAGAGTAAATATCCACAAAAGCATATTTAGGGTGTCACCTTTCAACAGAAACCTGCTCATATAAATAGATATGCAACACCTACTACTTTTAAATTAATGATAGTAATAACGATAATGAAAGCTTGTCTGAAAATTCAATTCTTATTGCAACTGCGGAAAAATTTAGCATTAAGATAATTATTCAAATTAATATCATGTTTCCAGAAGGATTATGAATAACCACACAAAGGAGATATCCAAAAATCTCCAACCAACATAAAGAAAACAAATGTTCCAAGACCCTTGTGTTACACATCAGAGCAGACGCCGACACTAAAATAAAATTTGAAGACTCCAGCTTCCACTCACATCAACTCCTCTACTGCGAGTTATCTGCACGATGCCCATGAAAAGACAACATTCAAACAGAATGGTGAGATATCATAATTATATAAAGGAAAGTGTGGTAATAAGCAGACAACAGATTATTTCATGCACATCACCAATTCCTCATAACCAACCCAACAACCATCCAACACAACAACAACATTCAACATACATCTACAACATCCAACACATAACAACAACATCCAACATATAACAACAACATTCAACATACAACAGACATCAATCACAACAATGAATACAATCAATATACAAATGCAATGAGACTCACAATTCAACTCAATGCATGTGGTACCATTCAGTTCCTATTTTAGAACCCGATCTCTTTTTCAGAATCATAATTCCCGTCGGAATTTCAATACGTGAACACTCGGGTTCATCGGCTCTGATCCTCAACTCATAGGATATTGAGCTAACAATTCATTATCATCATTATCGATAACATCTCACTGATTCCATTCATCCCGGCAATCAGCTACCGGTATACAATACTCACTTCCTAGGATTGATGCTCACAACAACGGACCAATGTCCCAACATCATGAATGCATGCAACATATTAATCATGCAACAACAATAAAAACATCGAGTACAAAGACCAACACCTCCATAGTCATGTACTCCGCCAATATTAGCCATCATGCTCAACAAACATATTGTAACAACTCAACAACAATAATTTACAGCATAACAATCAACAACGATATAATTCGGATTATGTTACAGTACAACATAAACACTACAATTGTATTTAAGCCATCACATAGCAAAATAATCAACTTCTAGAACATAAACCATTTTTATAAGGTAGTTTCTCGTGTTAGCTTTCCAACGCTTCAAACGGAACTTTAATCGGACTTACGGATCAAAAGTTATGATCGAAACGATTTCGTAGTACAAAGTCCAGAGAGCTATTACAGCCGCCCGTAACACCTATTACGGCCCGTAATACTCTCATCCCAGAATTTTATTTTTTGCACGTTTCTGGTACTGGAATCCAGGGGGCTATTACGGCCACCCGTAATGACTGTTACGAGCCGTAATAGAGTCCAGAAAATCAGTTTTTCCAAGCGATCTTGTGCGATCTCTCTCGATTTTCAACATTGTAACAGACACCAAACCCCAAGTTTTGACCTCCAACAATCCCAAAACATATCATATCATATGGCACATGAATCAAGGGAAATAAACACATCACAACATCAATTCATCATCTATAAATCACCATTAACACACGTAAGGTCACAACCTTCAAACATCAATCAATGGCATAATATCATCAACCACATCAAACCTGAATTTATGCATACATGAAAGGCACACAAATTTCATCACAAAATCATCATCAATTTCATAATTCCCACAGTCAATCGTTCATTAAGAACATGGATATAGAAGAAAAAAAACACAATTCCTACATGTTATGGTCTACCCATCATTCATCATAATTCCCCTTAGATAATCAGAACCTCACCCTTACTTTAGAGTTTTGCAACGAGTTCTTCTTCCTCAACAATGGTGATTTTCTATCTTCTTCATTTGCCCTAGCTTTCCTCTTTCTGTTTTCCCCAAATTTTCATGTACTGACTAACTTTCTCTCCCACTTCTTTTATTATTATTACTAATTCCCAACGAATTAAATTATTATTATTATTATTATTATTATTATTATTATTTAATCCAAATAATATCCACCTTTTAATTAAATAATTCTAACTAATATTACTAGTCAGTTTTACTCTCCACGCAATCCATCTCTTCACAAATGCTCATACGCCCATATATAATAAAACACACATAATCACATACATACACACAACAATAGATAATTTAATTACGAAAATAACCAAAATAAATCGGGGCGTTACAGGCGAGAGTTAGTTTAGTCCCTCAGGCGAAACTTTAGATGATTTCCTCAGGTGAGGCTTATATGAGCCTTCCTAACAAGACTTAGTTGATTCCCTTGTGTGAAACTTAGTTGAGCCTTCTCGACAAGACTTAGTTGAATCCCTTAGACGAGATTTAGTTGAGTCCCTCAAGCAAAACTTAGTTGAGCCTTCCTTACAAAACTTAGTTAAACCTTCATGGCGAGACTTAGTTGAGTCCCGTATACGAGACTTAGTTGAGCCACGAGATTTAGTTAAGTCCTTTCTGGTGAAACTTAGTTGAGCCTTCCTGGAGAGACTTAGTGGACTCCCTCAGGAAAAACTTAGTTGATTCCCTCAGGCGATACTTTAGATTAGTCCCTCAAGTGATACTTAGATGAGCCTTCCTGGCGAAACTTAGTTGAGTCCCTCAAGCGAGACACAATTGAGCTTTCATGGCGAGACTTAGTTCACTACTACGAAAACCCCATTTAACGACGCCAGGTTTACCACTGTTTCGTATCCCACCGTTGTATATGGACTAAAAATTTATAACGCCATGTTTAACGACGGTTGTATTACATAACCGTTGTAATACAAGTTGTGTAACAAGCTTCGATTCCCAGCTACTATATTTTTTTCCATATTTTTACATTTTAACACGCGTGTATTAGATGACCGTTCTAATACATGTATCACGCTTCAATTCACAACAATGTATTTTTTGTCATATTTTTAGATTTTAAACATGTATTAATTTTTTAAACATGTCTAACGCCATGTAATGTATCATGTATATTCCCAGCAACGTATTCTTTAGTATTTTTAAGTGCAATAGAGTATATATATATAACTTAAAAAATAAAACTGTAAGAGATGAACATATATAGAGATAAATTTTTTTTTAATATTCCATTGAGAGTACATTGATAAACATATTACATATCAAGATCATTGTCAGAGCCCATAGCATAAAATGCTTCTTCATAATCTAGACATCTCTCCTCACTCTCCTCATCAGAATCATAATATACAAGCCTCCTTTTCTTCTTTATCTTCTTCTTCTTCGGCTTCTTCTTCTTCTTCTTCTTATCCTTCCTTACCCTTAAGGCATCCCTGAAGTTGGCAGTTGCTGGTTGGACGACCTCCTGGATTGGCGCCTGACGTTCCTCATTGAGGTTTCTAGGATTCTCATTTGTTGAACTCATTGTTACGAAGAATATATTATTTTGATATGTAAAATTGTCTATTTATAGATAAGGTTAAAGATGAAAAGACTGATAGTTTAATGCTTGTAATGATGATAACTTGTAAACCGTTCATATTCTGGAACAATATTTTCTTGTAAACCGTTCATATGTTGGGAAGTGCAATGGTTAATAATATTACGACGGTTATAAGTGATGACCGTAGCGATATCACTTATAATCCAGGCGTAATTTTAGGAAAATGTTGTTGCCTGGTGTCGAACCTTGTACCACGTATAAGGGGTATCGCTACGGTTATTATAACTAATCGTTGTGATATTATTAAATTAATATATAATCTATCATAACGGTTATTTAAGAAAACCGTTGTGAAAATTTTACCTATATAAGGGAATTAACTTTTCCTTTTTGACAGTCGCGCCGTTTCCTTCACAGTGAAACCCTAGCAACCAAACTTCATCTTTTTTTAGAATCTGCGAGAAGAAATACAAGAAGTATGGAGCTTTTGATTTAAGCTTCTTCCTCCTTGTAGTTCTTCTTGCAGAATCAAAAACTAGATGAACATGGTGATGATGCTGGCGGTAGCAAGCGTAATGTACATATTGTTTATGGAAAATAAGATAGTCTTCCACTTCAATTTTTTTGTTAAATAGTACTCATTATCTCGTTTGCTTCATGATGTTTTTGTTGATTGTTCTCTTTTTGCGCAGATTCGACTTCAATGTTTCACAAGCAAGGTGAACTTCATTGTAATGGTACAGTCCCACTTCTTAGCATTTTCTTTCAACTTTTGCTTGTTTTATTTTGAATACTAACTAATTTTCTTCACTGCTTCCCACTTCTTAGGGTTTGTTTCTAATTTTGCTTGTTTTGTTTTGAATAATAACTAATTTTCTTCATTGCTTTCCCACTTCTTAGGTTTGTTTCACATGGTGATGATGATGGTGGTACATATATATATGAATTCATTCTAATAAGGTACATATATATATATATATATATATATATATATATGAATTCATTCTGATATTGTACATATGAAATTTAGTTTATTATATACTATGTATATTGTTTGTTTTACTATCCTTTTAATGAAAATGCAATCTGTTAAATTGATATCGAAACTTATAATTTGAAAATTAAGATGTATTTGAAAACCAACCATTATCATATCAATGTTTTTCGAATCGCATCCATTTTATTCAGCACATTGAATGTTCCTTAACGCATAATATACGATTCAACGGTCTGATTCCTTCTACACATCGATATCTTTTATATTATATAGTTTACCTATTCATCGCCAAAAATCATCGTGGTTTTTATGATCATGATTGTTATGATGATAAAATCGCGATGATTTTGGGCGATGGAGAGGTAAACTATATAATTAAAAATATCGATGAGTAGAGTGAATCAGACCATTGAATCGTATATTATGTGTTAAGGAACATAAAATGTGCGGAATGAAATGGATGCAATTCGAAAAACAGTGGTGTGTTTAAGTTGGTTTTCAAGAATATTTTAATTTTCAGATTATATATTTCCTTACCAATTTAATGGTTGTAATTCTTTAACTAGGTGTATGATAAAACAAGCAATATACATTTGTATATAATAAACTAAGGGTACATGTAACAACGGTTGAAACTAATATCCGTTGTGATTGATAATATATTTCACAATGGTTGAAACTAATATCCGTTGGGATTAATAATATATTTCACAACGGTTGATACAACTAATCGTTGCAATATATAGCGCGTTTTCCAGAATACAACAACGGTTTCCAGACCGTTGTAGAAACATCGAAGATACAACAACAATCTACATAACAACGCCTTCGCCTGCGTCATTATATGTCATTCCCAACCGTTGTTAAATGGGTTTTTCGTAGTAGTGGTTGAGTCCCTCAAGCGATACTTAATCGAGTCTCTTAGGCAAGATTTTAGATAAGTCCCTCGAATGAGACTTATATGTGTCTTTCTGACAAGATTTAGTTAAGTCTTCCTAATAAAACTTTATTGAGTCCCTCGGGAGAGACTTAGTTGAGTCCATCAGACGAGAATTAGTTGAGTATTCTTGGCAAGACTTAGTTGAGTCCCTTAGGCGAGACTTACACTACTAAAAAAGTTGTAATTAGAGACGGACATATTTCGTCACTAATTTATAAGAATTCCGTCTCTAATTATTTTAGAGACGGAAATAGAGACGAACACACATTAGTCGATGAAAATCTGGTCACAAACTCTTTGGAGACGGATTTATACATTCGTCTCCAAATAGAGACGGATAATATCCGTGACAGTAATACATATTCTGTCTCCAAAATAGGAATAAAAAATTATTAAATCCGTCTCTACAGAGACGGAAGAGTGAAATTTTTAATTCCGTCTCTAAATTTATTATTATTTTTTATTATTGTCTAGTATCTAGTAGCATTGTGTTTTTTCAAAAATATTTTTTTTAGTCATGATGTGTTTATATGTTGTGTTCATCTTTCAATTCAACATCATACAGTATAACATTAACATTACATTATATGAACTCAAACTTTAAAATTGTTCAAACATAAAAAAAATTCACAAAATTTGATTAAAAAAAAAGGTTAATATGTCAATAGCACCATTTGTATATGCCTATACAACATTGGAATTTAAGTCTTCCAAAAATGTGTTATAACAGAAGACAAAACACTCCTTTTCCGTTCTGACATTTTCTTTGCCAAGGGGAGTTTCCATTTGCTTTGCACCAATTATTCCCATCACTAATATTCTGGAAAAATAATAAACAAAAGAAACCAACGACAAACAATCTTAGTAGAGATTGAGCTATACAAAAGGTTATAAATATGCAAGTAAACCTAAAGTTGGTCTATATACTTCTACAAATACCATCACAGAACCCTAAAAAATGTTCAAACAAGTTGAATAAACTACCCAACCTATATCATTATACTATAATAAGTTTTTATTTATAATGACACATTATATATTTAAATATAAATTAATTAACAAAATCATAACACAATATTTATTTATACATAAAACTCCCATGGCATTTTCAATGAGAACTGTGGGTTCTCTTTTTTAGTTGCTAAACCACACTTTTTTTAGTTCCATTCAAATTATACTACATTACTACTACATTCTTTCATTTTCCATCATCATCATAATAAATAAGTTTGTTAATTATAAAAGACAATTATGTCTAAAGATCATGATTTCATTGTGCTTTTGAACACAGGGCCACAAACTATCCAATATATTTGAATTTATATTTCTCTAACCTTATGACAAATAACTTGTCCATTAATCTCAAAAGGTTTTCAACCATGAATCATATTGATGCATAATAGTTTTATGACATTTTATTTACATACAGAACATGTTTCCATTAACTCTATGTTACTAAGAAGATATTAACATGCCAATTAGCTTGTTTAACTAAATAAGTTTATGAATCCAATCATTGTATGTATGCACTAACCTTTGTTGCATCATCAGGCACAAATCATTCCTATAGAATCTCATCATACATCACAAAATCCTTGGACGCCGTCCCTTGACATCTGATTCTAATCCATTTTGAAGGATTCAGCCATGTATCCTCCCGCCACATTTCGACAATTATGAACTAATTCCCCTGTTTGAATTGCTACACAAGCTTAGCAAAATAATTTGAATGACATCTGGTTTTTTCACTTGAAATACATATGCTTAATCATTTATTTACTAGGTGGAGTAAGCCAATACTCCAGAAACCAGATGTTGTATATCTTGTCTTCAACACCATAGCAATTCAGCATATTAAACAATGAATTAGAGGCCATTAGCAGTAATACCATAATGAATTTATTGACACCAAATTAAACAATGACAACATTTAGGCATGGTCATCCTAATTAAATGTACTCCAACGAATGATCTATCAACTATATGTCAAACTAAATATATACTTGACAGAGTCATTCTCGTTCTCGGCAGTCGAACCCATAATTATAATCAAGTATCAACAACATACATGTTACATACACCTATGAGTGAAAATTTCTCAAAGAGCACACAGATCAGTATATAACATTGAGTTTAAGTTTTTTAGTTTCTATTCTACCAATTAAATAATGTTTTTAACCAAAAGCTATTAAACTAAAACAAAAGTTGGGGCATGTGACTAACTAAAGCATCACAGTAAAAATCAGTAAGCAAGAAAGTGAAATTAAAGAAAAACTTAATATTCAAATAGTATTTCCAAAACTAAGATACTGGAACTTACCAATGAACATCGCAAAGAAGGCATTTCACTACCAACAAGTCATATACAACTTCGTTCTTCAACACGCCAAAAAATTTCAAAGAACTGTCCAATATCATTTCATCATTAATTGAGGAATAATAATTACATGATAATTAATTAAATACTTTAACTAATAAAAGAAAAATCAACCTAAACAATTCAAAAAATGAAAAAACTTATAGTCAAGAGACCAATAAGCTGTCGAAATCCAAGACAAGGTTAGCCTCCATGTTTTGATACTGTTTTGGACACGATTGGAATCATCTTTCCTCGATTAGATCCAAAACGAACAAAATTAGAGAAATATCCAAAAAAATCGATTGTTCAAAGAAAAACCCAAAAAACACCATAGCCATCCCCAACACAGCAATGCAACGGTATGAGACCTCAAAAAACCACAAATCACAATTAAAAAGAAAATATTCAAGATTGAAGATGAAGATTAGAAGAGATTTGAAATTGAAATGAACAGATTTGGAATTGCAATGAAGAAATTGAAATGAAGAGATTTGGAACGGAAACACAGTTAAAAGGAGAGCGTTTAAATCAAAAGTTGTGGCTAAGATAAAAAATTGTGAAGAGAAATTGAGATGGAGAGTACCTTTAACAATAGATGGAAGAATCCATTTGTGTTTCCTCTTCCGTAAAGAAAATAGGGCGCGGTGTGAGACTGGTGTGTTTGTTTTGTTTTGCCTTTCCCCTTGACAAACAAAACTAGGGTTAGGAAGAGTGTCTTTTGGTTTTTAAGATATGTGGAATTTCTACATTTAAAAAAAAATTAAAATAAAATTAACAGGCAATTGAGCGCAACAATTTTTTGTTTTATAGAAATTGAGCGCCAAAGTGAAAATTATTATTTTATTATTTTTAGAGACGGAAGATAGAGACGGACTAACTCAGACACCGATCAATTCCGTCTCTATTAATTTTCTAATTTTTATTTATTTAATTAATTAAGTAGGGACGGATTTAGAGACAAAATGTTTTGGACACGGAAAATATTTTATCTCTAATTTCCGTCTCTGACCATTGTACTATTTTTATAGAATCCAAATTACTAATTTGAGACGGATTTTAGAGTCGGAATTATTTGGAGACGAAAATAACCGTCTCTAAAGTTGTCGCTATTTAGTTTAATTTAACTTCCGTCTCAAATTTTAAATTTCCATCTCTAATTCCGTCTCTAACTGAGAAGGAAGTATTTCCGTCTCTAATTTCCGTCATTATTCATAATTTTTCTAGTAGTGTTAGTTGATTCTTCTTAACGAGGCTTAGTTCAGTCTTCCTGACGAGACTTAGTTAAGTCCCTCAGGTGAGAGTTTGTTTATGAAATTTAGAGTCTTAGCTTTTATGTTACTAGTGGATTAGGCGAGGTCGATTGGGAGTGATTCATTATTTGGTGCTAAATTAGTAGTCCACTGAGGTGGGGAATATCCTTTAGTGAAAGTTCGACGATGTAGTTACCCCTTAAGGAGGCAATGATCTTCTTTTTGAAGTTCAACAATGTATTACCCCGTAGGGCGACAACAACCGTTATGTGGAAGTCCAACGAGTTATTACTCTGTATGGCGGCAATGATCTTCTTGTGGAAGTCCATCGATGTATTATCCCTTAAGGAGACAAGGATCTTCGTGTGAAAGTACATCGATGTATTACCCTATAGGGCGCCGAGGATATTCCTGTAGATGTCCAACAGTGTATTGCCCCTATAGGGTAGCAAGGATCTTTCTATGAAAGTTCAGCAATGTAATTAGATAGTAATACCATAATAACTTATCACAAATACCATAATCTTTTACAAGAGTTTTTGTAAACAGGAAACTCATCCTCATACCAATCAACTAAAATAATATCTAAGATTGACTAATTTCCAAGTTATGGAAATGGTTTGTTCATTCAATTTTTTGAGCTTGCAGGCTTGCAGGCTTCATTAGGAAACTTCTGATATATACGATACAACCCCTCCTAGTTAGGTTGTAGTTTTCCCTGTTGGGTGGGAACTACGATTTGCCGTATCACTAAATCCCCTGTCTATATCTTTCTTCGAACCACCTTGGAGTTATATCTTCTGGTTTCTCTTTGTTTAGCAGCAAACTCTCGAATGTGGGCGACTTCTCTTGTCTTGTCAATTAGGTTAGTGACACGTCTTATCCCTAATTCATTTTCTTCCTCGTTAAATTGGAGCGTTGCGAAACCCCAATTTTGTTTGGACAACTAATTAAAATTAGGGTTAAATGCACTAAACCCCCCTGCCATTAGGGCGAGTTTTGGTTTTGCCCCCCTGAAGTTTTTTTTTTGTGATTTGCCCCTTATAAAATTAAGATTCTGTTTCCAGAATCCCCTATCCCTTGTTTGGCTGACTGGGATGGGGAATCCGGCCCTAGTGTCATCCACGTGGCATTTTTTTTATTTTTGAATTAATTTTTTTTCCAGTTGGCATTTTTTTATATATTATATTTTATTTTTACGTTTTTATATTAATTTATTAATTTTTTTTTACGTTTTTTAAATTATTATTTTAATTTTTATTATTTTTTTTTTATGAATTATTATTTTAAATCTATCAAATTATTCTTTTAAAAATTATTTTAATTGGGCCAAAACAAACACCCTTAAGCCCATTCTCAACTCCACTTTTCTGACTCATTTATTATTCTTTTAAATTTAAATGTGCAACTTATGTATATAAACACTTTTCTATGTACTTCCATTTTCGATGTGGGACAATATCAATTGCATATCAACCTCTCACAAACCCACATCCTTCTTCCATATTGAAAAAAGCTCCCATAAAGAACAACACCATGACTCTTGCAGGTTCATGAATACGATTACAGGTGCATGATCTTGCTCTAACATGTTATGATATCTTAGAAAATATCTAGAAGACAAGTAAGATATCTTAGAAACTGTGTCTACAATTCCTTACATGGTTAATGTTACTGATGAACTGGGAGCCCCTTTAATACATTTTTAGTTTTTGGGGAGGCAGGGGGAAGGATTTGGTATTATTGTTTAAAAGTAATGCATGAAATGTGAACTACTACTTAATATCCACAGGCTTCAATAAAGATGGTGCATTTCCTTTTTCATTCTTAACAAAACTCGTATATTAAAGTAGTGCAGCAATGTTGTTCTTTTTACCTCAGCGTGATAATTATTAGTAAATAAATGGCTTACATGCAGATTTGGGGCTTGGCATTTATCTTTGATGTCAATAAGAAATGTGTTGAGAGGTTTATAGGAAATGTGAATGAACAGAACCAGATAGACGAATGACTTTTACAGTGTCGGCCGGTGTCCATTCGAAGACAAATGACATCAATAAATTATTCAATGAATAAAGTTATGGTTTCCAACATTTCTTACAAGTCTCTTTCTCACACAAATTTAATAGTATATGGTTTTGGATGCTTGCTTTTAGTTTATCATTTATGCATGTAACTTTTTCCATTTGCCAAAACATTCCAGTTCAGTAAGTTTTTCTTTGTTTATGGTTTGTTTCTGCTACTGTAAAACAAGGAATATAAACGTTTCATGGCTTCTTGAATGATATAGTTGTTGATTGAAGAAAAAAGCTGGAGGATATAAATGTTGTTGTTGATTGAAGAAAAAAGCTGGAGGATATAAATGTTGTTGTTGATTGAAGAAAAAAGCTGGAATATAAACACATTCTTGCACTGGTGAGAGTATCTTGCACTGTGAATTAATGTTGCACTGGTGAGGAGTATCTTGCACTGGTGAGGGATGGTTTTCAAGTTTTCCACAAGCCCACATCGATTGTGGCTAAAATATTCTTAATGTTTATATATCTATTTAACACACACAATTGTAAATAAGTTGGAAATAATGGACCATAATTAACTATAGATTTGTGTGGGTTTATGTGTAGGATGTGGCCCAACATACTTCACTAATTTTTGATTAAACAATTTCTTAGTTTAAAAAAAATTAAAATGTTTTAATAAAAATTAATTTCATAAATTAAGAAAACGAAAAAAAAAATAAGAATTAAAAAAATAAATAAATATAAAAACGTAAAAAAATTAATAATAAAAAAAATATAAAAATAAATAAATATAAAAACGTAAAAAAAAAATAAAAAAAAATTGCCAACTGGAAAAAAATTTAATTCAAAAATAAAAAAAATGCCACGTGGATGCCACATAGTCAGATTCCCCATCCCAGTCAGCCAAACAAGGGATAGGGGGTTCTGGAAACAGAATCTTGATTTTATAAGGGGCGAATCACAAAAAAAAACTTCAGGGGGGCAAAACCAAAAGTCGCCCTAATGGCAGGGGGGTTTAGTGCATTTAACCCTTAAAATTATTTCAAATTAGGTAAATTTTTGTTCGCATTTTATTGTACTTTTATCATTTAAAAAAACATAATGTCAAAATAAATAAATAAAATAAATTAGGTGGTTTATTTGGGTGACATTAATAAATTAATTAGAGATCCATTTGTTGGTAATAAGATCAAAATTATCACATGCTAAGGCCCAAAAGGGAAAAGTTGGAATTATGGCTAGAAAACCTTATTCCAATTGGCTATAATGAAGAGACCAATTAGAGCTAAGGGGGGAGCTCGAAGGCTACATCTCTCCTACTTTCTCAAAAATCAAAAGAAAAAAAAGAAGAAAAAGAAAAAGAAATTGAAAGAGAGGTGGAGAAAGGTCTCTTCAGCCACAACAATCTATGCTTCAGTTTCAGTTTTGCTCAACTCAGATTTTATTATATCTACTTAAACTCGTATTCGACTCAGCTCTGTTTCTGCGAGTATACCGTTGTTGTAGGTAAGGTGTTCCACTGTTGTCCTAGAATTTTGTTCCCAACGCATATGCATTATCTAAAAAAAATTAAACGCTCGGACAAATCATATACCTTCTTCAAATATTTGATGAGTTGTGGTTTCTTCGCCTGGTACTCGCCGTCGACTTACTTCCCCACCAACTGAGAGTCACTTTTGGCCTTTACAGCCGGCGCACAAACTTCTACGGTGAGGCTCATGCCGGCAATGAAAGCTTCGTACTCGGCCTAATTATAGCTACCCTTGAATTCAAACCTTAATGATTGCTCGATCAATAGGTCATCTAGTAATTTTAGCATTATCAAAGTGCGACTCCCTTTCACGTTAGAGGATCTGTCCACTTAAAGGATCTAGGCAGGGGAAATCTCCTCACCATATGTGATTTGACGTTGTTATACATGTGACTTCATACATAGGAGGGGGTGAGTTATGGAGGTTTAAAAATTGTTGATTTAAAATAAAATAATTTTCAAAATCAAAGTTTGAAAATATTTTACAAAAACATTTGAATAGATATGCAAGGGAAATTCAAATTAAAGAAATTAAGTGGGAAGTGAAAAGATAAGGGAAAAGAGATGACACCAGAGATTTATAAAGGTTCAGTCTAATGAATTGACATACTTCTCTCCTTAATAATTGATCTTGAGAGTATCCAATATTACTTAAGAGCTTTTATAAGGTTAATCTCACCCCCCTTAAACAAGGAAATAAACTTTCCAGGATAACTTTTATCCAAACGAATAGAGTTTTAAGCGGTTAGTTTCCAAGCGAAACAACAAATAGGCTTTAAGCGGTTAGCCTTCATACCAAACAAATATTTTGCACAGGCTAACCTGAAACCATAGAGAGTTTTAAGTTTGTAATCCTCTGAGCCGAACCGAGGTTTTACAAGGGTTGATCACAAACTGAACCGATATTTTTACCGAGCTGATCTCAAACCTACTAAGCTTTAACTGAACTCAAAAACTGAGTAAAATTTTACACCACGCTGATCTCGAACCAATAAATATTTTAACCGATATGATCCCAAGAATCGTTGTGAATATTTTTCACTGATTCATCTTCAAAATTCCAAACAATAGATTTTTTCAATGACGGAGCTCACAAACCAAACAATGACTCCAACAAATCCCCCAAACGCAAACGAGATTTTTTTCAATGTTTTAACTCCCAACCAAAATAATCACTTCCTATGGAAGAATAATTTTCTCAAAAAAGAAATTTACTCTTGGTAAATTTACAATTATACTCTCATCCAGAACAATATCCTCACTGAGACTCAAGAACACTCTCAATGCGTTAGGCTAAAAATATGTGAGGAAAATAAGAATGATTTAAGATGTGAGGAGAGAAATAAAAAAATGAGGTTTTTCACATTTTTTGGATGTTTTGAAATGATAGAAAAACTCTCGATTTATAGGCTAAGGTGTGGAATAAATTTGGAAACAAATCACGAGCTTTTTAATTTATATAATTGATTAGGCTAATCGATTAGCCACCTTAAATAATCAATTATTGATGCCCAAAATGAAAGGTTTTGATAAAGAGACTTTACCAATCATTAAAAGACTATCATAATCGATTATTGACTCGATTAGGCGTCATCTAGTAGATTAGGTCAAAAATCTAATCCATTACACAATTGTAACAATTTTCTTAATCAAACATCCATTAACCAACTAGTTAGTTCCTAAAAATATTTTTTAGTGATTTAATTTTAGAAATAGAGAGACTTATCAATACTTGTTGTAAGACGCGGAACACAGGGTTTTTATATGCGTATAATTCATACTTTTTTCTTTCCTTTTATTAAAAAATGCATGCCCAAAATATAAAATTTTGAAATATTTAAATATAATATTATTTTTCAAAAAAGTTAAACATATTTTTTAACAATTCTAGATAAAGAAAATACTTTTATAAAAAATTAAAATGTTAAATATTTAATGCGTTGATTACACAAATTTTCATATAAATTTTATTTTTAAAAATAAAATAAAAGATGAAATGATACTGTGGTCTAAGAAGTAGAGAAGATTTTTGCTCTTATCATTACATTACTCACTATAGTAATCTCAACTCTCTAGTAAAAAAAACAATATATATAACATATAAAGAAAAAAATATTATTAAAAAAAGTAATATTTGTTATTGATCTTACCGGATCGGAAAGAGGATCAACGGGCAACAACACGTCGTGAGCTCCAAGTTCGCCGGTGGTGGAGAAAAGGAGGGGGTGTACCTGCGAGACACTCTAATTCCAAGTGAGGTTTAGAGTGAAAGAGAGAGTGCAAGTACAGAAAATATGAGTTTAGAATACCTGATCCTCTTGTGGATGAGGATACTTATAATGTGTCCGCAGCACTGGGCCAACGGTCATCTGCTTTGGGCAGGGTCGTAAAGCCCATAACAGATGACTGCCAGGATCATACGTGGCGATAGGAAAGACCCGCACATGGACTTCATCCTGGGGACAACTGCCCCAAGAACTCTGGGGAGTGGAAGGCCTGTTCTCTCGGACATGGGTAATTGGCTGATGATGTGTTCCCGCGTGAGCAACACGTGGAGAACGTGGGAAGGGCGTGTGTGAAACGTTTCCTCCCGCGGTGATGGAAGATTAGGCCTTTGTGTTGGACCCTCCCCGAAGCAAAGCTGGGTTGGGCCGTGCTCGACGGTGGGCCAGCCTTAGGCCCAATCCAGAACAGGAGCCCTCCAAGTCGTCGCTCCCATTCGAGGGAGTAACGATTTAAGGGTCAGTTCGCATGTCGAAGGGGGACAAAGGTAACTTGCTCGGAGTAGTGATTTAAGTGATGAGCTCGTGAAGCTATGCTCGCGTAGAAGTTAATCATCGTGTTCGCGAGGGGGGTCCTATTTCGCGTTCACCTCGTGGTCAGATGCTCGCGAGGGGTCATAGTTGTAAATTGTGTTTGACAACGTAACTTGTTCCAGACATTTCCCCGAATTAGTGTTTGTGGCACAATGTGGTAGTCGAGCATTGTGCTTGACGTATGGTAGAAGTGGAAGGAGCGGACACGTCATTTCCTCGAGCCGCGTGATGGGGCTTGAAAGGACAAACGTGATGTCTTCTTGAGCCACATGTCAGTAGTAATAAATGCCTCTGAAGGCTATGGGTAGGGGTGCCTGAGTGCCTAGGCGACGATTCGTTCTACGTGCTAGCGGATATAAATATGAGGAGAGGGGACTCATTTGTAACGCTCTCAGCATTCAAGCTCTTAAACGAATCTCTCAAATTTTTTTGCTCTCTCCATTTCCTGTTCGTTGCCGCCGTCGGTTCTTCTCACACCGTCATAGCTTTCCAGAACCTTCTTTACACACGCAAGTTTTCTGTCTTTTTTGGCTAGCATGGTAGTGGATGTAGCTTTAGGAATGCGTGTTCTGGACGCTCGAGAACTTCGCGATGAAGTTATACGATTTCCGGCACTGTTATGAACCTTCCAGCGAACTTCATGAGGTTCTGATGAAGTTTCTGAGGATCTCATAAAGTTTTCGGGGAGTCCATGAAGTTTCTGGTGGATTCATGAAGTTTCTGATGAAGATACCGGGGAACTCATGAGGATTCTGGGAAACTCATGAAGTTTCCGATGAAGGTCTCGGGGAACCCATGAGGCTTTAGCGTCCTCGCTGGGTTTAACGTCGGGGAGACATCCTCCCCGTGGGGGTCTAGAAAAAGGTCTCACGTCGAGGACGTTTATTCCCTTTGACGATCATGATATGGAGTTTTTATGTCGAGGCGTCCCACACCGCGTAGTATGCTTCACGTCTTGTGTCGAGGAGAAGTTCCTCATGACTACATGCTTGTCGAAGAGGGCTTGGGTCGAGGACGTGTCCTCGCACTTCCATTCGCCTTTTCAATTGATTTGCGGTGGAGGGATTTGATCTTAACGTCAAATTCACAGTTTTCCTCTTCTTTTCAGGTTAAATGGTTGTAAAGTCCGAGGACGCTGCCCCGGTCGATGAACACGCCGAAGTCGACTTGGTCGACACAGATGTCGAAGCCGATTTGGTCGATGTAGAGGCTGAAACACCGTTGGATCGGGTCGGGCAGGAACCCCGAAACATCGCCTCGCGTTTCATTTTTTATGACTCTGACGCCTTCGCGACGGTCGAGGTCCGAGAGGAAAGGGCCCCCGCGGGCTAGGGGATCTATAAGCCTAAAGAGATGGATCGCATATACTCGTCGTATGAGGGAACGTGTTTCCCTATGTACGAGTTCGTCTTTCGGGAGGCAGGTATCTGTCTGCCCTTTAGCGACTTCCAGGCGAGGATATTTTGGTTGGTTGGAGTTGGCACCCTCGTAGCTTCATCTGAACGCGATCGCGTTCGTCCGGGCGTTCGTGCTCGTGTGTCAGCATCTTCGTATTGGAGCAACCCTTCCCTTATTCTTTCACCTTTTCCATCTTCAGCGACAATCTTCCTGCGGGCAGCATAGTTGGGTGTCGTTCAAACAGCCCCGTAAGATTTTTAGGGCGTACCTGGACTCTGTGTAGACCTTTAAGGATAGACATTTCCTTGTGAAACCTATCTTGCACGCCGTCGTTGACTCCTTATTTGAACGCATGGTTGAACGTGTGGATGGGCGGGAGGTGGAAAAACTGGAGTCGAAGTTTCCCCTCGAGTGGCAGAGGGTCCACTTCAACAGAGAGACAAACCATTATATTACGAAGTCCTATGAGCTGGACGCCGAGGATAAGCTTGCCTACGAGAAAATCGTGGCTTTCGTCGACAGTTTCACTCCCGTTAAGTGTGTGAACAAGGATGAGAGCTTCATTCGCGATGATAACGAGGAGGTTGCTTTTGAGGCCTGGTTGATTAATACCAAGGCGCTCCTCGAGTGCGGTTTTGACGGGGAGGCCTTGAGGCTCTTAGGTAGCGAGTGTGTTCCTAACTTGCGTGTCCACTTATCTTTCCTTGTTATATTAACTCGTTCTTTTCTTTGTTTCAGGTCAAATGTCAGGCATCCACGAGCGTATGCTTAAGATCACGGCAAATAGGGGTGCCAAGAAGGCTCCCAAGGGCCGCAACTCCCAAATCCAATAGATGTCGAAGGTTGATCAGCACCCTGGGGACTCTTCCTCCTCGCCCCATGGGAGTCAGTCTCCATCCTCTCAAGAGAATCCGTCCAAGAGGCAGCGTGCTGAAGAGTCTGGGCCCGTTGACCTTACGTAAGGCGTTATCGGGGAGAGGTTTGTGTTACCTCCCTGCCACCTTCAACGAGGGATTTTTGGCGGGGAGAACTCCTTGATCGTGCCTGCAGCGGAATCCAAAGCAATTATGGTCGTCGACAAAGAGACCAGAAGGAAGGCGTTGTCCGAGGATGCGGCCGCCATGATGCGAGTTCTTAAGACAACCTTTGCCCTTAATGATGGGACCTGCT
Organism: Lathyrus tuberosus; assembly: GCA_022829125.1. Taxonomy (NCBI): domain Eukaryota; kingdom Viridiplantae; phylum Streptophyta; class Magnoliopsida; order Fabales; family Fabaceae; genus Lathyrus; species Lathyrus tuberosus. The sequence goes on along the minus strand of JALAZF010000716.1, from coordinate 437,203 downwards.
CGTTTGACAAGCTGAAAAAGCTGCGGGCAGAGAATGTGACCCTCGGGACGGAGAAGACCAAGGTGGAGAACGACTTCTTCAACTACAAGGAAAAGTACCAGATCCAAGTCGACCTTTACCACGAGATGGATGAGATGCGGGAGAAGATGGACAAGGGCGTCGAGGAGAAGGACTGGCTCTAAGCGAGGATTACTGAGTTAGAAGCCGCAGCCATGCCCGGTGAGGAGAAACTCTTGGTGACCTGGGGTGATTTGGTTTCTCAGATCCAAGAGCTCGAGAAGAATTGCATGAGTACCCTTGAGTTGTACTTTTGTACCATGGTGGAGCAAATTCAATTTGTAACCCTGGGCTTCAGTTCGTCACCGAGGGGATCGGGCCTTTCCATCGGGTGATCGACGACACAATAATAGTCCTGACAGATCTTGGGGAAAGTGGTGACCAAGCTAATGGGGAGTCCCAGCCTGTCGAGGAAACAAATGTTTAGTTTTTTCCTAGTTGTTTGGCCTGCGCGCCACATTTTGTATTTTAATTATGCCTAGCATGTGCCCCATGGCTTGTAATATTTGAATAGAGGGTCTTGCCCGTCGTTTGTAATTAAATGTTTTATTTGCAATTCTAGTATGCTTGTTTTTTTGCTATGTGTGTATGTCATTATATGTCGAGTACTTATTTTCCTCGTCGATATGTATGCAATATGTATTTGCTTATTTTAACTAAGTGTTTGGGGCCTTTGCTCGACGTAATTGGTCCTCGACTGTGCAGGGAATTGGCCGAGTGATCGGAGTTGGCTTCTAATCGACAATGGAACTAAGATATCGGTCGAGGTATTTGCTTCGCGGCGTGAACTTCCCATCGCGAGCTGGGTGTTCTTCCTTATTGGTATGACAACGAAGGAGCTCGATTGAGGTGTCCCCGTTGGGCCAATAACCTGCTCGCACACACAAGAGCGGGATCCTGGCTTTTTGTTTCTAGTTGGTAAGTCGTGCTCGTACCTTAGCACGCTCTTGTGGCCATGACATACTTCATTGTGGTAGAACCAAGTATGCCGACTGCGGTGTTTAACTGTAATATTGTTTGAGCTTTTCAGTGTTCCATGATCGAGCAAGTTCTTCCCCGTGTAGGCTTTCGAGGTAGTAGGTCTCGTTTTTCGTTTTCGCCCGAACACGATAGGGGCCTTCCCAGTTCGCAGCAAGTTTTCCCTCGCGCGAGTCTTTCTGATTCTTTCGCAGGACTAGGCTGCCGATTTGGAACTCACGTTTAATGATTTTGTTGTCATGTCGCAAAGTTATTTTTTGTTTTAAAGAGGCTTCGCGGAGGGTTGCCCCCGACCGAATTTTCTCGACCAGGTCGAGTTCCTCTCTTAATGCCTCGTCATTCATCTCCTTGTCAAGGGGAGATTCGATCCGCCTAGAAGACTCTCTGATTTCCATCGAGATAACTGCCTCGGTTCCGTAGGTTAGTCAAAATAGGGTATCCCCGGTGGTCGAGTATGGTGTCGTCCTATAGGCCCAGAGTACGCTATGTAACTCCTCGACCCACCTCTTTTTATCCTCGTCCAATCTTCATTTGAGGCCTCGCAAGATCACTCTGTTCGCGACTTCGGCCTGACCGTTAGTTTACGGGTGCTCAAAAGAGGTGAAATGCTGTTTTGTGTCCAGTTTGGCGACAAAGTCCTGAAAGTTTTTGTCAGTGAACTATGTCCCGTTGTCGGTGACGAGCGCATGCGGTACTCCGAACCAGGAAAGTATGTTTTCTCTTGTAGAAACAGAGTATGTTATGCAATGTGATTTGAAGCCCAAAATCAGAAGACTGTAAAAGAAGACCAATACGTAGGACAGTAAGAGACTTTAGAATCCTATTGTAATACTTGTAAAGTAGAAAAATAGGGTTTAGGGTTTTGAGAGCCGTGGGACTTTCTTGTGTTGTAAGTCTCTTTTTGTATCAGTTTGATACATTGTGGTAGACATAAAAGTTTATACAGATTCAGAAACCTTTAGGTAATAAATTGTATATTGTTCTTGGATAAAGCTTTTAAGCAAATCCAAGTTGGGTTGTTAGTCGAGAATGCTTGGCTGAAATTTGCATTGAAAGAGGTGTCTTTCAAGTAGGATGATACAGTTATTGTGACAATAACTGTTAGATATCACAGGTTGTGATTTAGGGAGTGAGATGGGTTTCTCTTATCAATTAGATGTGACTTCTAATGATAAAGTTTTCATTGGGTAGTGATAGGTAAACCAAAGGTTGTTTACATAAAACTATATTACTAATAATGGATTCTTCTTCCTGGCTTGGTAGCCCCCATATGTAGGTGATTTGCACCGAACTGGGTCATCATATTCTATGTTATTTATCGTTCTGCAAATTTACAATTGAGTATTGATTAACATGTTGTAACAGATGTTGAAACACCTGTCTTACTTTTGTTACTGATATTCAGACTATTAGCTTGTTTGTTCTGCCCGTGTTTTAAAGTTATGCAGAGAACAATGTCGTGACATGTGTTAGGACATCTGTTATCTGCTATGCCAGAATTTCAACTGGTATCAGAGTAGGCATCCTGTCTGCTTATAGATGAGATCTTGGGAGATACTTTCTGGTCTTTAAACAAGGTATGTGTGCGATCAGACCGTTCATTGGATATCTAGAATGATTGGTATTGGATCAAGGATGACAACTTTTGTTGGTTGTCTTTTGCTTCTGTGAAGTTTCTCCAGCCGCTGTTGGTGAAGAGATTCCTTTCTGCTAGTTGTCCCCTAAGATGTCTTGACATCTTAACTGGAGCCTGTTGAAAATGTGTTGGTGTTCCGATACACATGTTTCTGATGAAAGGACTTTGGTAAAGCTAGATTGAAGACTTTGTTCATAAAGATGTCAACATCTTTTGAAGTTCTAGCCATTCCAGCAGGGAGTAGTGGAATGGAGAGAGTTGATTGTTGTTGTTTTGCCTTTGATGTCTTGATACTTGGAAGATGGGTTTCTTCAGGTATTTTGAAGTCAGAAGAGGAGAGGTATGGGTTATCAATTTCTTGGGTTAAGAAACTGGTAAATACTCTTGTCATGATAAAGTTGCCAAAGACACTTGAGATTTATCTCAAGTCCACTCATAAAGGCATCTCTTGTCATGAGGATTATTTTGGTGGTTCTAGAAAATATGGAATTCTGGAGTCTTCTGGTTGCTCTTCTGGATCTAGGTTGCTCCTAAGAATCATCAATCTGAAGAATTGGGGGGTGATTTATTTTCACCTTCCATGTCGTGCAAGGTAGTGTTTCTTCAGATCAGTTGAAGTGGTTCTTCTCAAGGAAGATGCATAGGATTGTGTCAGCCAAGTGAACACGAGTCAAGGATGTCAGTTTTGATGACTCAACATTCTGCTTGGGAAACAAAGTTCTTACACTAAAGAATACTTGATTGGTATTCCTAAAGTGTTAATATCTCGTGGATGTATGGCCTTCTGAATAAGGATTTAAGATTCATTGCTATTTGTGTTATTCACAAGTATTTAATGAATTATCCTTAGTTGATGATCAAGGAAGATGAAGCCGAGGTGTCTCATCAGCTGTTGCATCATCAATGTACAAGGATCTAGTCCTTGGATCTGTTTGGCCTTCTACTAGGACCTGATGTTCAACCAGATGTTGAAACATCCCATCAGCCGAGTTTGTGCAGAATCTTGTTGATTCAAGGAGTGAATCTCTAGAACAAAGAAGGGGAGTAGCTTATGCTCTGGGAACCAAACTTTTGTGTGTTAACATGAAGTGTTGGGAACCTTCTTCTAGTTGGATCCGCTGAGGCACATATTCTGACTAGAAAGTTTCGTGGCAGAAAGTTTACATAAAATATGGTGCTGATGGAAGTGAAGATGAAGACTTCTTATTTTGGATGAATATTGCTTGGATCAGTTTATTTCTGATCTAGGTGAATTGGAGTATAGCTGCTGAGAGCATGTGATTTATTTCAACATGAAGGTTCGGGATAAGTGTCCAGGACAGTATCTCTGACATCTTGATGAAAGCTGGATTTCTTGTAGTTGTTTACTACTCTTTCTTAAAGAATCAGGGTTTGGCATGTTTGGTTCTTCTAAGGATGAGCTCTTAAAGCTGATGCTCTTCAAGGTATCTGGTCTTAAGATTGGTTGTGGACCATTAACACGGGATGTGGGTTGTCTACTCAAACTTGATATGTTAATCAAGTCTATGAGAGCATGGAACTCTTGTTTTGTAGAAGTGAAGAAGTTTCTCAAGATGGTATGTCTGAGGGGGAGTTGATCAACACTGTTTCAGACAGACTTGAGCTCATCAGATGGAAGTTATGACATTGATGTCAAATGTTCTGACATTAGGGTTATCATCAGATTGTTCACTCAATGGGATCTGGTTACAATGGAGGATTATCATTTTAAGAGAAGTTGATATTCTCAGATGTGATTAGAATGGATGCTTCAAAAAGTCTATGCAATGTATGGGAATTGCAGAAGCTAGTAAAGGCTACATTTCATTGTCTTAGTGTATCTAAGGTATCTTGCTGAAGATCTAGATTCTTGGTTGAACCAAGAGTATTCTGTTTCTTAAAGACCAAAGGAGGAGCTAGTTCTGCTCTTGACTTGCTGATTGTTGAATGGATCTTCACTTAAGGAGCTTGCCTTGGTGGGAGTATGAGAGTTTATTTCTCTCTACAACTGTCTGAAGTTCTTGATGATCAAGATGGTAGGAGTTATATTCTCTGAAGATCTACAATTGGATTACTATGTAGATAGTAAGTCCAGTGGTAATTATATCAAGAACCATAGTGTATGGTGTCTGTGATATGATCTAGATGTCCTAACTGATGTTAGAACATCATCATGTTTTCTAAAATTGGAGTTCAGATTGTGGGAGCTGATATTCACCAGTTGAATCAGAAGTGTTCTAACTTATCATACGAGAGAATGATGAAGTGAAGACTGTCTTGGATCATGGGGTGTTTATCTGGTAGTCTGACTCTTGTTGAGGCCAGAATGCTTGTGGAGAGGTAGTTTCTTCTGCTGTAAGTAACTCTAGAAAGAAGTGTATCAGTTTGGTGCTTGTGAAGCAAGTAAGCTGAGGATTTATGGAGCATGTATTAGATGTCTTTCAAGTGTGAATGGCATCTGGGCTAGCTAACAAACTAAGAGATTCTGTATGTCTCTTTAAGGAATGTTCCAGGTTCAATTGGATTTATTCTCAAGGAACAAAGATATATATGGCTATAAAATTCAAGGTGGATTTGTACAAGGTGTGGATGGGTTCAGGATGAGAGGGATCAATGGTGATTTTGGTCTTAATCCAAGAGTTTATTGGTTTTGGTACAAGGATGCGGTCCTAGTACTCTCTCACTATATGAGCATGAAGTTGGTCATGTGATATCATGTGGTGATTTTGGGTGTTTCTTTGAGCATCATTTATGAAAGATAGGATGAGAACTTCTGCTGTTGAGTGTACTATTATGGTACATAGATTAATTGTGGATCAAGCAGTGAGTGAATGCGTTCAGCAGGTGTGTTGAACAAGGAGTGCGCTCTTGAAGACACGAAGATGAGTCTTATGTTTTCCATTCATTTTAAGGTGGCCTTCTTGCAAAGGAACACTGGTTATCTCCGACAGGGGGAGTTGGACCTTGTCTAAGATCTGTTGCTGCAGTAGTGCAGTTGTTTATCAAGATTGGTTGTGGTTTCAAGCAGTCTGTGATAGAATACCTCTGGTAAGGGTGTAATGTCAGACAAGATGTTGTGACATTGTGTTAGTGTTATAGTTCTGGGTGGACTTGACAGGTAGATTATGGTTCTGTCATTGGGATGTCAATGGATTGAATCAGAGTTATACAAGCTTCTTAGGATTGTCTTGAGAGTCACTGCTTGTGTCTGGGAGAATTTATTTTTCTCTGCAGAATTAGATAAGGTTCTTGGAAGTCTTTGTTTCTATCTGGAAGATGTCTGAAGGAATGTCTTAACATCTTGGTCAGTTATTCTCTTTCTTCTAGATGAAAGGATTATTCTTAGAGCTCATTAAAAGGCATTGTGATTATGTTTCAGAGTTAACAAGAGAGACTAAACAAAGTCTGACAAGGTGTCAAAACATTGTTTAGGACATGTGGAGAGTGTGTCTTAGAGAAGGCGTGTTAAACATGTGTCTTGAGACATGCACATTCTTTGGACGGTTCCCCTTAAAAGAAGAAACAGTAAAAAGTGTTTTGGCCGATGCACTTTTTTTTGGGAAGTTTCATTCCTCATTTAATTTTCTTATTGAATTGACCTTCGTTATTTTCAATGGTTCATTACATCCTATGGAAAACGCTCGGGTATATAAAGGGGGCTCTTAGCTTCGACTTGTCTCAGGTTGTCTTTTCTGTTGTGTTATGTTCTCATGGGATTTATTCGCCTTTGGGTTTGTTCAGTTTGGGTATGGGTCTGTCTTGGACATGTTTGTCAATTTTTGGCTAAAAAGGGGGAGAAAAGTACAGGGGTTGAGTCTGTCCTTGCAGTTGATTTGCAAGGATGTTGGATAGAATGTTCTGACATTCTGTTTGAGTCTCAGGTTTCCCTTTTGTTATTAGTCCTTCCTTTGTGTCCTATGATCTGAGTTATTAACACAGTCGTGCCCTGTGTTCTGAGTTACCCAAGTGAGGAAGTATAGATTCCTGGGTAAGGGGGAGCTTTCTACAGAGGGAGTGTTTTTGAAAGGAGTGTTCTTTGATGAACTTTTTCAAACTTCCTTCTAGCTTCTTTAGGAGTCTCAACTTCCTCTCTCGACCCCTTTTTCAACTTCACTCACCCTGGGTTTATTGTGCAAAAGGAGTTTTAGCCAAAATTTGTCAAAAGGGGGAGATTGAAAGCTCATGTGGTTTGACTAAATTTTGGTTAAAACTTGATGAAGAACAAGATGATCCAACATGAAGAATTCTGCCAGAAAACAAAGATGTCGAATGAAATATTCCAGCATGAAGACTCGACATGTGGACAGATACAACAGGTTGTTTTGAATTTGTTCCAAGATTCAAGGCACGTTTAGCAGTGGATCAAGGATAGAAGATTTGAAGCCCAAAAGCAGAAGACTATAAAAGAAGACCAAGACCTAGGATAGTAAGAGACTTTAGAATCCTATTGTAATACTTGTAAAGTAGAAATATAGGGTTTAGGGTTTTGAGAGTCGTAGGACTTTTTTGTGTTGTAAGTCTCCCTTTGTATCGGTTTGATACACTGTGGTAGACATAGAAGTTTATACAGATTCATAAACCTTTAGGTAATGAATTGTATATTGTTATTGGATGAAGCTTTTAAGCAAATCCAAGTTGGGTTATTAGTCGAGAGTGCTTGGCTGAACTTTGCATTGAAAGAGGTGTCTTTCAAGTAGGATGATACAATTATTGTGACTATAATTGTTAGATATCACAGATTGTGATTTAGGGAGTGAGATGAGTTTCTCTTATCAATTAGATGTGACTTCTAATGATAAAGTTTTCATTGGGTAGTGATAGGTAAACCAGAGGTTGTTTACTGTAAACCAGAGGTTGTTTACATAAAAACTATACTACTGATAGTGGATTCTTCTTCCGGGCTTGGTAGTCCCCCAGATGTAGGTGATTTGCACTGAACAGAGTCATCATCATATTCTGTGTTATTTATCGTTCTGCAAATTTATAGTTCAGTATTGATTAACATGTTATAACAAATGTTGAAACATTTCACTTGCTTCTGTTGCTAATATTCAGACTATTAACTTGTTTGTTCCGCCCTTGTTTTAAAATTATGCAGAGAACAATGTTGTGACATACATCTGCTATCTGCTATGCTAGAATTTCACATCCCCTACCAAATCAAAGGCCACGGGGACGAGAACGTTTTGAGCTCGTTGGGAGGCACCAGGTGCATGTCCCCGTGGCGTTGGCACTTGTCGCACTTCTTGACGTGTTCTTTCGCGTCCTGCTGCATGGTGGGCCAATAGTATTCTGCTCGCAGGGTCTTTCGGTGAACGCTAGGCCAACGGTCATCTGCTTTAGGATGGGTCGTAAGGCCCATAACAGACGACTGCCAGGATCCTACATGGCGGTAGAGAAGACCCGCACATGGTCTTCGTCCTGGGACAACTGTTCCACGAACTCTGGGGAGTGAAGGACCTGTTCTCTCGGACATAGGTAGTTGGTTGATGACGTGTTCCCACGTGGGGAGCACGTGGAGAACGTGGGAAGGACGTGTGTGGAACGTTTCCTCCCGCGGTGATGGCGGATTGGGTCTTTGTGTTGGAACCTCCCTGACGCAGAGCTGGGTTGGGCCGTGCCCAACGGTGGGTCAGCCTTAGACCCAGTCCAGAATAGTTATCAATTCTAGAATATCTTTTAGTTAAATTTTTATTTTTTATTTGAAGGTTCAATTTAGTTATGTGATTCAATTAAGTTTATAAAAAATATATATAAAAAATCGTTTAATCTTTGAAAACAAATTAAAATAGCTTAATTCCACATTTAATTTTATTTAATTGATGAATGAAAGATAGAAAATAAAAATATTTAAAATTTTGAAATTGAGAAATAAAGGAAAAGTAAATAGTATAAAAATAAATAAATATATTTTTAATTAAAATAGAATAAATAAGGCCTTAAAGTTAGTTAGTATTTCATTACAATAAAAAATTATAAAATAAAGAAAATAAAATTAATTCGACAAAATTTGCAAAATTCGTAGATTAAAATAATTTTTATTTTAATTTTTATCTTTTTGGTAATAACTCTATTATATATATATATATATATATATATATATATATATATATATATATATATATATATATATATATATATATATCCCTTAAAAGAATTATATGCCCAATTACTCCTTTTTTAAATATTTTTTATTTTTATTTAAAATTTCCATTTTAAAACAAAAAAAAAAGTAAATTAATAATTTTGGTGACAAGATAAATTTTTTTATAAGAGAAGAACTTGCCTTTTAATTTTATTGAATAAATAGTGTAACTGACTTATATATAGATCTAGTACATTGACTCTTCAATGAATTTGAAAAGTGGATATTCTCTTATATTTACAAAATAAAGACCAATCTTAAAGTTACACAATATGAAAGTAAATTAATCTCTTAAGTGTCTATAGTACTTTAAGTAATATTTGGACGGTTTTTTTAGTTATGTCCTACGATTCAACACAACATGCATTAAAGGGTGACTCTTCTGTCTTAAATTCATCTCATTTTAAATACAATTAAATTATCATTTTTGGTCCCTTAATTATACCCGGGGTTCATTTTGATCATTTAACTTTAAAAAGGTCTATATTGGCTGCTTAACTTTTCAAAACATTTTAAATTAGTTTTTTAGTCTAATTAGCGACGAATTTAGCGATTGATTTTTGAAATTTTTTTGTCGCTAATAGGACAAAAAGGACTAATATGGAACGTTTTGAAGAGTTAAGGGAGCAATATAGACATTTTTAAAGTTAAGGGAAGAAAATGAACCCCAAAATATAGTTAAGGGACTAAAAATGGTATTTTGCCATTAGATTTTTAACAAATCTTGAAAGTTCCCTTCATTCATTCGTTGTGGTACATTATATCTCATGCAGGACCGACCCAATAAACCCGAAGGCCCTGTTCTAACTTAAAAAATGGAGCCAATTTAAAAAAATGCAATTAAAATAATTGAAAATGATATATAAAAATATAATTATATATTAATTAAAAATAAATTTAATTATAATTATTTTGACATTCGATCCATCTCATTTTTTTATGTATTGATATTTTATCATAGCATTTTTGTTTGTTTTATTAAATTTTTATTATAATATTTTTTCATGTCTATTAATATTAATGAAAAAAATTGCACCTTTCAAAATTTGAGGTCCACTAATATTTGGGGCCCTATATGGTAGAGCTTGGTGCTCTTGCATAGGGTCGGCCCTAATCTCGTGTATAAGGTGGTTAGTATTCTTCATCTTGCACAACCACAAATTGACTCTTAAATATGTTAAATATAGCTTGCAACTTGTACACATTAGAATGAATGCATAATAATTATAATAACAACGTGAACATGATGTTATGACATGTGAACATAGAACATGCAATGCTTAATATTTTCCACAATCACACCAATTTTTTTAAGGCCAGCCATTTATCTACCTAGAAGTATGGGTGGAAAACGAGCATGTTCGTCTTGTTTAGGTCTGCCTTGTAAAATACTGCAAAAAATGGGGAATGGCAAACATAGTTGAGATTGCGGGTCTAAAATTTCAATGGGGACCCACATAGTTGAGATTGCAAAAAAATTATAGTTATGTGGGGTGGACCCACAGGCACTACATACTTAAACCCTAAAATTATAAAATTTTACGTTAATGTCCACGCCCCAGCAAAAAAACAGGGTGGGGCGGTCATGTTAGAAGGTGTGGGTCTAAAACCTTGACCCCCTGCAAAAAAGTGAAAGCAAAACAGACATGTTCAGCGTCCGGTCCCTTTTGCCACCCCTACCTAGAAACACATCCTTTAGTGAGTTGATAACTTCTTATATTGAGAATCACTTGTGACGTCGATCAAAATTGTGAATATAGTAAATGATGGGCTTTTGAAGTTGTTTCTCAATATTCTTTGTTATATTTTTTTAGTATTTGTGGCTAGATCTTATTATTGCTTCTACTTGCTGTCTCTTTCTTGTCATGTGACCCCAATGCCTCTCTCCTACATATGCTTAAGACCATTTTTATTTTGCAATGAGATTGGCTCACCTCACTGCTTTTGGTCACACAGAGAGATTTTTTTGTAGTAATAATCGAAATATGGCTTGTCCAATGCATAACCTAAAGAAGTTGAATGGAAAATATTCGTTAAGGCATGACATTGTTCACCAGATATAACATTGTTCACTCGTCCTTTTGGAGAAAAATAAAGTGAAGTGAAATTGATTTGACATTGTTCATTGGTCTTTGTGAAGAAGAAAAAATGAAGTAAAATAGATCTGGCAGTGTTCACAAGTCCTTGTGCAAAAAAGTGAGGTAAAATAGATCTGACACTCTATACCCGTTCTAATGCAAAAAAGATAGTTGAGTAAAATGAATCTGACAATGTTTACTTATATTAGAATTAGAAAAGATAGTGAATTAAAGTTTATCTAACATATTTTACTTGTTACTGTATAGAAAAAAAATAATGGAGAAAAAAGTAAAGTAAAATAAATCAGACAATGTTATCATATTTTTTGTATTTTAATCACTTAATTAACACTTAATTAGTTTAAGTAATATTAATATACGTAAAAAGTATTTTTAAAAATTAAAATGAATTAAATAGAAATGAAAATGAAAATGAAGAAAAATCATAAAAAATTATTAAAATAGTAAAAAGGGAGTAATTATGTATATAATTAAAGAAGGAGGGGGGGGGGGGGGGGGATGTAACACTCCAAAATAATTAGGGTATTTATTTAATTAAGTTATTATAGATATTCGTGAGTTAGGTGAATTTTGGTGGAATATTTTGATACCTGATGACCTGTGTTGTGGGGTATTGATGATGTTAAGGGGGTGCTGAGAGTATTTAGAAGTATGTGATGTGTTAACAATATTTTGGTAATAACAATATGATTATATGATTTATTATTATTATTATTATTATTATTATTATTTTAAAATAAAAGGAAGGGCTAAGTGGTAATTGTGCGAGGATAAGTGAGGACGAAGTTGGGAAAACATATTAAGGGTCCTAAGGGTATAGTGGACAAAAAGGAATTGGAGAGAAATGAGAAGTCATTGTTGGTACGATCATTTTGGGAGAACCGCTCTGAGAAAAAGGGAGAAGCAGAGCTAAGGCCTAGAGACATCGGAAGAATTTTCATCTAAGGTAAGGGTGGGAATTCTTTAATCTCTAAGGGTTACATAATCTTTGTATAAGGGTAAATAAACTTGTATGATCATTCCTAGGTGGTTGTGTTGATTTGGGAGATTGGGGGTTTTGGTATGTCAGAGGTTTGAAAAGAGGAAATTGTACAATTGATCGGTTGATGTGTGTTAATTTGTGTTTATATGAATTATTGTGGTTATATGTGTATGCTTGAGTTATGTTTGTGGTGTTAGAATGTGTTCTAATTGATGAGAATTGATGATGTGATATGTTGAATTTCGTTTACCATGAGTATGATAATTCTGTTTTGATTGTTGATATGCTTTCCTCCATTGTTGGGTTTTGAAGGTTGGCACATAAACATGAAGGATTGATGAGTTTATATTGTATGAATGATGGGAGGATCTACAAATATGTATTTTAGGTTGCTTATAATTGTGGTATGAGGTAGGATTTCGAATTCTGAGTTTGGGGGTTTTTACGGAATCAAAATCGGAGGTCCGGAAGGCCTCCAACGCTGAAAAATGCAGAAGTCTGCATTCTGCAGGGCAATGGCGAGCGCCTTTAGGCTTACGGAGAGCGTCGTGATGCCCCGTCGCTGCCAGGCAGCTTTGGGTCCAAATACGGTTTCGATCATAACTTTTGATCCATAAGTCCGTTTGAGGCGTCGTTCGAATTGTTGGAAAGCTGGTTTTATGTACTTTCTGTTAAAATTAACTTTAATGACAGGATTCTAACTATTCGACACGTTGTATGTATTTCTGTGTATGTTTCGACGTGTTGAACCGTGAAATGTGGAATTCGGTTGTGCGAATGCGTGTCGTTGTTGTGGATTGCAATGTTTGTATGTTTGAGCAGGTATATGTTGTATGTTGGGCAGTCGTGAGGTAATGTATTGGTGGTATGCTAGTCATATGCCTTACGTCATTGTTGTATGTTATTGTTGAGTGCAATAGTTGTTGCTTATGATGTTGCATGATGTTGTTGTTGAGTTATTGTGGCATACCATGTAAATATAATGGTTGTTGCTTATGATGTTGTATGATGATGTTGTTGATTAGTTATGGCATGTTGTGTTATGGCATAACTTGTAAATGCAATAGTGGTTGCTTATGATGTGGTATGATGTTGTGGTTGAGTGCATAACATGTTGCATAAGTTGTGTGATAAGTCGTGTGCCCATGTGGGGTGTGAGCGTCTTATTCGGATTCTTTGAAATAGAATCGTGTTGGTGTTGTTGTTGTTGTTGTTGAGGTAATCGTGTTCCCATATGGGGTGTGAGCGATGGGTGATCGTGTGCCCATGTGTGGTGTGAGCGATCACGGATGTCGTGTGCCCATGTGGGGTGTGAGCGACTATTATGAAATCCCGACGGGGATTATGACCATGAAACAGGGGTCGAATTGGTACCAAATGCATTGAGTCGAGTCGTAGGTCTCATTGCATTGCATTGTGTCGTGTTGTGATGCATAGAATTATATGCCTGTATGGACATTCGTGTTGTGTTGATGTTGTCGTATTTGTGTGGATGTTGTGTTGTTAGGGTGAGCCGTATAAGAATTATGTTCTTTCATACGTATATTATGCTTTTCTTATGTGATTTTGAGAATCTCGCCCCTTCTGTTTGAATGTTACCTCCACGTGGGTAACGTACAGATACGCAGGAGTAGTTCGGAGTTGGAGTTAGCGAAGACGAGGTCTTCTCTTTTATGTCATCGAGTCACGTCTGCTCTGATTGTAACACCGGGTTGTCGGAACGCTTAGAGTCCTTTACCTTGTTATGTGTTATTACTCTTTTATTTGATGATGTTATGTGTGGTTGAACATGTTTTAGATTTCGTTGAATTTTCACTGCTGTAGAAATGTTTAAATACTATGTTTTAATTAAGATGTTGATGTATTACTTTTAGTATGCATGAGAAGTTGAATAGTTGAAAGTAGCATCCTAAATCTATGTGTGTTATTTTTACTCTGATAGTTTGTTATTATTTGTCACGGGGGTTTGGGGTGTTACAAAGTGGTATCAGAGCAGGTCGGTCTGTCTGGCCAAGTTGTCGAGTCGTTATGGTGTGACAGTTGAATACTGTCAATGTTGTTTGTTCCTTAGTACGTGATATGTGTGTGAAACACTATCAGTGCTTTCTTGTTTTTCTAATCCCTTGTCTGCAGGATGAGAGTGAGACAAGTGGGGGAGAAGTTTGTGTTTCTCCAAGATGCTTCAGGTGTGGAGTGTTGGCTTAGTGTGTCGTTGATTGCAAGAGTGCGATTGTTGATTGGGACAATGTTGTTCCCGTTGTTGAAGAGATCGGATATCATGATACTACATGAGGGAGTGCAGTGTTAGATTATTCACCTGTTTGAGAATGGTGTGACCCTCGAGGGAAGACGCACATGTGTCCTCGCTGGTCGCTTCCTTGTGAGGGAGGAGGCGATGTTTGGCTAGAGGTTGGCCAGCGACGTGTGGAGTATCGTGACGTGTTTCCTAAGGATGAGAACCGTTTGTCTTCAATTAGAACGAGATGATGTTACTCTTGAGATGCATTGGTAGGAGCTAAACCCTGTGGTTACCAATCGTTTGGATAAGTAAGGTAGTGTGCTGCTGATTTCAAGGATGTAGGAGTTGTGAGAGTGTGTTGTTTCTGAAACTGAAGGAAATACAGAAAGAATGCTTATGTCAACTAAGGATTGTGCCTTAGATAGCTTGTGCACAAGATGCAAGGAACACTATTATAGTTTAGTAAAGATGGTTTATGCCCCATCATGATGGTCGGCTGTCTATTGACGAATTGAGGAAGTGATCACCCTTAATCTCTTGTTGATAGTAGATGTGATCATGCGGGATGGAATAGACGTATCTTGTCAGCTTAGATAGTGTGTTCAGTGAATTGTTTGGAGTTAAGCAAAGTGCTTACCGATGGTGTTGATGAGCCGATACATATTCTTATATATCTGAAGATGAGACAGATTTGAGGTTTTGTACGTCGGTAAGTTGGGATGTCTCCGAGAGGAAATGATCTGGTATTGTGGATGGTTGCTTCTTAGAGAGTAAAGAGTGAACTTAAGTTCGACGAAAGTGAAGAGTTAAGGTTATGCCTGCTAAGTAAGTAGAAGAACTCTCAAGCGATGATGCTCTGATGTTGCTATGTTTGTGTTGATGGTATTCTGAAGAGTAGCAGTAAAATCACAACGATGAACTGCCAATTGTGCGTGAGTTCTAGACGTGTTTTGGATGACATATCGGACGTGCCGCTAAAGATAGAGGTGGAATTCTCTGTTGATCTTGTCCCTGGTACCATATTCTATGGCATCATACATGATTTTGGTGTTAGAATTAATAGAACTGAAAGAGCAGTTAAAAGATTTATTAGAAAGAAGATTTGTGAGACCAAGGGTGTCGCCTTGGAGAGCTTCGGTATTGTTAGTAGAGAAATGGATGATAGCTTGAGGTCGCGTGTTAATTGGTGAGTAGTATGGAAACCCACAGTTGTATACTAGATAGCTTGAGTTTGAATTGTGACGAATCACAGATGATTTGAAGTTCCTTGATGGTATTACTTTGTTATGGGTTGGAAATCTCGTGCCAACGGAAACATTGAGTGAGTCGAACCCCATAAGAAGAATTGATATGGAATGTGGTAACCAGAACCAGAGGTTGTTAAGCTGTTTTGGATAAATTGTTTTGAACTCAGAATGAATTTTGACGATTATGTATGTTATGATTGTAGTAGTATTACTCTTGTATCTCTATCATTTAAGAGTGTTGAACATATACTAAACGGTTGTTTGTTGATAGGGATGTTATTCTACTGATGGACATAAATGAGATTTGTGTACTATTTGATGGGTAGGCTCTCCAGTGGATAAGTGTGTTTCTATGTAGATTAATAACTCTCCAAACTGCTTGAGGATAAGTGTCCACTTTCAAGAATATATGACTTGGAATCTTTGAAACTTGGTTTGGAGTATTACAATATAGGATGATGTTGTTCAGTGCTTATAATGCGTTGGTGTGTGTGGGGATTACAAACCATATCTTCCGTACTTAATCGGATAAGTTTGAAGTGGTGTTCATTGGGGTATTCTGATCCATTATAAAATCAGAAGAAGAACGTGGGGAGTATTTAAGAATTGAGTTACAAGTATTGAAGAAAGATGAAGTTTATGCTAAGTTATCAAAGCGTGATTTTTGGTTGATAAGGATGAGTTCTTGGTTATGTTATTGCAGATAAGAGTGTTGTTGTGGATCTATCCAAAGTAGATGCGGTTCTACAATGGGAAAGCTCCGAAGTTGGTTAAGGAGATTAGAGGATTTTCGGACTCAGTGGGTGATTACCGCAAGTTATGGAAGACTCTTCCAAGTTAGCATTTTATCTCAGTTAACTTGCGAAGGGTAAGTTAATTGTGTAGGGATATTCGTTGTGAGGAAAGTTTTAGAGGGCTGAAGTAGAGGTTGACTACGACTCTAGTTTTGATTATGCCTGATCTTAATAAACCGTTTGTGGGGTATTGGGATGTGTCTGTGATGAGTTTAGACAGTGTACTAATGTGAGATAGTGAATCCGTAGCTTATGCTTTACGACAATTGAGGATTCATGAAAGGGTTTATCCTGCCCGAGATTTGGGATTGGCTGCAGTTGCATTTGTGTTGAGGATCCGTAGGTATTATTTTTATGGATCTGGACTCGAAGTGTTTAGTAATCTCAAGAGTGTAGCACACCTGTTTAGTCAGAAGGAATAACGTATGAGACGACGAGGATGGTTGGAATTTCCGAGGAATTATGACCTTGGCTTGAATTATCCTATTGATAAAGTTAATGTCGTGCATGATGAGTTAAGTCGAAAGTCTTTTCATATGTCTGCTTTGATGGTCAGAGAATTAGAATTGAGTAGCAGTCCAAAGACTTATATCTGGTGTGTGAGCTGACGCGGTAGAGTGAGAGGTTAGATATATAAAAGGTGAATGATGACTTCCTGATGAATGTTGGAGAGAGTCAGAAGTTGGATGTAAAATTAGTGGATTTGATAGTTGCG
Source organism: Lathyrus tuberosus (assembly GCA_022829125.1). Taxonomy (NCBI): domain Eukaryota; kingdom Viridiplantae; phylum Streptophyta; class Magnoliopsida; order Fabales; family Fabaceae; genus Lathyrus; species Lathyrus tuberosus. The sequence continues at coordinate 420,311 of JALAZF010000716.1, read as the reverse complement.
AGTAATCAGAGTACGCAGCAGAAGCGTGATGTAACGCAGTTCGAATATACGTGTGTGAACGGTAGAAGTTCAAAGGTTGAACGTTATGACCTGCAGGAATGGAAGTGATCTGGTGAAAGGTCTAAATATTAATCATGTACTACCAGTTACCTGTCCTATTGGTAAATCGTAGAATTGTTTTCTTGATGATTGTGTGACTACGAGGTTGGTGTTCCGATTATGTGGAGGTGGTTATGACGATGTTGTGTCATGGAACTTTATGTTCTTATTCCTGTGGTGATGGTAACGATTGTATTGTGTTCTGGTTCAGGAGTGAACATGAGTGTGCGTAACTCAGTTATTCATTGCGTCTCGAATTGGTTGTCGAGTGCATTGTGTGGACATTGCATCGTGTGGTTGTTATTGATGAAGTGGGTTGTTGTTTTGTGTCACTCATGGCGTTGCCTTTCATGACTTGGGAGTAGGAGAGCAGGATGCGTGGGGCGTATCCTGAGTTGTTCGTATTGGGTGGATTTTCGAGGACGAAAATATTCTAAGTGGGAGAGAGTTGTAACGCCCCAAAATAATTAGGGTATTTATTTAATTAAGTTATTATAGATATTCGTGAGTTAGGTGAATTTTGGTGGAATATTTTGATACCTGATGACCTGTGTTGTGGGGTATTATGATGTTAAGGGCGTGCTGAGAGTATTTAGAAGTATGTGATGTGTTAACAATATTTTGGTAATAACAATATGATTATATGATATATATTATTATTATTATTATTATTTTAAAATAAAAGGAAGGGCTAAGTGGTAATTGTGCAAGGATAAGTGAGGACGAAGTTGGGAAAATATATTAAGGGTCCTAAGGGTATAGTGGACAAAAAGGAATTGGAGAGAAATGAGAAGTCATTGTTGGTACGATCATTTTGGGAGAACCGCTCTGAGGAAAATGGAGAAGCAGAGCTAGGGCCTAGAGACATCGGAAGAATCTTCATCTAAGGTAAGGGTGGGAATTCTTTAATCTCTAAGGGTTGCATAATCTTTGTATGAGGGTAGATAAACTTGTATGATCATTCCTATGTGGTTGTGTTGATTTGGGAGATTGGGGGTTTTTGTATGTCAGAGGTTTGAAAAGAGGAAATTATACAATTGATCGGTTGATGTGTGTTAATTTGTGTTTATATAAATTGTTGTGGTTGTATGTGTATGCTTGAGTTATGTTTGTGGTGTTAGAATGTGTTCTAATTGATGAGAATTGATGATGTGATATGTTGAATTTCGTTTACCATGAATATGATAATTCTGTTTTGATTGTTGATATGCTTTCCTCCATAGTTGGGTTTTGAGGGTTGGCACATAATCATGAAGGATTGATGATTTTATGATGTATGAATGATGGGAGGATCTACAAATATGTATTTTAGGTTGCTTATAATTGTGGTATGAGGTAGGATTTCGAATTCTTAGTTTGGGGTTTTTTACGAAATCGAAATCGGAGGTCGGGAAGGCCTCCAACGCTGAAAAATGCAGAAGTCTGCATTCTGCAGGGCAATGGCGAGCGCCTTTAGGCTTACGGCGAGCGTCGTGATGCCCCGTTGCAGCCAGACAACTTTGGGTCCAAATACGGTTTCGATCTTAACTTTTGATCCGTAAGTTCGTTTGAGGCGCTGTTCGAATCATTGGAAAACTGGTTTTATGTATTATATGTTAAAATTAATTTCAATGACAGAATTCCAACTATTCGACGCGTTGTATGTGTTTCTGTGTATGTTTTGACATGATGAACCGTGAAATGTGGAATTCGGTTGTGCGAATGTGTGTCGTTGTTGTGGATTACAATGTTTGCATGTTTGAGCAGGTATATGTTGTATGTTGGGCAGTCGTGAGATAATGTATTGGTGGTATGCTAGTCATATGCCTTACGTCATTGTTGTATGTTGTTGTTGAGTGTAATAGTTGTTGCTTATGATGTTGCATGATGTTGTTGTTGAGTTATTGTGGCATACCGTGTAAATATAATGGTTGTTTCTTATGATGTTGTATGATGATGTTGTTGATTAGTTATGGCATGTTGTGTTATGGCATAACTTGTAAATGCAATAGTGGTTGCTTATGATGTGGTATGATGTTGTGGTTGAGTGCATAACATGTTGCATAAGTTGTGTGATAAGTCGTGTGCCCATGTGGGGTGTGAGCGCCTTATTCGGATTCTTTGAAATAGAATCGTGTTGGTGTTCCTGTTGTTGTTGTTGAGGTAATCGTGTGCCTATGTGGGGTGTGAGCGATTACGGGTGATCGTGTGCCCATGTGGGGTATGAGCAATTACGAATGTCGTGTGCCCATGTGGGGTGTGAGCGACTATTATGAAATCCCGACGGGGATTATGACCATGAAACAGGGGTCGAATTGGTACCACATGCATTGAGTCAGGTCGTAGGTCTCATTGCATTGCATTGTGTCATGTTGTGATACATAAAATTGTATGCATGTATGGACATTCGTGTTGTGTTGATGTTGTCGTATTTCTGTGGATGTTGTGTTGTTAAGGTGAGCCGTATAAGAATTATGTTCTTTCATACGTATATTATGCTTTTCTTATGTGATTTTGAGAATCTCACCCCTTCTGTTTGAATGTTACCTCCACGTGGGTAACGTGCAGATACGCAGGAGTAGTTCGGAGTTGGAGTTAGCGAAGACGAGGTCTTCTCTTTTATGTCATCGATTCGCGTCTGCTCTGGTTGTAACACCGGGTTATCGGAACACTTAGAGTCCTTTACCTTGTTATGTGTTATTACTCTTTTATTTGATGATGTTGTGTGTGGTTGAACATGTTTCAGATTTCGTTGAATTGACGCTGCTGTAGAAATGTTTAAATACTATGTTTTAATTAAGATGTTGACGTATTACTTTTAGTATGCATGAGAAGTTGAATAGTTAAAAGTAGCATCCTAAATCTATGTGTGTTATTTTTACTCTGATATTTTGTTATTAATTGTCGCGGGGGTTTAGGGTGTTACTGGGGAGGGGGTAATTGTGTATATAATACTTCTAAGAGGTATACAATGGTGTATTTGTTATGAGTATAATATGAGAAATCATTCATGTGATATGGTGAAATCAGAAGTCTCTTTAAGGTTATTGACATGTGAAATAAGTGATGATCCTTTGTAATTCTTCCCACCATGTATTTATAGCGATTTTGGCTTTAATTTGGCCTTAATGCCTCATATTGTTATGTTATGTTTATTATGACCATTTATTGCCTTACTCTTTCTTTGTCTGCAATTCAAATGCACGACTTGTGTCCATATTTGTTATATGACTTGTGGAAGAGTTAGTTTCCTGTCTAAATGTTGAGATGACCTTATAACATAATGTCTTCGCCCAAATGTCACTACAACAAATAACACTTTTTTATGACGAAGCTAACACCTCGAACAATAGAAAAACGAGATAATAGGTATTAGGAGCGCCATCTTTTATTTTTTTAAAATAAATTAACAACCCTTTACCTCAGTTTTTCAGAAAAAGCGAGAGAATAGATATATAAATTAACAACCCTTTACCCTCGACACTCAGTCTTTGCATTTTATGTTTTTATTTTTCAGTTGTTTATTTTGTATTTGTCACTTGGCGCCTTTCCAAGCAGTGTTTGAAAAACCGGACCGAATCGGCCGGTCGGACCGGGAACCTGAGAGGTCACCGGTCTAGTCTGATTGTTGGATCGGATACGCTATTAAACCAATGGGAACCGGCCAGAATTGGCCAAAACCGCTAAAAATCGGTGAATCGGTGGTTTAATTGCATGTCTTTTTTTTTTCTTCATAATAACGACGCCGTTTAGATAATATTTTCTAAATAAAATTAAAATATAAGTAGACTATATTCAAAACTTATTTGGAACAATTTTTCTTCGTTTGTAATCAGATATTGTTCAAAATTTATTTGGATTTGTATTTTGTATTATTTTGTCGTTGGTGATGACTACGTCAAGAGTTTTAATTTAAAGAATGAACTTGTGAAATTATGATATTTTATAATTTTGTGGGTGTCGTGATATTTTTTAAAGACCGAGTCATCCAGTTCAACCGATTTATTAAATATATAATTTTTTATCGAGACCGGTTTATTTAGCCGAGTTATCCAGTTTAATCCAGTTTAGTCATGCGGTTCGACCAATGACCTAGTGGTTCGACCAATAAACCAGCGACCCAGTACTTTCACCGGTTTGATGACCGGTTCGATTTTTAAAACATTGTTTCTAAGTTCCTTTTTTATCATTGTAATCTTTTTATTTTGTTTTTTTATTAGTATTTACCTCGACGACATGGTCCAACTGAGAGGTAATACATTTTGCATTAATCAATTTAAAAATACCATTTCAAAATCTTATTTTAATTTTTTATTTAATATGTTCAAACCCATCAGTTATACAACAAAACCGACGATATATATCTTTTAATTGAATTCCCAGAATATGACGCTATTGTGTTTTTTATTTTTTATATTTTTAAATAATATTGTCACGTCGGATTTTATATAAAACCGGCGTGAAACATTTATTGCATGCGATACTTCAGACTACAATCTAGCTAGTTTCTAACTTTTTTATTTACCTATCAACGCTCAAACGTCATTTCGTCACTCTTATTTTGCAAGAACCCTATGCGATTTTCAAGCTGATATTCATCAAAACTCTTCCAATAGATATTCATGATAATTCATTTTTATGTTGCTTTTATTAGTAGTTTTTATATCGTTTTTACATTGTTTTTGTTTGCTTTCACTTTGTTTTTCTATGTTTTACGCTTTGGTATGGTGTTTCTCTTGTTTTCAGGTCATAATATGCATTCCAAGTGAAAGAGGGACGAAGAACGGGCAAATCACAAAAAAAGGCAAGAATCAGATAATCCTGGTACAAAAACCAGAGGCCTATTACGGGTGCCCTTAATGACTATTACGACACGTAGCAGGGGATGCACTCCAAGCCCTCAAAACAGCGCTCCATACAAGAATCCAGAGGCTTGTTGCGGGTGCCCATAATAACTGTTACGACCCGTAACAGGAGGGCGAGTTTTTCCGACTTGTTTCCTTTCTGGCCTGATTCCCTCAACTTCAAAGCTCTTTATTTGCTTGGATCTGATCTTAATTACTTGTAATTGGCATTGAATACTAGGAGATTCTTATCATGTTTAGGATTTATATAAAAACTCATAGGTAGTCTTGAGTTTTTATCGAGTTTTTAATTTCCATTTTGTTTTCACGCTTTTTATTATGCAACTTTGTACAAGTCTCCATTGGAGCAGATGGATCTATTTTCAATTGAAGAATTACCTTTTCATTAATTAGGTTTTGTAACTATTACTGTAATAATTAGTTTATCAATTATGTCTTTATTCGCGATTATTGTTTTGGTTAAATTATTCCTAAATATGTGCGAGTAGTCCTCTAGGGACTAAGGGTTATGAACCTTATCGTTTGATTATTCACATGACTTAGGCTACTTGCGGGAATTCCACCATTTTTTATTTTAAAAGTATGAGTGTTTTTCAAAACTTGCTACGAGAGTAAGAGTATTGCCTTTAGGTATTTGACTTGCGTCGAGAGGGTATAGGCAATACAGGAAAACATATTTTTAAACAGTTAAATTTTAAGTCACGTGAGTGATCAGATGAAATTGAGCCATTTTTAATAGTTGTGCAAAGGTAAATACCACTAACAAACATTTTTGCGCGAGCGAGAGCCGACGAGCGTCCCGTTCGTTAGAGGTAGAGCAATTGGCTGGCAAGAGTAGGTATTGCTATTTTAACTATTTTTCTATTAACTGAATCAGAATTCCCATAATATAAGTGCTTGGGTCATGTGGAGAAGTCTAGGATAGGAGTCATAACCCTATGTCACGCTTGTTTTATATAATTTTTTCCCATTTTTAAGTTGTTTTACTATAAGCACTTTTCTTTTTTATTTACTAAAATCTAAATTTCGGTCGCTCTACCTTTACAGCGATAGGATAAAAATCGATACTTAACCATTGGTCTCCAAGGTTCGATACTTTTTACTACCCTGACATCAGCTGTGCACTTGCGGCATGTTAATTCATCAAATGTCATTTTTGCAACATGATTGTTCTTCACTGAAACGAGTTATATATCACTTTACTTTTCACTGATAATTTTGTCTAGGGTTTTGCGTTAGTTTGTCATTTGATCATTTTGTTTCTACAATTTTCCATTTGTTTTTATTGAAAGGTTAGTTAGTATAGCTTCTCTTGATCATTTTGAGGTTTATTTAGATAATCATTTCGTCAACAGATATCATTTTTCAACAAGTTTGTTCTTCACTGAAATGAGTTATATATCACTGAAATGAGTTATATATCCCCGAAATAAGTTTATATCATTTTGTTTTTCACTATGTGTCTCTTAATCATTTTGTTTTGACATATTTGTCTCTTGATAGTCATGGCCGATTCGACAAAGACTGCCCATATAACATCTACTGCAACATCTATTAATACAAATCGTAGAAGAAAAACTAGAGGAGCCACGATGTATGCCAATGTGAAAAAAGCCCAAGAAATTGGTATTTTCTACCCAGTTACAGTTGATACTGCAACCGACATGGCTTATGGTGAACACGCTGACGATTTTATAGGTTATATTGCGCTACAAGGTAGAAGTAAAGTGAGCATTTTGATAGACACCATATGAGAATATGTTCAGGTATTTTTTGATTTGTTTGCAAGTATATATGATCACTTGTTTGAAGAAAAAAGAAAATAAATGGAGGAAGAGCTGTGAGGTTCTATAAGTCTTGACTGCACTCCATCTCCACCATCACGCCACAAGAAATGGTAGAGGGAACATCAAAGAAAAGACAACGAGTTCACGTCAGATGCTACGCGCGAAGTGGCTCAAAGAATTATAAGTAAATACTTTTTTCAACAATATTTATTTTAGTTAAATCAATTTGTTAAAGATAAAATTTCATATGTGTTGTAGGATGATCTGGTTGAAAATCCGAAGTCGGCCTCTTCGCTTCACAAGATCGTCATGACATCTTGGTAGAAGCGATTGAAACCAAGGAGCATCCTGGGCATGTGCGTGGTGTTGGAAGAGGCATTGGCTTCAAGGTATTTTTTGGAACATCTAAATCATCTAGTGGGAAAACCCGTAAGAGAGATTAAATAGATTATTGTTGATTTGGAGAAGGAAAGGGAGAAGCAAGATAGGAAGTTGGAGGTGTAACACCCCAAATCTGTAAGAATATTTATTTAATTTATTTAAATATAATATTCGTGAACTTTTGTGTATTTTGGTGGTTTGTGTTGATGTTGGTATTTTGTGGAGCTTTGGTTATTTATTTAAATAATAGTATATAATATGGAATATATTGTAGTATTATTTATTTAAATAATATTAGAAGGGTAAATTGGACTTTTAAGGAGGAGTTAGTGAGGGTAATATTGGGAAATCCCATTTTAGAAGCCCAATGGTTAGGTTTAACAAAAAGGAGAATTTGAGAGGAATAGGATTTATTTTTTGTTAGATCGTGAAAAGAAGGGAAAAGGCCAGAGCTCTGAGGAAAGAGGGAAAAGCCTAGGATTCGAGAAGGTTTCCAAGAACTCAAGAAAGAAAGCTTGGAATCGACAATCTAAGGTATGGGGAGTATTGTCTTTCATTGTTTTCAATATAGGAATTCGATGTGTTTAAAGCTGATTTTTGAGGTTTATGTGGGTTTGTGGGTTTAAGAGTAAATTGATGATTTAGGTGTTGTGTTTTTTGGATTAATGATGAATATGAAGGGTTAGATTGAATTGGATAAAAGTAGGCCTTCGAGGCTAATTTCTCTGTTGATGTTGCTTTGACCTCAAAGGGAAAGGGATTTACGGAAGTTATGAAGGTAACTGGGTTTGTGAAGGTTTATGTGAAATTGAAGCTTAGGATAGTGTAATAAATCGGCTTAATAGTCGTAGGTTTTGTGTCCTTGTTTCCTTAATACCTTAGGGATGTTTTATGGGTCTTTTGGGGTAAATGAGGCTGAATCCGTAAGGTTTTTGGGGTCTGATGTGCTACTGGTGCGTAGCAGCGATTGCAGGAAATCGCGACCTCGCAAAGCGAAGGAATTCTTGGCAAAGCAAATACTCGCCCCAGACTCGCTGGGCGAACAACGCAGCGAATGCGCGATGACGTTGTTCGAGATACTGGGATGAAATTTTAATTATGATTTAAAGTTCGCAAAGCGAACTTCTCAGCGAATAACTTCGCTAGGCGAATAGAGGTAGCGAGGGAGAGACAAAATGTGGATTCCTCTGGTTTTTGTATGGGATTTTGGGGTTCGCTGGCAGCTCGCTAGGCGAACACCAAAGTGAACTTTCTAGTGAACGCCTGCTGTTCGCGAATTTGTTTCTTGATGTTTTTGAGCTATGATTATTTTGATGAATTACCATGAGTATATTGATGTTTATGAGATGATGATTCATGATGTTTTGATGAATGAATGATGATATGATTAACATAAGATTTTGATGAATGATGATGCACGTAATGACTTTTATTGATGATGATGATATTGACATTGTGTATCATGCATTCATAGCATTCCAGACTTCGGTATATTGTGGCTTCAATCCCATTGTGCGGATGTGAGGTAAATTTTGACGTGCTCCAGTTCTTTGTGTAGAATCGATCCTAATGACGGGGATCTTTGGAGGGTGATGGCCTAGTGTCCATCGACTTTGATGAATTGGTACCACATGCATGAGTCTTGTTGTGCATTGCATTTATTTGGGATTGATGTGATTTATGATATCGTGATTTTTGATGTTTTCCTTTGTGATGACCCTGATGATGTTGTATATGATAATGACGCCATTTTATGCATATCTTGTTTTCATATTGATTATAATGAACTGTGATTACTCACCCTGCCTGTTTGAATATTGCCTCCACGTGGGTAACGTGCAGATGATCAGGCTTAGCTGTGGATGCCTTCGAGGACTTTTGGAGCTTATTTTGCTTTTGGTCGATGTAGAGGGTCTTGCTCTGATATTGTAACATTGGGTTGGGTCGTTGAGTCGAACCATGTTGAGTTGTTATTTTGTTTTTATTTTTGAATGATTATGGTTTTTATTAGAAACCTTTTTGATTTTGGATTATTGTGGTTATGGTGGTTCCGCTGCTAATTTGATGGCTTTTGAATATTGTGAGGAAAACCCATGTTTACGGAGCAAATGTTTTATTTTGAGTTTATTGAGAAAATGTACACCCTTCTGAGGTGGTTTTTACTCTGATAATTTGTGTATTTTGTCGTGTGTATTTGTGGGGTAGAAAAGGGTGTTACATTAGTGGTATCAGAGTAGGTCGGTCCGTCCGGCCAGGTTTTTACTTGATGTCAGTCCCCTGTCAGTCGACGAGTATGTGTACACTATCGATGTTTTGTTTCTTCTAACCTTGTTGGTGGTGTGCGGGATGGCTGGAAGAAATGATTGTGCTATTGCTGATGCGTTGGAATCGGTTGCTCAAGTAGTGGCTCAGCTCAATCCAAATGGTGGAGTTCCAGATGAGTTTCGTGCTTTGGGGAAGTTTCAGAGGAACAATCCATCGACTTTTGTGGGTACTCATGATCCAGCAAGTGCACACAAGTGGCTGAAGGCGATTGAGAAGATCTTCTAGGTGATGGGGTGTACTGATGAGCAACAAGTTTAGTTTGGAACGCATATGCTGTCAGAAGAGCCCGAGGATTGGTGGGATAACACCCGTCAAAGACTCGCAGATGTTGGCACTGTGATAACCTGGGCTGTGTTTAAGCAGGAGTTTCTGGGAAAGTATTTTCCAGAGGATGCTCGTGGTAAGAAAGAAGTGGAATTCCTTGAGCTGAAGCAAGGAGACATGACTGTGGTGGAATATGCCGCGAAGTTTGAGGTAGTGGTGAATTTCTGTCCGCACTACAACCGTGCTGATGCTGAGATATCCAAGTGTCTCAAGTTCGAGAATGGGCTAAGACCGGAAATTAAGCAGGGTATTGGGTATCAACAGATCCGCTGGTATGTTGAACTCATGGATAAGAGTAGGATTTATGATGAGGATAGCCGAGCTCGATCTGCTCACTACAAGCAGTTGAGTGAGAAGAAAGGGCAGTATAGGGGGAAGCCTTATACGACTTCAGCTGACAAAGGGAAGCAGAAGGCTTCAGATGGGAAAAAGATAAGTAGGGGAGCATCTCCCGCTTTTGGGAAGTGTTATAAGTGTGACGAGCAAGGCCACCGTGCTGATGTGTGCACCAATAGTGTGTTGAGGTGTTATAGATGTGGCAAGAAGGGTCATAGAGCTACTGACTGCAAAGATGATGGTCAAACCTATTTTAATTGTGGTGAGAAAGGTCACATCAGTACCCAGTGTTAGAAACCAAAGAAGACTGCTACTGCTGCTCAGACCAGTGGCAGAGTGTTTGCTTTGAGTGGTGCATAAGTGCCAGAGAAGGACAACCTGATTCGAGGTACTTGTTTTATTAATAATATCGAGTTGATTGTTATTATTGATACTGGTGCTACTCATTCTTTTATCTCACTTGAATGTGCTAATAGATTGGGTTTGAAGTTGTCTGATATGGATGGGAATATGGTAATAGAAACTCCAGCTAATGGTTCTGTTACTACTACCCTTGTGTGTTTGAGATGTCCTTTGATGATTTTTGGGAAGAGTTTTGTGATGGATTTGGTGTGCCTACCCTTGCACCAAAACGATGTAATCCTGGGAATGAACTTGTTGGAGTTCAACCATGTTCACATCAACTGTTATAATAAGACTGTGGAGTTTCCTGAGTTTGGTGATAGTGAATAGTTGATGTTCTTGTCTGCTAGGCAAGTATACGAACTTATGGAGGACGAAGCTCTGGTGTTTGCAATGTTTACATCATTGCAGATTAATCGTGAAGCTGCAAGTGTCGACTTACCTGTTGTATGTGAATTTCCAGATGTGTTTTCGGATGACATCAGTGATTTTCCTCCAGAACGTGAAATAGAGTTTGCAGTGGACTTAATACAAGGTACGAGTCCAGTGTCTATGGCTCCTTATCGGATGTCAGCTTCTGAGTTAAGTGAATTGAAGAAACTACTAGAAGAATTACTTGATAAGAAGTTTGTCCGACCGAGTGTTTCTCCGTGGGGTGCCCCTGTGTTGTTAGTAAAGAAGAAAGACAGTATCATGAGGTTGTGTGTTGATTATCGGCAGTTGAATAAGGTGACTATCAAGAATAAGTATCCACTTTCGAGAATTGACGATTTGATGGATCAGCTAATAGGCGCTTGTGTGTTCAGTAAGATAGATTTGAGGTCTGGTTATCATCAGATTCGTGTTAAGCCTGATGATATCCCAAAGACGGCTTTCAGGATGAGGTATGGTCACTATGAATACACTGTGATGCCATTTGGTGTATCCAATGCACCAGGTGTGTTTATGGAGTACATGAATCAGATTTTTCATGAGTATTTGGATAAGTTTGTGGTGGTGTTTATCGATGATATCTTGATATATTCTAGATCCGAAGAAGAACATGCTGAGCATTTGAGAACCGTGTTGTAAGTATTGAAGGAGAAGAAGTTGTATGCAAAGTTGTTCAAGTGTGAGTTTTGGTTGAAGGAATTGAGTTTTCTTGGCCATATGATTTCAAGTGGCGGGATTGCTGTTGATCCCTCTAAAATTGATGTTGTGTTACAGTGGGAGACTCCGAAGTCTGCTACCGAGATACGAAGTTTTTTGGGATTGGCGGGTTATTACCGCAAGTTTATCGAAGGCTTTTCTAATTTGGCAACACCTTTGACTCAGTTGAATCGAAAGGGTCAAGCTTTTGTGTGGGATGTAGCTTGCGAAGAGAGTTTTGTGGAATTGAAGAAGAGGTTAACGACCGCTCCAGTGTTGATCTTGCCTAATCCGAGCAAATCTTTTGTGGTGTATTGTGATGCGTCGAAGATGGGTTTTAGTGGAGTATTGATGCAGAATGGACAAGTTGTTGCCTATGCTTCGAGACAATTGTGAGTTCATGAGAGGAATTATCCTACACGTGACTTAGAGTTGGCCGCTGTGGTGTTTGTGTTGAAGATTTGGAGACATTATCTGTTTGGCTCTAAGTTTAAAGTGTTCAGTGATCATAAAAGTCTGAAGTACTTATTTGATCAGAAAGAATTGAATATGAGGCAGAGGAGGTGGTTAGAGTTGTTGAAGGACTTTGATTTTGATCTGAGTTATTATCCGGGCAAAGCAAATGTAGTGGCTGATGCATTGAGCAGAAAGTCATTGCATATGTCGATGCTTATGGTGAAAGAATTGGAATTAATTGAGCAATTCCAAGATTTGAGCTTGGTATGTGTAGAGACCTCTGACAGTGTGAAGTTTGGAATGTTGAAGTTGACTAGTGGTATTCTGGAAGAAATCAGAGTGGGCCAGCAATCTGATTTAAAGTTGGTTGACCAGTTGACTTTAATTAACCAAGATAACGGAGGAGAATTCCGAATTGATGAGGATGGTGTGATGAGGTTTCGAGATAGAGTATGTGTTCCAGATGTTCCAGAAATCAAGAAGAGCATTCTAGAAGAGGGACACCGAAGTAGGTTGAGTATTCATCCCGGTGCTACGAAGATGTACCAGGATTTGAAAAAGTTGTTTTGGTGGCCAGGTATGAAGAAGGATGTCGCAGAATTCGTTTATACGTGCTTGACGTGTCAAAAGTCGAAGATTGAGCATCAGAAGCCTTTAGGTATGATGCAGCCATTGAATATTCCAGAATAGAAATGGGATAGCATTTCCATGGACTTTGTGTCGGGGTTGCCGAGGACGGCAAAAGGGAATGATTCAATTTGGGTGATCGTGGATAGATTAACTAAATCGGCTCATTTCTTGCCGATGAAGATTAATCATTTTATGCAGAAGTTAGCTGAAATGTACATTAAGGAGATTATGAAGTTGCATGGGATACCTTCGAGTATTGTGTCGGATAGAGATCCGAGATTTACATCGAAGTTCTGGAAGAGTTTGCAAGATGCTTTGGGTACTAAGTTGAGCATGAGTTCTTCCTATCATCCGCAGACGGACGGTCAGACAGAAATAACTATCTAATCCTTAGAGGATTTGCTGAGGGCTTGTGTGTTAGATCACGGAGGAGCTTGGGATAGCCATTTCCCGCTGATTGAGTTCACATACAATAATAATTTTCATGCTAGTATTGGAATGACGCCCTATGAAGCTTTGTATGGGAGAAGATGTAAGACTCTTTTGTGTTGGTATGAGTCAGGCGAGAGTGTTGTACTCGGACCTGAGATTGTGCAAGAGACGACTGAGAAGATTAAGATGATCCAAGAAAGGATGAGAGCATTGCAGAGTCGCCAGATGAGCTACCATGATAAGAGAATGAAGACACTTGAATTCCAAGAGGGATATCACGTGTTTTTGAGGGTGACGCCAGTGACTGATGTGGGTCGAGCTTTGAATTCTAGGAAGCTCACTCCACGTTTTGTTGGTCCATAACAAATCTTGCAGAGGATAGGAGAGGTAGCCTATCGAATTGCTTTACCGCCGTCACTTGCGAATTTGCATGACGTGTTCCATGTGTCTCAGTTGAGGAAGTACATTTCGGATCCGTTACATGTGATTCAGATGGATGATGTACAAGTGAAGGATAACCTGACAGTGGAAGCATTATCGGTGCAGATTGATGGTCGAGAGATGAAGTAACTACGGGGTAAAGACATAGCTTTGGTGAAGGTGTTGTGGGGTGGACCAGCTGGCAAAAGTTGGACTTGGGAACGTGAAGATCAGATGAGGGAGTTGTATCCGACTCTATTTCCTTGAGGTAATTTTCGAGGGCGAAAATTCTTTAAGTGGGGGAGAGTTGTAATGCCCCAAATCTGTAAGAATATTTATTTAATTTATTTAAATATAATATTCGTGAATTTTTGTGAATTTTGGTGGTTTGTGTTGATGTTGGTATTTTGTGGAGCTTTGGTTATTTATTTAAATAATAGTATATATTATGGAATATATTGTAGTATTATTTATTTAAATAATATTAGAAGGGTAAATTGGACTTTTAAGGAGGAGTTAGTGAGGGTAATATTGGGAAAGCCCATTTTAGAAGCCCAAGGGTTAGGTTTAACAAAAAGGAGAATTTGAGAGGAATATGATTCATTTTTTGTTAGACCGTGAAAAGAAGGAAAAAGGCCAGAGCTCTGAGGAAAGAGGGAAAAACCTAGGATTCGAGAAGGTTTCCAAGAACTCAAGAAAGAAAGCTTGGAATCGATAATCTAAGGTATGGGGAGTATTGCCTTTCATTGTTTTCAATATAGGAATTCGATGTGTTTAAAGCTGATTTTTGAGGTTTATGTGGGTTTGTGGGTTTATGAGTAAATTGATGATTTAGGTGTTGTTTTTGTGGATTTATGATGAATATGAAGGGTTAGATTGAATCGGATAAAAGTAGGCCTTCGAGGCTAATTTCTCTGTTGATGTTGCTTTGACCTCGAAGGGAAAGGGATTTACGGAAGTTATGAAGGTAATTGGGTTTGTGAAGGTTTATGTCAAATTGAAGCTTAGGATAGTGTAATAAATCGGCCTAGTAGTCGTAGGTTTTGTGTCCTTGTTGCCTTAATGCCTTAGGGATATTTTGGTGGTGTTTTTGGGATTAATGAGGCTGAACCCGTAAGGTTTTTGGGGTCTGATGTGCTACTGGTACGTAGCAGCGATTGCAGGAAATCGCGACCTCGCAAAGCGAAGGAATCCTTCGCAAAGCGAATACTCGCCCCAGACTCGCTGGGCGAACAACGCAGAGAATGCGCGATGATGTTGTTCGAGATACTGGGATGAAATTTTAATTATGATTTAAAGCTCTCAAAGCGAACTTCCCAACTAATATCTTCGCTAGGCGAACAGAGGTAGCGAGGGAGAGATAGAATGGGGATTCCTCTGGTTTTTGTATGGGATTTTGGGGTTCACTGGCAGCTCGCTAGGCGAACACCAAAGCGAACTTTCTAGCGAATGCCGGCTGTTTGCGAATTTGTTTTATGATTCTTGTGCTGTCTTGATGTTTTGGAGCTATGATTATTTTGATGAATTACCATGAGTATATTGATGTTTATGAGATGGTGATTCATAATGTTTTGATGAATGAATGATGATATGATTAACATAAGATTTTGATGAATGATGATGCACGTAATGACTTTTATTGATGATTATGATATTGACGTTGTGTATCATGCATTCAATCCCATTGTGCGGATGTGAGGTAAATTTTGACGTGCTCCGGTTCTTGTGTAGAATCGATCCTAATGACGGGGATCTTTGGAGGGTAATGGCCTAGTGTCCATCGACTTTGATGAATTGGTACCACATGCATGAGTCTTGTTGTGCATTGCATTTATTTGGCAATGATGTGATTTATGATATCGTGATTTTCGATGTTTTTCTTTGTGATGACCCTGATGATGTTGTATATGATAATGACGCCATTTTATGCATATCTTGTTTTCATATTGATTATAATGAACTGTGATTACTCACCCTGCATGTTTGAATGTTGCCTCCACGTGGGTAACGTGCAGATGATCAGGCTTAGCTGTGGATGCATTCGAGGACTTTTAAAGTTTATTTTGCTTTTGGTCGATGTAGAGGGTTTTGCTCTGATATTGTAACATCGGGTTGGGTCGTTGAGTCGAACCATGTTGAGTTGTTATTTTTGAATGATTATGGTTTTTATTAGAAACCCTTTTGATTTTGGATTATTGTGGTTTTGGTGGTTCCGCTGCTAATTTGATGGCTTTTAAATATTGTGAAGAAAACCTGTGTTTACGGAACAAATGTTTTATTGAGTTTATTGAGAAAATGTGCACCCTTCTGAGGTGGTTTTCACTCTGATAATTTGTGTATTTTGCCGTGTGTATTTGTGGGGTAGAAAAGGGTGTTATAGGAGAGGGATAGGAAGAAGTTTGAGAAGGAGAGGAAGAGGTGGATGGAGGAGCAGGATAGGAAGTCAGAGGAGGATATCAAGTAGTTTGAGGAGGAGAAGAAGGGGTGGAGGGAGGAGCAAGATATGAAGTTGGAGGAGGAGAGGGAAAGGTTGTTGCAGACGATGCAGGAGAGTGACCAGAAGTAGCAGGAGGAGTGGGAAAGGATGACTGAGGAGAAGGTGTTCGAAAAATGTATTTGTGATGTGCTTGAGGTATAAGCTGTATGTTGTTGTTATTATTATTATTTGCGTATTTTAATTTTGGATTGTATTTATGTTGTTTATATGATGCAGAAATTGAATTTGTTTGGTCTATTAAGCTTCACAAATTCAAATCAGTTAGAAATTCCATACAATGAAGTTCAGAAAGTTACGGGTGGTACAAGCGCGAAAGAAAGTTTTTCTGCCAACTAGGGCAGTATTGAACCCACACCGTCAAGATTAGATAACATTGAGAGACTAAGAATGATCGTTAAGACTCTTCCAGACACATTGTTGGGTATTAAATTAAGTCTTGATCCAAAACAATTATTCATACTTTGTAGGAATTTTGTCCATGAATTTTTATCGGGAAATGTGTAAATAGACAACTCCGTATTACAAATTTGGCCCTTGTAAGTATATTTTTTATGTTGATCTATATTTATATTCATACGTTTTTCTACTTTAACATAAGTATTTGCTCTTGCAGGTACATCCATGGCTTATGTAATGAAAGGATACTTTAAAACATGTATTATGTCTTAGATCTGGCGCTCATTACTTTCACATGCGGTTTGACATGACACAATATCCGTAATTACTTAAAAGATAATTTGAAAGGGAACATCAAAGATGGTTATTTGACCCCGTTTTACAACAAGTAGGTATATATTAATGTGTGCTTTCATTTATAAATCAATCTTATACATATTAATTATTCTGAATGTTTATGCAGTGAACATTGACAACTAATTTTTATATGTCCCAATACTCATCCTTCAACACGTTACTTTTTCCTGCTTTGCAAGAGAATGATGGAAAGGTTTAAAGACGAGTCGAAGAACCTCAAAGAATGAGTAGCTAAGAAGACCATCTGATTGTTGCTTTGTATTTTTCTTGTACTGATTCAAATTAATGTACTTGACTAAATCTATTGTATCCACTTGATTATTGTACTTATCACCTTTGCTTCATTTGGATGAATGAGTGTTGACTTTTTTGCATCAAATTTTGGTTTTTTCTTCTGTTCTGTTCATATTATTTTTAAAATGCTAGTTAATAACTATGAGTTTGTAAGACTCCCTGAAAGTAAAAATAAAAGAAAGCAATTTTTTTTTTCATAAGTTTCATGCATCAACATGCATCTTCATGCATTTTTCAAAACAAAAGCTCATTCCATCTTTCCTCCTTCAGTTCCACACTGAGTCCTCAACACCGGTACAATACTCGAGCCATCGCTCATCAAACAATGGCTAATCAAGAATAAGAATTAGCAAAGGTGAGTTAAGAACTTGATGACCCTAGAGGGAATGTGGGTTAGATCATGGAAATGCTTTAAGTCATAAAATCCAAGTTAGACACTCCTCAAGTAATGGTCATCTCAGATATTTTCAGTCTTACCTTCGAGCCCCAACCTGCGAGAACTGTGCCTTCCATGTGTCCTCCTTTTGGTTTACCTCCTGGCTACACACCCCCGTTTGAAGGAGCCCCGAGCATTATGTAGTCTACCTAACAAGCGGTACCTTTACCAATCGACATCGAGGCACACCCTATGGTCTATACGGTCGCACCACCAATCATCTATATACATGTACAATCAAATTTTGAAGATCATCATCAAATATACCATGGTCCTGAATCTTCTGATGAAAAGGATGAAAGGCATGAGGACATTAAAGGCATGCAGAAGAATTACCAGGTTCTTGAGAAAAGATTAAGAGCCATGGAAGGTGATAAAGTTTTTGGTGTTGCCGCTAGAGAAATGTGCTTAGTGTCCGGTCTTGTGATCCCCGCGAAATTCAAGACCCCTAATTTTGACAAGTACCAGGGTCATACTTGCGCCAAAAACCATCTAATCATGTACTATAAGAAAAATGGTTGCACACGTCGAGGATGAAAAACTTATGATACATTGTTTTCAAGATAGCTTGAAGGGCACTTCCTCTAAATGGTACTTAAGCCTCGACCAGAGCCGCATCCAGTGCTGCCAAGATCTGTCTGATGCTTTTATCAAACATTATATGTACAATATGGATATGGCCCCGGATAGAAGGCATTTGGTGAGCATGTCCCATAAAGACAATGAGTCTTTTAAGGCATATGCACAATGGTGGAGGGAGATGGCCTCTCAAGTTGAACCATCTCTGGTCGAGAAGGAATTAGTTGATTGGTTCATGGACACTGTGCAACCTATGTTTTATGAAAGAATGGTGAGTAATGTATCTGCAAATTTCTCTGACCTAGTTGTCGTGGGTATAAAGATTGAGCTTGATATGAAGAGTGGCAAGATGATGACTAATACTGGAACCTCCAACAATAATAATGCCAAGAAATTTACCTGAGATTTCCAGAAGAAAAAGGAAGGTGAGACGAACGCCGTGTTGTCCAGTCGAGGAAAAATCCATTCATGGAAGAAACAACACCGACAATTCGCCCAACAACAGCCAACTTATCCTATGCGGTATGTCCAACAACCATATGTGGCACCCGTTTAACCAGTCATCAACCAACAACAAGCACCTGTCTATCATCCTGTTCAACAAGTGCCAGTGTATCAGCATGCACAGGCAGCCACTGCTTATCAACAAGCGCCCATGGCACCAGCTTATCAGCAGCCACGAGGTCAAGCTCTGCGTTCGCAAAATCCTCCCAATCAAAAGACGGGACAAAAGAATAAGGTCGTCTTTGATCTAATTCCTATGACATATAGCGAGATGTACCATTCTTTTATGCAAAAAGAACTAGTAGTTTCAAGACCTTTGGGTCCTCCACCGAAGCCTCTACCACCATGGTACATTTCAAATGCTCACTACCCTTTCCATGAAGGAGTTCCTGGGCATGATCTAGAAGGATAATTTGAATTTAAGAGAAAAATGCAGAAGTTGGTTAGGAGCAAGATTCTGTCATTCAGAGATGTGTCGCCCAACGTAAAGAATAACTATTTGCTCGCGCATGGTGCTGTTAATGCCATTGAAGAAGTATTTGATATTGGTGTGATAAAAAATGTTGAAGATATCAAAAATATGTTGCTAGCGTTCCAACAAAGGTTGGTGGAAGCTGGCTTGATTAATGTTTGTCATGATAATTGTGAAAAGTGTCCCATTAATCTAAGAGGATGTAAGATGGTACAAGATGATATTCAAAATTTGATGAACCAAAAAGTGTTACAAGTCATTAGCCTTGTAAAGAAAGAAGAAGTAACGATAATTGAGCCTTGCTTTAATTTACCAAATCCGGTTGAAATTACTTATCAAAGAAAGGAGGTTGTCCAATTAACTAGTCATCCATCACCCATGGTTATCTGTATGCCAACTCATTTTCCATACGAAACCAACAAGGCCATGCCTTAGAAGCACGACATAACTGTTGTAGATAAGGAGCTTGAAGAAGTCGAATGTGAGAGATGCCTGGAAGTTGATGGTGCGGAAGTCACAAACATCGTGAGAACAAGCAGAATGACCTGTAGTGGTCACATTTATACTACCAAATTTAATGTGACCTCTCAAGCACCAACGAAAGAAGCTACAGTTTTAGTTCCTGCTAAGGAATAAGATGTGATACAGTCTGATGAAGTTGTTGAATTTTTGAAGATAATTAAGAAGATCGACTATAAAATAGTCGACCAGCTGCATCAAACGCCGTAAAAGATATCATCTTGTCTTTACTGTTGAATTCCCGAGCCTCTATGCATGCTCTGTTAAAGGTGCCTGCTCAAGCCCATATTACTCTAGATATAATTGTTGGCCAATTCGATGGAGTGGTCGCCAATATCACGACTTATAACACTTTGAGCTTCAGTAGCGAAGAGTTGCCTAAGGAAGGACAAAATCACAATCGTGCCTTACATGTGTGGTAAAACGCAAAGAAGACACTCTAGCTAAAGTCCTAGTCGATATTGGGTCTTCACTCAATGTCATGCCGAAAAGAATACTTGCTAAATTATCTTTTCAAGGGCCAATAATGAGCCCTAGTGCATTATTTGTCAGAGCATTTGATGAATCCCGAAGGACAATGATTTGAGAGTTATAGCCACCGATCCAGATCAGCCCACAAGTATTCCATACCACATTTCAAGTCATGGATATTAATCATGTTTATAGCTGTCTGCTGGGACGCCTATGGATACATGCTGTTGGGAAGTGACTTTTACTTTGCATCAGTAGATGAAATTTTTCGTTGACAACCAACTCATAATCATCTCAGGCGAATAAGATTTATTAGTTATTCAACTCTCCTCCTTCAGATACATTGAGGCTGATGAGGATGCCTTATAGACTTCCTTCCAAGCTCTCGAGATAGCCAATGCCATATTCGTGGATAGAAATGACCTCGTTTGAAAGGCCAGTTCATCTTTTGCATCTTAGAGTGTAAAATCAGAAATCAAATGTGGAAGCCTTGAAAGTTGGGGGCAAGTCATTGATATCAGCGAGAAGAAGAATCATTTTAGTTTGGGGGTAAATGCTTTCGGCTAGGGGAGGAGATTAGTCCTTACAAAGGACCGCGTACGAAGCATCCAGGAGGTGTTCCTCAACACGGGCTATATTCGTGAAGACCAAGTCAGTGCAATTGAAGATGACATCGAAGATGAAGAAATATCAAATATGGTATACCAGTGTGAAACAACTTTGACTAATTGGGATGCAATTAAGATCCCTGAAATTATTCACATGTCGAAGTAAATGTGTTTTCCTTTATTTTTCAAATGCTTAGCTCTGCCCAAGACTAATGGAACATGTTGTAGGGCCAATTTTATTTTCAAATATCATTATGATAAATAAAAAGCATTTTGTTCAATATTTATTGTTCATTTATTGTTTTTCATTTCAGAAAATGGAAATATTTTCAAAACTACAATTTTTTTTCCTTTTTGGCATTTTTGTTATTTTCACCTTTTTTTCTTCTAAAAGCAATCCTTTAAAAATATGCAAAATAATTAATAAACACATTGAATCCAATGACCCCACTCCCTCTCATAACTTTGAACTCCCTATCTACCAAACGGAAGAAGAGAGTGAGGAAAATTGTGATATCTCCTACGAATTGGATGGATACTCGAGCACGAGTTCAAAACCCTTGAGCCATATCAATAGCCGGTGGAGACAATCAACCTTGGTACAAAGAAAGAGAAAAAAGAGGTCAAAATCGGGACCACATAATTCAAATATCTCTTTATTGTGTTTTCTCAACTTTAATTGGCAAATGAACTCCAATCTCTTATTTAAATTTTTAATTGTGTAAACCTAAAAGATTTTGAGAAGAACATATAACAAAAACTCATAACAATTATGAAGGAACCATTATTACATCTTACTCATAAATTTTAGTAATACGAAATTATATTAAACTCTCCTAAATTATAATTAAATATCACACATTCAATAATTTTATATTAATAAATAGTCTCTCTTAATTCTTAGTATTTAGCACATAACCTTTCATAGTAATTTTAATTTTAAAAGAACATGCCTACAAGACTTTACATTTTCATCTCATGTTTCTATTACATCCGTATGAGTTATATCTAATAGTATAAAAATAAATAAGATGAATAGAAGATTGTGTAAATAAAAAACTAATCATTAAAAAAAATAAAGTAAAATAATAAACTATATTAAATAAAAAAGTATTGAAACATTAGTTTTTTTTTCTTTCACTTATTCATTCACCATTGCGTTTTTAGCTTTAAATAAGTAAAATTATTAATTAACACCAACAAGCCCGTCTAGCTCAGTTGGTAGAGCGCAAGGCTCTTAACCTTGTGGTCGTGGGTTCGAGCCCCACGGTGGGCGTTTCCTGAATTTTGCGCAATTTCAGCTGTTTTGGTTTCTAATGGGCTTACTATGTTCACCCCCTGAATATAATTTCATCCCACCCCAATACAATAAAAATTAGGCCCTTTTATGTTTTTCAGATATTAAGACCATTTTTTCAATAAAAGTTTATTATATATTGTCATGTTGCTTCTATTTACTGTTACAAAAAATTGTTACCTCAAATTAAATCTCGAGTTGATTTAGTCAAAAGCTATCCCAAGTAAACTACACGTATGTTTCAAAATGTTGACATGTATGTATCATCATTTTTGGTGGGTTTACTTTAGCAATAGCCCTTATGTATTAGCTATCTATCTTCTGGGCTTTAGGCTAGTATCTTAATTTGAAATCTGAGTTTTTTACCTGGCACCCATATCATATCATTGGACCTGACACTCCCCTTTGCTAATACTTTTATCCTAATACTCTTTCATTTAAAATACACAACTTCAACTATTCATTAGTCATTTTCTTTAGAGATTTTAGAAAAATTGTGATATTCACCGCATTTTTTGAAGCATCTATTGGAAAGTCTATTTTCTTGTCAAATTTATACATTTATACCCATAATTTAAAAATCATAATCGATGTTTAAAAAGAAAAACATGTATTTTTATCGGCATTTTTTAAATGCCTAGTAAAATTTCATATTTTACATGCATTTACATTGGTATTTTTCAAAAATATAGTAACCAATATGTATTTTTATCGGTATTTTTGAATTTGTCAATAAAAATGCAAACATGTGTATCGACAATTTCAAAAATGCCGTTATAAATGCATGAAAGTCACTGTATTTTTTCAAAAATGCTGGTAAAATCATGTTAATTTTTATATTTTTTGAAAAATTCAATAGTTTATATATATATATATATATATATATATATATATATATATATATATATATAACGTATTAAATGAGAATGAATATGAACCATTAAATTTTAAAATAAATGGTGGGGATTATGTATGGTTTTTTTTTCTCTCTCCTCCATAGAGAAAAAAAAAACCACACATAATCCCCATCATTTATTTTAAAATCTAATGGTCCAGATTCATTCTCATGTTCTCATATAAAAATGACATTCTCATAGAATATATATATATATATATTATTTTTTATTTTAGTGAGGACCAGAGAAACAGACGACAAGATAAGTCATAGATTGACTAACATAGCAGAGAAAGGAGTTGCAGACGGGACGATTGGTTCTACTTGCCGACCCGAAAACATAACTTATTAATAGGTATGGATATTAATGTACTTCTATTGATACAATGTTCAATGCTCCTTAGTGAAAAATTTCCCTAACATTGGTATCAGAGTCGATGTCCTTCACTCGAACCAAAGGCCCATGATACCACTATCGGGGAAGTTTTTTTTACTAGGGAGCATTGAACATTGTAGGATTTTCTTTCTAGAGCAACATCTTTGTCTTAAGCGAAAGTTTCAACTGTGCAACTGCATTTTCTGTTGTGTGTTTCTTACTCACCACCCTTGTACCGCCGTTGACACTTTTCAACGAGACACCTTCTAACCACCACTTGTGGGGAGTACTTTCGATACAAGTGAGCCGATCCTTCACTCGAAATCATTCCTCCAATTTTATTTTTAAATAATGTCGTTCTTCCATCCTAGTTTCAAATCAAAAAATGTTGATGAAGATTTTTTTAATATGTGGCAATTAAAAGATAATATGTAATGTTCGAGTTAGACTAACGAATTAGCTGCGTGTATTTTATTTCACACAAACTATTTAATACTTAAATAAACATTATAATTATATATTAAATAAGTGAAATCTAATTCTCCTTCACCTTATTCAACACATTCCCAATTTTTTAACCTAGAATTTGTGTTTAACTTGTGATTTCTCCAATATCTCCATCGTGCGATTCTTCTACCCTTTTCAACTTCGTATCCTCTTCATCATTAGTTTGTATCCACTACAAATGAGTTTCAAATCAATTCCAATATCAACTAATTTCCCCTATTCTAGAAAGAGAAATATGTAATGTTATTTTGAGTTTGATTCTCTTCTAGTGACCGCGTAGACATTTGAGAATCCCGACCAGAGATTTTATGGATGTGGATTATACAAGGTACATTTTCATCCCTAATTTTAACTTAGTTTCATTATCTGTCATCCCTCATTTATGGGTTCTATGTTCTTTTTTGTATTGTTAAGTTACAAGGAAGTAAATGATGTTTTTTTTATTGACCAGAGATTTAATGATGTTATTTTTTTTTTGTATTGGTATAAAGAAGAAGATTAAATTTTAGTTTATTTTTATAATTTTTCATGCGTTTTGATCATCTTGTTGATCACAAAAACCTTTGTAAATTAATGTAATTTTTAAAATTTTTTTTAGTATGTTACTATAATGTAATTTAATGTTGATTATCACGTATATATCAGTTTAATGTAAAATCATTATGTTAATATTAATACTTAATGTAATGCATTTATTTTATTATAGTTGTTTCTTTCCCGGAACCAGAAATAGTTGATGGAGAAGTGAATAAGGACTTAAATGCAACAAAGCTGATTCTAGTACAACAGAGTAGGGTGGACATGCAAAGTTAACACTCAAACACCCAAGTCAGTGAATAAATAGGAAGTAGTTTTAGTGTTAGAATGAGTAGAATACATGTATATTTGAGTGTGGATAGATTTATATAAATAGGGTGGTTAGGATGACCTCCATCCAATCTAACATCTCGTGATGATCACCTTCCGATTATATCTGATGGTGGGAAGTTTGTAGGAAGTTAGAATTATATGCTCTGAGCTTGATTGAGGTCGTACTTGTTCCTCGTGCTTTTATTTCTTAGCACTTGCTTTTGGGACTTCACTTATGAACCTTGCGACCAGTCAAGAACATTTTCTCCCCCAAGCCTTTGTTCATGTTTGCTGGAATGAGGGTTTTGTTGTGTAGGCTTCTAGTCCTATCCCTAGTCTCATGGAGTGATATAGTTGTGACACCGATAACATTGGGAACATGTGCATTGAATGTCGTCCTTGGAACTTGCAACATTTTAATAGAGGATTGTGACACGTGGTCATGTGACTGATAGTAATGATGTTTTCTTATATTACGGTACTCGAGCCTTATGGGGAGTTTGATGCAAGACCATGACTAACAATTTCCTAAAGAATATATAAAAAGGCTCTTGAGTATCCCTATTTTTTTTTCCATTTGTGAGACTCCAAGAGTTTTTCCTCTATTATTTTTTTGCAGTTGCCCATTATCTTTATCGACAATATCCCATCGTTCATCATTTTGATGCCTTTGCATTGTCTCCTCTGATCAATTTTGACCGACAACATGGCATCATCACAATATACAACTGTGAATGAGGTTTCTTTAATGGTTGAATGATGACTGATTTAATACAAACACAATACTTCATATAGTTGATCGACCTACAAACCCTTGGTGTCATCCAACTTTTTCTCTATCATGCCCAATATCACATTGTTTGCTTACTCTGCCTGCTCGTTTGCCTGCGAATAAATAATGGAGATGAACTTTATTTATATTCCTAGCCTTGGAAGAAATCCACCATAGCTGAGCTATCGAATTATCTTCCATTGTCTGAGATGATGATTCTTGGCAAGCTAAACCTGCATATTATCTACTGCCAATAGAAACGTCAAACTCTTTGTGTTGTGATCATAGAGACAAATTTCACCTTATCCACTTCACGAAGTATTCTACTTTGAAGATTAGGAACTCTAGTTTTCCAGGAGCTAGTGGGAAAAAACCTAGTATGTCCATACCCCATTAGTATAATATCCATGATGATGTGACATAATGAAGAATTTCAGTCGGAGCGTGATGTATGTTAGAACATTTCTCACATTTGTGACATCTTTTGATAAATTCCGCACCATCCTTTATCAGAGTGAGCCAATAATAACCCGTCTTGAGCAGTTTGTGAGCAAGAGCTCACCCACCAATTTGGATTCCCCATGTACCTTGGTAGACCTCTATCTCAACCTGGGGTAGTCCTTTCCTAATGTATAGTGTTTCCCAGATACCATGGTGTATTTTGTGGTGAGTTTTTGGACCCTCTTCACCTCCAACTCATCTGACAAGAGTTCGTCCATCATCACGTGGCATATTATGGGCATAATCTAACTTGTGAAGTTGAGATACTTCAATACAGTTAATTTCTTCTATTTCAATAATGAGGCAGCTAGACTCTATTGTATGATGGTCCACTTATGCCCTGATTTCTTGCTACTTGCACTCTTTGAGAGGAGTTCTACTCAAGAGTTTTGTTCCATGGGAACATATGTTATCTCAAAAGATTTGAAACCTTCAAATGATAAGCGTACCATTTTCAGATACTTGGTCAACTAGGCCTTATTTTCCCGATACTCCCTGGAGACCTAATTTTCTATCAATTGTGAGTCTCTCTTGTCCATGAGGCTTGAAGCGCTAATTTCTATGGTGAGACACATGTTAGAGATGAAGTATTCATACCCAACTTGGTTATTGCTAGCTTTAAACAAGAACCTCATGGATTTCTCTATTAGAAGGTCATCTAGTCCCACTTAGCACTATTTTTGTGCAATTTGATTTCAGGTTTGAAGCACCATCCATTGATAGTATCCATATAAGGGGAGCCTCCTTGCTTACTGACGAACTGAACTTTTCTGGAAAGTCAACTAACACTTGCGACTTGATGCTCCCTCTAGGTATATATTAGATATCGTACTCAGATACATCCATTGAGAAAAACAATATCCTTTATGAAAGATCCGACTTCTTCAAAACTTGTCGAATGTGATAGTTGGTTTTTACCATTACAATATGCCATTGGAAGTATGACATGAGCTTCCATGCAGTTATCACGATCGCTAGGACTAGTCTTTGATCATTTGGTGCCTAGCCTCAGTGCTTTTGAACACCTTCTTTACTAAATAGATAAGATGCTCAATTTTGTTCTTCTTTTGGACGAACACAGAGCTCATCGCTTTGATCAACGACTGACATGTACAGATAATGGGGTGCATCAGTCTCCAAGTGTGTTAATATGTGTGATGTCGCCAAAAAGTCCTTCAGATTAGTGAATGCCTCCTCGCATTTGTTTGTCCACTCAAATTTCTCATTCTTCTTCAAAGTGGAAAAGAAATGGAATGCCTTGTCACCTACACAAGACAAAAAATAATTTAGGGAATCTAGGGCGCCCCGTTAGTTGTTGAACATCCTTGATGACAAAAGGGCTTATCATGTTGATGGTTGCCTGGCATTTGTTTGGATTCGCCTCGATCCATCTCCTATTTAGCATAAATCCCAAGAATTCATCCGTCTGAAAATCAAAATAGACACTACTACAAAACGTGCAAACAACAACGCCCGGTTTACAACGAATTCATGTACACCGTTGTAATATATTAAAAATTTTGTGCCCAGTGAGTAGCTGGATTTATAAACAGTGATTTAATGACGGTTGTCTATAAAAAACCGTAGTAATAAATGATGTGTAGCAAGCTTCGATTCTCAACAACTTCATTTTTTTTCCATTTCTTAGAGTACATTAAGTGTGCGTCACTTAAGTCCTTTATTTAAAAAATAAAGTGTAATTGATTTTACAACGGTTAGTTTGAACAACCGTTATTATACGTTTGTGTCACTTAAGTCCATTATTTAAAAAATAAAATGTAAATGATTTTACAACGGTTAGTTTAAACAACTTTTGTTATGCCCTTGTGTCACTTAAGTCCATTATTTAAAAAATAAATTGTAAATGATTTTACAACGGTGAAGAAAATCAACCGTTGTTAGAGGATTTACATTTCCACTACGGTTGCGTTACACAACCGAGATTTAAGGGTTTACTGATAAATTAAAACAAAACTTATTATGCATTTCTTTCATAAGACGCCCTAGGAGAACAAGCAAGCTAGAGACGACAGCGGTGGCGTAATCTTTACTTTCTTCATATCCATTCATTTGGAGCTCAAATCTCCATCTTTCTCAATACGGTACTATTTAACATCTTCATTCCTTTTATCTTGTTTTATGTTGTATATGCTTAAATATTCACCCTCTTCCTTTATTTGATTCCTAAGCTTCGAAGTACGGTACTCTTCAACATCTTCATTCCTTACGTGCATAAGATTCTCAGCTTCAAAGTACGATATTCTTCAACATCTTCATTCTTTTTTTCTTTGTTTATGTTGTATATGCTCAAGTCAGTATGAGAGTATATGTTTCATATGCTTTAGGTTATGATTGTCTGCTGGGCTGTACTTTGGTATAAGTTACCAATTCGTAATACATAACATGGTAATTTGATTTCATTGGCTATGATATGACATTTGTTGGTTATCATGGATATAATTTTGATTTCTCTTGTGGAAGTTACAGGTATATAGTACAAGGTTCTGCAAAGTTTTGCAAGAAATCTAGTAGGCATGATGTTCAAGTTGGTGTTAGGTAACACTTGTTGTATTGCCAATATCATCAGTAGTGTGTTATTTATGCCTTGTTTGCCATATACGCTATGTTTTAATGCCTTCAGTTGTTTCTGTAACAGAAAGAATGCCGAGGAAGCTATTTAGGGATTGAATGGAACAATGACATCAAAGCAGATCGTGCGTCTTTTTTGGGTAGCAGTCCGGGAAATAAGCATGTCAATTCTATTTCCTTCTACTTCAATGAGTGTTTTTATATCATCATTATTTAATTTTTTGTGACAGGTTATTTTAGTAATGTTTTATACATAACAAAAATTTATAGGAACATCATGGTGTTGCATCTTAGGGCCCATTATTCCTTAAACACACATTACCACTTCTTATGTAAATAGCATTAGGGCCTATATTAGTTTATTTAATGTTTTGATTTCCAATGCCCCATCTTAAATAAGAATATAATAAAAAATGAATGAGTAACTTGACCATCACTATTCAATAACCAGCAATGGTTTTTGAATTAAAGAAATAATAATGACTTTCAACTAAAACGATTAGATTTTCAATGTAGAGAGAAGATGAAGAATCAGAGATATCATTATAAATACGTTATTCCTCTTCTTACCATCACACAAGCAGCATCATTGAAGAAGAATAATCAAATGAGTTCCAACAATGCAGTCCAAGTCCAATAAATTGTAGATGTTCAACAACCTGTCCAGGTTAAAGATGCTGTAGATGTCCAAGAAGTTGTCTAGGTCATAAAGGTTGTAGAGGTCCAACAAGTTGTCCAGCCAGAACAAGCTGTACAGACCCAACAGGCGGTCGCCTTGCGAGTAATACAAACCAGGAGGAGAATAAGGAGATCAAGAAGAAAGAGAAGGAGGACAGCTACAGTCGATTCATATGATGATGACGTAGCACCGTATAGTTGGAGTAACTTTATGTCAGCTAGGGCATTTAGATTTGATAATTAAAACTTAAAAGTGTCTTTGTTGTCTTCAATATTCAGGAGTTTTAGATGTATTAAATATGAAACTTGCACTTGTGAAACATTTTGTTGTCTTCGATATGGCACACAATTCTTATTAAAATACTTGAATGAAAACTTTATCACAAATATGGGTTGTATTTTCTACTACGACGTGATAAACAATAATATAGGTTAAAAAAATGGGATTATATATAAAAGCAGGATGATATTTATTAATCCTACAGAATATATAATGACGGTTAGACATCATAACCGTTATAATATCTCGCGCGCTGTCTAGAAAAAAATAAATATCAAAACAGCGCAGCTGAGAATCGAACCAAGGACCATTATATTTATCACAACGGTTCGTTTGAAAAACCGTTGTGATAGGGTGCGCTGTTTCCCAGTTATTACAATGGTTAATGTGCTCTCATAGTAAGTATCATTTTACAACGACACTCTACATAATAACACCTACGCCCGCGTGTTAAATGGGTTTTCCGTAGTAGTGAGAACTTGGTGGGGCTTAGGTGCATGTTGTAGCTCATATCTGACTCCAAGATGTATTCTAACTCTGCATAGTGACTTTCCCCCCATCCGAAGTCTTCACACTTGATATATGTGCTCGCTAGAAAGCCCGAACAAGGAGCCTTAAAATTTCAAATGTCATATGGATTAAGTCGGAGTCTCTCAAATGCAGCCCATAATTGGATGTCCGGCGAGCTTTCAGAGTCAATTAGTACCTGTTTTACATCGCAACCATCATACCGCATAGTGATGACCATGAGGTTATTGTTATGAGTGAGGATGTCAGTGTCATCTCTATTGGATAAGATGATAGGGATCTGACTCATTTTTTGAGTCTTCTTCAGGAGTGAAAGGTATGATGCTCGTCGTCAAAACCTGTCAGACCATATACAAATATATTTGGTTGGATGTTAATGCTGCCTCTTGCTCCAATAAGCTTCCTCAAGTAACCAAAAGATTTTTCTTTGTCTTTCATGCCCTTTAAATAAGTGCTATTATTTTGATTTAGTGTCACTATTTGCTTTAGTGCTAACTGAATAAACAATTAGAAGTGGCCAAGCGCATTAAGCCAAAATCTTTTCACTTTTATTACTTACACATACATAAAACACTTTTAGGCATTTTATGAAATATGATATGATCATACATGGACCTTGTTCTGATGTCTTCACTTTCATAATTCTTATTAGGGGATTTTGTAAGACGGGGACCTTGCCAATGGCCAAGGAACTGTTGAAGAAATGCTGCATATAGGATTGCATCCCGATCGTTATGCATACACGACTAGGATAATTGGTGAAACCAAGCTCGGTGACCTTTCAAAGGCTTTTGGTATGCAGTAAAAAATTCTAGCCAAAGGTTTTCCATCTGATTTAATCACATATAATCAGTGAGGTAAGATACTAAAACCAAATCTATAATCAAACACATAGTAAATCAGATCTGAAACCAAATCTAAAATCAAACACACATCAAATTCCTCATTCTGATACTTTTGTCAAAAATAAAGGAAGATGAAGGAAGGTGTTAAGAAGTAAACGAAGGAAGATGAAGGAGGGGAAATAGGTGAAGAGTTTATGGATGAGGAGAAAAAGAAAGAAGGCGACAGCTGTTAGGGTTTTGGGAAGGGATGAGAAGCATGTTTTCATTTTTAGAATTGTAGGGTTTGACATTAAAAAGGAAAAAACCAAAAAAAAAAAATGTCAAAACAACCACGTAAGATATTAAAAATTCATTAGAATACCACGTAGGTAGTAGTTAGCGTTTTTTTATTTAAATTTAACGAAAATGATTAAATAAACTAACAAAACAGTTTTAAGAGTCTATAATGTAACATTTTTAATTATGAGATTAAAGTGATCATTAAGTTAACAGACAAAAAAATATATTAAACCTTTATTTTTTATGATTAAACTATAACTATAACTATATATATTAAACTTTTTTTTAGTTGTTAACTCTGTAATTCAGCCGAAAAATAAGTAAGTGTAATAAAAAAAATTCAACCTAAAATTTGAACAAGAGTTTTTTAAATGATTAATCTTAAAATAGAGTTTACTAACTCCTCAAGTTAAATTATTTAATTCTGTATACAATTCAATTAGATGAGTATTAATTAATTAATTCCTGTGTGGTATTGCACCACATACAAATATATTTGGTTGGATGTTACTGCTGCCTCTGCCTCTGGCTCCAACAAGCTTCCTCAAGTAACCAAAAAATTTTTCTTTGTCTTTAAATAAGTGCAATTATTTGCTTTAGTGCTAACTGAATAAACAATTAGAAGTAGCCAAAACTCTTTCCGCTTTTATTACTTACACATACATAAAACACTTTTAGGCATTTTAAAAAGCAAATTGAGACGGAGAAGAAAGAAATAATCTTTTGTTTTCTTGCCAAATTAAGTACTATATATTTCCCATCTAGGCTATTCTTTCAATACTTTAAATATCTGTCATTCTCCTAATTATAATGGTTACCTTAATATTTTATCAATTAAAGGTGTAGATTATAAAGACAAAATTATCGTGTTTCATGTGATTTCATTATAATACACATTTCTTATTTGAATTTTACTCTCATTTAATATATTATAAATGAAAAGACAACACTAGCACACTGTTCATCTTTTAGGTTTAATATTCTAGTCATTTTAATTCATGAACTTAATATATATATATCAATTTTTAACTCATTGTCATTTATAGATATATAGCATACTTGAAAATAGATGCGAGTTAATTTGGGAGTTGGTTTAATATAACAGTATAGATTTTGTTAAATTATTCCTTGCCAATCTTATTTTTCTTTGATAAAAATTAATTGTAAAAAAAAGTAATAATATTTGCATGGAATGATGGAATCTGGATGTCACGCATCAAATGGTTTGAAGACAGCAAGTTTGTAATATTATTTCACTTTGGTGTGTCATGCATATGTAGAAACCGTCTACAAATTAATAAAGTTCCACTAATCATAGAAATTAAATGAATATATGAAAATCTACAAAAGGAGAACTGAACTATCAAGAGTTAAATAATTGATCACGTTTGCTATCCCTTCTAACAACTCTATTTTATTAATCTCTTGTCATTTTCAGAGCTAATCAAAATAAATTATTTAGGGAGTTGTTATTAAGATTTATGTCAAATTGTCATTCAAGAGTTTATTTTAAAATTTTCATTTAATATTTCTTTTGTTGTATAACTATTTAAGAAACGCCTCAACTCGACTCAACTCGTTAATAATTGATTTATTTCAAAATTCGGTTTGAGTTCAATACGAACTTTTTTAAAATTTAATCTCGACTCGTTATAAGTTCACGAATAATTTGGTTCATCTCATTAGGTTCAACTTACTTAATTCACAAATTTAAAAATCATTTTTTTAAGTCTATATTTTTTTTTTATATATTTGAAATTTTAAATTAATATTTAAAAAAAAAAGAAAAAACTGAAATAAAATAAAATTTATCATATTGGAATTTAAATTGGTTTCAAAAATCTACTAATTCAAAAACTACACAATTTTCAAAAGATATATTTGAAAGTCTAATTCAAAAACTATTCAATTGTCAACTTTATTGTCAAAACTACTACCGAAAGAGACAATATAGGGTTAAGATTTAGAATAATATTTAAACCTACTCTTAAAGACAATATAAGCATTCTCATATATAATTGAGTTGACTCATTAATCTAACAAGTCAAACTATGTATAGTTCGAGTTCAACTTATTTAGTTAACGAACTTAGTTTTTCGCTTATATTCACCTTAATCGGTTCATGAACCTAGTTCAATGATTTAATTGTCGAACCAAATTTCAAACTATTTTCAAGTTGGTTCGATTCATTGCCAGCCCTTACCTTAAACGTACTTTGATAGAAGTTCTTTTAGGTCCCTCTGTTGAACTTGTTTGTGTTTTGAAGTTTTAAAAGAGTAGCAATGATCAATGAAATAGATGATTCTCTTCAATTTATAAGTTTTCAATTGAATGAAAAAAATTACGATTATTTGAGCTATGTAATGAAAAATATTTTGAAAGGAAAGATGACGTGGAGTTATGTTGATTGAATTTATGTTAATCGCACATATAAAATATATGGAGCATCGTATGCAAGTGAGTTGGAAATATGAGATGTTAGTAATTCAAATATCTTTACTTGAATCAATAATTTTGTTTTTCGGTCAAAGGTGTGCAACTAGAAAAATATGATATTGTTAGAGAATTTTGAGATCATTTAAAACATTTGTACAATCAATCTAATTTTGTAAAACATACAAGCTGAAGAGTGACATTGAGAATCTTAAAAATAATAGTATGACCATTAAAAGATTTTATTTAGCCATGTTTAATTTATGGTATGAATGGGCTTTTATGAAATTATCTAAATTAAAAGTTTTGAAAACATACATTGAGCAAGGAGAAGAGAAACGTCTCATTCAATTTCTGACGATCATTCTAGATGAATTTTAGATTCGTTGTGGGAGTATTATACATTGCACAACTCTTTCCAATGCTGATTTAGTTGCGAATGCGTCGTTGGCAAAAGAAATCATACTCAAGTCTCACTTTAATCTGATTTCAAATAAATGAACTCTTTACACTCCTTCATTATTATTGCTACTCACATTCACAAAAGAAAATCTAAAGGGAGAATTAGGTTGGTATATACGAATTTTCTCTTTGAAAGGAAAGAAGTCATTGGAACTCAGAGTGTCCCAAATTATTAAGAGCAAATAAGAAGAGTTTTAATAGTCCATCATCTAATATTGTTGTTGTAGCTCTTACTACTATTGGTTTTAGTTGTGATCAAGTATACACATCTAATGCCATATCTTAAATGTCTAATATTGCAAAGCAGTTTCCAAATGATTCTTACGGTAACATCCCAAATTTTTAATATAAACTAAATTTTTTTTTTCTATTATTTTTATTTATTCAATTCACTATTTATTTACTTTCTATGGAATTTAATATTTAAATTTTAAATTAATTAATAATAAATTAAATTTATATGTTTGTCTATTAGTCAATTTAGTGTGACAATGATAAATGACAAATTTAATTATTTGTTTAATTAATTTTCTATCTTAATAATTGATAATTAATTTATATTTTTTTTTGTTAATTTTGGATGACGTGCTTTATTTTATTTATATAGTAATATTTAATTAAATATTTATTTAGTGATGACTTATATATTGAGGTTTGAATTTTAACACTCACTATTTTTTAATGTATTAAGCCTATATTATTTTTACAAGCTATATAATATAAATATTTGATTGTTTTCGTTTGTGATATATATTGGTATGTTTATTTAATTTAATTATAGTTTGTTTTAATTAATTTGTAAAATATAGAGTTTTGTTAGTAATAACCGATGGTACTGATAGAACACGAGTATATTGATTTTATTTGAAATTATCGTTGTGAGAAATTATGTTAGGTAAAAACATTACGATAAAGTTCATTATATATTGTTTTAAAATATTATAATGAATAAAATACTAGTTAAAATGGCTAATATTTTATTTGTTTATATAGAGGTTTTCGATGTGACACTTGGTATTTTTATTATGTCATTCCTAAATAATTTTACTCACTTTTATTAAAATTCAAAATTTTATAGCACTTATGAGGTAATCTCTCTCTCTCACGTTACATTTTTATCTCACATATTATATTATGATTTTATTAGTTGGTGATATGTTCTTCCATTTTTATTCCATTTCAATCACTTATTTCCTTTCTATTTTAAAGTGTGATACGTTCATATTTTTCAAATACAAAGAAAAATAAAAAAAATAAAGAAAACACTACGACGCTTTTTCTTGCTGGTCATTCTTGACAAAACCGTTATACGTGGGAATTAGGAGCAATGTTAGGAAGAAAAACAACTAAGTAAGAGCTCTTTCCCATGCAATATAAAACTATAATGAATTTAGAGTAGGTAGAATGCTTATGTTCTATTTGAATGCTTTAAAATAAAAATATAATTATTTTTATAATAAAAATATATAATTTATGATGATCAATTCATTTTGCTAATAAGCTAAAAAAAAGGAAATATATTGGGTAATGATTCTTTTATATAAAATGAAATTCTAAATCGAATAATAATGTATAATTTTGTTTGTATTTAATCATTATTGGTTTATTTTTTGACAAAATAAGAAAAATAAATATTTGTTGATGATTTTGTGATATATAGACCTACTTAAATATTTGTATATAGATATTCGTGTAAGATTTTACTATTTATAAGATTGATAAAATGTTATATCAAATATATTATTAAAGTCTATTTTTAGATTGTTGGTGTTGCATTGATTTTATTAAAATGTTAAATATTAAATTAAAAATATATATGTAATTCCATTTAAATATTATAATAATACATTTGGTGATCGTTATCATAAGGAAAAATACCTTTTTTCGTCCCTTAACTTTTCCTCGGAGTCTATTTTGGTCCCTTAATTTTTAAAATGTTCAAATCGATCCCTTAAATACTAAAAACGGAGCACGTGAGTCCTTTCCGTATGTTTCCTCCAAACGCACGTTTGTGAATGACAACGTGACATATGACATGGTTGTTCTTCTTCATTTTCCTTCGTTATTTCACCATCATATGTGTTCAACTGTGAATTGATTTAGGAGCTAGTTTTTTTTTTTGTAAAATTGATCTGGATTCACAAAAATTAAAGATTAGAGTTGTAGCAGTGATGAAATCAGGTTATGGTTCATCCTCCATGAAACATAAAAGCCATGAAAGTCTGAAGTCCAATGTCTTCACGAGCTCGAATCTTCCATGGAAACCGAGTTGTCATCGTGGAGACACGACTATTCTTCGTAGGTCGACAACGACAAAGACCAATGGAAAACATTTTTGGGGTTGTTCTCATTTTAAGGTATGTATGTTTTCTGTACAAGCAGTTTGTATGCTGATTACAGTTTGAATTATTCATTGTTGAAGTTTAATTTATGTAAATTGCAAGGAACAATGCAACCTGGGTGTGGGTATTTTGAATGGTTCTATGAGGAAGTTCAAAATGAGAAAGGGAAAATTAGAATGTAAAGAGATGAATTAACTTCAAAATGAGACGAACAAGATTTTGAACTGGAAAAAATGTTGGATGATGTTTGTTATTGTAATTTTAGCAGTTCTATTTTTTTCATGATTATTTGAAATGTTTAGGTTTGCATCAATTTCCAAATTAGTGGCATTTAGCAATGAAATATTTTGTTCTATATTAGTTGAACCTTGAAAAATTATGTTGTAGTGAAATGTTTTGGTTTGTATCAGTTGAATCTTGTGCCATTTAACAACAAAATGTATCAGTGAAAAATTTGTTCAACTTTTTCAACACATAATTTTACCATAACACATAATTGTCATAACACATAATTGTTCAACACATAATTTCTAAACTCTTGCTCAACACATAATTTTACCATAACACATAATTGTCATTAATATATAAACTTGTTTAAAACACATTACAAAAGGATATCCATAACCATTACACAAAATGACAACATTCCAAAATGACATCCATAACTATAACACAAAATGACAGTATACCAAAAGTGGTTCCAAACACTTAAGACCATTAAACAACATCTTAAATACAACTAAGAATTTTTCTTGGGTGTGGTCCTCTTAGTTGGAGTTGTCCTCCTTGTAGTTGGGCCAATCACATTCTTGGCAACACTTAGTCTTGTAGTAGGTCCATGAGGAACAAAAGTTGTTGATGACCTCCTAACACCAAACTTACTTGGCCTTCCTAGTGTTAATTGTTGAGTAGCACGTGTGCCTCTAGTTCTTGGCAGTTGAGAATCTTGTATGCCTCCAACAGTTGATGTTGCCTGACTTCCTCCAGTT
This sequence comes from Lathyrus tuberosus, assembly GCA_022829125.1. Taxonomy (NCBI): domain Eukaryota; kingdom Viridiplantae; phylum Streptophyta; class Magnoliopsida; order Fabales; family Fabaceae; genus Lathyrus; species Lathyrus tuberosus. The sequence goes on along the minus strand of JALAZF010000716.1, from coordinate 382,992 downwards.
CTTGGCAGTTGAGAACCTTGAGTAGCATGTTGAGAACCTCGAGTAGCATGTTGAGAACTTTGAGTTTGTTGAGTACCTTGAGCAGTGTGTTGAGTACCTTGAGTAGTTGGTGTCACCTTACAGGTTGATTTGTTGTGCCATGGTTGCTTGCACCTAGAACACCTGGTCTAGGGATGTAAATGGATATCCATGGGGACGGATACTATGATATCCGTATCCGCCCCGTTGGATAAATATGATATCCATATCCGCCCCATATCCATGTGGATATCCGTTAAGCGGGTAATCCGCGGGTTTTACGATATCCGTGGATATTTACAGATATCCATGGATAATATTTTTTTATGAATTTTTTTAAAATATACTTTTAACTTCTTTTAAAGACACAAAAAAATTATTATCATATAACATCGATACAATTCGCTGTTAATTTAACAATAAAATTTCATCACATTAATTTTCTTCTTATTCACCAAAATATAATTAGATCCAAACATAATATTCATATATTTCATTCTAATCAAACAAATAAAAGATATTGTGATTGTGAGTTATGATGGAAGAGCGAACGACAGAGGAGTAGGCAGGAAGACACTGGTTCGATAGAGGAATGACAACACTAGTTGGTTGGACTGTGAAATTGTTGAAGTGGGGTATGAAGTATTGAAAAGTTTAAATATGAAATGACTAATAGAATTTGAATGAAATATGAAAGGTTTTCTTCAAATTTTTTTTTTAAAAAGAAAGAAATATAATAAGACTATTTATTTTAGAAGATGAAAAGATAAGGTATGATAAACTAATGATATTTAAATGGTTTTTATATTTTATTAACTGATATGGATATCCGCGGGTACGGATATCATTAAACCCATATCCATATCCATTAACAAACGAATATTTAAATATCCATTTATTTTATCCGTGGATATCCATTAAGTAATCCGCCCCATATCCGTGACAGAATTTATCCATGGATATCCACGGGTACAGATATTTTTGCCATCCCTAACCTGGTCAGTTCAAAATCGTCCATTTCACCTAATCAGTTCAAAATCGAGATTAATAAGCAAACTGTTATGATGCCATAAAGTTATAGAAAAACCTAAATTTGAACCACTATAAGAACGAAAACATGCAAATCCCTAAAAATAACATTCTCAGATTGAAAACATCAAAAACCCTAAATTTGTTGCACTATTTGAATGAAAACATGATAATCAATGAAAACATTAAAAACCTTAATTTCTGCCATTATCAGAACTGATACAAATCATTAAATTTCTAATCTATTTGCAATGATGCTTTCAAACGTTCGCTCGACCTTTGATCTCGCTTTCAGAAACACATGCAAAATGATGTATTTCGCCTTCACTTCCTATTTTTCTTCATTGCACTTTCTATTATTCTTCACTTCACTTTTTGTAAATGGATTTTTCATAATAGTGGACAATATAGCATGTTATAGCCACGTAAGCCATCAACTAAGCCACATGGACAGTTTTTCTGAACCCTCACTAACGAAAATAGACGGAAGAACAAACGTGCCACGTTTTTAATACTTAAGGGATCGATTTGAACATTTTAAAAATAAAGGGACAAAATGGACCCCGAGGTAAAGTTAAGGGACGAAAAAGAGTATTTTGCCTTATTATAAATATGTAAGAAGGAAAAATATTTAATATGGAATAATCTATTATGAGTTATTATGTGTGATATTATTGTTTGGATCAATGGAGTGTGATATAATGGAATGATTATGTGTTTTGATGTACTCGATGATATTATTGGTAATGAGTGTTTGCCTATTATTTTGGATATGTGTCTTCCTATTTGCCTAAGTGGTGTGATTTATATTAAAATCTATGCTTTTAGTCATGTGCATGATGATGTGCTATTATTTGGATTGTATGATTGTCTTAGTGGCGAGATTTGCCTTAGTGGTGTGTTTGTATTTTTCATCATCATGACATGGCATATGTATTTCGGTGTGGTGACTTAGTGGCGGATTATTTCCGCATTTGTATGAGATGAATTCTGTGTGGTGCCTTAGTGATTGACTAATTATATTCATATCATATAGTATTAAGAGCATGCAAATTTGCATTTTTGTTTCTTGATATTTTGATTTTATTTGTTGGAATAATATTGTGAATATATTTATATAGAGATGAGTCATGATTTCTTTTGTTGAATGGATGATAAATCTTTATTTTTGTTATGTTATGAATATATATTTTTGATAAAATGTTAATATATTTATTATAATAATAGTGATCAATGTTTTTGTAAATAGAGTGTCGTAAAGACAAAAATTTAATAATAAAAATCTACAAATTTATGTAATGATATACTTTGTTAAAAGAATAATAAATATTTATTTTGAGTTGTTTGGATATATTTATAGACTTTGATTTTAATATTTTTATTCTCTATTGTTATAAAATTTGGTAATATACTTTTTATGAATTTTAGACAAAATAATAGTATATTTGTGTTTTTTTCTGATTTTGAATTCTTTATTTAATTTTGTTTTGTATGGTTGTGAATTATGGAAGTTGACCTTTTATAACCAACATTATAGGTACAACTTAATTGGAAGATTTGAAGCAAGAATGAGAGATGTCACGAGACTGCAGGAAAATTTGGGGTTTTATCGAACTCAATTGTTTTACTTTAAATCATTTTTTTAAACTTATTCTAATTTTATAGAAAAAGAAATAAAAAAAGAGGTAATGTCTTGGATCAAAATCTGGGGTGTTACACTTGCCGCTCAGCTACACACCTTGTCTACCTCATATGTTAAAGGCTTGAACTCTTCTAGCTTTTTCAGGTATGTCTTCTTCCATATGGATCATTGACTTTGAAGCATCACACTATATTTCATATAATGATAAATCATTTGTGTCTTTATATCCTACTTCACATATGTTGGTTATGAGTGATGATTGAACTCCTATGTCATTATAATACATTGGTTCTATCTCCATAATTAATATGTAATTTTCTGATGTTTATTATATTTCTAACATCACTTTGAGTCTTTCTTTTGTTAATGAATTGTGTGATTTTGATTATTCCATTACATTTTATTACACTTCTTATTATTTCCAAGATCCACGTTCTGGGAGGTTGATTGGGATAAGTCGTAGACAAGGGGAAAATTATGTTTTGGATGAGCTGAGAGTCTCAAATAATGCAACTTTAATATCTACTTCAACTACTAATTTATCAGCTTCTTTCGTTTGAATTCTTTGTTTTTCCATTTTTATTTATGAAATTCTTGTCTAGGACATCTATTTAATTCTAGATTAAAGTACTTGATGTCAACAGAAGCTTTAGGAAAGTTACAAACCAATGATATCTCATATTATTATTGTTGTAAACATGCAAAATTTTCAGCCTTAACTTTTAGTAAAAGTGTTTCTATTTTATATGCATCCTTTGATTTAGTTCGCTATGATGTATGGGCTCTATCACCGATTCTTACCAAAGGTGGATCTAGATATTATGTTTCATTTATCAGTGATTATACTCGTTAGTGTTGGGTTTACTTTATGAAAAACCATTTTTTTTACATTTATCTTATGTTTTGTGCGATGGTTAAGACTCAATATAATGCTGTTATAAAGTGTTTCCATTTTGATTTAGGTGGTGAATATACCTCTAATAAATTATATGAATGACTTACATATGAAAATACTATTACCAAACATCTTGTACTATTAACATATTGGAGTTGCAAAAAGAAATCGTCGTCACATTGTTGAGATTGTTTGTTTCCTTTTGTTGTCTGCTTCAGTTCCCAGTGAGTTTTAGGGTGAAGCAAATCTTACTGTTGTTCATGCTATTAATAAATTCAACTATCTTCACACCATGTTAGTCTCCTTTCAAAAAGTTATATGATTCTATCCATGATTCTTATTCTTTGAAAGTCTTTAGTTCTACTTGGTTTGTTCTTCGTCCACAAGTTGAACATAGTAAATTGTTTTCTTGTTATGAAGATGGTCAAAAGGGCTATTGTTATTATAATCATCAAGCAAAAAAACATTATGTTTTTATTCACGTTACATTCCTTGAATACATTATTTTATTTACTCTCTTTCCTCTAATTATCATATTACTCGTAGTTTGAAATTCACCCATATTGATCATTTTTGTCTAAATGATGATGTTTCTAGTTATTATAATTTTGAGAAATGTAGGATTGATGATATTGCTACTCTTGATACTTTCAACCCTCTTATTCCCATGGCTACCCAACAAACTCTCACGTCTGTTGATCCTACTTCTCCTTATCTCTCTCCTAGTTATCCTAGTCGTAACTGTAAATCTACCCAATTGCTTAATTTTGTCTATGCCATTTACTCTGCTTCTTTTAATTTTTTTCTAACCTCTAGTCATAGTTTTCTAAATCCCCATTCCCATATAGAGGATATTCTTGACCCCCTATGCACAAGATATATACTTGGGAATTAATATGTCTTCCTTCTAGAAAACACACTATTGGGTCTCGTCGAGTATACAAAATTAAAAGTAAGTCTGATGGGTGAGTTGAGCACTACAAAGAACACTTGTTTCTAAGAGGTTCTATTAACATTATGGTATGGATTATGAAGAAACTTTTGCTCCAGTAGCCAAGATGACTATTATTTGTACTCTTATTTTTGTTTCATTGGTTAATATTTTACAAATGGACGCTAAAAACATGTTTTTAATGGCGTTTTACATGAGAAAGTTTATATGGTACCTTGATAGGTCGTAAGTATACAAATATATCAATGTAGTATAAAAGTGTTAGCTCATAAATTCGACGCCCATATGAAGTTGGAGGTGTTGATGGGAATGTTAAGCTCTTGAAGAGGTTTAGAGAAGCTTCCGAGAGGATCTGTGTGATAGGTTTAAGTCGAAGGTGCTCATAAGAGGAAAGGATATCTTTTGGGACTTAGAAAATATTTCTAAGAGTTGAAGAGGTCACCTTCGACCAAGAGTGCTGATGATGTCCGACGCTGGGAATTCAAATTCAAATAAAGGAGAGAGTAGTTACTTTGGTTCGCTCTTGAAGAAAGACAGGTGGCGTACGTCCAAGTGATGGAAGCAATTAATGCGACACTTGTCATTCGTTTATTATTTCAGGCAGTTTATAGCAATTAGTTTTGGTATTATAAATAAGGGTTCTAGCAATAGGATTCGGTGTGTTGTGTTCACTTTGTACAAGTAACTCCAAATTTACTCAAAGTATCCGCGTGTTGAGAAAAGAGTCTTGTGAGAATATACGCGATGTAAACACCATTTATCCTTCAATGCAATTTACTTCAATCTTTTGTTAAGTTTTTATCTCCTATTTAACGCAAGTTATATTTTTGCACTTTCTATAGTTTCAACCTTCACTGCACGCCTTCGACCTTTTCTTTTACCTTTTCAGTCTTTTAACTTAACATTCTTAAAATATTGTCTAGATTATATTTTCAACAAACTTCTCTTCATGAGTTCTGTGGAAGTATTTATTTCCTTAGAATTTGCCTTAGATCAATTGTTAGCACATGTCCTAGGAACAACCTGATCGATCCTGTGAGTCACCAAGGTTAGATTTGGAAGATCAGGGGTTGTTTACCAATTTTCACGGTAAATAAATTGGCACACCCGGTGGGACAGTGCTAACTTGATAAAGATCTTTCTAAATTTTTGATAAAGATGTAAATACCAAAAGCAAATGAATTGAATCAAAAGTTACAATGCTCATTTTATTAATTATGAAAGTACAAATACAACTCGAATGCAAACAACTAATACGAATAAGGAAAGTGCAAACAACAAGAAACAAAAGTCTAGTGACTAAACAGAAACAAGAGTGAGTTGTCCTGTCTAAAACACTGAAGTCTGTTGAAGTCAGCTGAAGCCTCACTTAGCATGCTCTAGAAAAGGATTGTTCTTGACATTTGGATTGGTGTCACGAAAGGAGAGAATACCAATTCTGATAAGCTCTTGTACTCTAGCCTTCAACGTAAAGCAACATTCCAAGTTATGACCTGCACCACCTTGATGGTATTCACAATGAAGATTGGTCCTATAGCCGGCTGGAAGAGGATTTGGAGGAGGGGGCAGAGGCCTTGTGGTAATCAAACCTTTCTGAACCAGACCAGGATATAATTCAGTGTATGTCATTGGAATAGGATCAAAATTATTCCTATTACGATACTGACTCTGTCCAACAGCTGGATGTTGAGGAGCTTGAACTGGTCGTGGAGCAGCAACAACAGGAGTAACAGCAGCAACAACGGAGTGATCAACATACTGGGGTTGAGCACGGGGCCTTCTGGTTTCAAACATAACATCATTGGTATGGTTTTCTCTCTTCTTCTGGAAATTCCCATAGGATTTCTTAGCACTATTAGAAGATTCAGCAGCCTTGGATACTTTACCATTCTTAAGTCCTTCCTCGAGTCTCTGACCAATAGTAACCAAATCCGTGAAATTGGAGGAAACACTACCAATCATCTTCTCCCAGTAGAATGGAGATAAAGTGTCCATAAACATTCCAGTCAATTCCTTATCTGCCAAAGGAGGTTCAACTTGAGAAGTCAATTCTCTCCAACGCTGAGCATATTCCTTGAAAGACTCTTTATCCTCCTGAGACATGTTTTGCAGCTGACTGAGGTCAGGAGCCATGTTGAGGTTATACTTATATTGCTTCATGAAGGCATTAATAAGATCCTGGAAACAGTGAATGTTGTTCTGTTCAAGATTCATATACCATTTGAGAGAAGCTCCACTAAGACTATCTTGAAAACAATGAATAAGCAACTTCTGATTCTTGGCATGAACAACCATCTTTCGGGTATACATGACTAAATGAGCTCTTGGACAAGAATCACCTTTGTACTTCACAAAATCAGGAGTCTTGAATTTAACAGGCATAACAAAGTCAGAAACTAGGCACATGTTTTCTGCATCAATGTTAAAGAAATCAGTACCCTCTACGACTTTAAGTCTCTTGTCTATAGTTTGAAAATGTTCACGGACAATCGCGGGTTCAACAAAATATTCATGGTCTTCACCCTGAGCACTGGCAGCATTGTACTCATAAAGAGGGTTCTCAAATGGAGGTCGAGTAGTCTGGGCAACAGCATGAACCATATGTCTAGGCTCGGAGAAAACTGGAGCTTGAAACACTGGTCTGGAAGTCTGACCAATCATAGCAGTAGATGCAAGAGGTGGAGAGTAGTCGGGAGGTAAACCAAACTCTGGCCAGGTTGAAGGTGGCACCTGAACAGGATGAGGATCAGCATTTGAAACTTCCTGAATGACAGTCTTTTGGGGTTGCTCTCCTCTAGCAATCAATACTTGGAGCATTTCAGTGAGCTTTGCCATGCTTGACTTAAGGTCGTCGATCTCCATTCGGATCTCAGCATTATGTGCTTCTTGCTCTGACATTATGCGTCTGTAGTTAGCTCTAGTCCGATATCTGTGTCGAGGAATCAGCTTGACGACTCACAGGTGACACTGGAAGATAGAGACATCCGGAAATGAGTTGCTGGACGCATGCAATGAATCATGCAAAGATGAAAATGATATGCAATGCGATGCAATGGTTTCAAGGAACTCAAAAATAGGTTGCAAACATTTCGGAAAAAAGTTTCATTTTATAATTCATGGGGGCGGATACTATGATATCCGTATCCGCCCCGTTGGATAAATATGATATCCATATCCGCCCCATATCCATGTGGATATCCGTTAAGCGGGTAATCCGCGGGTTTTACGATATCCGTGGATATTTACAGATATCCATGGATAATATTTTTTTATGAATTTTTTTAAAATATACTTTTAACTTCTTTTAAAGACACAAAAAAATTATTATCATATAACATCGATACAATTCGCTGTTAATTTAACAATAAAATTGCATCACATTAATTTTCTTCTTATTCACCAAAATATAATTAGATCCAAACATAATATTCATATATTTCATTCTAATCAAACAAATAAAAGATATTGTGATTGTGAGTTATGATGGAAGAGCGAACGACAGAGGAGTAGGCAGGAAGACACTGGTTCGATAGAGGAATGACAACACTAGTTGGTTGGACTGTGAAATTGTTGAAGTGGGGTATGAAGTATTGAAAAGTTTAAATATGAAATGACTAATAGAATTTGAATGAAATATGAAAGGTTTTCTTCAAAAAAATTTTTAAAAAAGAAAGAAATATAATAAGACTATTTATTTTAGAAGATGAAAAGATAAGGTATGATAAACTAATGATATTTAAATGGTTTTTATATTTTATTAACTGATATGGATATCCGCGGGTACGGATATCATTAAACCCATATCCATATCCATTAACAAACGAATATTTAAATATCCATTTATTTTATCCGTGGATATCCATTAAGTAATCCGCCCCATATCCGTGACAGAATTTATCCATGGATATCCGCGGGTACGGATATTTTTGCCATCCCTAACCTGGTCAGTTCAAAATCGTCCATTTCACCTAATCAGTTCAAAATCGAGATTAATAAGCAAACTGTTATGATGCCATAAAGTTATAGAAAAGCCTAAATTTGAACCACTATAAGAACGAAAACATGCAAATCCCTAAAAATAACATTCTCAGATTGAAAACATCAAAAACCCTAAATTTGTTGCACTATTTGAATGAAAACATGATAATCAATGAAAACATTAAAAACCTTAATTTCTGCCATTATCAGAACTGATACAAATCATTAAATTTCTAATCTATTTGCAATGATGCTTTCAAACGTTCGCTCGACCTTTGATCTCGCTTTCAGAAACACATGCAAAATGATGTATTTCGCCTTCACTTCCTATTTTTCTTCATTGCACTTTCTATTATTCTTCACTTCACTTTTTGTAAATGGATTTTTCATAATAGTGGACAATATAGCATGTTATAGCCACGTAAGCCATCAACTAAGCCACATGGACAGTTTTTCTGAACCCTCACTAACGAAAATAGACGGAAGAACAAACGTGCCACGTTTTTAATACTTAAGGGATCGATTTGAACATTTTAAAAATAAAGGGACAAAATGGACCCCGAGGTAAAGTTAAGGGACGAAAAAGAGTATTTTGCCTTATTATAAATATGTAAGAAGGAAAAATATTTAATATGGAATAATCTATTATGAGTTATTATGTGTGATATTATTGTTTGGATCAATGGAGTGTGATATAATGGAATGATTATGTGTTTTGATGTACTCGATGATATTATTGGTAATGAGTGTTTGCCTATTATTTTGGATATGTGTCTTCCTATTTGCCTAAGTGGTGTGATTTATATTAAAATCTATGCTTTTAGTCATGTGCATGATGATGTGCTATTATTTGGATTGTATGATTGTCTTAGTGGCGAGATTTGCCTTAGTGGTGTGTTTGTATTTTTCATCATCATGACATGGCATATGTATTTCGGTGTGGTGACTTAGTGGCGGATTATTTCCGCATTTGTATGAGATGAATTCTGTGTGGTGCCTTAGTGATTAACTAATTATATTCATATCATATAGTATTAAGAGCATGCAAATTTGCATTTTTGTTTCTTGATATTTTGATTTTATTTGTTGGAATAATATTGTGAATATATTTATATAGAGATGAGTCATGATTTCTTTTGTTGAATGGATGATAAATCTTTATTTTTGTTATGTTATGAATATATATTTTTGATAAAATGTTAATATATTTATTATAATAATAGTGATCAATGTTTTTGTAAATAGAGTGTCGTAAAGACAAAAATTTAATAATAAAAATCTACAAATTTATGTAATGATATACTTTGTTAAAAGAATAATAAATATTTATTTTGAGTTGTTTGGATATATTTATAGACTTTGATTTTAATATTTTTATTCTCTATTGTTATAAAATTTGGTAATATACTTTTTATGAATTTTAGACAAAATAATAGTATATTTGTGTTTTTTCTGATTTTGAATTCTTTATTTAATTTTGTTTTGTATGGTTGTGAATTATGGAAGTTGACCTTTTATAACCAACATTATAGGTACAACTTAATTGGAAGATTTGAAGCAAGAATGAGAGATGTCACGAGACTGCAGGAAAATTTGGGGTTTTATCGAACTCAATTGTTTTACTTTAAATCATTTTTTTAAACTTATTCTAATTTTATAGAAAAAGAAATAAAAAAAGAGGTAATGTCTTGGATCAAAATCTGGGGTGTTACACTTGCCGCTCAGCTACACACCTTGTCTACCTCATATGTTAAAGGCTTGAACTCTTCTAGCTTTTTCAGGTATGTCTTCTTCCATATGGATCATTGACTTTGAAGCATCACACTATATTTCATATAATGATAAATCATTTGTGTCTTTATATCCTACTTCACATATGTTGGTTATGAGTGATGATTGAACTCCTATGTCATTATAATACATTGGTTCTATCTCCATAATTAATATGTAATTTTCTGATGTTTATTATATTTCTAACATCACTTTGAGTCTTTCTTTTGTTAATGAATTGTGTGATTTTGATTATTCCATTACATTTTATTACACTTCTTATTATTTCCAAGATCCACGTTCTGAGAGGTTGATTGGGATAAGTCGTAGACAAGGGGAAAATTATGTTTTGGATGAGCTGAGAGTCTCAAATAATGCAACTTTAATATCTACTTCAACTACTAATTTATCAGCTTCTTTCGTTTGAATTCTTTGTTTTTCCATTTTTATTTATGAAATTCTTGTCTAGGACATCTATTTAATTCTAGATTAAAGTACTTGATGTCAACAGAAGCTTTAGGAAAGTTACAAACCAATGATATCTCATATTATTATTGTTGTAAACATGCAAAATTTTCAGCCTTAACTTTTAGTAAAAGTGTTTCTATTTTATATGCATCCTTTGATTTAGTTCGCTATGATGTATGGGCTCTATCACCGATTCTTACCAAAGGTGGATCTAGATATTATGTTTCATTTATCAGTGATTATACTCGTTAGTGTTGGGTTTACTTTATGAAAAACCAATTTTTTTTTACATTTATCTTATGTTTTGTGCGATGGTTAAGACTCAATATAATGCTGTTATAAAGTGTTTCCATTTTGATTTAGGTGGTGAATATGCCTCTAATAAATTATATGAATGGCTTACATATGAAAATACTATTACCAAACATCTTGTACTATTAACATATTGGAGTTGCAAAAAGAAATCGTCGTCACATTGTTGAGATTGTTTGTTTCCTTTTGTTGTCTGCTTCAGTTCCCAGTGAGTTTTAGGGTGAAGCAAATCTTACTGTTGTTCATGCTATTAATAAATTCAACTATCTTCACACCATGTTAGTCTCCTTTCAAAAAGTTATATGATTCTATCCATGATTCTTATTCTTTGAAAGTCTTTAGTTCTACTTGGTTTGTTCTTCGTCCACAAGTTGAACATAGTAAATTGTTTTCTTGTTATGAAGATGGTCAAAAGGGCTATTGTTATTATAATCATCAAGCAAAAAAACATTATGTTTTTATTCACGTTACATTCCTTGAATACATTATTTTATTTACTCTCTTTCCTCTAATTATCATATTACTCTTAGTTTGAAATTCACCCATATTGATCATTTTTGTCTAAATGATGATGTTTCTAGTTATTATAATTTTGAGAAATGTAGGATTGATGATATTGCTACTCTTGATACTTTCAAACCTCTTATTCCCATGGCTACCCAACAAACTCTCACGTCTGTTGATCCTACTTCTCCTTATCTCTCTCCTAGTTATCCTAGTCGTAACTGTAAATCTACCCAATTGCTTAATTTTGTCTATGCCATTTACTCTGCTTCTTTTAATTTTTTTCTAACCTCTAGTCATAGTTTTCTAAATCCCCATTCCCATATAGAGGATATTCTTGACCCCCTATGCACAAGATATATACTTGGGAATTAATATGTCTTCCTTCTAGAAAACACACTATTGGGTCTCGTCGAGTATACAAAATTAAAAGTAAGTCTGATGGGTGAGTTGAGCACTACAAAGAACACTTGTTTCTAAGAGGTTCTATTAACATTATGGTATGGATTATGAAGAAACTTTTGCTCCAGTAGCCAAGATGACTATTATTTGTACTCTTATTTTTGTTTCATTGGTTAATATTTTACAAATGGACGCTAAAAACATGTTTTTAATGGCGTTTTACATGAGAAAGTTTATATGGTACCTTGATAGGTCGTAAGTATACAAATATATCAATGTAGTATAAAAGTGTTAGCTCATAAATTCGACGCCCATATGAAGTTGGAGGTGTTGATGGGAATGTTAAGCTCTTGAAGAGGTTTAGAGAAGCTTCCGAGAGGATCTGTGTGATAGGTTTAAGTCGAAGGTGCTCATAAGAGGAAAGGATATCTTTTGGGACTTAGAAAATATTTCTAAGAGTTGAAGAGGTCACCTTCGACCAAGAGTGCTGATGATGTCCGACGCTGGGAATTCAAATTCAAATAAAGGAGAGAGTAGTTACTTTGGTTCGCTCTTGAAGAAAGACAGGTGGCGTACGTCCAAGTGATGGAAGCAATTAATGCGACACTTGTCATTCGTTTATTATTTCAGGCAGTTTATAGCAGTTAGTTTTGGTATTATAAATAAGGGTTCTAGCAATAGGATTCGGTGTGTTGTGTTCACTTTGTACAAGTAACTCCAAATTTACTCAAAGTATCCGCGTGTTGAGAAAAGAGTCTTGTGAGAATATACGCGATGTAAACACCATTTATCCTTCAATGCAATTTACTTCAATCTTTTGTTAAGTTTTTATCTCCTATTTAACGCAAGTTATATTTCTGCACTTTCTATAGTTTCAACCTTCACTGCACGCCTTCGACCTTTTCTTTTACCTTTTCAGTCTTTTAACTTAACATTCTTAAAATATTGTCTAGATTATATTTTCAACAAACTTCTCTTCATGAGTTCTGTGGAAGTATTTATTTCCTTAGAATTTGCCTTAGATCAATTGTTAGCACATGTCCTAGGAACAACCTGATCGATCCTGTGAGTCACCAAGGTTAGATTTGGAAGATCAGGGGTTGTTTACCAATTTTCACGGTAAATAAATTGGCACACCCGGTGGGACAGTGCTAACTTGATAAAGATCTTTCTAAATTTTTGATAAAGATGTAAATACCAAAAGCAAATGAATTGAATCAAAAGTTACAATGCTCATTTTATTAATTATGAAAGTACAAATACAACTCGAATGCAAACAACTAATACGAATAAGGAAAGTGCAAACAACAAGAAACAAAAGTCTAGTGACTAAACAGAAACAAGAGTGAGTTGTCCTGTCTAAAACACTGAAGTCTGTTGAAGTCAGCTGAAGCCTCACTTAGCATGCTCTAGAAAAAGATTGTTCTTGACATTTGGATTGGTGTCACGAAAGGAGAGAATACCAATTCTGATAAGCTCTTGTACTCTAGCCTTCAACGTAAAGCAACATTCCAAGTTATGACCTGCACCACCTTGATGGTATTCACAATGAAGATTGGTCCTATAGCCGGCTGGAAGAGGATTTGGAGGAGGGGGCAGAGGCCTTGTGGTAATCAAACCTTTCTGAACCAGACCAGGATATAATTCAGTGTATGTCATTGGAATAGGATCAAAATTATTCCTATTACGATACTGACTCTGTCCAACAGCTGGATGTTGAGGAGCTTGAACTGGTCGTGGAGCAGCAACAACAGGAGTAACAGCAGCAACAACGGAGTGATCAACATACTGGGGTTGAGCACGGGGCCTTCTGGTTTCAAACATAACATCATTGGTATGGTTTTCTCTCTTCTTCTGGAAATTCCCATAGGATTTCTTAGCACTATTAGAAGATTCAGCAGCCTTGGATACTTTACCATTCTTAAGTCCTTCCTCGAGTCTCTGACCAATAGTAACCAAATCCGTGAAATTGGAGGAAACACTACCAATCATCTTCTCCCAGTAGAATGGAGATAAAGTGTCCATAAACATTCCAGTCAATTCCTTATCTGCCAAAGGAGGTTCAACTTGAGAAGTCAATTCTCTCCAACGCTGAGCATATTCCTTGAAAGACTCTTTATCCTTCTGAGACATGTTTTGCAGCTGACTGAGGCCAGGAGCCATGTTGAGGTTATACTTATATTGCTTCATGAAGGCATTAATAAGATCCTGGAAACAGTGAATGTTGTTCTGTTCAAGATTCATATACCATTTGAGAGAAGCTCCACTAAGACTATCTTGAAAACAATGAATAAGCAACTTCTGATTCTTGGCATGAACAACCATCTTTCGGGTATACATGACTAAATGAGCTCTTGGACAAGAATCACCTTTGTACTTCACAAAATCAGGAGTCTTGAATTTAACAGGCATAACAAAGTCAGAAACTAGGCACATGTTTTCTGCATCAATGTTAAAGAAATCAGTACCCTCTACGACTTTAAGTCTCTTGTCTATAGTTTGAAAATGTTCACGGACAATCGCGGGTTCAACAAAATCTTCATGGTCTTCACCCTGAGCACTGGCAGCATTGTACTCATAAAGAGGGTTCTCAAATGGAGGTCGAGTAGTCTGGGCAACAGCATGAACCATATGTCTAGGCTCGGAGAAAACTGGAGCTTGAAACACTGGTCTGGAAGTCTGACCAATCATAGCAGTAGATGCAAGAGGTGGAGAGTAGTCGGGAGGTAAACCAAACTCTGGCCAGGTTGAAGGTGGCACCTGAACAGGATGAGGATCAGCATTTGAAACTTCCTGAATGACAGTCTTTTGGGGTTGCTCTCCTCTAGCAATCAATACTTGGAGCATTTCAGTGAGCTTTGCCATGCTTGACTTAAGGTCGTCGATCTCCATTTGGATCTCAGCATTATGTGCTTCTTGCTCTGACATTATGCGTCTGTAGTTAGCTCTAGTCCGATATCTGTGTCGAGGAATCAGCTTGACGACTCACAGGTGACACTGGAAGATAGAGACATCCGGAAATGAGTTGCTGGACGCATGCAATGAATCATGCAAAGATGCAAATGATATGCAATGCGATGCAATGGTTTCAAGGAACTCAAAAATAGGTTGCAAACATTTCGGAAAAAAGTTTCATTTTATAATTCATGGGGGCGGATACTATGATATCCGTATCCGCCCCGTTGGATAAATATGATATCCATATCCGCCCCATATCCATGTGGATATCCGTTAAGCGGGTAATCCGCGGGTTTTACGATATCCGTGGATATTTACAGATATCCATGGATAATATTTTTTTATGAATTTTTTTAAAATATACTTTTAACTTCTTTTAAAGACACAAAAAAATTATTATCATATAACATCGATACAATTCGCTGTTAATTTAACAATAAAATTGCATCACATTAATTTTCTTCTTATTCACCAAAATATAATTAGATCCAAACATAATATTCATATATTTCATTCTAATCAAACAAATAAAAGATATTGTGATTGTGAGTTATGATGGAAGAGCGAACGACAGAGGAGTAGGCAGGAAGACACTGGTTCGATAGAGGAATGACAACACTAGTTGGTTGGACTGTGAAATTGTTGAAGTGGGGTATGAAGTATTGAAAAGTTTAAATATGAAATGACTAATAGAATTTGAATGAAATATGAAAGGTTTTCTTCAAAAAAATTTTTAAAAAAGAAAGAAATATAATAAGACTATTTATTTTAGAAGATGAAAAGATAAGGTATGATAAACTAATGATATTTAAATGGTTTTTATATTTTATTAACTGATATGGATATCCGCGGGTACGGATATCATTAAACCCATATCCATATCCATTAACAAACGAATATTTAAATATCCATTTATTTTATCCGTGGATATCCATTAAGTAATCCGCCCCATATCCGTGACAGAATTTATCCATGGATATCCGCGGGTACGGATATTTTTGCCATCCCTAACCTGGTCAGTTCAAAATCGTCCATTTCACCTAATCAGTTCAAAATCGAGATTAATAAGCAAACTGTTATGATGCCATAAAGTTATAGAAAAACCTAAATTTGAACCACTATAAGAACGAAAACATGCAAATCCCTAAAAATAACATTCTCAGATTGAAAACATCAAAAACCCTAAATTTGTTGCACTATTTGAATGAAAACATGATAATCAATGAAAACATTAAAAACCTTAATTTCTGCCATTATCAGAACTGATACAAATCATCAAATTTCTAATCTATTTGCAATGATGCTTTCAAACGTTCGCTCGACCTTTGATCTCGCTTTCAGAAACACATGCAAAATGATGTATTTCGCCTTCACTTTCTATTTTTCTTCATTGCACTTTCTATTATTCTTCACTTCACTTTTTGTAAATGGATTTTTCATAATAGTGGACAATATAGCATGTTATAGCCACGTAAGCCATCAACTAAGCCACATGGACAGTTTTTCTGAACCATCACTAACGAAAATAGACGGAAGAACAAACGTGCCACGTTTTTAATACTTAAGGGATCGATTTGAACATTTTAAAAATAAAGGGACAAAATGGACCCCGAGGTAAAGTTAAGGGACGAAAAAGAGTATTTTGCCTTATTATAAATATGTAAGAAGGAAAAATATTTAATATGGAATAATCTATTATGAGTTATTATGTGTGATATTATTGTTTGGATCAATGAAGTGTGATATAATGGAATGATTATGTGTTTTGATGTACTCGATGATATTATTGGTAATGAGTGTTTGCCTATTATTTTGGATATGTGTCTTCCTATTTGCCTAAGTGGTGTGATTTATATTAAAATCTATGCTTTTAGTCATGTGCATGATGATGTGCTATTATTTGGATTGTATGATTGTCTTAGTGGCGAGATTTGCCTTAGTGGTGTGTTTGTATTTTTCATCATCATGACATGGCATATGTATTTCGGTGTGGTGACTTAGTGGCGGATTATTTCCGCATTTGTATGAGATGAATTCTGTGTGGTGCCTTAGTGATTGACTAATTATATTCATATCATATAGTATTAAGAGCATGCAAATTTGCATTTTTGTTTCTTGATATTTTGATTTTATTTGTTGGAATAATATTGTGAATATATTTATATAGAGATGAGTCATGATTTCTTTTGTTGAATGGATGATAAATCTTTATTTTTGTTATGTTATGAATATATATTTTTGATAAAATGTTAATATATTTATTATAATAATAGTGATCAATGTTTTTGTAAATAGAGTGTCGTAAAGACAAAAATTTAATAATAAAAATCTACAAATTTATGTAATGATATACTTTGTTAAAAGAATAATAAATATTTATTTTGAGTTGTTTGGATATATTTATAGACTTTGATTTTAATATTTTTATTCTCTATTGTTATAAAATTTGGTAATATACTTTTTATGAATTTTAGACAAAATAATAGTATATTTGTGTTTTTTCTGATTTTGAATTCTTTATTTAATTTTGTTTTGTATGGTTGTGAATTATGGAAGTTGACCTTTTATAACCAACATTATAGGTACAACTTAATTGGAAGATTTGAAGCAAGAATGAGAGATGTCACGAGACTGCAGGAAAATTTGGGGTTTTATCGAACTCAATTGTTTTACTTTAAATCATTTTTTTAAACTTATTCTAATTTTATAGAAAAAGAAATAAAAAAAGAGGTAATGTCTTGGATCAAAATCTGGGGTGTTACACTTGCCGCTCAGCTACACACCTTGTCTACCTCATATGTTAAAGGCTTGAACTCTTCTAGCTTTTTCAGGTATGTCTTCTTCCATATGGATCATTGACTTTGAAGCATCACACTATATTTCATATAATGATAAATCATTTGTGTCTTTATATCCTACTTCACATATGTTGGTTATGAGTGATGATTGAACTCCTATGTCATTATAATACATTGGTTCTATCTCCATAATTAATATGTAATTTTCTGATGTTTATTATATTTCTAACATCACTTTGAGTCTTTCTTTTGTTAATGAATTGTGTGATTTTGATTATTCCATTACATTTTATTACACTTCTTATTATTTCCAAGATCCACGTTCTGAGAGGTTGATTGGGATAAGTCGTAGACAAGGGGAAAATTATGTTTTGGATGAGCTGAGAGTCTCAAATAATGCAACTTTAATATCTACTTCAACTACTAATTTATCAGCTTCTTTCGTTTGAATTCTTTGTTTTTCCATTTTTATTTATGAAATTCTTGTCTAGGACATCTATTTAATTCTAGATTAAAGTACTTGATGTCAACAGAAGCTTTAGGAAAGTTACAAACCAATGATATCTCATATTATTATTGTTGTAAACATGCAAAATTTTCAGCCTTAACTTTTAGTAAAAGTGTTTCTATTTTATATGCATCCTTTGATTTAGTTCGCTATGATGTATGGGCTCTATCACCGATTCTTACCAAAGGTGGATCTAGATATTATGTTTCATTTATCAGTGATTATACTCGTTAGTGTTGGGTTTACTTTATGAAAAACCATTTTTTTTACATTTATCTTATGTTTTGTGCGATGGTTAAGACTCAATATAATACTGTTATAAAGTGTTTCCATTTTGATTTAGGTGGTGAATATACCTCTAATAAATTATATGAATGGCTTACATATGAAAATACTATTACCAAACATCTTGTACTATTAACATATTGGAGTTGCAAAAAGAAATCGTCGTCACATTGTTGAGATTGTTTGTTTCCTTTTGTTGTCTGCTTCAGTTCCCAGTGAGTTTTAGGGTGAAGCAAATCTTACTGTTGTTCATGCTATTAATAAATTCAACTATCTTCACACCATGTTAGTCTCCTTTCAAAAAGTTATATGATTCTATCCATGATTCTTATTCTTTGAAAGTCTTTAGTTCTACTTGGTTTGTTCTTCGTCCACAAGTTGAACATAGTAAATTGTTTTCTTGTTATGAAGATGGTCAAAAGGGCTATTGTTATTATAATCATCAAGCAAAAAAACATTATGTTTTTATTCACGTTACATTCCTTGAATACATTATTTTATTTACTCTCTTTCCTCTAATTATCATATTACTCGTAGTTTGAAATTCACCCATATTGATCATTTTTGTCTAAATGATGATGTTTCTAGTTATTATAATTTTGAGAAATGTAGGATTGATGATATTGCTACTCTTGATACTTTCAAACCTCTTATTCCCATGGCTACCCAACAAACTCTCACGTCTGTTGATCCTACTTCTCCTTATCTCTCTCCTAGTTATCCTAGTCGTAACTGTAAATCTACCCAATTGCTTAATTTTGTCTATGCCATTTACTCTGCTTCTTTTAATTTTTTTCTAACCTCTAGTCATAGTTTTCTAAATCCCCATTCCCATATAGAGGATATTCTTGACCCCCTATGCACAAGATATATACTTGGGAATTAATATGTCTTCCTTCTAGAAAACACACTATTGGGTCTCGTCGAGTATACAAAATTAAAAGTAAGTCTGATGGGTGAGTTGAGCACTACAAAGAACACTTGTTTCTAAGAGGTTCTATTAACATTATGGTATGGATTATGAAGAAACTTTTGCTCCAGTAGCCAAGATGACTATTATTTGTACTCTTATTTTTGTTTCATTGGTTAATATTTTACAAATGGACGCTAAAAACATGTTTTTAATGGCGTTTTACATGAGAAAGTTTATATGGTACCTTGATAGGTCGTAAGTATACAAATATATCAATGTAGTATAAAAGTGTTAGCTCATAAATTCGACGCCCATATGAAGTTGGAGGTGTTGATGGGAATGTTAAGCTCTTGAAGAGGTTTAGAGAAGCTTCCGAGAGGATCTGTGTGATAGGTTTAAGTCGAAGGTGCTCATAAGAGGAAAGGATATCTTTTGGGACTTAGAAAATATTTCTAAGAGTTGAAGAGGTCACCTTCGACCAAGAGTGCTGATGATGTCCGACGCTGGGAATTCAAATTCAAATAAAGGAGAGAGTAGTTACTTTGGTTCGCTCTTGAAGAAAGACAGGTGGCGTACGTCCAAGTGATGGAAGCAATTAATGCGACACTTGTCATTCGTTTATTATTTCAGGCAGTTTATAGCAGTTAGTTTTGGTATTATAAATAAGGGTTCTAGCAATAGGATTCGGTGTGTTGTGTTCACTTTGTACAAGTAACTCCAAATTTACTCAAAGTATCCGCGTGTTGAGAAAAGAGTCTTGTGAGAATATACGCGATGTAAACACCATTTATCCTTCAATGTAATTTACTTCAATCTTTTGTTAAGTTTTTATCTCCTATTTAACGCAAGTTATATTTCTGCACTTTCTATAGTTTCAACCTTCACTGCACGCCTTCGACCTTTTCTTTTACCTTTTCAGTCTTTTAACTTAACATTCTTAAAATATTGTCTAGATTATATTTTCAACAAACTTCTCTTCATGAGTTCTGTGGAAGTATTTATTTCCTTAGAATTTGCCTTAGATCAATTGTTAGCACATGTCCTAGGAACAACCTGATCGATCCTGTGAGTCACCAAGGTTAGATTTGGAAGATCAGGGGTTGTTTACCAATTTTCACGGTAAATAAATTGGCACACCCGGTGGGACAGTGCTAACTTGATAAAGATCTTCCTAAATTTTTGAAAATCTTCATTCATCGTTTCCTTCTTAAAAAGCTCCGTTGCATGTTATTGAGAAATGGTAAGGTAGCCACTACAAACGAAAAGAGACCAAAGAGAAGATATACTAAAAAAATGGTGACGAACACTAGTCAGCCAAACAATCCAAACCCTCAAGGGAGTGGTTCTAATCCTCAGTCAAGTAATTCGAATGCCCAACCTAGTAACACGAACCCTCAAAATATGTCTAGGAACGATGTGATACCACCTCCAGTTCCTTCGACAGGAGAGCCAATCCCACCTCCTGTTATGTCCGACCCAATACCAGCAATGACAGGGCCAGGGTCGACATATATAAGGGCTTACACTCAATGTGTTTTGGAGTACGTTGGGCCACAAGTATCTAATCCCCAAACTCTACCAGGAGGAACTTCGACATTTAGGAATTTTCTCCCCCCTGGATTTTCACAACCCTTACCAAGGAATCCACCTTATAGAATGCCAACGTCAATAATGCAAAGCCTCCAAAATGCCCCCCAGTATTCTCAGACAATGTAATGTCTTCGCCATTACAAGGATCGGGATTTGGGATAAATGTGGGTCGAAACAACCAAAGTGTAGGTGTGAGATATTCCACTCAAGGTCCTAGTCTGACAAACACGTCTATATCATGTTTAAGACAACAAATAGATGAGAGTAACCTACAAATGGTACAAACTTTGTCTCAAACTATGGGGGAAATTTTCTAGCCTTTGATTCAGAACACTACCCAAACTAACCAACAACTAGGAGCGCAATTGGCACGCATGGCAGAATTTATGGGGGTGCCGACCCCTGTACGAGGTGCGACTGTGGTGGAGAATATCCCACGGTGGAACCTAGAGACTATGCTTGAGGCCAACCTAGAACCCCCTAGAGTCAAACTCCCGCGAGTCGAACCACCTAGGAACCAAGGGCCAATTCCTAAAGAAGGGGAACAAGGGGTAGTGATAGTAAATAGAAACCAAGATGCTGATCATGTTGTACAACAGGTTCGACGTAACAACATAGAAGCGGATAACAACCTAGCAGCCATGGTCGAAAGAATAATGGCTCGAAATGGGGTAAATTTTGGCTTTACTAGGCCAAACTATACCTCACCCATAGTGGATTATATTCTACAACCAGAATTACCTCCTAGGACGAAGATCCCAAAGTTTACCAAGTTCTCAGGAGATACAACTGAATCTACTGTCAAACACGTAGCCCGATATATGATTGAGGTTGGAGAGATCGCAAATGACGAAAGTCTTAGGGTAAAATATTTCCCAAGTTCTCTCACCAAAAATGCTTTTACTTGGTTTACAACCTTACCTCCTAACTCAATCTGTAATTGGACCCAGTTAGAGCGCTTGTTCCATGAACAATTCTATATGAGGCAAACTAAGATTAGTTTGAAGGAGTTGGCTAGCATAAAGCAGAAGTTTACTGAGCCAATAGACGATTACCTGAACAGGTTTCGATTACTTAAGGCTAGGTGTTTTACTCAAGTGCCATAGCATGAGCTGGTCGAAATGGCCGCTGGTGGCCTTAATTACTCTATTAGAAAGAAATTGGATACCCAGTATCTGAGAGATATGGCCCAACTGGCTGATAGGGTTCGACAGTTAGAACGTCTGAAAGACGAAAAGGCTAAGTTCAATAAGGGTAAAAAGGTAGCTTATGTTGAATATAATGAGGATGTCGAAGGTTTGTACGACGAACCAGTATATTTCGACGAGAGTGAGGTAGACGTTGTTGAGTTAAAGCAAGGTCATCCGTATGCTTGTAAAATGTTAGCCCCTTCGACTGGAAAAAATTCGGTCGAATCTGAAAAGAATGATAAGTTTCCCAAGAAAACATACACTTTCGATATCACCAAATGTGACAAAATTTTTGATTTGTTAGTAAAAGATGGGCAGATGATAGTGCATCTTGGCACTAAGATGCCACTTTTAGAAGAAAGAAAAAAGAGAGGATTTTGTAAGTACCATAATTTTTTGGGTCATAAAACTTCTCAATGTTTTCTTTTTAGGGATCTGGTGCAAAATGCTATTCAGGAGGGCAGGCTGAAATTCGGAGAGAAGAGCAAAGGTCAGATGAAAATTGACTCCGACCCTTTGCAAACAACGAATGCTCATTATGCTGAGCCAGAGGTACACATGGTTGAGGTTGCTGATGACTTCGACCGTTCAGTCAATATGGTGGAAATTACTGAAGATTTCGCCAACAACGCTGTGTTAGCCAAGGTTACTAAAGACCTTGATATTTATGCTATAGAGAAACTCATGAGCGAGGTCGTTGATAGCTTCGACGAAGCCACTGAGGGCTTAAATGATGGGATCAATGAGGGTTCCAACATGATACTGGTTACTAAAGAGACTGCTGAGAGTTTCGTTAAGATGGATAAGGCTGCTGAGTGCCTTGATGTGGACTTTTGCAATCTGAATCTTAGTGCTGATGTTGACATGGACATAAATATGGTCGAGATTACGCAACATAAGACCATGGAGGTGGACGAAGCAAGCTGCCAAGAAGAGCGTAACAAAGTGGCGTATCCAAAACAGGATAAAACTATCATTGAATTTCTTCACCGCTGCCAAAAGAAGGGATTAGGCGTCATGTTATGCCCCAGATGCAGTACAATCTTCGATCAAAAGGCTGCTCACAATCTTGAAGGGATTAGGAAGGCTAAAGAAAGAAGGGAGAAGAGAACATCTCATGGTCAAAGGGGTTTCGACCCTAGAAGGTCCTCTTCAAAACAAGTGGGAGGAAAAACACAGTTCCTAGGGGCCAGACCCAGTACCTTCAAACGAATAAGCAATCCACTAATAGGGAGCTGGATGAAACCTATCGAAGGAAAGGAAAAAGGTTAGAAAAAATGGCAGAAGTTTGATGTGGGCAGAGGCTCTTCAATAGAGTATCGAAAGAAGTTTCACACTTCTAACAAATCGACATATGTCTCTGAAAACTATAAGGGGAAGAACCCGATGTCGCGATCTCAATGGAGGAGAGAGAAACATCAAAGGAAGGCTCTCAGGGAGGCCCAGTCGAAGGATCAAGGAGAGTCCAGTACTAATATCCCTACTGATAATAATGGAGGGAATACAATGAAGGATGCTGAAAAAATACCTGTAGGATGAAAACTGTTTGCCTCTCAAGAGGATAAATCTGGAAAGACTGTCGAAGAGGATGACGAAATGACAGACAACTTCGACTCCGAGTCTGATGCTTCTCTTGACATCATAGTCAATGTGGTGTCTGTAATGCCCAGAGAGTTCGACCAGATCACAGAAGTCGAAGATCTAGATGCCTGCACTGAAGCAGAGATGGCAACACACAAGCCGATATGCTACTATATTATGAACAATGGGTGTGTCGAAGAGCAGAACGCCTTTTTCGAGAGACCCACAGAGGCAATGAAGGGTCACCTAAAGCCCCTCTACATTACTGGAAAGGTGGAGAACATGCCAATAAATAAATATTAGTTGATTGTGGCACAACAGTGAACTTGATGCCACATTTCTTACTGAGCAAGATTGACAAATATGATACTGACACTAAGCCACATAACATGGTTCTTTCAAATTACGAAGGAAAAGTTGGCTCTACTCTGGGGGTGATACAAGTCGACTTAACAGTGGGGATAATCACTAGGCCTACTGTCTTCATGGTAGTAGAAAAAAAAGCTAACTACAATCTGCTCTTAGGACGAGAGTGGATACACGGCATTGGTGCAGTGCCATCTTCGATGTATCAACGCATCACCATCTGGAGGTCAGACGGCATAGTCGAAAACATTGAAACTGACCAGGGGTATTTTAAAGCACCAATAAATCATGTCGACAGACGTCAGTTCGACAAACATTTGGCTCACATTGCCCCCTGTGGCCCAGCAGATTTTGAGTTTGTCCCAGATGACGAGACATTTTGCTCATTATACTTACATCCTGTCGAGGGTTTCCGTTGGGATAAGGAGGTGCCAAGGGAAAGACTTCCATACCTTGGCGAGCCTGCAGTAGACCCCACAGGGTGGGGGAGTGAATTCAGTGATAATGACTGAGTTTGAAGCATTGAGAAGAATTTCGGCCTGCGTGGCTGAAACCAGACTACAAGCGGCTTTGGAGGCTACTAACGAATATATGGCTGGGGAAGCTAATCCTGAATTCCACCAAGAAGGTCCTGGTAAGGACTTCGACCCAGAGCCACCTGATATGGTTCAGGGTGTAGAGCAAGGCCAGAGGCTTGACGCCATTTATGACGATGAGCCTTTGGGATTCGAGAAGGATCCGCTGACAAATAACACTAAGATGCTAGCTCAGGATCCATTGGAAGAAATCGACCTAGAAGAAGGGGTGACTAAAAGGCCAACATATGTTTGTGCCAATCTTGACCCACAACTTAAGGTCAAAGTTGCCCAGCTGTTACAGGAGTTTAAAGACTGTTTCGCCTGGGACTACGATGAAATGCCTGGTTTGAGTAGAGAGTTGGTCGAACATAGGTTGCCGATCAAGCCTGGGAAGAAGCCAGTTAAACAGAATCCAAGACGGTTTGCCCCTGAAGTTCTCTCAAAGATAAAAGAGGAAGTCGAAAGACTCCTTCGATGCAAATTCATCCGCACTGCCAGGTATGTCGAATGGTTAGCTAACATTGTACATGTTATTAAAAAGAATGGTTCTTTAAGAGTTTGCATAGACTTTAGAGATTTAAATTCTGCAACTCCTAAGGATGAGTATTCTATGCCTGTGGTAGAAATGCTAGTCGATTCTGCCGCAGGACATGAGTATCTTAGTATGTTAGATGGGTACTCCGGATATAACCAAATATTCATTACTGAAGATGATGTCCCCAAAATAGATTTTCGTTGCCCTGGAGCCTTAGGCACCTACGAGTGGGTGGTGATGCCTTTCGACCTCAAAAATGCTGGGGCAACATATCAACGAGCAATGAACTCAATCTTCCATGATTATATAGAGACTTTCATGCAAATATATATTGATGATATTGTGGTTAAGTCTGTTTTAGGGAAGAATCATTTAGACCATCTTCGACACTCCCTTGAAAGGATGAGAAGACATGGTCTTAAAATGAATCCTCTTAAATGTGCGTTTTGTGTGCAGGTAGGGGATTTTCTAGGCTTTGTGGTCCATAAAAGGGGATTGAGATCAACCAGAATAAGACCAAGGCCATCAAGGAAGTGAAAGCGCCATCAACAAAAAAGGAGCTGCAATCACTGCTGAGCAAGATCAATTTCTTGAGAAGATTCATATTGAACCTAAGCGGAAAAACGCATGCCTTTTAACCATTGCTTCGATTCAATAAAGATGGGTTCGAATGGGGGCAGGAGAAGCAGGCAACCTTCGACAAGATCAAGGAATACCTGAGTCATCCCCCAATTCTTTCACCACCTTGTAGGGATAGGAGTATGAGATTGTACATAGCTGCATCAGACAAAACTATAGGGAGCCTGTTGGCTCAAGAGGATGAGGATGGTGTCGAAAGATCCATTCACTACCTCAGTAGAGTTTTGAATGATGCAGAAACTAGGTATAGCATGATAGAAAAATTATGCCTATGCTTGTATTTCTCTTGTACAAAATTGAAGCAATATATAAAGCCAGTTGATGTTTATGTTTCATCTCATTTCGATGTTATTAAGCACATGTTGTCTAAACCTATCTTGCATAGTCGAATCGGTAAATGGACACTAGCATTGACTGAGTACTCTTTAACGTATAAGACTCTGAAGGCAGTTAAAGGACAAGTGGCAGGAGACTTTATAGTCGACAACTTCATAAACGAAAGCATGTTGAATTATGTCGAATTGGAACCTTGGAAGTTATACTTCGATGGCTCCAGCCACAAAGATGGCATAGGCGTAGGTGTGCTGATTATTTCTCCGGATAAAATTCCAACAAAATTTAAGTACAGGGTCGAAGGACTTTGTTCCAACAACGAGGCTGAGTATGAAGCCTTAATAGCTGGACTTAAAATTTTGTTAGAATTGGGGGCAACTCGCGTCGAAATAATGGGAGACTCAGAGTTGGTCATAAAGCAAATTACAAAGGAGTACAAATGTGTTAAAGAGAATCTTATCATGTACTTCGTAGTGGCCAACAGACTACTAAAGAAATTCAATGTAGTAAGCATTCGATATATACCTCGACTAAAAAATCAAGTGGCCAATGACTTGTCTCAGGTTGCTTCTAGGTATAAGGTTTCGAAGGAAAATTTACAAGAGGCAATCGAAGCTAGAGGTAAAGTGGTAACTGTTGGATTATGCCCATCAGACCTAGAAGTGACAAAGCTTGGATATGTTGATGAAGAAAATTTCGAGATTTTTGCAATAAACAACTTGACGGATAAAGACTGGAGGAAGCCTATAGTCGAGTACTTGCAAAACCCGACAACGTCCACAGAGCGAAAGGTTAGGTATCAAGCCTTAAGTTATGTCCTTCTAGGCAATGAATTGTTTAAAAAAACCCCTGAGGGGGTCTTACTTAAATGTCTTAGTGAAACAGAAGCGTATCTGGCCCTTTCGACTGTCCATAGTGGGGCATGTGGGGCACATCAAGTAGGCCATAAGATGAAGTGGCTATTGTTTCGACAAGGCATGTATTGGCCTACGATGCTAAAAGACTGCATTGAATTCGCAAAGGGTTGCCAAGAATGTCAAGTTCATGCTGGCATACAACATATCCCTGCAAGCGAGTTGCATTTCATAGTCAAACCATGACCTTTTAGAGGTTGGGCTTTGGATCTGATTGGAGAGATTCGGTCGGCATCCTCCAAGAACCAAAGATACATTTTGGTAGGAATTGACTACTTTACGAAGTGGATCGAGGCGATACCTTTACCAAATGTGGATCAAGAGGATGTGATCAAGTTTATTCAAAAATACATCATTTACAGGTTTGGAATCCCAGAAACGATCACAACAGATCAAGGACCAGTCTTTACGGGTCAAAAGATGCAGGAGTTTGCAAAAGAGATGGGTTTCAAACTCTTAACCTCTACACCTTATTATGCTCAGGCTAACGGTCAAGTCGAAGCAACTAATAAAGTGGTGATTGGTTTGATCAAGAAACATGTGGGAAAGAAGCATAGAAATTAGCATAGGACATTGGACCAGATCCTCTGGGCATGTCGAACCTCTCCTAAGGAAGCAACCAACACTACTCCTTTTCGATTGACTTTTGGTCACGATGCAGTGTTACCTGTTGAGATATATCTCCAGTCGGCTAGGATTCAGAGACATCATGAAATTCCTTCTGAGCTTTATTAGAATATGATGTTAGACGAACTGGTAGATCTGGACAAAGAAAGACTTAAAGCCTTAGAACTTTTGAAGAGACAAAAGAAAAGAGTGGAGAAGTCTTAAAATAAAAAGGTTAGTATCAAGACCTTCTCACCTAGAGCCTTGGGCAAATGGTCCCCAAAATGGGAGGGCCCGTTTAAAATTACGCAAGTATTTTCTAATGGAGCCTATGAAGTTGAAGAATTAAATGAGGATAAAAGAATCTTGAAAGTAAATGGCAAGTATTTGAAAAAATATAAACCAGCACTTCAAGAAATTAAAATTGTTAAGGAGTAATTCGACATAACAAGGGCAAAGCCAATAATGGTATTTATGAATGCCAAAATGGCTTAGTAGTCATTATGTAACGCCCCAATTTTTGTCAGTTTTATTTAATTGAGTCGTTTTAATTATTTTATTATTATATTATTTTATTTTGGACTTTTATTTGAAAATATATTATTTTTCATCGTGATTATATTTTATCGCGTTTTGGGAGCGTTTGCGAGATATTTGAGTATATGGGTATTTTGGTCATTTCATTTATTTTCTTAAGTTAGAAAACATAAATAGAAAGAAAGAGAGAGAAAAATAGTAAGGAAAGAAAAAGAAGAGAAGAAAAAGAGAAAGAAGGAAAGAGAAGAGAAAGAAGAAAAGAGAGAAAAACCTGTGGATTAAGAAATCGATCAACCGACTTTCAAAAACACGATTAAATCGGGTAAGGGTGCGAAACTCGGTTATAAGATGTTTGTGTATGATTATGTATGTGTGTGTGTGAATGTTTGTGGTGTTCTATAGCTTTTCGATTCTAGGTTGGAAGAAAGAAATCGATGTTTTCGCGGTTGAAAACCAGTGTAAATGTTGTAGAATACTTATTACCATGATTGGGTTATGTTCTGATTGCTATGTGTTGGTTTGGAAGTGTTTTTGCGGGGAAAATATGGTTTTGGGGTGTGTAACAGCGCTGCTGGGTTTTTCTGAATTCGCAGGTTCACACTGCGAATCCCCTAGCGAAGGGGGAAAACGAGCATTCGCTGGCTATTCGCACTGCGAAGGTGAGGGCGAACATTCGCCAGAGACTCGCACTGCGAACTTTACCTCATTTCAGTTCTGACTTGGTTCGCCAGACGTTCGCACTGCGAATGGGGCAGCGAACCAGTGTTGGCTAGACATTCGCTAGAGACTCGCACTGCAAACTGTAGGCTATTTTCCTTTCTGTCATGGTTCACTAGGACATTCGTACTGTGAATGAGGAAGCGAAGGACTCGTTAGGAGCTTCGCATTACGAACATGACAGCTTTTCCCAATTTGTTTTCTTTATAACTTTTGATCCGTAAGTCGGTTTGAGGCGCGGTTTGATGCGTTGGAAAGCTTTTGACATGTTCTTTCTTATTAAAAGGGTTTTGAGATTGTTGGCCGATTTAATTATGTTGGGAAATTGGAAAGGTGTCATTTTGTCAACTTGTACCATTTTAATTGTGTGTATTTGATGTGTTATCATGCAATATGCCTTTGATAGATATGGTATGACTTGTGTGCTATTGTATGATGTAAATGCATGTGTTTAGATGGTTTGATGATGGTTCGTGGCCGTGTGGCAAATAAATGCATTGTTTTGGGCTTAATGGTAGAGCATGATTATTGTTGATTGAGATGGTTGCATATATGTGTGCATTTGAATGTCACGAGCCATTGTATGCCAAGCATCATGATATGCATTCTTGTGATGTCGTGTGCCCTAGTGGGTATGAGTGACGAAACGATTCCAGAGGGAATCCGCTATAACATCGTGCGCCTTATACAAAGAGGATTGAAAGCGATGATTATAGACGATCACGCGCCTTATACAAAGAGGACCGAAAGCGATCGGATCGTGCGCCTTATACAAAGAGGACTGAAAGCGATCCATAAATGTTGTTCTCCTTATACCAAGAGGACCGAAAGCGACGGGGAACATCGTTTGTCCGACGGGGAGTTACACTAAGTAACAAGCGATGGTTCCAATAGTTCCTGAGTGAACTAGTGGTGAGATGATGGATGGATGGTACCGCATATGCATTGCATAGAGTCATTGTGTCGGTCTCTATGCATTTGCATAAATCATGAATGGATTAATTTTATGTGGAATTGTGATTGAAATTGATGAGTTGATATATATATATATATATATATATATATATATATATATATATATATATATATATATATATATATTTGTGTTGGTGATAATTGTATTGTGCATGATTGATATGCATTGGTGATGGATATGTGAAATATGCATTGTGTTGTTTTGTATTTGAATTCTGGTGCAAGTTGTGGTGAGAATATTTTACGTGAGTATTTTTGTGTTATTATATAATTATATGCAATTATATTATGATTGTGTTTCTCACCTTTCTGCTGTTCTAAATGCTTTATGAGGTATTGCAGATTAGATGCTGAAGGTCTTTTTGTGAAGCTGAGGTCTTCATTCTTTTGTCGGTCGGCTCTGATATGTAGCACCGGGTAGTCGGGGAGATCGTTATGTGATTATTTGTATTATGTATACACGTATTTTGGATTGTACATGTATGAATATGTATATGAAAGATAAACTTTTTATGATGTATATATATGAGTTTCAGTTACAGATTTTCCGCTTGTATTCTGTATCTGAATTGTGGGTGTTATGAACTAAATTCCTTTGTTATGTGCTACCTGGATTGTTGCATATCTTTATGAGCAGGTTATTGCGTGATTTTAATTCCTTTTGATGTGACGCTCTCGTCTATGCCGTGAATTGTTAATTATACTCTGATTAATTGTTATCGCTTTAATAGCCTGGGTGTAGAAGGGGGTGTTACATTAAGTGGTATCAGAGCCAGTCCGTGTCAGTTTGTGTCAGTCCTTGTCGGTGGTTGTGTTTGGGTGAGCTGTTTGTTTAACCATAGTTGCTGTTATTGGAAATGAATAGAATATGGCTGGTAGGAATGATGCTGTTTTGGCTGCTGCTATGCAAGCTATGGCTCGGGCTGTGCAGGGTGCACCTAATGCTGCTGGGAATGATGAGTTCAGGAAGAACAAACCGCCTGTCTTTAAAGGGAGGCATGATCTTGATGGTGCTCAGATTTGGCTGAAGGAGATTGAAAGGATTTTCCGAGTGATGGATTGTGCTGAGGATCAGAAGGTGAGACTGGGTACTCACATGTTGCAGGAGGAAGCTGATGATTGGTGGGTTAGTACATGTCATGTGTTGGAAGCTGCTAATGAAGAGATCACTTGGGCCTTATTTAGCATTGAGTTTCTGAGGAAGTATTTTCCTGGGGACGTAAGGAGAAAGAAGGAGATAGAGTTCTTGGAAATGAAACAAGGTAATATGTCAATTGTTGATTATACTGCTAAGTTTGTGGAGCTTGTGCAATTTTATCCACATTATGCTGAAGCGACTGCGGAGTTTTCTATGTGTGTGAAGTTTGAGAGCGGGTTGCGTCCTGAGATTAAGCAGGCAATTGGTTATCAGAGAATTCGGAGGTTTTCAGATTTAGTGGACTATTGTAGGATTTATGAGGAAGATAGCAAGGCTCGTTCTACTCACTATAAGAGTGTGAACGACAGGAAATGGAAGCAACAGTTTTGTAGTGGTCCTTATGTGACACCAGCTGATAAGGGTAAACAAAGGGGTAATTTTGAGAAAAGGCTAAGTGGAGGAGGTATGTCTAATTCTCTGAGATGTTATAGATGTGGTGAAGTGGGACATCTTCAGTTCGAATGTAGGAAGAATTTAGGGAAGTGTTCCAATTGTGGAGGCTTAGGACATGTAGCGGCTGAGTGCAAGAGGAAGAATGTGGCGAAGTGTTTCAACTGTGGTGAACCTGGTCATATTAGTACAAAGTGTCTGAAACCGAAGCAAGCTCCAGCTGGTGGGAAAGTTTTTTCCTTGGCGGGAACTCAGACAACTAGTGCAAATCGTCTGATCAGAGGTACTTGTTTTATTAATAGTACGCCTTTAGTTGCTATTATTGATACTGGAGCAACTCATTCGTTTATTTCGTCTGAGTGCGCGAAGCGTTTAAATCTTTTGCTGTCTTCGATGGGTGGAGAGATGGTTATTGATACTCTAACAATGGGTTCAGTAACCACTTCTTTGGTTTGCTTAAGTTGTCCTTTGACCATTTATAGTAAAGAATTTGAGATGGATTTGGTGTGTTTGCCGTTGGAGGGTTTAGATGTGGTTCTGGGTATGAATTGGTTGCAGTTCAATCGGGTTCATATTGATTGTTATCATAAGTTGGTGAGATTTCCTTCTCTTGAAGAAGATGGGGATTCAAGTTTCTTATCTACCAAAGAGTTGAAGAAACTTTTGGCGGATGAAGCTAAGTTGTTTGGCTTGTTTGTATCGTTGACTGTGGATAGTCAAGTTTCACTTGATGTGTTTCCTGTTGTGTATGATTTTCCGAAAGTGTTTCCTGAGGATATTTCAGATGTGCCGCCAGAGAGAGAGATGGAGTTTTCTATAGACTTAGTTCCTGGTACTAGACCTGTATCGATGGCATCATATAAAATGTCGACATCTGAGTTGGTAGAGTTAAAGAAGCAGTTGAATGACTTGTTAGAAAAGAGGTTTATGAGGCCAAGTGTGTCGCCTTGGGGTGCTCCAGTTTTATTGGTGAAAAAGAAAGATGGGAGTATGCGATTGTGTATTGATTATCGCCAGTTGAATAAGGTGACGATTAAGAATAAGTATCCTCTTCCGAGAATTGATGATCTGATGGATCAGTTGGTAGGTGCGTGTGCGTTTAGTAAGATTGATTTGAGGTCGGGGTATCATCAGATAAGGGTGAAAGAGGAAGATATTCAGAAGACGGCTTTTAGGACACGTTACGGTCATTATGAATATTCTGTGATGCCGTTCGGGGTTTCTAATGCACCAGGTGTGTTTATGGAGTATATGAATCGTATTTTCCACGAGCATTTGGATCGATTTGTTGTTGTGTTTATTGATGATATATTGATTTATTCTAAGTCCCGGGAGGAGCACGAGGAGCATTTGCGTGTTGTGTTGCAAATTTTGAAGGAGAAGAGACTTTTTGCTAAGTTGTCCAAGTGTGAATTCTGGTTGTCAGAAGTGAGCTTTCTTGGTCATGTGATTTCAGGTAACAGTATCACTGTGGATCCATCTAAAGTAGATGAAGTTCTACAATGGGAGGCTCCGAGATCTGTTACTGAAGTTAGAAGCTTTTTGGGATTAGCTGGATATTATCGAAGGTTCATTGAAGGTTTTTCTAAGCTAGCACTTCCTTTGACCCAGTTGACTTGTAAAGGGCAAGCGTTCATTTGGGATATTCGATGTGAGGAAAGTTTTAGTGAGCTGAAGAGAAGATTGACGATAGCTCCGATTTTGATTTTGCCGAATCCTAGTGAACCGTTTATGGTATATTATGATGCGTCTTTGATTGAGCTAGGTGGAGTGTTGATGCAAGAAGGTAAGGTTGTGGATTATGCTTCGAGGCAGTTGAGGGTGCATGAGAAAAATTACCCTACTCATGATCTTGAATTAGCGGCCGTGGTTTTTATGTTGAAAATTTGGAGGCATTATCTCTACGGTGCAAGATTTGAAGTCTTTAGCGATCATAAGAGTTTGAAATACTTGTTTGATCAGAAAGAGTTGAATATGAGGCAACGTAGATGGTTGGAATTTTTGAAGGACTACGACTTTGGCTTGAATTGCCATCCTAGTAAAGCTAATGTGGTAGCCGATGCGTTGAGTCGAAAATCGTTGCATATGTCTGCTTTGATGGTTAAGGAGTGGGAACTTTTGGAAGCGTTTAGGGATTTGAGTTTGGTGTGCGAATTGACGTCTGACAGTGTGAGGCTTGGTATGTTGAAGGTTACTAATGATTTTCTGTTGACCGTTAGCGAGAAACAGAAATTGGATGTGAAATTTGTGGATTTGATGACTATTGGGGGTAAAAGTGAAAACGAGGACTTTAAAGTGGACGATAATGGTGTTTTGAGGTTCCGTGGTAGAATTTGTATCCCTGATGATTCAGAGTTGAAAAGGATGATTTTAGAGGAAGGACACCGGAGTAATTTGAGTATACATCCGGGAGCTAATAAGATGTACCAAGATTTGAAGAAGATTTTCTGGTGGTATGGATTGAAGAGAGATGTGGCTCAGTTTGTGTATTCATGTTTGACGTGTCAGAAGTCGAAGGTAGAAAATCTGAAGCCTAGTGGATTGTTGCAACCGTTGGATATTCCTGAGTGGAAATGGGATAACATTTCTATGGATTTTGTAACAGGGTTGCCGAACACGCAGAGGGGGCATAATGCTATTTGGTTGGTTGTGGATAGGTTGACTAAATAGGCTCATTTCATTTCGATTGACATCAGTTTTTCTTTGGAAAGGTTAGCTGAGATTTATGTCAGTGTGATTGTGAAGCTACATGGTGTTCCGTTGAGTATTATTTTGGATCGAGATCTGAGGTTTACCTCGAGATTTTGGGAAAGTTTACAAAAGGCGTTGGGTTCTAAATTGAGATTGAGTTGGGCTTATCATCCGCAGACGGATAGTCAGACCGAGAGAACTATTCAGTCATTGGAAGATTTGTTGAGAGCTTGTGTTCTTGAGCAAGGTGGTGCCTGGGATAGTTATCTTGCGTTGGTGGAATTCACGTATAATAACAATTTCCATTCGAGTATTGGAATGACACCTTTTGAAGCGTTGTATGTAAGAAGATGTCGAACACCTTTGTGTTGGCACGAATCTAGTGAGAGTTCGGTGGTTGGACCGGAATTGATTCAACAAACTACGGAAAAGGTGAAACTTATTCGTGAGAAAATGAAGGTTTCTCAGAGTAGGCAAAAGAGTTATCATGATCGAAGAAGGAAAAATCTTGAGTTTCAAGAGGGCGATCATGTATTTTTGAGAGTTATGCCGGTAACGGGTGTTGGTCGTGCATTGAAGTCAAAGAAGTTTACTTCTCGGTTTATTGGTCCTTACCAGATATCCGCGAGAGTGGGTGTTGTGGCTTATCGGGTGGCGTTGCCGCCGAGTCTGTCGAATTTGCACGATGTGTTCCATGTTTCACAGCTTCGGAAGTATGTTCCGGATCCATCACATGTGATTCCGATTGATGAGGTAGAGGTAAGGGAGAACCTTACGGTTGAGGCATTACCGATGAGGATTTTGGATCGCGAGTTGAAGCAGTTAAGAGGCAAGGATATTGCACTTGTGAAGGTAGCGTGGAGAGGCGCTGCTGAGGGCAATTTGACTTGGGAGTTGGAGAGTCGGATGCGGGAGTCGTATCCGGAGTTGTTCGTCTCAGGTATTATTTTCGAGGACGAAAATTTCTAAGTGGGGGAGAGTTGTAACGCCCCAGTTTTTGTCAGTTTTATTTAATTGAGTCGTTTTGATTATTTTATTATTATATTATTTTATTTTGGACTTTTATTTGAAAATATATTATTTTTCATCGTGATTATATTTTATCGCGTTTTGGGAGCGTTTGCGAGATATTTGAGTATAGGGGTATTTTGGTCATTTCATTTATTTTCTTAAGTTAGAAAACATAAATAGAAAGAAAGAGAGAGAAAAATAGTAAGGAAAGAAAAAGAAGAGAAGAAAAAGAGAAAGAAGGAAAGAAAAGAGAAAGAAGAAAAGAGAGAAAAACTTGTGGATTAAGAAATCGATCAACCGACTTTCAAAAACACGATTAAATCGGGTAAGGGTGCGAAACTCGGTTATAATATGTTTGTGTATGATTATGTATGTGTGTGTGGATGTTTGTGGTGTTCTATAGCTTTTCGATTCTAGGTCAGAAGAAAGAAATTGATGTTTTTGCGGTTGAAAATCGGTGTAAATGTTGTAGAATACTTGTTACCATGATTGAGTTATGTTCTGATTGCTATGTGTTGGTTTGGAAGTGTTTTGGTGGGGAAAATATGGTTTTGGGGTGTGTAACAGCGCTGCTGGGTTTTTCTGAATTCGCAGGTTCGCACTGCGAATCCCCTAGCGAAAGGGAAAGCGAGCATTCGCTGGCTATTCGCACTGCGAAAGTGAGGGCGAACATTCGCCAGAGACTCGCACTGCGAACTTTACCTCATTTCAGTTCTGACTTGGTTCGCCAGACGTTCGCACTGCGAATGGGGCAGCGAATCAGTGTTGGCTAGACATTTGCCAGAGACTCGCACTGCGAATTGTAAGCTATTTTCCTTTCTGCCATGGTTCGCTGGGACATTCGCACTGCGAATGAGGAAGCGAAGAACTCGCTAGGAGCTTCGTATTGCGAATATGACAGCTTTTCCCAATTTGTTTTCTTTATAACTTTTGATCCGTAAGTCGGTTTGAGGCGCGGTTTGATGCGTTGGAAAGCTTTTGACATGTTCTTTCTTATTAAAAGGGTTTTGAGATTGTTGGCCGATTTAACTATGTTGGGAAATTGGAAAGGTGTCGTTTTGTCAACTTGTACCATTTTAATTGTGTGTACTTGATGTGTTATCATGCAATATGCCTTTAATAGATATGGTATGACTTGTGTGCTGTTGTATGATGTAAATGCATGTGTTTAGATGGTGTGATGATCGTTCGTGGCCGTGTGGCAAATAAATGCATTGTTTTGGGCTTGATGGTAGAGCATGATTATTGTTTATTGAGATGGTTGCATATATATGTGCATTTGAATGTCATGAGTCATTGTATGCCAAGCATCATGATATGCATTCTTGTGATGTCGTGTGCCCTAGTGGGTGTGAGCGACGAAATGATTCCAGAGGGAATCCGCTATAACATCGTGCGCCTTATACAAAGAGGACTGAAAGCGATGATTATATACAATCGCGCGCCTTATACAAAGAGGACTGAAAGCGATCCATAAACGTCGTGCGCCTTATACCAAGAGGATCGAAAGCGACGGGGAACATCGTTTGCCCGACGGGGAGTTAC
The DNA here is from genome assembly GCA_022829125.1 of Lathyrus tuberosus. Taxonomy (NCBI): domain Eukaryota; kingdom Viridiplantae; phylum Streptophyta; class Magnoliopsida; order Fabales; family Fabaceae; genus Lathyrus; species Lathyrus tuberosus. The sequence goes on along the minus strand of JALAZF010000716.1, from coordinate 346,164 downwards.
ACTAAGTAACAAGCGATGGTTCCAATAGTTCCTGAGTGAACTAGTGATGAGATGATGGATGGATGGTACCACATATGCATTGCATAGAGTCGTTGTGTCGGTCTCTGTGCATTTGCATAAATCATGAATGAATTGATTTTGTGTGGAATTGTGATTGGAATTTATGAGTTGATATATATATATATATATATATATATATATATATATATATATATATATATATTTGTGTTGGTGATAATTGTATTGTGCATGATTGATATGCATTGGTGATGGATATGTGAAATATGCATTGTGTTGTTTTGTATTTGAATTCTGGTGTAAGTTGTGGTGAGAATATTTTACGTGAGTATTTTTGTGTTATTATATAACTATATGTAATTATATTATGATTGTGTTTCTCACCCTTCTGCTGTTCTAAATGCTCTATAAGGCATTGCAGATTAGATGCTGGAGGTCTTTTTGTGAAGTTTAAGTCTTCATTATTTTGTCGGTCGGCTCTGATATGTAGCACCGGGTAGTCAGGGAGATCGTTATATGATTATTTGTATTATGTATACACGTATTTTGGATTGTACATGTATGAATATGTATATGATAGATAAACTTTTTATGATGTATATATATGAGTTTCAGTTACAAATTTTCCGCTTGTATTCTGTATCTGAATTGTGGGTGTTAGGAACTAAGTTCCTTTGTTATGTGCTACCTGGATTGTTGCATATCTTTATGAGTAATTCCTTTTGATGTGACGCTCTCGTCTTTGCCGTGAATTGTTAATTATACTCTAATTAATTGTTAACGCTTTAATAGCCTAGGGTGTAGAAGGGGGTGTTACACATTACATATAAATGCCTCAAAGGGCCATAGAGCATCAAATTAAAAATTACAAAGAGAGTAACAAGCTAAAAGGGGAGATTCTCCTTCATCTTCAAGTACTTCGATTTATGGAGGTCAAAACGCTTTTCACATAAGGCCTTGTCAGATTTTAAGTGTGCAACTTCCTTCTCCAGTCGTTGAGCTTTCTCAGCAAAAGTTATGGCATTTTAAAGCTCTTTCGACAAGCCAGAGTCATCGAAGGTAGACAATTCAGCGTTACGCTTTTTGGCTTATGAGATTTTGGCTCGAAGTTTCTGTATCTTTCGCTCCCAGGAAGCAATACTTTTTTCATTGGAGGTGATTTCTTGCTTGTTCTTTTCTTTTGTTTCCTCCAATTCTGCTACTTTATTCTCAGAATCAGTGGCAACATGGTTGAAATGACCTTTTCGATTTAGGGCAGGCGTTTGAGGTTACCATGGACTTGGTCAATCATAGTGCCAAGCTCTAAGATGACGTTGGCATATTTTGGAGAAATAACGTGAATGTCAAATTGTTGGAGGAGAATTTTCAAAGAGATATGAGTGACATCATCCATCTGTAAGAGTGTGAAAAGGTCACCCTTAAAGATCTTGTTTTTGATCTTCAGAAGGATATTGTCCTCAGGTTTGCTTGAAGGCTGATCCCCAGAGGTAGTCGAAGCACTGGGAGTTTTATCAGATGAGCTTCCTCGATGCCCAAGAAGGATCTTTATGTATTGACGAGGGTTGCTAGTCTTCAAAGCATCCAATTCCTCTTCAAAAAGTCCTGCTCCATACACAGTTGAGGTTGCCTTGCCTTCAGTCGCAGCAGTAGGTGTTGGGGTAGTAATGGCTTCGACATGGGTTAGCTCGTTGATAGGTCTTTTGTCAGCCTTCTCCTCCTTACTTTTATTCTCCTCCTCTTCATATTCGTCCATTTTGTTTTCATCTTTATTTTCATCATCATGGCCATCAAGTTCAGATTGGTGCATGGTGTCATCATCATCTTCTTCCATTTCTTCCTCTCCTTCTGGGTTAACATTGGAAGCCCCAATGGGTTCGTCTTTTGGGGATCCCTCTTCATCGACCAAGAGTGGGTCTTCATCTATGGCAGCAACTTTTGGATTTTCTGTGTCAGGATACTACTGAACATCGTCTGCCTCATGGTCGGAGCCATCTGTTTGAGATTGTTGGGTAGCAGTCTTTGCTGCCGAAGGGGGAGCTGTTTCAAAACCAGGCTTGTTAATTTCACCTAGTGAACTCATTCCAGAGCCCAAGTCAGAAGTGGGATGGTATGTGGGATCACCTTGGCTATTTAAGAGGGTGGTGGGAGAAGGAGGATTATCCACTGGTGGTTTCGAACCACTAGCAGCAGCCTGAATCAAATCAAAGCAAGTCAGATCAAGGGAACAAGGTAAATAAGTTATATTTAAAGAAAAATATGACAAGTTACCTTGACTCCTTCAGCATCAGGGCTAGAGTTATTGCTTTCAGCATGACCTGCAGCTGGTTTAGAGGCGGTTCCAGAAGGGGCTTCTGCAACTTTACTCGTAGTAGTGGTCTTTTTGGGGACTTTAGCCGTTGTAGCTCAGATTGGCCACCAGCAGCGCCAGATTCTTGGCTTGGTTTCCTCCTCTTCTTGAGTTTCAAGTCTTCAGGAGGAGATTGGTCCTCATCCTCTGAATCGAAGATAATTTGGGCAGTGCCCCTCTTTGACTTCCTTTGAGGTGTCGGAGGTGGTTTGCGAGAAGCCTGAAATTGAGAAGCATTAGGGGGAGAAAGAATAATCAATGAAAGGAAAATGTGTGTGATGTAACTTGCTGCCTTCGCCTTTGGCTTCGACCAGGTGCTGAGGGGTGTTCTTTTTGGGTACAAATGCAAAACAAACCAAGTTACCACATGTCAGTAATGATAAAGTTCAAGCGAAAGAGCATAAAATCGAAGAATCCAAACCTTCATGTATTTCGGATTCGATGCGAAAATTTCCGATGGCAACATGAAGGTGTCCTTTTAAATTGTCTAGCGTATGTTTAGTCGGAACCACCCACTGAGCCTTGGGTTTTAACTGCTGGCGAAGGATCTTTATAGAGTCCCCACATATGAACCAATCTGAAAATGGAGGGGCAAGAGCCACTCCAAAATCAGCAGATGGGAGTCGACGAGTCTTTGGAGGAAATAGTGCGAAAGCCACTTCATAGCGTTTCTCAGGAGTAACATATGAAGGGAGTTTCAAACTCTCCATTTTCTTTAAAAATTTCTCCTTTAGCGTAACTGCAACTTTGCGGACGATTCGACTAAATCGTCTGGTTGATAAACAGTTTCAAAGTACTTATGGAAGGCCTAAATCTCCTTAATATGAGTGGATTTACCTTTCTTGATCTTCTCATGCACATCAACAAAAGCTTGGTCAATCAACTGAGAGAAGCTGGAGACATCAAGGAATTCTGCAGCATAATGTTTCAACCACCAATCGTCGAATTCTTGGGCGCAGAGATGAGAAGGTTCAAAGTAGACAGGAGTCAGGAGTGATCGATGAACATGTCGAGCAAGGTGTGTCGAACTCTCTATGACATCATAGATAGTGTTGGGAAGGATAACATGGACTTTCTTCTCATACAGGCCCTTGGGTAGAGTCTGGACTAAACCAAATTGTCGAGAGACAAGATTTGGTTGATAGGCCATCAGAGAGGTTTGTCCCTTTAGCAAGTTGAGTCGATGAACGATAAGTCGAGGGATGAGGAATGCCTCACAGACACGCTGCGATTCTTCTTCATGTTTTTTGAACGAAGGAGGAAAGGGCCTGGTAAACCATTCAGGGCCATATTTTCGTTCAGCAAAGGGCGCCATCCTTGTTGTGAACTCATAGCGCTTAGCAAACATTTTGACGAAGCCAGAGAAGGATGCCCTGAGTGACTGCCCTTCTTAGTTTGGGGTCAGTTGCACCAGTCAAACCCATTCGACTCGTCTCTCCTTAATCTCCTCAGCTTCTTCGTCCACAGACCCTTTGTTGGGGAGTCTGGCTTCAAAAGTGGCATTAAGACAAAGTTGAAGCAACCAAAAGGGTCCTAACAACAGGAGGTTCCCGTTGCTCTCTTGGTCTTTCAGACGACCAGCACCTTAGATCAAAGACTAGTACAGACTGGCCAATGTCATTTCGCTTAGGCAAATGCCTTGACTAAGGTGTAGTTGATTGGCTAAAGTCTGATTTTTTCTTGCCACCTGCAAGAATTTGGTATAGAATACGCAGCGAGAAAGCCACATAGCCAAGAATGTTATATGCTCTTTGTCCTCGACTGTGTCAGTTTGCTTGTCATGGTAGTGGTTCATGAAATGAGTATAAGTGTGTTTGGTGGTGGCGAACCCTATAGTGTCTAGAGCATCTATTTCAGGATCGTAAACTAACCTATGAGGCTTTAGCCCTGTGATAGCGGCTACGTCAAATAGAGTGGGTGTCATCATCCCACAAGGGAGATGGTAGGTATAGTGGGTACTATCCCAAAAATACAAAGATGATGCCAGTAAAGTCGGACAGTAAGCGGGTCCAGTCTTCGACATCATTATTAAGTCGTAGATTCCTAAGTTCTTCCAAGTTTCTGCTTTCACTTTCTCTAACTTGGTTAACCAGTTCAAATAAAGGTCAAAATCCTTAAAATACGGGGTAGCCCTAAACAGCCTAGACCCATCATTCAGATACTTCAAATCCAGGGTCTTTAGGGCTACATTGTCGTGGGGTCCAGATGTTACCCTAGCTTTGTCTTTCTGCCCTAAAGGTTTGGTTTTACGAAATGATGGAAAGAAGTCACTAATGGCTGTATAATCTGTATCTAAAGAAGATAAGGGACCAGATAAAGCTAATGGTTTCCCAGAAACGGTGATAGGAATCAGTACCTGGGATTCGTAGATGTGTCTTTTCTCCTCCTTGAGAGGCTCAGGGATGAATTGATGATTATTTACCACCTTGGGTCCATTTAATGTAGCGAATGGAGGGAGTAGTGGTACACCCTTTTGTCCTTTGAGCTTCTGGTTTTTCTTTGGATCTTGAGTAGTAGCAGTTGAAGAAGCCATTGGTGAAAAATTTGAAGAAAATGAGTTTGTTGAAGGTGAAGGGTTGAACGTTTTGGAAGAGAGGAGAAGGTGCGTAATGGATACTTGGGAGTGGAAAAAATAAAAGTAGTTTCTGAAGAAACTATTCATAAAGTGCTTTGTAAACACTAAAGGGCTCACTAATCATCATTAAGGAGCTAAGGCTAGTGGGACACGTGTCCTCCCAAGAGCCAAAGTAGGGGCGGTGGCAGTTGCCACCTATGTCCACGATCTCCTAGACTCTAGGAGAGGTTATGGTGATTTGCGGCTTGATGTGATTTCCGAGGGGACATTTCAGTCATAATCATAATTGGCTGTGATGTTATAAATTTGATTGAAAAGAAACTGAATAGTTTCTTGGAACATGGGTTAATCAGTTTTTGTTGGACACCTATGCATGGTCGAAAGATGGCGTCGAACGGACACTATAAAAAAATGCCCTTTTCTGCAATACTGTCGAAAAATACATTTTTGGGGGGAAATTTGTTAGCTCATAAATTCGACGTCCATGTGAAGTTAGAGGTGTTGATGGGAATGTTAAGCTCTTGAAGAGGTCTAGAGAAGCTTCTGGCGGGATCTCTTTGATAGGTTTAAGTCGAAGGTGCTCATAAGAGGAAATGATATCTTTTGGGATTTAGAAAATATTTCTAAGAGTTGAAGAGGGCACCTTCGACCAAGAGTGCTGATGAAGTCCGATGCTGGGAATTCAAATTCAAATAAAGGAGGGAGTAGTTACTTTGGTTCGCTCTTGAAGAAAGACAGGTGGCGTACATCCAAGTGATGGAAGCATGCAATGCGACACTTGTCATTCGTTTATTATTTCAGGCAGTTTATAGCAGTTAGTTTTGGTATTATAAATAAGGGTTCTAGCAATAGGATTCAGTGTGTTGTGTTCACTTTGTACAAGTAACTCCAAATTTACTCAAAGTATCCGCGTGTTGAGAAAAGAGTCTTGTGAGAATGTACGTGATGTAAACACCATTTATCCTTCAATACAATTTACTTCAATCTTTTGTTAAGTTTTTATCTCCTATTTAACGCAAGTTATATTTATGCACTTTCTATAGTTCAACCTTTACTGCACGCCTTCGACCTTTTCTTTTACCTTTTCAGTCTTTTAACTTAACATTCTTAAAACATTGTCTAGATTGTATTTTCAACAAACTTCTCTTCACGAGTTCTGTCGAAGTATTTATTTCCTAGGAATTTGCCTTAGATCAATTGTTAGCACATGTCCTAGGATCAATCTGATCGATCCTGTGAGTCACCAAAGTTAGATTTGGAAGATAAGCTGTTGTTTACCAATTTTTACTTTAAACAAAAAGATATCGTATCCACATAAAATAAATAACAAGTATCGTTATCTATTATTTTTGTGTGCATCTAAGGCTATAAAAAACTTGCGTTTTGTGCGAAATTGAAAATAATGAATTTAATTTAATAATAAAATAAAGAAATCGAAACAGTGATTTCGTCTACCTTGTTAGGAAACAAGTGTGAGTTGTGTGGAGAAACAAGTGTGAATTCTAAGTCCCACATTGCTTAGAAAAGTAAAGGTTGAGCACTTTATAAGTAAGAGGACCCATACACATATCACCTTAAGGTTTTGGATGAATATGTGGTGTCTCTCTCACTTGTTTGGGTGAGTCTTTGACCTTTAGGTGAATGTGTGACCCAATGTGAATGCTTCCCCCTCATGATGACCCATCAGTGGTATCAGAGTCTGGTTTGAGTAAGGGACCGACTCCTTGTGTCGAAAGCCTTCCTGACATATGGTTAGGCGGCATGTCCTGTTGAAGTGCCCATGACGAGATAAGGGTGTCTCTCAACGGCGATACAAGTATGTGGATGAAAGAGAATCCGCTTGAGGAGAAGCATAGTGGATGGACTCACACTTGAGGGGGAGATTGTTAGGAAACAAGTGTGAGTTGTGTGGAGAAACAAGTGTGAGTTCTAAGTCCCACATTGCTTAGAAAAGTGAAGGTTAAAAACTTTATAAGTAAGAGGACCCATACACCAATCACCTTAAGGTTTTAGGTGAATATGTGCGGTCTCTCTCACTTGTTTGAGTGAGTCTTTGACCTTTAGGTGAATGTGTGACCCAATGTGAATGCTTCCCCCTCATGATGACCCATCAGTGAGGGAGTTGTAGGGAAAATAACAAAAAAACAATTTCTAAGCACGCGGAAGCATACCCACAAAAAAAGAAAAAGAAGTAAAGATTCCAACAAAAAAATTATAAAATCATAACTCAACTTGAAATTTTATAATGACAAAATTACAAACTCTCTCATACAATTGCAATTTTTAATGAGAAAATTGCAAACCTTACCAATTATAATTTTTGAACGTAAAAATTGTAAACCCTCGCTCAATTGCAACTTTTGGACAGAAAAATTGCAAACCCTCTCTCAAATGTAATTTTTGGACGGAAAAATTGCAAACCCTCTCAACAAACTATTTTTGAACGGAAAAATAGAAAACCCTCTCAACAAACTATTTTTGAACGGAAAAATAGAAAACCCTTTCTAAACACACAACTACCTAAATCCCCAATACACCCAAAAGACTACATTTTGTTGATGTGTTGAAAAACTAAAACTAACTATCTCTAGTTATATTAATACTCAAATTCTATTTTATTCTACTACCCGATGTGGGACTTGGATGAATATGCTATTTGACCCAACAAATCCTCCCTTCATCCAAAGTCTCACATATCTTCATTTTGTCTTCAACTTCATCTTCAAAGCGATCATTATAATTATAATGATTAGGCATATTTGTAAAATTATTAGTCTTCAATCTTTTTGTCTTACTCCTCCCTTGATCAAAATAATAGTTACTCTTCCTTCATCCCTTGATCGGAACCTTAGCTCTGATACCAGTTGTAGGGAAAATAACAAAAAAACAATTTTCAAAGCACGCGGAAGCATACCTACAAAAAAAAGAAGTAAAGATTCCAACAAAAAAATCATAAAATCATAATTCAACCTGTAATTTAAAAATGACAAAATTACAAACTCTCTCATACCATTGCAATTTTTAAGGAGAAATTGCAAATCCTACCAATTACAGTTTTTGAACGGAAAAATTGTAAACCCTCGCTCAATTGCAATTTTTGGACGGAAAAATTGTAAACCCTCTCTCAAATGTAATTTTTGGACGGAAAAATTTCAAACTCTCTCAACAAACTATTTTTTAACGGAAAAATAGAAAACCCTCTCAACAAACTATTTTTGAACGGAAAAATAGAAAACCCTCTCTAAACACATAACTACCCAAATCCCCAAAACACCCAAAAGACTACATTTTGTTGATGTGTTGAAGAACTAAAACTAACTATCTCTATTTATATTAATACTCAAATTCTATTTTTTTACTACCCGATGTGGGACTTGGATGAATATGCTATTTGACCCAACAAATCCTCCCTTCATCCAAAGTCTCACATATCTTCACTTTGTCTTCAACTTCATCTTCAAAGCGATCATTATAATTATAATGATTAGACATATTTGTAAAATTATTACTCTTCAATCTTTTTGTCTTCCTCCTCCCTTGATCAGAATAATTGTTACTCTTCCTTCCTCCCTTGATCAGAACCTTAGCTCTGATACCAGTTGTAGGGAAAATAACAAAAAAAACAAATTTCTAAGCACGCGAAAGCATACCCACAAAAAAGAAAAAGAAGTAAAGATTCCAACAAAAAATCATAAAATCATAATTCAACTTGTAATTTTATAATGACAAAATTACAAACTCTCTCATACAATTGCAATTTTTAAGGAGAAAATTGCAAACCCTATCAATTATAATTTTTAAATGAAAAAATTGTAAACCCTCGCTCAATTGCAATTTTTTGACGGAAAAATTGCAAACCCTCTCTCAAATGTAATTTTTGGACGGAAAAATTGCAAAACCTCTCAACAAACTATTTTTGAACGAAAAAATAGAAAACCCTCTCAACAAACTATTTTTGAACGGAAAAATAGAAAACTCTCTCTAAACACACAACTATCTAAATCCCCCATACACCCAAAAGACTACATTTTGTTGATGTGTTAAAAAACTAAAACTAACTATCTCTATTTATATTAATACTCAAATTCTATTTTTTTCTACTACCCGATGTGAGACTTGGATGAATATGCTATTTGACCCAACAAATCCTCCCTTCATCCAAAGTCTCACATATCTTCACTTTGTCTTCAACTTCATATTCAAAGCGATCATTATAATTATAATGATTAGGCATATTTGTAAAATTATTACTCTTCAATCTTTTTGTCTTCCTCCGCCCTTGATCAGAATAATTGTTACTCTTCCTTCCTCCCTTGATCGGAACCTTAGCTCTTGTTACAGTTGTAGGGAAAATAACAAAAAAACAATTTCTAAGCACGCGGAAGCATACCCACAAAAAAAAGAAAAAGAAGTAAAGATTCCAACAAAAAGATTATAAAATCATAACTCAACTTGAAATTTTATAATGACAAAATTACAAACTCTCTCATACAATTGCAATTTTTAAGGAGAAAATTGCAAACCCTACCAATTATAATTTTTGAATGTAAAAATTGTAAACCCTCACTCAATTGCAATTTTTAGACGGAAAAATTGCAAACCCTCTCTCAAATGCAATTTTTGGACGGAAAAATTGCAAACCCTTTCAACAAACTATTTTTGAACGGAAAATAGAAAACCCTTTCTAAACACACAACTACCTAAATCCCCAATACACCCAAAAGACTACATTTTGTTGATGTGTTGAAAAACTAAAACTAACTATCTCTAGTTATATGAATACTCAAATTCTATTTTATTCTACTACCCGATGTGGGACTTGGATGAATATGCTATTTGACCCAACAAATCCTCCCTTCATCCAAAGTCTCACATATCTTCACTTTGTCTTCAACTTCATCTTCAAAGCGATCATTATAATTATAATGATTAGGCATATTTGTAAAATTATTAGTCTTCAATCTTTTTGTCTTACTCCTCCCTTGATCATAATAATAGTTACTCTTCCTTCATCCCTTGATCGGAACCTTAGCTCTGATACCAGTTGTAGGGAAAATAACAAAAAAATAATTTTCAAAGAACGCGGAAGCATACCTACAAAAAAATAGAAGTAAAGATTCCAACAAAAAAAATCATAAAATCATAATTCAACCTGTAATTTAAAAATGACAAAATTACAAACTCTCTCATACTATTGCAATTTTTAAGGAGAAATTGCAAATCCTACCAATTACAATTTTTGAACGGAAAAATTGTAAACCCTCGCTCAATTGTAATTTTTGGACAAAAAAATTGCAAACCCTCTCTCAAATGTAATTTTTGGACGGAAAAATTGCAAACTCTCTCAACAAACTATTTTTTAACGGAAAAATAGAAAACCCTCTCAACAATCTATTTTTGAACGGAAAAATAGAAAACCCTCTCTAAACACACAACTACCCAAATCCCCAAAACACCCAAAAGACTACATTTTGTTGATGTGTTGAAAAACTAAAATTAACTATCTCTATTTATATTAATACTCAAATTCTATTTTTTTTACTACCCGATGTGGGAATTGGATGAATATGCTATTTGACCCAACAAATCCTCCCTTCATCCAATGTCTCGCATATCTTCACTTTGTCTTCAAATTCATCTTCAAAGCGATCATTATAATTATAATGATTAGGCATATTTGTAAAATTATTACTCTTCAATCTTTTTGTCTTCCTCCTCCCTTGATCAGAATAATTGTTACTCTTCCTTCCTCCCTTGATCGGAACCTTAGCTCTGATACCAGTTGTAGGGGAAATAACATAAAAACAAATTTCTAAGCACGCGGAAGCATACCCACAAAAAAGAAAAAGAAGTAAAGATTCCAACAAAAAATCATAACATCATAATTCAACTTGTAATTTTATGATGACAAAATTACAAACTCTCTTATACAATTGCAATTTTTAAGGAGAAAATTGCAAACCTTACCAATTACAATTTTTGAACGGAAAAATTGTAAACCCTTGCTCAATTGCAATTTTTTGACGGAAAAATTGTAAACCCTCTCTCAAATGCAATTTTTGGACGGAAAAATTGCAAAACCTCTCAACAAACTATTTTTGAACGGAAAAATAGAAAACCCTCTCAACAAACTATTTTTGAACGGAAAAATAGAAAACCTCTCTAAACACACAACTACCTAAATCCCCAATACACCCAAAAGACTACATTTTGTTGATGTGTTGAAAAACTAAAAATAACTATCTCTATTTATATTAATACTCAAATTCTATTTTTTTCTACTACACGATGTGGAACTTGGATGAATATGCTATTTGACCCAACAAATCCTCCCTTCATCCAAAGTCTCACATATCTTCACTTTGTCTTCAACTTCATATTCAAAGCGATCATTATAATTATAATGATTAGGCATATTTGTAAAATTATTACTCTTCAATCTTTTTGTCTTACTCCTCCCTTGATCAAAATAATAGTTACTCTTCCTTCATCCCTTGATCGGAACCTTAGCTCTGATATCAGTTGTAGAGAAAATAACAAAAAAACAAATTTCTAAGCACGCGGAAGCATACCCACAAAAAAAAAAGTAAAGATTCCAACAAAAAAATCATAAAATCATAATTCAACCTGTACTTTAATAATGACAAAATTACAAACTCTCTCATACCATTGCAATTTTTAAGGAGAAAATTGCAAACCCTACCAATTACAATTTTTGAATGGAAAAATTATAAACCCTCGCTCAAATGCAATTTTTGGACGGAAAAATTGCAAACCCTCTCTCAAATATAATTTTTGGACGGAAAAATTGCAAACCCTCTTAACAAACTATTTTTGAACGAAAAAATAGAAAACCCTCTCAACAAACTATTTTTGAACGGAAAAATAGAAAACCCTCTCTAAACACACAACTACCCAAATCCCCAAAACACTCAAAAGACTACATTTTGTTGATGTGTTGAAAAACTAAAACTAACTATCTCTATTTATATTAATACTCAAATTCTATTTTTTTCTACTACCCGATGTGAGACTTTGATGAATATGCTATTTGACCCAACATACCTACATTGCTCATATGAATCGTAACACCTAATCAGAATGAGAATTACATTTTTTTTTGTGTGTAGAAAATACTGAAGTAGTGGTAACGCCCACTTTCATCAGCGTGTTACCGGATTTTAAACTCGTAAAGTATTTGATTTTGCAGTATAACTTTTAAATTTAAACACTTTTACAAATTAGAAGTGACTCCTCGATTAATTTATAGACGTTTTCACAATCTTTATATTAAAGTTTTGAATTCCTATGTCAGATACCGTTTACACACTTTCAGAGCATAAACAATATCTTGGCTCTTACTTTCGTAGCGATTCTTCTTTTCTTCTTTTAAAAATAAGAATATCAAAATAGAAACTTATACATTCTCTTAATGAATTATGATCCGCTTTCACATGGCCGTAAGAACCTATCATTTGAATTCGTACGCCGGGTACCATTTTCGCCCTTTTGGCAGTTAAACGGTATATCGGTGTTTCTACTTTCATAGAAAACACCTTTTCATTTAAAAACAGAAATTACGAAACAAAGATTAATTCTCGTTGTAATTGATATTTACGTGATTCATACGAGGTCAGTCGGTATGACGGTCCTCATGTTTCGTACTCTAAATAGACTACTCAGACATTGTAAACAGACAAACAACACAAGCATATAATGAATTCATAATTAAAACACTAAAATAGAACCTGGAATAAAAAGGTGAAATAATTCTTGAATTAATCGTGATCTGAAAGAAGACTTTTGATCCAAGTATAGCAGCAACAATATGAAATTACAACAACAATAACTTAATAATAATGAAATTATGCATAACTAAAAACATAATTTTAAAGTAATATAGTGCCAATTAAAGATTGGTCCCTATTACATGAGTTACAATGGTATTTATAGGAATTTTTCGGCCTCAGATCATGGCATATTAGGTCAAGAAATCGTGCAAAACATCTTTGGATCATGGAGAAATCAGTTGAGAAAATGCTGGAACATGGGAAATGGGACTTCATGATGAGTGTCACCCATGGTGACGGTCAACCCGTCATGAAAGAAGATTGAGAAGTTCAAAAAGTTGTATCCATAATGGGAGGCATGGGTGATCATGGGCCACGTATCATGGATTTAAATAATCCTTGTCTCATTTCTTGAAGGTGACAGTCAGAGGTTGTTTAGCATGACTAACGTCATGCACCATGACGGTTGTCATAGTCACTTATCATGGCTCCTAAAACTTGATTTTTCTTTGCTATTTCACTATTTTTCTCGGCAATTGACTCCAACTGATCAGTACCTGCGACATAATGTAAAAGGCCAAATATTTGCAGTAAAGAGTGTCTAAAATGCTATAAAAACTTGGAAATTACACAAAATAAAAGCGGTAAAATACGCGTGACCAAACCCTTCCACACTTGAACTGTTGCTTGTCCTCAAGCAACGTGGCTTGCATAAAAGAAATGTAAATGCAGTAACACATATGAAAAGATTCTATGAAAGATACTAAAATCAATACTCTTACGTGATTTCAAATTTGAATCGGCCAACAGTCAATTCTTTCGAAACTCAAGTTAACACAAAGGGTATTGTAACAATATAAACCACAAACTACAGACTAAAGACTCCCGCAAAAAATACCAATGCAAACAATGGCCTTGTACCTAAGTCTCGTTATCCAATTTTTTCCATCTCCTTTCATTCAGGACAATCACGTTAAGGTAATAAATATAAAGATAATCATTGCACACATGTAAGGAAAAACCAAAGAAGTTTTGTTTCTTTATTTATTTGTACTGGCAAATTGATTTTTGATCATAAGCATACATTAAGCACAAATTTCTCTTTTTTTATGAACATTGGGTTAAACCACCATTGGGTTAAGTAACTGGGTGAGAGTTACCAAACTTAGTAGGCGTATTTACCTTTTATTGCCCCTTTTCATTTTTTTCCAAACTTTTCATGGCTAACCAAACTTAGCGTGCGAATCGAAATTATGCATAACTGTATAAATAAACTACTCAGATATTAATTCAATAAGGACCTAGAGAATATGATACAAGGTGGATTTAAATCAATATCCAATTTGGGAGGCTTTAGTTGTTGGGACAATACCAACTTTGTTAAAATATTTTCGATGTCCTTAACCTTAGCCTTTTCTCCTTTGGAACCGATATACTTTCTTAGCTCAATACCGATCATCATAAGCATTTTCAAAATAATTTAAATCAGTTCAAAACATGGGTCAACAGACAAAACAAGCAAAAATCTCACGTATAAATGACTCGACGACACATGCAAATGAATCAAACTAATTAACAATTAAACTGAAAAAAACATAAAGTCCTAAATTAGAAAGCGGGGAAATCCTAAACTAATATATAATATATCTAAACTAGAAAACGGGAAATTCCTCCCCCACACTTAAGTCTAACACTATCCTCAATGTTAAAGAAAATAAGTAAGAGAAAGGAAAGATAGAACTTAGAGATTCACACCTGAATGCAGTTGGCGGGTGTCAAGCGATCAATCTCTCTATTTTCCGCAAAGACAAGCAAAAACAAAAGTAAAAATATTAAATTAAAAACCCCTGGGTTGTCTCTCACACAACCCTTTGTTTAGATTCATTTAACTCGACTTTGCTTGACCCTCTAAAATTAACATGGCGCCTCTTTTAGCTCTGAATCCTCAACACGTGCCCAACAACTTTAGGGCTCCATTTGAACATCTCCAACCATTTCCCATGTATTTTACCATTGTCTTTATTTCTTTTGTGGGGGAGGTTCATACTTGAGGTCTGGTGGTAATGGTTTCTTCTTCACCTTTTGGATAATCCAGTGTGCCTGAGTTAAGCCTTCCTTTTTAAATTTATGATCTTGAGTAGCAGGAATTCCATCTAGCACCTTTTCATATACCTTAAATTTTTATTCTTTTCTATCCTTGATTATATCACCCACTAGGTATGATTTTACTATGTCATAAGGAACTTGTTCAAAGAGGGACAAATCGATATATCTTTTAACTATGTCGAGTATGCATTAATAATTCTTAAAAGTAGGGCATTTTATAAGTTTGGACAATATGAACTCGATATTTTCATTCCATACTTCTAATGTGAGCGCCCTATACTTAACATCCATGACCGCCCTGGCTGTGGCGAGGAAAGGTCTTCCTAATAGGATTGGGATTTCAGTGTCTTCCCGTATATCCATTATAACAAAGTCTGTAGGGATGATCATGTAACTTGTCTTTATCTGCATATCTTCTGCAAATCCTACAAGATACTTAACCGATCTATCTGCCAGCTATAGAGATATTGTAGTGGCCTTCAGATCATCAAGGCCTAGTTTTTCATAGACGGAAAAAGGCTTGAAACTCACACTCGTCCCTAGATTACATAAAGCCTTTTCGAAACTCGCCGTGTCTATAACAAAAGGAACTTAAAATCTCCCAGGATATTTTAATTTCAGAGGCATTTTATTTTGGATGACAACGTTGCATTTTTTGTCTATACTACAGTTTCAATATCTTCTAGTTTCCGCTTGTTTGATAGAATTTCCTTAAGGAATTTGGCATAAGATGACATTTGTGACAACACCTCAGTGAAAGGAATGTTGATATACAACTTTTTCAATACCTCAGAAAATTTCCTAAACTGGTCCTCAATCTTGGCATTCACTAATCTTTGCGGAAACAGAATATGAGGTTTATATAGTGGGGAGGCACATACGACTCTTCATTTTCTTTCTCAACTGCCTCTTTCGCAGGTGGTGTTGACTCTCCTTTATTTTCAAATGGCATAAACCCACTTTCATTATCCTTTCCTTTATGGCCTTTATCATCAATGAATTCCCACTCTTTACCACTTCACATCATTATAGCGTTTAAATGCCCTTTTGGGTTGGGTTTTAGATTCCCTGAAAAAATTCCAGTAGGGGCTCTTGTATACGCTTATTGTTGGGATAATTGTGAAATTTGGGTTTATAACATTTTACTGTGGGTAGCCATGGCATCAACCTTAGTCACTAGGTTGTTTTATCATTTTATTGATGTGAATATTCTAATAAGTCCTCGTTTTGTCGAGTTTGGGTCATGATAAAATTCTCTATCATTGACTAGAGGTTTGACTTTTTGGGAGCATAAGGGGCACCTATTTGGTCTTGGATTCCGAGTGGAACATCAGGCGGTGCGAGACTTGCAGGAAACGTAGAATTCGTGTTCTTATAAGAGAAATTGGGAGATTTCTCCAACCAGGATTATAAGTGTTGGATTTATGGGTTCCCTTATTGAACACAATTTACCCGGTCAAGAACAGACTCAATAATTGACACTCAACATTAATGTGTCTAAGGACTCCACATATATCACAATTGGGAGTTACGACGGCTACAATAGCAGTAGGCGTGATGACCAGGTTATCTATTTTTTAGTATACACATACGTTATCGCGCTTATGTGGCCGAAGTTACTAACTTCATATATTTTCCTCTCGGTTGATTTTTGTCAACGGGAATTTGCTCGATCCCCCACTGGTAATAATTATGAGCCATATCTTCTATGAGCGCGTATGCTTCATTGAATGACTTGTTCATAAGAGCCCCTCATGCAGTGACATCTATGGTCATTATTGTATTACGGAGAAAACCATTGTATAAGGTGTGAATTATCAACCACTTTTCTAATCTGTAATATGAGCATATTCTCATTAGCTCCTTAAATCGCCCTCATGCCTCAAAGAGCAATTCACTGTCTGTCAGCCTAAAACAGGTAATCTGGTTCCTAAGTTGTGTCATCTTGCTCGATGGGAAATATATAGTGAGGAACATTTTCTTAAGCTTATTCCATGTCATAATGGAATTAGACGATTGGGATTGTAGACATGAGCTAGCTCTGACCCTAAGAGAGAAGGGGAATAGACAAAGTTGAATGGTTTAAGGATTGATTCCATTTCTATTAAGCATATCAGCGAATTGTACAAAGATAGAAAAATGCAAGGTTGGATCCTCCGTCGGGTTTCCAGAGAACTGGTTCTTCTGTTTAATTTGCAGTAAAAAGGGGTTTAATTTGAAATTATTCGCCGCTATAATGGTACGAACAATGCTTGAATGAGGCTGCTCCTCTGAGGGTACAACGAAATTCTTAAGCGGGCATCGATAGTTCTCTGTCATTTCTTTTTGAATTTGTTGTCATCGACGTCTTACACGGTGGTAGCACTCGATTTCGTCAATCAGTTGGGTGATATTCCCGGTGATTCGGGTTCTTCGCATGCAACAAAAAGTGGGGGAAAATGAATAAAAACAAAAAATGCCTTAGTCTATATGGAAAAACAAGAGA
Source organism: Lathyrus tuberosus (assembly GCA_022829125.1). NCBI lineage: Eukaryota > Viridiplantae > Streptophyta > Magnoliopsida > Fabales > Fabaceae > Lathyrus > Lathyrus tuberosus. The sequence continues at coordinate 328,843 of JALAZF010000716.1, read as the reverse complement.
ATTAAGATATTGAAAATTTTGGTTCCTGTCAACGGTGCCAAAAACTTAATAGTCTGAAAGTAAACGACTATATCAATGTGCATCTAAGGCTATGTAAAACTTGCTTTTCATACGAAATTGAAAATAATTAATTTAATTCAATACTAAAATAAAGATACCAAAACAATGATTATCATCTACCTACATTTCTCATACGAATCACAACATCTAATCATAAGGAGAATTATATTTTTGTAAAAAATATTAAATTACTAGTAACACCCACTTTCGTCGGCGCGTTATCGGATTTTAAACCCGAAAAGTATCAAGATTTGAGATATAAATTTTAAGTTTAAAAATCTTTTACAAATTAGAATTGACTCCTTAATTAATTTAGAGATGCTTTCACAATCTCTAAATTAAAGTAACGGTTTGTATTCCTAAGTTGGATATCATTTACACCTTTTCGACGTATAAACATTATCTCAGCACTCTTACTTTTGTAGCGAGCCATCTTTTCTTCTTTTAAAAATAGAAATATCAAAATAGAAACTTATGCATTCTATCTATCAATTCCGACCCGCTTTCATATGGCCGTCAGAACCTATCGTTCGAATTCTTACGTCGGGTACCATTTTCCCCCTTTCGACGAGTAAACGGTATCTCGGTGTTTCTACTTCGTAGAAAACATATTTTTTTTTGAAAACATAATTTACAAATAAAAGATTAATTCTCATTGTAATTGACATTTACGTTATTCATAAGAGGTTCGTCATCATGACGGTCTTCAGGTTCTAGACTCTAAATAGACTACACAGACATTGTAAATAGATAGACAACACAAGCATATAATGAAGTCATAATTAAAACAGTAAAAAAAATCCTGGAATAAGAAGTTAAAATAACTCTTGAATTAATCCTGCTAAAAAGGGAGACTTTTGATCCAAGTACAACAACTACAATATAAAATTACAACAGCGACAACTAAACAATAATGAAATTGTGCATAAACTATAAACACATTTATAAAGTAATCTAGTGCCAATTAAAGTCTAATCCCTATTTTAAAACCTCAAATCGTGGCATAATAGGTCTAGAAATCATACAAAACATCCTTAGATCATGGAGAAATCAGTTGATAAAATGATGGTACAAGGGAAACTGAGCATCATGACGGGCGTCACCCATGGTGACGGTCAGCCCGTCATGATAAAAGCTTGAGAAGTTCAAAAAGTTGGATCCATGGCGTGCATCACGGGCGATGACGGGCCAACCATCATGGATTTTAATATGCCTTGTCTCATTTCATGAATGTGACAATCGAGGGTTGTTTGGCATTACGGGCGTCATGCACCATGATGGTCGTCATTGTCACCTATCATGGCTCCTGGAACTTAATTTTTCTTTTCTATTTCGCTGTTTTTCTCCGCAGTCGGCTCCAACTGATCATTACCTTTAAAATAATGTAAAAGGCCAAATATTTGCACTAAAAAGTGGTTAAAATGCAAAAAAAAAAACTAGAAATTAGACTAAATAAAAGCGCTAAAATACATGTGATCATACCGTCTCTAGGCGTTTCATATAATCAAAAGGAAATGTGTAATTTGAAGCAGACTCTATATGGTTTGAAACAAGCTCCACGAGCTTGGTTTGAGAAGTTTACCACTATTATTACATATCTTGGATTTCTTTCTAGTGATCATGATTCAACTTTATTTGTCAAGACCATCTCTCATGGTTATATTTTACGCATACTTTATTTTGATGATATGATTGTTATATTTGATGGTGTTTACGAGATTAATGATTTAAAATCACAATTATCTAAGTATTTTGACATGAAAGATTTAGGTATTCTTTGCTACTTATTGATGATTGAAGTCATGAAACAATGTGCTTGTAGGTGCAATTATCTATAGATGATCCTGGTGGTAGATTATCCAGATGGTTTTGATGATGACAACGCCTAATATCAAGCGGCGTTCAATGGAGTCCTAAAGGATCCATGGTGAAGCAACCTTTGAAGATGGTGTCATCAAAGAAGCTATATGAAGCCTCTTCATTTAGAATGACTTGACAAAAATCTATTGTTTGAATAAAAAATATAGAGAATTGTTAAAATGATGTAAATTTATGAAGTATTTTATTCAAGTTAAATTTAAGGAATTTCAAATGACACCAAAAAGTAAGGAATTTCAAATTACTTCACTCTATATCATGCAATTTTTATATTGTTTATTATTAATTTTTCAAATTTTGCAAGATAATCCTCATATTTTATGAAAATTTCAAATTAACCCCTAAAATTTTCTAAAAATTGCAAATAAATCCCTAAAAATTTTCAAAACTCCCTTCAAATTTTCAAAAATTACAAATTGATCCCTGTTTTCCATATTTTAATTTTTGCTCAAAAGTTTTAAAATTTATGAAAATATCCCAAAAAATTTAACAATGAATCATTTTAATACTCCATCCAAATAGAAAAAATTTAAAAATGAATGAATTTCAATTGAATCATTTAAATTGCTTAAAATTTTAAATTCTTTAAAAAATTTCAATTACCTCATCCAAACACATAATAGTATAATTTAAACTCTTTTTGTTTTATTATTTAATTGTATGTTAACATCAATTACATGCAATATTCCTATCTAAGTTAAATATATCGACATGTCAATTACATACTTCCCAGCCGTGAATTGAACTAAATACATCAACCAGCTAATTACAAGCATTCTAGCCTATGCTAAATATATCAACAATGCCCATTACACATTTCTCAGCCTTAAATTAAGATTCGATGCGTAGACAAAAAAGAGGATTGTCCATCTAATTGTACCCTGGATGTCTATAAATAAATTTTCATGTTGAAAACAATGTTAACAGCAAAAAGTATACGCACTAGAAAAAGTTGAGTGTGTGTGATTAAATACATTAGAAAAGCTTGAGTGTTGAGAACAACAAAATTGAATCAGCTTTAACCAAAGGTGAAAAAAAAAGAGGCATAAAGCACATGGCTGCATTAAACTTTTAAGCAGTAATCTCGGTGCTTCGTTTTTCATTATGAATTCTTTTTAGAAGTCAATTAATGAAACTTCAACCCCATGCTTTATTTTGGCAATTCTAGACCAGGTTAGCTATTCAGATTTTGAAAAATTAAGTGCGTTTTGTTGTTCACTTGAAAGACAATATAAATGTAGTGGTGGTGTCAAAGCTCTTAAGCGAGGAGGAATGAGAGAGAAGATAGAGAATGAATAAGATGTACTCTCTCCGTTCTTTTATAAATGTCATTTTTTATAAAAAAAATTGTTTCTTTTTAAATGTCATTTCAAAATTCAAGAAAATATTAATTGTTGTTTTGCCAAAACTATCCCTAGTTATTTATTAGGGAGAGAAAAAAAAGTTAAATAAATTAATAAAAAGTTAAGGGTAAAATAGGAAAAAAAAATAATCATTATTTAAAAGGTAACAATAATTATTAGTTTTCTTGGTATGTGTAAAAAGTCAAAACATGACAATTAAAAAGGAACTGAGGGAGTAATTGTCATTGAATTCTTAAAACTGAATTATGTATATATACAAGTAGGTTATTTGTTACTTAAGTACCTATCATAATAAATTAACTTGTTAACTAACTAACTTGGATTATATCACAACATACTCCATTATAATCTAAATTTCTACACAAGCTAATCGATCTGAACTATTCATAATTTATTTCTTAAGGTTGGGAATTTGTCGATCTTTTCTTTGATAAAAATGTCGGCGAACTGTACTTCATTCGAACAATGTCTCATTTCAAATTCACATTAATTTACCTTCTCCATTAGGAAGTTAAATCTAGCTTCAATGTCCTTACTCCTCCCATGCAGAACTGGATTCTTTATAAGATTGATTGTTGACTTGTTGTCGATCTGCAACATCAGAGATTTCTTTACTTCAACTTCTATCTCATCCAGTATAAATCTGATCCAGATTACTTGACAAGTAGCATATAATCGTATTATATACTCAGCATCATATGATGATAATGCCACCACCAATTACTTTCTCGAGCATCATGAAATTCAGGCACTAAACACTAGAAAGAAATAACCACTTGTGCTTCTTCAATATTCCTTATGTCTACACCAATCAATATCTGAATTACAATTAATCACAACTTTTTTGCATTTAGAATCTCGTGGAAACAGGATTCCATGGTTTATTGATCCTTTTAGGTATCTCAGGATTCTTCTTGCATTCTTTATGTGTCACACCTTTGGTTCATCCATGTATGTGCTTACCAATCAGACTGAGAAACCCATATCAGGTATGCTATTGTACACATACCTCAGAGATCCTACAATTTGTTTAAACAAAGTGGCATCGACCTTGTCATCCTCTTCATGCTTCTCCACTTTCAAATTAGGTTTGACATGCGAGGATGCAGAATTCGAATTATCAATCCTGAATCTCTTGAGTATTTCTTTGACATACTTCCTTTGATGCAACACCATACATTGCTTGGTAATTTGAAATTCCATGCCTAGAAAATATAACAAGTTTTTCAGATCCGACATTTCAAATCCCTTCTTCATCAACTCTTTAAACTTCAACAAGTTCTCCATACTATTTCCAGTTACTAGCAAGTTATTGACATATAAGCATATGATGGTTATATCTTGTGACATGACCTGTACATGGACACTATACCCAGACCTGCATTTGATGAATCTCAATTCTACTAAATATGAGTCTATTTTCTTATTCCATGCCTTAGGTGCCTATTTGAGAACATAAAGGGCTTTGTCCAACTTGTACATTTTCCTTGCTTCCTTTTGTATCATAAACCTAAGAGGTCGTGTGTCATACATAAATTCATCTAGAGATGACCATTCAAAAATGCTTATTTCACATCTAAGTGAAATGCCAACCAACCTTGCTTGCATGCCAAGTCTACCACCAATCCAACAGTCTCCAATCTTGCTACTAGTGCATATACTTTAGAGTATTTGAGTCATGCTCTCTGAAGAAATCCTCGAGCTACTAGTCTTGCCTTATGTTTTGCAATCGACCCATCGGGATTGTGCTTTATCTTGAACACCCATCTCACTTAGATAGATTTTACACGTGTTGGCAATTCAACTATCTCCCATGTATTGTTTCTTTCGATCGCTCGTAACTCTTCGACTATAGTCGTCTTCCAATGTTTATTCTTTAAGGACTCACTATAGTTTATTAATTCGGCACCTGCAAGTAAAGCGAAATAAACCAAATCTCTATCTCGTGTGACTTCATCATCACCAACCACTTTACAGTCTTGAAGCCTTGTTGGGAGAACTTGGGTTCTTTGAGGTCGTTGGCTTGTTCTAACCACACCCTTTCTATTGTCTACTTTGACTGCGACTGGAATTTCAATAATTGGAATTTCTTCGTGCTCACTACTTTCTTCATCAATTCCATAGCTCATTAATGGCTTGTTAGTTGTATCACCTGACTCCCAGTACCAAGCATAGTTCTCATCAATCACAATGTCTTGACTCATCATGATCTTATCATTCATTGGATTGAATAACCTATATGCTCAAGTCTTATGATATCCTACCAAAATCATAGTTTCACTCTTATCATTAAGCTTCATTCTCCTAGCATCGGGAACATACTTGTAGGAAATAGAGCCAAACACCTTCAAATGACTCATCGATGGCTATTTCCCACTCCATACTTCTTCAGGAACCTTGTTCTTCAGTTTCTTGGCAGGGCACCTGTTCAGAATATAAACAACAATAGCGATTGCTTCACCCTATAAGGGTTTTGGCAAGTTCTCCTGCTTTAGCATCCAATATGGTCCTATTTCTTCTTTATGTTATTCCATTATGTTGAGGCGTATAAGGAGAAGTTACCTCATGATCGATACCATGTTTTGTTTAGAACTCTTCAAATACCTCAAATGTGTATTCTCCACCTCCATCTGTTCACATAACGTTGATTTTCTATTCACTCTAGTTTTTGACAAGCATTTTGATTCTTTTAAAGATTGAAAATACTTCATCTTTGCGCGTGGTTATAGAGATCTAAATCTTTCGACTACACTCATCGAAAAATGAGATAAAACACCTATTTCCACTAATGGTATGATCCTCAAATAGGACACATACATCAGAATGTACTACTTCTAGTATGCAGGAGGATCTCATTGGCATACTCAAAACGAAAGACTTTCTGGATTGCTTCCCTACTAGGAAACCTTCACAGAGTTTGTCGGACATCACAAGACTTCGTATACCAGTTACCATATCTTGAGTAATCAGTTAATTGAGTGACCTGAAATTCAAATGGCCACACCCCAAATGCCACAACCAACTATGCATGTGGTCGACCATTATTTTTAGGCGTTCTACCTCATTCAAACTGATCATTGTCCTAAATGTCCTATTCTTCAACATGGGAGATTTTAAGACCAAGTTATTCAAGGATTCGAAGAATTTAAAGGATCCATCTTTCATAAACACTGAGAAACCCTTCATTCTCCTCTTTTCGGGGATTCATAAGGCATATCATCAACTTTTGCTTTTGAGGATTCACCCCAGAATTCTTGCTACGAGCCTTGTTTCCTTTGCCCTTTAACTTGTTGGAACCACCATTCCTTTTCCATGTCTGGGTGTGTAGTGCTTCTATGAATCTTGAAATCCTGTCCTCTCGACAATCCTTAACTCATGTGCCTCAAACAAACCAACCAAATCTTCCAATTTCAAGGTTTCAAGATTGTTGGATTCTTAAATTATACATTTTCTTTTTTAAATAGCGTGTGTGATCAAAACTGCTCCAGTGAGAAAAAACACACTACGTGGATAATCGTTTAATCTAACCAGACCATGAGTGATGCATCTGAAGAGAGAAATCCTTTGACCTTGATCGAATGAATGACCACCTATTCCATGTGCTTCTTTGTTTAAGACCACTTGCGAACGATGCAAAAACAAATCATAACTTTAACTTTCTACACTCCGAATTATGAATATGGTGTTTTTTTTTTAGTCTTTTTAATATCATTTGTCAAAAAGATCCATCACAAAAAGATCCAAATTCAACTCCAATGTCAATGTTGTCAACATATTTTTGGAGTCACACACGATTGTAATAGCTTCTTTCTTGAATAAGATAAATAATGAAGTAATAGTTTACCATGTCTTTTCTTGTTTTCATTTGTAAGTGTTCAATGTATTGTTCCAAAAATTATTCTAAAAAAGTCTTGCTTAAGGTGGGATATTTAACCTCCTTAAATCCTTAAATTTCTTTTCTTTTTCAACTATTCATTGAAGTGAAACTCCCTCGCTCATTCAATCAAATCCACATTGGGGTTTCAGATCTTTGTTTTTTCTAGATATTTTAGTGTCTTTTGAAGATTTAATTTTTTTGAAGATTTAATTTTTTGAAGATTTATTTATTTACTTTTGGGTTTTTTTTTGTTGTTGAGATTTTGATGAAGATGGTGATGAAGAAGAAGAAAATGTGTAAAGAGTATTAGGTGTTGAAGGTGTATTTTTAGAGTTAATAGACAAACACGGTCTAAAGATATAAAATTTGTTAAAATGATCAAATGGTTAATAATTAAAAAAATTAATAAAGTTTATGGTAAAAACTGGACAATATTATCTCATCTAATATATTACAATTAAAAGTTAATATAATAAATCAAATTGACTAACGAAAATGTTTTTTAGCGACTTAAAATTAGCTTTTATTAGTTAAGGTAATACATGAAACCTTAAATTAAATTAAGTGATTCACGATGAATTAAACCTATTATTTTTAATAATCCTTAAAAACTCATCATATTCAAGATTTATAATTGTATGCATGAATTTCCATCATCGATTCTTTTTTCAAAATTTGATGTTTTTAAATATATCTAGATTTTCTATATTTTTCAAACAATAGAGTTGAACATTAGCTAATAAGAATTATGCAATAGTGTAGGAGTTTAACATTGAACTTTTGATTATCATCAATTGAGTTTTGCAGATAAGACAGTGTAAGTATATATAAGAGTTTTCACTATTACTAGAGGATTTAAGAGTGTATAACTAACTTTATTAGAGTCTAACGAACTCTATCAAATACCTAATTATTAGCAAAGGAACTTAACTAACTCTAATTGTGTTTTGTTTTTATCTTTAATGCATGTGTTTTGTTTAGGTTAAATATGAATTTCTATGTGTATGATTTGATCGCTTGTAGGCGCTTTCTTCATACAACATATGTCATATGGGGAGTTGCCGGTAGACACAAGGTTTTTTATAGGGTTTCAGCCGTAGGCGCAAATTTATTCCATAGGGTTTTAACATATACGCCACGGGGAGTCACCCATAAATGCAAGGTTCCCTAGAGGGTTCCAACATATACCTTGTAGGGAGTCGTTCGTTGGCGCAAGGTTTCTTAAAGGGTTCTAGCTGATCTTTCTGAGGAGTACGTAAATTATTTCTCCGACTCATGAACCTAGTATACAAAACATAGCTTATAAATACTCTTAGGACGCCTCATTAAAAACTGATGCCCTTACATGGGGAAATGAGTTCAACCTAATGTGTTTTTGTTTTATTGATCATAGTTTCAATGTTACATAGCATCTAGTCTCGAAGGATTTGTTCAAGTATAATAGTTTCTTAAGTTTACAACACTCTATGTTTTTGGAACCTCTTCTCCTTCTAAGATTTCTTACTTATATGCTTCCCAGGATAGCTTTTAACATACTCAATAAGGCCCTTCCCAGCTGGAAAATAACATGCCCTTTCTGGTTGAAGCCACTACATGCTTTAGCAGCAAATCTCCTTCTCACATTGTTTTGGCCTTCACCTTGGTATTATATCCCAATGATGCTCTTTTGTTTGCTGTGAATTCTTGAATTTGGGCCATTTTGTTTGATTTCTTCTATCAAGACGACATAACTCCTTATCTCAGTTTGGTTGCCTCCATCATTAAAGTGTTTTCTTTGCACTAGTACAAAGTGACGAATATAATTTTAAAATTTACACCCATTATACTGAAAACGGGTGTAAATAACAAACACGGTGGTAAATTTGTAAATAAAATGTTATTCTAAGTAGTAGTATGTGATAATAGACACCCTATTTTTGAAAAAAGAGTGTAAATTAAAAACATCATTATAATAAATTAAAATTATTATTATAATAATATCTCTATTACTCTCGTTAAAGGTAAAACGGATGTAAATTAAGATTGACTAAAAATAATTGTTTATTTTAATAACTCTAAATATTAATCTTAAATACATTAATAAATCATAATATATTTTATTAAGTGTTATTTGGGTAACTAAGTGAATTAATAGGTATAAATTTATTAAACTGATATTATGTAAATAAAATAATAAGAAAACATATATTATTATTATAATAGAGATATTATTATCAAATTTCTATTAAAAAAAAAAGAAAACACATATTATTGTAAATTTATCAAATCTAATTACATCATATCCATTAAAACCCATCCTCTTGAAACCCCATTTCTCTCTAAACCCGTTCTCTCTTGAAACCCCTGAAATTCATCTCCATCATTTCATCGCACATCTGATAAACGCATCGCACATCTGAGAAATTACCTTTTTGGAAGTTTAAAAATAAACAACTTCAACTCAATTCTTCCCTCTTTCGGTGAGTTTCTTATCCTTTTTCTTTTTCTGAAATTGTTTCAATCATGATTTCATTACTCTAACACTTGATTTAAATTGTTCAGATTGTTCAGTACATTGAAAATGTCGAGTCACGGTGGTTCTTTGCGAAAGAGTGGTTCGTTTTCGACTAGCCTTTGGCGGTCTAAGAAGAAGGGATTTGAGTTTTCACCTCCGAACACCACTTTTCGTAAACCGTTTTCGTCTATGTGCACCACCACCGCGTATGTTCTCTTTTTTCCTCAATGAATGCTTTAATTGCTGATTGTGTTTCCACTGTGAAATGTTTCTTGTTTGATTGAATATTCAATAGTTTATTTAATTCTAATGATAAATTTAATTTGGAATTGAATTGATCGTCTTCATGTGAGTTCTGATTTTCAGAACGATCGCATAAAGGCTTTTGCGATTTTGGTCGCTATAAGTGTTGCGGCCACATAAAGGTTTCATGATTTCGGTATGTATAAGTGTTACGACACTGATTGCAGTCACCGCGGTGTGAATTATTTTTCTTTATCATTAAAACGGAAAATAACAGAATCGGTATCGACATCTTCTTATTTTGTAGTGGCCGTTTTTGCGGTAAGAGAGTTTTTTAAAACCTTATAATTACAAAGACAAATAATCTTAAAATTGTTAAACTCAAACAATTGATTGAACTATTTAGGAGATCTTGATTTTTTTTATGAATTAATAGTGTGTTAATTGTTAGATTTTGGTGTGTCAATGTAGTTGGGATTCATTTACATTATAATGTTGTTTTGAATTTTATTTTTGTCTTGATAAAGAAAAACATTGAAAGGTTCTATTATTTTGAATGGCGATGATCTTATTGATGGATTCTCGCAGTAGCACATAAGGATATAGAGTTGACATGATCATGGGTTCATTATGGATGTAGAAGGAAACCTATAATATTGACACTCTGGGGATCTTATCATGAATACTGAGAAAAAGATGCATATGAAAATGAGAGAATGAATTATTAATCTATTTAATATCACATGCAAGTCACTATATAAAGCAAGTCTAAATGGCTGAGTATTCTTGAATCTTTCATGAGGAAATAATAATCTACGATGCAACACTATAACATACTGTTGTGTTTTCTTGAACTTGCTTTGTTAGTATTTTTGTTTTTATGAAGTGATAACTTCTTTTCTTCTTGGACCTAGATCATGGGTGAGAGAACTGTGAAATCATTGTGACTTTTAAAGGAATTGATAGTTTTTAAATCAACAACTATCTATGAAGCTTGCCGTCAGATGGCTGCTCGCAGAGTGAATGCTCTATTATAAATTGATTCTAATGTTTTGCTTTGTGGAATCCTCACAAACAAGGTATGACTCGAACTTAAAAATAGCTGTTTATTTTGGAATTGGCAGAAGATGAGACCTTATTCCTGCACCAGCTGAACTAATCACATTCGGTCTCTAGGCCTCACAGCTACAAGTTTTGTCTCTAGGAAAATAACCTATGTCCCCACAATGAAAGCTCAGTTCAATCACACACACAACACAATGTGGGTGACTGATACGTTTTAAATGCATGTGAACCAAAAAATTGGAAGGAAAATACATAAACACAGGTGATTCCGAGGTGGATAGAAGTGAGAGTAAGGGAGTTGGTTTTATGGGGGATCCTATGTGTGAATTTTGTAAAACCCTATTTTACGGGTACAATGAATTGTACGCACACATGTCTACGGAACATTATACTTGTCATATATGCCAAAGGTAACAATTAAGCTAATCGATCATGTGCTCAATAGAGCATGTCCTTATTTTGATCTGAACTGTTATAAGTGTAATGCTCATTATATCTATGCTTCAATTGCAGGCAACATCTAGGACAGTATGAATACTATAAGAATTATGATGACCTAGAGGTAAGAAATATATGTTTTTGATTCTTTTACTATCTTATTCGTCTGAATGTAAGGCTTTGCTAGATATTTCATGTTATTTAACCTGATGGTATTTGTTTGGACAAATGTCCTCTGATGCAGATCCACTTTCGACAAAGCATTTCTTATGTGAAGATGATGCTTGCCTTGCCAAGAAATTTTCTATTTTTCAATCTGAATTAGAGATGAGGGAGATTGATTATTTACAGCACTAGGATCTTTTCATGTTCCTTCATATTTTCTGTTAATGATTTATTCGAAAGGTTGCTTGTGTGCAGTACATTACCTACTTAATGATTCCCCATGCTTGTTCATTTAGATGCTTACTCTTTCAATCTTACTGTAAAATAAGCAGATGTGTTATTGTTGTGGGTTATTTTTCATTGTTGAACCTCTTTTTCCTTGTTTATGACGGAGACATAATAATATGGAACATGGAGGACTCATGTCACGGTCAAAGTGTAATGCTGCTCTTCAGGCATGTACATTGGCTATCTTCTCTTCTGGAACTCACTTCTCATGTCTGTTGATTTTGCTAGTTTCCTTAGAAATATTTACTTCCAAGATCCTTCTCAGTACCTTACAGAATCTACTTTCATTGTTTTCCTATAGATACCAACTAGTTTTCGATATAAACACAATAATAAACAGGATCAACATCATGGAATATGGCAAATGTTTTGCCGCGATCTTTCTGAAAATCAACTTTCCATGGCCATAGAAGCCACTTTAGAGACTGTTAATGCTGAGCAAACATATCGTGAGCCAACATCAAGTAGTGGACAGATTGCGTATGAATACGTAAATGCAGATATTGATTCCATCATTCATCCGAGTGAAAACCAAGATAGTTCCTTGAAAGCTTAAGAGGAAACATAGCTGGAATCATTAAATTAAGTAACACAGATGTCAAAACGCTGCCATCATTCAAAGATGTAGTTTATGTCTAAGATTGATGTTAGTGTTGTGATCTCATAGGATCATAAAGTAACCTTTAATGATTTTTGAATCGCCATAGTCGAAGCTGTAGCCGATGTTGAAATAAAAATTATAACCGGAGCAGCAAAGTCTTTCTGTTGTTACACTTCTCGAAGTCAACAAGAATCGCAGGCTTACATCACGATAGGCGATTTGTCGCGTCGCTGATAATTTCAAAATCCATTACAGCAACATCAAATGATAACACCGAAAGTACTCTCAATAAGAAAGGGTCGAATCCTAAACCGTAATTCCATAAAAATTGGATACCGACTTGCTCATTAAAAAACCATAAAGATAAGTTACTCCTTTCATTTCTTGCTAACTATTATTCCCAAAGTTTGATTTTGGTGAATCCTGCTTATGAATATGTTCTGTGAACTGTTGGTGTTTTTGTTGTAGGGCATCAAATTCATGGTTCGACAATCGCACCGTCGAGGTTGGCAATGAAAGAATTAATTGATAGAGTAGGTGAGGCCAGTAAAAACAGATACACCATCATTCACTTTAGGAATAAGAAGTTCACTTTAGGAATAAGAAGTTAACACAATCTGCACATGATTTAATTGGTGTTCTATGCCTGCCTTTGAAACTACAACCAGAAGGAGTGACGTGGGACTGTAATTAAGGAGCATGTTCTTGAATTCTTGGTGACTATGAATCATTCCGAGGAAGCTACAAATCATGTTCCTGGATCTGTCTTGAATCTCATTGTGCACATAGTTGGTACACATGTCGATCAACTTCATGATCTTGTGACAAAGCTTGAGATGGAGTTGGACCCTGTGGAGCTTGATCCTGATAAAGTTTACCTCAACTTTTGTTAAGCTGCCTTAAAAGGAGTCATGATATGAATGCAGAGGTACATTAATGTCTTTGTATGGTAGGAGGTTGAAAATTCTGACATGAGCTTTTGTCCAATATATAGCTTTGAAGATTGACTGACTGCTTACCGTAAAGATGGATCTTGAATGCACAGGTTATTTCAAATCTGAGTCATTCTTGAGTGGAGCTCTTCATTGGCCAATTTATAATCATGAAATATTTAAGGATGTTATTTAGCAATCTTATACGATAGTTTTGCATGAACTTGGAATGTAGACAAATCGATGCTACAGTGAAGACTTTTGTTGGAATACAATTTTTTAGATTGATAACAACGCTGATGTTACAGTTCTCACGTTGTCTATAAGTTTGATCTTATGTATGTCTATAAGTTTTATATTTATAATGATTTCAACCTCCTTGTCTTTTAACTTATATCTAAACTGAAGGGTCACTTTAAGCACGGTATAGCTTTTTTGCTTCGACTGAGTATAATGGTTTCTTCGGGCGTTGATACTATATATATATATATATATATATATATATATATATATATATGTGTGTGTGTGTGTGTGTGTGTGTGTGTTTGTTTTGGTTGAGCTTTTTGTTTACCAAATGTTTAGCAGTATACAAAAATATTTGATTAAATGCAATATGTTTAAATCAAATTAAATTAATATAATATAATTATGAAAATAAAACAAACATATTCTTTCTATGGTAAAATCTAGTGTAATATATCATATGAGAATATGTTGTAAATTTGCCAACATCCATGGTAAAATCGGGTGTAATATATTATATTTTTACATCTTATTTAAAGAAAATAGGGTGTAAACTTGCCAATATCTAGAGTAAACATTGCTCATTTTACACCCGATTTTTATCAAATGGGGTGTAAATATGTTTAATTTATATGCAATTATTAAAAATTTTACACCCGTTTTCTAAAAAACAGGGTGTAATATTACATATTTTTACACCCGTTTTAAACAAAAAAGGGTGTAATATACCATCTATAAACGTATACATGTAAAAATTACACCCAATTTCTATAAAACAGGGTGTAATATACCATCTATAAATATATATAGGTAAGCATTTACACCCGATTTCAACAAAAAAAATGGTGTAATATAACATTTATTTACACCCATTTTAAAACGGGTGTAAATTCGCCAGACATTTCTCACCCGTTGAATTCACACCCTCTAATAATGGGTGTTAAATGTAAAAAAAAGGGGTGTAAATTACTCTTTCTGCACTAGTGTTGGCATGTATATATGTTGATTTCAACAGGGAGCATTGCATCTAAGTTGTAAACCATTCCAAAATAGATCTCCTCGATTGATGAATGTGGGGTCATTTTATATGACCACAATACATGTAATACTCAATGATGTCCTTCACAATTATTTCATCAATTGTATAAGATATTACATGTAGTAATTTAGATTTTGTTACATATGGAAATAGAACATAATTACCTTGTGAAAAAGATGTTCTTCCCATAGACCATTTGCCTCATCCATCTTCTTCCTCATCCCGGTGAGTATGATTTTATTGGATGATTCTGCTTGACCATTCTACTGTGGGAGGTCGACCAAAATAAACTTCGTATGAATTTCAAGTTGTTACAGAAGTCGAACATGCAACAACTATTCAACTATGTTCCATTGTTTGAGACAATAGTTCGTAACAACCTAAATCAACAAATAATATTTATCCAAAAGAAACTTAGTACCCGTTCTCGTGTTATTTTAACTATTGGTTCTGCCTCTATGCACTTGGTAAATTAGTCTACCCCTACTAGTAGAAACTTGAGTTGACTCGGGGCCAACACGAATGATCCTAGGATGTCTACTCCCCATTAATAGAAATGTCAAGGTTCAGTTAGAACGTGAATAAAATAGGAAAATCTTTGACATTTATCTCATCGATTCACAAACTCGGCATTGTCCCTTAACATGTTTGATAAATAGTATCCAATCCTTAACATTTTTCTCGCCAAAGATATCCCGTCAAAATGGCTTCCACATATGCTCTCTTCTACTTTTTCCATGAACAAACTTACTTATTCTTCTATGAAGCATCTCGGTATAACCATAAATATATTGATCTTATAAGGCTTATTAGCCACTATGATGTATTTGGCTTATAGTCTTTTTATTTTCCTTGTTTATGCTTCATCCTAGGGTAGTTTCTTGTTTATCAGATATCTGATTATAGGCAACATCCATCCCTTGCTTCTATCAAGATCCATAATTTGGATGACCCCACTCTCTGTACTAGGGTAGGGAAGGGTTTCTTATATTAGTATTTTGTTGAAGCTTGGTCTTTATATGTTGGCGAGCTTTGACAATAGATCGACATGAGTGTTATCTTCTTGGGGGAAGTCTATTGTTTCAAAACACTTAAATATTTTAGCCATCACCTAAATCTTCTGCAAGTATTTTGACAATTGTATTCCTTGGTCTGGTAGTCGCCCTTATTTTGATTAATGACTAGCTAGGAGGAGAAAAATTTGCATGAAAACGCACTTAAATCCTTATTGTTAGGAACAGCCAATGAAAAGAGAATTTTTTTTTTTAATTTATTATAAATTTAATTTCGTTTTTAATTGGAATCATGGGGTGGTGGTTATTATGCAGGAGAGAGAAAATATTATTTTTTTATTTTTAATTAATAAAAAAAATATTATTGGTTGTTTGTAAATACACGTGTTATGTTTGTTCCTATGCAAGTATTTTTCAGCTAGGAGTCTCTTCTTGTGCGGAGGATAGACAACATTCTTCTGAAGCAGTTGGACAATATCACTTTCCTCATCCTTAGTTAATGAGGTCTTTACTTGGGTAGTTAGGTGATTTTTAAGACCTATTTGTATCTTATTTAATTCCTCCATTGGTGTCATCATAGCTTCTAGGAAATAAACCCTAGAGGCTAGATCCAGAAAGTTAATCATATGGGAGTTAGACAATGGGGTAGTCTCTGCACCTCCTTTTATTTACAACTTTAAATTGTCCATGTAACATCTTCACTCCACCTCTTGATCATTTATAACCTCTCTTACCCACCCATTTTCTAGAGAGTATTACATTGTTAAATAAAGAGTTTAAAGGACGACCTCAAAGGCATTGAAATTTGGTTTGCCTATGACGATGTTATATGAGGAAGGAAGATTCAATACCATTTATATTACTTTTATGTCCTTGACACATTCTTTCCCTTTTGAATGTTGTCAAGATTGTGATGTATCCCCATGCATGCACTTACTCTCTAGAAAATCCTACTAATGTTTCCTTAAAAGGTTGGAGAAGCTCAAGATCTAGCTTCAAACCCTAGAACTTGTCCTAGTATAAGACATCAACCAAGTTTTCGAATCCACAAGGACCCCAATGATGTTCCATTCATGCATCTGTAGGTTAATCATCATAGGTCCATCTTCGTGAGGTGCGACTCCCTTTGCATATTTTATGGAGAATATAATCTCTAATGAGATAGCTTCTCTTTCAATGGGCAACATGCAGGCAATGTGCATCACCTGGCAGACATATATCTTATTCGATGAACTCGACTATCATTTTGCAAAGCCTCAAATGATAATGCTCAATGTGTAATGTGCTTGATCGGGGTCATGCCCTTTCTTCACGACTTTGGTCTCGTTCAGGCTGGGGCGCTCTTTGACTTCCTACTTTGGGCTAAAAGGACATTAGGAATTACCTAATACATACCTCTACAGGCGACCCTCCTAAATGATTTGTTTGGTCTCTCACTCTCTCTTTCTCTCTCTCTCTCTCTCTCTATATATATATATATATATATATATATAGGTGATGAAAATCATAGATATGATAATCTCTTACCATGTGATACTTGCACCGTTTACTTGTACCATTTCCCATTTCATCTCTTTTGGGGGAAACAGGCCCCGGAACATCCATGGTGTGATTAACTTCACGAAGAACCTACTCCTTCCTTGTATTTAGTGGTATGAGATGTTCCAAAGGTCTCTTGGCAGGCTTGAATGTGATCTTCTCTCAAATGATTATTGCATTATGGTTTCTTCGTTGGTTGAACACCTCAGATTTCTTGCCAATTCGCTCCTTTGTATCTTGAGCCATCTTTTCCGCATTGTTTTCTTCTACTTTAACATAATATTCAATTCTCGCCACGATCTCTTCCATTGAAGTTATCAACTTCTAGGCCAGAGACTCATTGAAATGTCGGGCCTTAAAGCCGTTTTGGAATGTCCCGACGAATATATCCTATTTTGGGTTGGCGACCTTGATGTTCTCTTCATTAAAACTGACTAAATATTCCCGCAAGGATTCTGAATAGCCTTAGCGAGACTCATATACGATTAGAGGGATTTCTTCTTCAAAGTTCCAACCATGGATTTTCATTTTAGCTAGTGAGTTGCCTCGATAATAGCAATGTGAGTGTTAATAGAGATTATGTGTTCAAGGAAGACGATCTTTCCGCCAAACGCTGCCAAGGACGGTGTTTTGAAACCATTGGGAACCAGAGTGTCCCAAATTTTAATAGAAAGTGGTTAAGGATCCATCGAATCCTCTTGCTCGACTACAAGCGGTTGCGATTATTGTTGTTGCATGTCACAAATGTTATCATGTAACACCCTATTCTAACAACGTAATTCCTTTATAGCAGCTAGCATCTCCACTATGGAAACTCGATCATTGTTGCTGCTACTGATGGCAACCTTTCCAATCCTGAGAAAGGATCAAACTACTCTTGGAAGTGACTTGTGTGGCTAAAATAAGTTTTATCGGGCCCTACGGTGGGCTTCAAATATACTTGAAAATTACACCATAGTAACTATACTAGCGAGAGCCAGTAAAATCTCATTCAAAATCTCTATGAAATTATCTATATCTTCTCCTTCAATGGTTATTTGCTTAAATATTAGCCCTGATATTCTTCACACTTAAGACTCATTAAAGACCATTAAGGAAATTGTCCCTGATTATATATGACCAATTAATGGTGAATAAAATCCAAATTTATTGAGAGATCTTAGACCATAAATGTGTTATCTACGTATTTTAAATCTCCATATTCGAATGTCTCCTCCATGTTAGTTTTGGACCGACACAATTGGCCTGATCCACCACCTAACCCTACTTTGTTGGGTGAGCTATAATTCAGGTCAAACTCTTTTGCCTTTGACCTACGACTGAATCAGGTTTGAAGTGTGTGCTTTTTCCTAGATCGTCAAATACCTGATCCAAAATAGGTCGGACATGTACATAAACTCCCAAACATAAAACGTCTAAAAATGAAATGCTTAGCGACTATCGGTTAAACATGTACAATCATAATTATTTTCAAACTTATACTTTCATTTCACTTACATTTTTTTGTAAGCAAGAATTAAATAAAAGAGTATTAGGGGTACTCAAACCCGATTTACAAAAATCGGACAAAAGTCCCTTCATTTCACTTATATGATTTAAGAAGTAGTTCATTACAAATTTCCATCCAAGATTTTTCAAAGTCACGTGAGAGTTCCATTTAGTCCACACAACTCACATGTGGTTCAAAGTCTTACCTCTTAACTCTTAAGGCAACACTAGAGGTGGCAATTGGATCCATTAAGACAAAATCAATCTAATTCATCCACCAAAAAATCCATCCAATCCATCCACCATATAAAAAATAAGTTAATAGATTGGATTAAATCCATCCATTATATGCATGGATTTGTTCAATCCATCCAACATATTTTAAAGATCCAATGGATTATTTTTATCTTCGTTAGATTTATTTTTTAAAAAAGAATTAAAAATGGATTTTTTTTAAAAAAGAATTAATTTAAAAAAAAAAACATATTTTTTTCAAAAAAAAAAAACCCGACTTTTTTTCTGGAAAAAAACCAATTTTTTTCTGAAAAAAAACCGACTTTTTTTTCAGAAAACAAAAACCGACTTTTTTTTTCCGAAAATAAAAACCGATTTTTTTTTTCGAAAAAAACCGATTTTTTTCCGAAAAAAAAACTGACTTTTTTCCCAAAAACAACCAATTTTTTTTTTTTGAAAAAAACCGACATTTTTTCTAAAAAAATTGACTTTTTTTTTTCGAAAAAAAAACTGAATTTTTTTTTCGAAAGAAAAACCAACGTTTGGTTTTTTTTTTTTTTCTGAAAAAAAACGATTTTTTTTTCCGAAAAAAAACCGATTTTTTTTTTCGAAAGAAAAATCGATGTTTTTTACCGAAAAAAATGACTTTTTTTCCGAAAAAAAACCGATTTTTTTTTCGAATAAAAAAACTGATTTTTTTAAAATAAAAAAAAATTTGGTTGGATGGATATCCATCCATTAAAAATATGTTAATGGATGAATTAGATGAATTTTATTCTTAACGGATAGATCGAATTGGATAATTTTAAAAAAAATTTAGTGGATTGTTAATGGACTAATAGATTATTTTAATCCATCTATTAACCATCTAATCCATATCCATCCAATCCATCCATTTTGCCACCCTTAGGCAACACCCTCCACCAATCATACACACGGTTCAACAAAATATATTAAAATTAAAAAGCTAATACTAAAGATAGCACTAAATAATAAATATCTATATACCCACGGGTTATTCAACTTCAAAGGTAGGTTGATTCAACATAAAAATAAAAATAAAAACCATGTTTTTCTTTCTCTTCACATATATATAAATACACCCATCATCCTTCCCCTTCAATTCATCCTCTCTATCTCAATCTCCCCCTTCTCTTTCTCTCCCTCCCTCTCTCTCTCTCTCTCCATTAAAAAATCTCTCTTGCTAGCTCTTTCTCTTCAAATAAAATCAAAACCACTATACAAAATGGAAAACAACCTACCAATAATAACAAAGAGAGTATGGAACATGATACGTGTGGCCTTGTTCATGTTAAGAAAAGGCATATCAAAGGGAAAACTTATGATGGACCTAAACATGATGCTCAAACGCCGCGGCAAACTCGCCGGAAAAGCCATCACCAACCTCATTTTCCCTCACCACCACGGCAGCTCCACCTCAAGGGAGTACGAGTTCAGCTGCAGCAACACACCTAACTACAAATATGTCCTCAACAACAAGCGTCACCACCGCAGCAACCACTTCTTCGCGTGTGCCCACGCGCCTCCCACGCAAGATGACGACATTGTGACCGTTAATGCGGTTAAGACTATGTTGGAGAATATGGTAAATAATCATGAGGTGATGGTTGAGGCTTCACCGGCGCTCCCCGGGTTCGGGCGGACACCTAAGGCGAGACAGTTGAGGGTAACTGACTCGCCTTTTCCGGTGGACGACACCGATACGGTTGCCGAGGTTGATAAGGCGGCCGATGCTTTTATAAAGAGGTTCTACTTGCAGTTGGGGAAGCAGGATTGAATTTTGTTTTCTTAATAATTTTGTTTATTAACATTTAATAAATGTTAATTATGATTTTTGAACTTCAAGCTAAGTAAGCAATTTTGGATAATCTTTTGTACTTCTTTGTGGAAGTGGGAGAGGATGCATTAGTTCTGTTGAGGATGAACGATAAAAATAAAAATGTTATGAAAAGTTTAATTAACTTGATCTATATCTTTCTTTTCAGTTGATTTTTATCCTGCTTATCACTTAATTTCCATTTATTTTTTCGCGTGAGGAAGTTATGTACTGATATTTTTATCATGAGTGAATATCTAATTTGAAAATAAAAGTACTCTTAAAAACATGAAAAACTGAAAATAAAATTGATGAACTTGTTTAATTAAAATTATAAAAATGAAATTATTTAGGGTATATGTTGTTTTACAGATTTTAAAAAATTGCAATCGAAGTAATTATATGGTCGAATCGCATATTATATATCACTCTTTAAAACGTTATATGATACTGTTCAAATTGTGCAATGCATATTATCAACCCCGACGTCATTAGAATAAAACAATCAGATTCATCTGTACAAGTACTATTGCAAAGTAGGTAATTGATATACTAGTATAATATAAATATCAGTCGTAATATCTTGTGAATACTAGTCATAGTATATGGTGAATACTAGACTTATCTGACGCAAATTAATCACATGAAGATAAAACAAAAAAGAGAAATATAGAGATGAAGCAGAGACGAGAAAGGATAAAGATTTCGATTTATTCAGAAATATAGGTGTGAAACTATTGGGTCGAACTCATGCTGTGTCGAAGGAAAGCTTTCATGTGTTTCGACAGGAAACAAGCATGAAGTCGAAGCTGGGTCTCATGTTGTAGTTATAGGATACATATTGTAGTTGAAGTATTTCAAATATGTATTGTCGAAATGTTTGTCGAATTGTGCATTGTGTTAAGGATCCAATTGTTTAGGTAGTTTGGGCTACAAGTTATCTAGTTAGTCTATAAATAGGCTAGTACACTCAGTTTGTTGAGTGTGGAAAATTATGATATTCATTTGTAATCATTTGTAACCCTAAATGAGAAAGTGAATAGTAAACAAATTTTTTTTGCCCCTATCCTTGTTGTTTTTCTTCTTGTTTCTCCGTTAATCCTAACCCTTGTGTGTTTCTTGCTTCAAAAAAACCGTTAATTCTTTGTGCAAAGGCGTCGTTTTTCACAAAAAATTGGTGCGGTGAGCGTGGAGAAGATGTCCTCAATAAAATATGAGATTGAAAAGTTCACCGGAGTGAACGATTTCGGTCTGTGGCACTTCAAGATGAAAGCCCTACTAGTTCAGCAGAGTTGTTTGGAAGCGTTGAAGGGGGACAGCAGCCATGGACGTTGCGTTAACGGAAAGAGAAAAGACAACCATAATCGAGAAAGCCCACAACACAATATTGTTGAGCCTTGGTGATAAGGTTCTTCGGAAGGTATCAAAGGAGACTACGGCGTCAGGATTATGGGTGAAACTCGAAAGTTTGTATATGACCAAATCTCTGGTGAATCGTCTCTAGCTGAAGCAAGCTTTGTATTCGTTCAAGATGAGTGAAGACAAAGCTTTGGCTAAGCAGTTGGATATGTTCAACAAGCTGATTCTTGATCTTGAAAATATTGATGTAAAGATCGATGACGAAGATCAAACACTATTGTTGTTATGTGCTTTACCCAGAATGCATGCTCACTTCAAAGAAACCCTCTTGTATGGAAGAGAGTCCCTGACCTTTGAAGAAGTTCAAGCAGCCTTGTATTCGAAGGATTTGAACGAAAGAAAGGAGCAGAAACCATCATCAGTTGGCGAAGGGTTGTCCGTGAAAGGAAGATCGTCAAAGAAAGATGGTAGGTTTGACAACAAGAAAGGTAAGGCTCAATAGAAGTCTTGTGGTGGTGATATGTCTGGTATTAAATGTTATCACTGTAAGAAGGAGGGTCACACAAGAAATGTGTGCCCTGAGCGCCTGAATAATCATGGAGGTAAGGACAATGGGAATGCAACTATTGTGCAAGATGATTATGAATCATCTGATGTCCTTGTGGTGTCGAGCAGCAACTCTTGCAAAGAGTGGATTATGGATTCTGGATGTACTTGGCATATGACTCCAAACAAGAATGTGTTTGAAGAATTATGTGATCAAGATGGTGGATCAGTGCTGCTGGGGAACAATAAAGCTTGCAAGATTGCAGGTATTGGATCTGTTAGATTCAAGCTCCATGATGAGTCAATAAGGTTATTGACTGGGGTTAGGTATTTATCTGATCTTAAGAGGAATTTAATTTCTCTTGGTAAATTCGACAAGAAAGGATATGCCTTCAAAGGAGAGCAAGGTATCCTCAAAGTCATGAAGGGGTCGAAGGAAGTCTTGAGAGGCGTAAAGAAACAAGGCTTGTATACCCTTGAGGCTGAGGTTGTAAGTGGTTCGACAAATGTTGTATCCACGAAACCTGTGTTGAAGACAGAATTATGGCACATGAGATTGGGCCATGTCAGCGAAAGAGGCCTGGTCGAATTGGGAAAGCAGAACCTGCTAGGTGGTGACAAAGTTGAAAAGTTGGAGTTTTGTGAATCTTGTGTATTTGGTAAATCCTGTAGGGCGAAGTTTAACAAAGGCAAGCAAAGAACACATGGATCCCTAGATTATATTCATGCTGATCTTTGGGAGCCTACAAGGAATCCTTCACACTCAGGTGCAAGGTATTTTCTATCCATCGTTGATGACTATTCCAGAAAGCTATGGGTATTCATTCAGAAGACGAAGGATGAAGCTTTTGAGAATTTCAAAAGTTGGAAGGTTCTGGTCGAAACTCAAACTGGCATAACGGTTAAGAGGTTGAGAACCGACAATGGCCTTGAGTTCTGCAACAAAGCATTCGACAGTTACTGTATTGTATCTGGGATTACAAGGCATAAGACTGTAGCAGGTACTCCTCAACAAAATGGCTTGGTTGAGAGATTCAATCGAATAATCCTTGAAAGGGTTAGATGCATGTTGGTTAGTGCTGGATTGAAGAAGGTGTTTTGGGCAGAGGCTATTTCGACAACAGCATATTTGATAAATAGATGTCCCTCGACTACCCTGGGAATGAAGACACCTGAAGAAATTTGGTCGGGTCATCCACCAGATCTCGACAAACTGAGAGTATTTGGTTGTTTAACCTATGCTCACATTAGGCAAGACAAGGTCAAACCTAGAGCTCTGAGATGCATGTTTCTTGGATATCCTGAGGGAGTCAAGGGTTATAGGTTGTGGTGCCTAGAACCAGGTCACAGAAGATGTATCACAAGTCGTGATGTAGTTTTCAATGAGGTCGAGATGGGTTTCAAGAAAACTGGTGATGTTGGTCGAAGTGCAGAAATCTATGAAGAGGAGCTGGAACAGGTAGAGATGCATGTTGAGGTGGAGCATAGTAATGCTGAAGTGCATAACCCAGATGAAGTCAAAGAAGAAGAGCAAGATGCTGAAGAGGCTGAGGAAACTGTCGATGACTACCTACTGGTAAGAGATAGGTCGAGAAGAGTCATCAAGACACCTCAGAGACTTGGTTATGTAGATCTTATAGCTTTTTCCTTAATCTCTGCAAATGAGGTACTTGAGGAAGAACTTGGAGATTACAAGGAAGCTATAAGGAGTCAAAACAAGACTGAATGGAGAAAAGCCATGGACGACGAGATGAAATATCTTCATGATAATAACACTTGGGAGGTGATTGAGAAACCTGTAGGAGCAAGGTTAGCCAGTTGTAAGTGGATTTTCAAGGTCAAGGAAGGAATCAAAGGAGTGATATCGAATGTTGTTGGCCATGGTGGCAAAGTTCGACTTGGAACTTGAGCAAATGGATGTGAAGATAACATTTCTGTATGGTGATCTAGATGAAGCGATCTTGATGCGTCAACCTGAAGGGTATGCAGAAAAGGGTAAAGAAGATTAAGTGTGCAAGCTAAATAGGTCTTTGTATGGCCTAAAACAATCTCCTCGGCAGTGGAACAGGATATTCGACAAGTTCATGGCACACATTGGTTTCACTAGAAGTCGGTTTGATCACTGTGTTACTTCAGATTTCGACCTGGAAACTCATTTGTTATGTTTTTGCTTTATGTGGATAACATCCTCATAGCCAGCAACAGTGTTGAGGATGTAATAGAGGTGAAGGCTAAACTCAGTAAGGAATTCGAAATGAAGGATCTGGGAGTTTTCGCCAGGATTTTTGGGACTGACATCCGGAGAGATAGAAAGCAGTCGAAGTTGTGCTTATCTTAAGAGACATACCTACGGAAGCTTCTCAACAAGTTTGGTATGTCGAATTCAAAGCCTGTTGTAACACCTATAAATCCTCAGTTTAAGCTTAGTACTACTCAAAGCCCGAGTACTAAAGCTGAAAGAATCTATATGAGTAGAATTCCATATGCTAATGTAGTGGGTTCTTTGATGTAAGATATGGTCTGTACGAGGCCAGACATAACATATGGGGTGAGCCTTGTGAGCAGGTATATGGCCAATCCTGGAAAGGCATACTGGCAAGCTGTAAAGTGGATTCTCAGGTACATAAATAGGTCTCTAAAAAGAGTCTTGATTTATGATGGAGCCTGTGGTGGTGATAGCATAGTCGAAATCGAAGGATTTGTCGACTCTGATTATGCGGGTTGTATGGATTCCAGAAAGTCTATTTCTGGATATGTGTTCACAATGTTTGGCACAATAATCAGTTGAAAAGCAATGCTTTATAAGGTTGTTGCCTTATCAACTACTGAAGCAAAGTATATTGCCTTCACTGAAGTTGTGAAAGAAGCATTGTGGCTTGAAGGTTTTGCAAAGGAGCTGAAACTTAAAGGTCGAAGTATCATTGTTAAATGTGATAGTCAAAGTGCAATACACCTGTCAAAGAATTCAGCCTATCATGAGCGAATTAAGCACATTGATGTGAGGTTGCACTTCTTCAGAGAGATAATCGAGCGTGGTGAAGTCCAGGTGCTGAAGGTTTCGACTAAAGACAATGTTGCTGATATGATCACCAAGACGTTGCCGAGTTGCAAGTTTTTCCATTGTATGCAGTTGATAAAGCTGCATGATGAAAGCTAGTTGATTCTCTGGTTATTGAGTTAGATCCAAGGTGGAGATTTGTGAGACTATTGGGTCGAACTCATGTTGTGTCGAGGGAAAGCTTTCATGTGTTTCGACAGGAGACAAACATGAAGTCGAAGCTGGGTCACATGCTGTAGTTGTAGGATACATATTGTAGTCGAAGTATGTTCAAATATGTATTGTCGAAATGTTTGTCGAATTGGGCCTTGTGTTAAGGATCCAATTGTTTAGGTAGTTTGGGCTGCAAGTTATCTAGTTAGTCTATAAATAGGCTAGTACACTCAGTTTGTTGAGTGTGGCAAATTGTGATATTCACTTGTAATCATTTGTAACCCTAAATGAGAAAGTGAATAGTAAACAGAAATTTTTTGCCCCAATCCTTGTTGTTTTTCTTCTTGTTTCTCCGTTAACCCTAACCCTTGTGTGTTTCTTGCTTCAAAGAAATCATTAATTCTTTGTGCAAAGACATCGTTTTTCACAACAATAGGGTACAAAATATGAGGTTGAAACCGAGTGGGAAACATGGGAACTAACTAATTCTTCCCATGTAACCATTAGAAAAGTCGTCAGCAAGGAAAATGTGGGAAAGTTTAAGGCAAGGTGACTCTTCGTCAACAATTAGGATAACTGTCAATGGACATCACAATAATTGAATTAATTAATATAATTAATTTTGACAATTTCGAGTATTCAAAAAACACTACAAGAAAAATGGGATCCAACCACGTGAAAATTATGTTGCTAAAAGAAAATGTTTCCACATGATTTTCACACCGATAAACATTTAAAATTAAAAAAAAATAAAAATTAGGGTTTGCCACGTGAAAACCATGTCGTTAAAAAAGACTTTGTCACATAATTTTCACATTGCTAAATATTTAAAATAAAAAAAAAAGGAAATTCAGGTTTTCACCGCAAAAAATGAAACATATCTCACTTTTTCAAAAGCTTCTCTCTCTCTCTCTCTCTCTCTCTCTCTATCTCTCTCTCTCTCTCTCTCTCTCTCTCTCTCTCTCTCTGTAACAGATCTCAAGATCAATCAAAATCAATACAAAATGGTGATGTTGTTGCTGCTCGGTGGCGCTGGTGCTATGGTGGTGATGAGGTGGTAACAGGTATTGAGATTTTCAATTCATTAACATTGCATTTTGTTTGTGCTTTTTTTACTCTTTGATTAGTGTTTTGTTTCCTCTTTTGATTTTAAAGTAATTTAGAAACTAAGGCCAAAAAAGATCTTGCATTATAGTTGTGTTTTTCTGTATTTTTAGGCCTTTTGGTTTTGTCATGCAGGAACTTATGTATAAGATTAGAGAAATAAAAACTAAGGCTGCTCAGAGTGAAATTTTCAAACGTGAAGAGAGATGGTGGTGGTGAAGGAACGTGGTGGTGGTGGTTTTTGCACCTATCACTATGTACATATTAGTGGCGTGAATTTCACGTGGAAAATTTGCGATGAGTTTTTCACGTGGTAATTCATTGCGACTTGTGCTCCTGCGGCGTGTTTGCTCACGTCGCTAATTTGTGTTTTGCGATGTGATATTTCTATTTGTGGCAAGAATATCATGTGACAAATGAGTGTTTTTATATTGAATTATTTATTAATATTAAAAGACATTTCTTTATTATGTTTGTTTTTCCAAGATAATAAAGTCCCTAGAATAACTAGTCCGTTTAATGAAATATTAAGTGTGACTTAATTATGAGATCCCATTAAACATACTGACGTTATTCTTAAAGTATCCATAGTCGAGCTTTATTGTGAAGTGGGATAATCATAAAGCATTAAGACTATTATGTAGATAGAGCGATGATCACATCTCATGGGTCATGGATAAGGAGTTATCAAGTCTTAACATAGGTATGAATATTAGGAATAATATTTATACTGGATTGACCCGCTATGAGAGTACTACATATAATGTTATACAAAGTGTCATAAGTTACTCTCATGATGATAGTGGTGTATACCACCCTTTGACCTGAAACCACTATGGACCCTAGATGTAGAGTCGACTACTTTATTGCTGATCTAACATTGTCCGTAACTATATGACCATAAAGACAGTTGACGGGTACTCCACAAAGCATGCTGAGGGACATGAGTGACCTAGATGGAATTTGCCCATCCTGCATAATAGGATAAATGTCTAAGGGCCCAATATTGAACTTGGCAAAGATGACACGGTATATGCCTTGTGTTCAATATAGACATAAGGGAAAAAGGGTAATTATACACATAAGTACTATCACAAAAGGTTTTGTCAGATCACATGTCATTTTCATGACTTGGGTAGCAGTGATGTGTTGCTAGATACCACTCACTGTTTATTATGTTGAATGCGTGATTTAATATAATTGCCAACGTCGCGAAAACCTACAGGGTCACACACATAAGGACAGATTGATAAGAGGTAGAGTAAATAAAGAACACTGTAAGGTACAGTGGACTTAAGTAAATGTAGAACACCATAAGGTACGGTGCACTTAAGTAGAATACAGAATGTGGTAAGGTACCACGCGATTAGGTGATATACGGTACACCATAAGATATGATACGCATACACTTAAGTGGGATTTTTAGCTTGCAGCCCACACAAGTGGTTCTATAAATAGAACCCTTATGTAGAAGCATACACTCTTTATGAAAATTCAGACTGTGAATCCCTAGCCGTATTTTTCCTTCTCTCTCTCTCTCACCCCTCTCTCTCAAAGCCTTCAATCGTATCAGCTAGCACTGAGACTGAAGGAATCTATTTGTGTGGACTGAGTAGAGGTGATGTTCATCATACATCGTTCGTGATCACTCCTTCGATTTAGAATCAAAGGTTTCATCGCCACAAAGAGGTATCGTTCTATCACTGATCATGACCATTCATAAGGAACGCTAAAGGGAAAATTTTATTTTCTGCTGCGTTTTGGATCACATATTTCCCTTCAGTGTTGGGCGCCACATGTGACTGTTTTTGGTGGGGCGTCCTCACCCTTTCACAAAACTGTGTACCCCTTGGGGCACACCCAAGAGGTCAACCTACCATATATAAGCATTATTAAAGTGTGATACCCCTCGAATGTGGAACTTTATGGAACTTTTTAAAATTCAACTCTTCACACACTACCTCATACCTGTGCTTATTTCTTACAAACTTTAAGCCAATAATTCCTTCCAATTCCCAATCAATCCTTTGATTTCCAACAATACCTCACATGAATCCAAAAAAGTATTTTAGAAGCAACATCAAACGTTTCTAAGATTGTGGATAAACATACGTGTCTAAGACTCGAACCTTTTCATAACAAGTAGGATTCTTATCCAACAAAAATTACTCATTGTCTTGAACTCTATCTTTGACTTCAAACACACACAACCTTTTTTAGGGTATATTTTATAAGCATGTGCTTTAATGGCCTTGCACATATATCCCCGTTTAGTGAAGGCGTTAGGAATTCTTCCTCAAAATTTTATAAGAAGAGGCCTAAGTTCTACAATCACACAGATGAGCCTATCAAAAATATTCATGTAGTTAGGTACTCAATTCATACAAAATATATATCTCATTAAATTTTTTTATTATCTCATCCTCTTTTCGCTTCAAGATTCATGCTTCTCTTATTTATAATAGCATGACCAACTCATATTGCTCATAACCACTTATTATCCATTGAACCTTATTCTTGGGATCTCTATTCTTTTAGATCGGGTTACCATTGTAAATAAATCAATTATTTATAAGCATTAGAGTCATCCTATTGGATGCATTATAGACATTCTCTCTAGTTAGTCCTTTCATCAAAGGATCTGCTAAGTTTTCTTCAGTGCATACATGATCTACTCTTATATCTCCTTTAGAGATACACTATCTAGAATTGACGTGCTTTCTTCTTATTTGACATCTCTTACCATTATAATGATTGTTCTCAATTTTTGTAATAGTCGCAGTACTATCGTATAGGATCAACACAATTGGCAAGAGTTTTTCTCACAAATGGATCTTAACTAGCAAGCATCTTAACGAACTTGAATCTTCACAAGAAATTGATAATGATATCATTTAAGACTCTATCGTGAAGTGAGCCAAGATAGTGTGTTTCTTTGAAATTCAAGATACAACTCCTCCAGCTATATCGAATGTATAACCACTAGTTGCTTTGGAATAATTTGATAGTGTTTTCCAATATACATCGATGTATACTTCAAGCACAACATGAATATCTAATAATGTAGACCGAGATTCATATTCCTTTTAAGGTTTCACATGACTCTCTCAATGGCTTGCCAATTCTCATTATTCGGTCCACTAGTAAACCTGAACAACAATCCTATGACAGATGCAATGTCGGGTCTAGTACAATCAATGACATACCTAAGACTTCCAATGATACTCACATACTCAGTTTGTCTAACACTATCACTAGTGTTCTTAAATAGTTTTACACTAGGATCATATGGTGTGCAAGTAGGTTTACATTCAAAGTAATCATATTTATTTACGATCTTTTCCACATAGTGAGATTAATCCAAGGATATTCCCTTATTGGATCTAGTTGTCTTGATTATAAGAATCAAAGTGGCTTCTCTGAGGTCTTTGACACCCCACAAGTGCACGACTGTGCGAAGTATTAAAAGATTATCGAACCACAAGGACCAATGGATTGAATATTGTATTCCATTGTATCGATGTATATCTAGAAAGATCAAATATTAAGGTTTTGTAAAACAACTTATTTAAAAAACACTTATAAAAAAAGAAACTTAAATGAGAATCACTTAAACCACATTGAAGACAAATAGGACTTGGGTCACGAATCTTACTTTGACACATGCGTATGATTTGAGTCACTTCTATTACGAGAGTTCTGAAACAATTTATACAAAATAGATAAATATGGACAAACCTGTTTTTGCCAGCGTGTTGCTCTATCATTGACGAATAATTTGTTGACAACACCTGATTTGTGAAGGATCATACAAACAGTCATGAGCTAAGCCTCATGACCCTTAGTCCATAGTGGACTACTCACTCATGGTGAGGAAAAACACAATCAAAACAATATTCATAATCGAAATCATAGTAAACAATTAAAATAGAATAGCAATTATATTGAAAACAATAAAGAAAACCTGATTGAATAAACCTTGATCTAATGCTCCAATGGAGACTTGAGTACAGAGAGAATAAAATATGTAGAAACTTAGAGAAAATAAAACGTGGATTCCTTTAACTCAAGACTAGCTATGAGTTTTATATAAATTCTAAACTTGGACTAATATCTCACTGATCAATGTCCATTATATCAGAAAATATCATATCTAAAGATGCAAAAATCCCAAAACAGATGAAATTAATCAGAAAAAGGAAACAAATCAAGGGAAAACCTGCCCTACTGCTACGCCCCGTAGCAGTAACTACGGTCGGTTGTAGCAGGCCTTTGGTTTTTCTACTGGAGCATCAAAATAAGGGGAACCTTAGGGCTTGGCTGCTACAGCCCATATAAGCTGCTACGACTGCCCATAGCAACCCTCTGGATTTTGTATTGTGATTTTCTAAGTTTTGACTTTTTCTTGCGTTTTGCTCGTTTTTGTTCCTTTTTCGCCTCAGGTACTTATTAAAACCTGAAAATAACAAAAATATTCTACCTAAGCATAACATACGACAAACGAAAGTAATTTGGACAAAAACAATAAATCCTTAAATTAAAATAACTTGTAAAAATAGTGTGAAAACAATTTATCAGTCTTTTACATCAAAGTTGCACAACAAAGATTTCACATCATTAACAACCTAAATGTTTGATCCAAATATAATTAAGTCATCTACATAGACACATACGATAGTGCAAACTTTTCATGCCATTACTTTGGAGCATGTTTTAGATCATACATATACTTAACTAACTAGAATATCTTCTTTTCTTGCCCATGAATCACAAACCATTATGGTTAGTCCATATAGATTTGTTCTTCGTCCCTGTTTAAAAAAGTTGTGTTAACATCTATTTGGTCTACTATTAAGTTAGATTTGTCCTAATGGATGTAATTATAGTGACCAGAGAAAAAGTATCAAAGTAATCTATATTTTTTATTTGCCTTGAACTTATTAAGGGTTCCATCAGGTTTTAGCTTCTTTTTCAAAAACCATTTACAACCAATTGATTTGTAATTAGGAGTCAAGTTTACTAAGTTCCGTGTCCTATTAGATTATATATAATCTATTTAGTTATTAATAACTTCTCGCGACAAATCAACATCCAGAGATGGAAAGACTTCTTTAAAGATTTGTTAGATCTTTTTTCCTATTATATAGGTCGTATAATCGATCCCATTGACGTTAGCAGCTCTCACTCTTTTACTTT
Source organism: Lathyrus tuberosus (assembly GCA_022829125.1). Classification (NCBI taxonomy): domain Eukaryota; kingdom Viridiplantae; phylum Streptophyta; class Magnoliopsida; order Fabales; family Fabaceae; genus Lathyrus; species Lathyrus tuberosus. The sequence goes on along the minus strand of JALAZF010000716.1, from coordinate 296,629 downwards.
GTCGAAGTTTTGTCTCTACTCTGTCGTTGCTTTTTATGCTTTTTATCACTAGAATATAATTCAATTAAGTGCCCTCTCCATTTCTCAATTTGAAAGGAAATTTATCTTCATAGAATTCAACATCATTTTATTTTATGATAACTTAAGCATTTAGGTCATAAAACCAATATTATACTTTTTACTGCATATCTAATGAAGACATATTCCTAGGATCTACTAGCGAGTTTAACTCGCTTCGAAACCGGAGTTCTAACATAATCCAGACACAAGACAAGTTTGGTTGTCTTATCTTCAATATCTCATACAGAAGGATATTATTTTTAGACATGAGAACTCTATCTAATACATAGAATATAGTAAATAAAATTTCCTCCACCATTGAGATGCAACACTAGAATATGGTGCATTGGTTTCATGTACAATTCCATGTTGTTTCTAAAATTCACTAAATAAACTAGAAACATACTCAATTTCTCTATCACTACAAAGTCTCTTAATTTTCTTACTAAATTGATTCTCAATTTTAGTCACAAAAGTTTTACACATATCAAGAACTTCAATTTTATTCCTCATTAGGTATACATAAGTATAGTCAAATAAATCATTAATAAAAGTGATGAAATAATATTTAATATTTCTTGTTAAAGTTCCATCAAGTTCATATATATTATATTGTATTAGATCTAATGGTTCAGATTCACTCATTAGTGATTTATGCGAAGTCTTAGTTATTTTGACTTGACTGCAAAATTCACATTTTTCAAAGTTTTATAACAATTGGGAAGAGGCGCCAATTTGTCTACCGAATCAAGATAAGGCTTCATATACATAATCATATCCATGAGCTTCAGTTTAATCCCATAGTATTGCTAGATTATATAGGTTAAAAGGTTGGGATCTAATAACTAGTTTTCCAAAAGCTTATCCCAGACGTAGCACGCTGGCACCACACATTGTCTGGGGTTTTTGGAAACTCTGCTAAAATTGAACCTAAGGTAGGGAATTTCCCATGATTTCCCTTAGTTCACCTTAACATATTGCATTGATAAAGTGGATTCATTATCCATGGAAATTCGCCAACGTAACCAACAATTGATCTAGGTGTCGTCAAATCCATCGAGGGTGGTACTAGTACATTAAATCATAAAAAAAATATGTCGTGTGATTATCTGATACATATGGGTAATTTTCACATGACAGTTGAATCAATAAATTCATAACTAGTCATTGAATTTTTTCTACTTGAATGAAATCACCTCCTTCATTATAAGGCGTGTTGCTCGCCTGCGTAATGTTTACATTAGGTGATACATGCATCCTAACAATCTATACAACTGATTTTAATAATCTTATTTCCATATGTATTATTGAACAAGTGACTCCAAGTACGAGAAAGGGATGAATTTAGGCATTTAAATTCATGATTACTTATAAAAAAAATTACTTGAAACATCCTTTTTTGATAGTGTTGAAATAGAAAAGAGAAAAAACAAGAAAAATAAATAAAATTGAGAAAATAAATGACAAAACATAAAGAGATAGAGTTAGAGAGATGCCATCAAGATTTAAAAAGCTTTGGCTGAATGTTGGCCTAATCCTCTCCCCAAGAGATATTCTTGAGATTTATAAAGTAATCACACGAGCTTTTACAGGTTATACACATTAATCTTTGTTACAAGAGAATCGATAAATTTTACAATGACTCCCCAAATCAAACAAGAGCTTTTCCATAGGCTGAGTTCCTGAACCAAGTAGATATTTTACCGGTTAGTCTCAATAACCAAATAGAACTTTTACTCGGCTAACTTCTAGAACCAAATAGAGAAATTCACTGGTTTATCTCTAGAACCAAACAAGAACCTTCAAGAGAATCACAATTTCGAAATAACCAAACAAGGGCATCACACCAGTACAAAAATTTCCTCTAAAGCAGTTTTCACTCAAAAGACACTAAGATAACTTTTGGTGAAAGAAAAATATCAAGATAGATGAGGAGAGTAATAAAATATAAATAATAGGGGAACTCTGAATTCTGGTATGTTTAAAATGAAGATAAGACTCCCTTATATAGGAGAAAATATGGTCCTTTAATGGAATTATCGATTAGCATAATTGAATATTACATGTGAATAATCGATATTTCAAGCCACAAATGGAAGGTTTTGATATTTTAGCCATTTCAAATCATTAAGAGACTATTCAAATCGATTATAAGCATTACAAAGTGAAAATAATTGATTATAGCACTAGGACTAAACGATTATTTAATTTTAAAACAACTCCTAATTGATTAGACAGCTCCCTAATCAATTATTTTAGCCAAAAAAATATTTTAAGGTAGTTTTATCAAATCAAGAGAGACTTTTCAAAGGTTTTAGTGTGTGTGTGTGTGTGTGTGTGTGTGTTTGTGTGCTTGTATGTGTGTGTTGTGATATATATATATATATATATATATATATATATATATATAGAGAGAGAGAGAGAGAGAGAGAGAGTTGTCTCAGTATATTAGGAGTTACTCTCCTACTTTTACAAGACTTTGTGACTCAGACACATACGACCACGTGAGCTTTCACACTTCCTATATTTCACAACTCTCAGGCTTCCAGTTCCTTTGGTAAATACACCACTCATATAAGCACTTTACTAGAACTTTAATTCTTTTAATTGATGTTGTTTGAGATATATTCGAGTTTATACATCATCATCAAAGAGTTGGAAAGTTGATATCACTGACTTCAACAAGCATCAGAATTGTCGTCATAAAAACACCAAGACAATAAAAAACAATAAGACCATTGGTTCAACAGTAGTTGTATAGCTCCATGCCTGCAAGCACATAGATCCATATTCCCCTCCATTTTAATGATGACGACACATCTCTCAAAGAGGTGTTAAAAGAGAAAACAAAGAGATAAAGTTTGGAATGGTTAAAATTCCTCTCACATGAGTAGAGTATACTTTACTCCTCCTCTGAGATTATATATACTTCTCCCCTTTAGGCATAATAAAAAATGTACAACAAATATGCAATAAAAAATTGCAAGCACGTAAGCCTCATGATTGCAAATGTAAAGGGAATGAGTTACCTGATTAGGAGATGGAAATTAATATAGTCTAGAGTGAGGCATAAATGAGCAAGACATAAGACCATACTTCTCTCCACGGATGGAAACATCGAGATTTGAGATCTGTTCCCCTTAATTATGTCTCGAACAAAACTCAAATGTCTTTGAGGCTTTCTAAACCGAGAGGAAATTTTGGAATCTACTTATTTCTTGTTGAGATTTCGTCTAAGAGATACTCATTTCCCCTTATGAAATATTTGGGTAACCTCTTTTCAATCTCCTCAGGCCTTGGAATGATAATGGGCTCTAGGTGTATTGCGTTTAGCTTCACTTTGCTCCAAAAACACTTAAAACCCCAAGATAACTTGAGAACCCCCCCCCCCCCCTCCCCCCCCCCCCCCCCCCCCTCAAGGGAACGACAAACCACCATCAATTTTCCTTCTCCGCGAATTATTCGATATGAGAGGTTGTCTAAATACAGGACTAATAAGTTTATTACAAAATTTTCACCTTAACCTTATAAGAGGTTCCATGATCACATCTATTGAAAGGTACCATCAACGTCAACACCTTGAACATATATGTCAACACCTTGATCACATCCGTTGAAAAACACGATCAATATATTGATTAAAAACATCAAATTTGATAAACTCCACCAGTTAAACACTTCTTCTTGTATACCCAAGGTATACATATGCTCTTCACACCTTTATTGAATTTTCAAGGAAGGCTCCTTCAAAGCTACGGACCATTCCTTTTTCATCTTTGTTGGTGTAGAGATTTAGATTTATTTATACATTCCTTGGGTGAATCTATTTAAGGAATCCTTCCTTTGATCAATGAATATGTTACCCAAGAATGTATCAAAGCTCTCCATATTTCAAATTTAATATGCATCATATCGTAAATATTCTTGCACTAGGATTCGTTAGTAGCACCAAAGCGACAAAAACATGCACAAGAAAAAATTTGGTTTGAAAAAGAGTTATATCATCCTTCCTTCTTTAAAACTTATTTTCAAGTAGAAAATTTCACAAACTATTAAACCAAGCTCTAGGAGCTTGTTTTAGATTGTAGAAATCCTTTATCAATTTAAAAACACGAGTAACAAGAGTTTTATAAAATTGGGAGGATGTTCAACATACATTTCCTTATGGATGTGACCGTTCAAGGACACACACTCTTTACATCTATTTTGAAGAGTTTAATAAAACATAATGCATGTGAAATCTAGAGGCATCCTTATGGCTTCTAATCGAGTAACAAGGGTATAAGTTTTATCAAAATTTATGCTTTCTTATTTATTGTAACCTTTCGCAATGAGCCTTGTTTTATTTCTTAAAACATTTCCAAAAACATCAAACTTGTTATGAAAGACCAATTGGGTACCAATCACTTGATTAACCGAAGCTTTCGGAACAAGTTCCCAAATGTTATTTTGTTCAAATTGATTTAACTCTTCTTGCATAGCAAGAGACCAATGGTCGTCGATGATAGCTTTGTCAATTCCATTTGGCTTAATTTTCAAAACAAAAGCCACAAAGTTACCAACCTTGTTAATGGAGTGTCAATTAATAATCCCTTTGGAAATATCACCAATTACATTCTGAAAAGGGTGGTATTTGTCCATCCTCTACTCTTTTAAAAGATCTTGATGCTCTACAAAATTTTCTTCACCTATAATTTGATCTTAAAATTTATCTTGATCTTGATCATGATCTAATTATTAATTTTTATCTTCATCCTCTAGGTTTGTCTTTTTCAAGATACATGCATAATCAACTACCTCAACTTCTACATACTAGGGGTTAGTTCAACAAAGGTAATATGTATGAGTTCTTCTTTAGTTATTGTCTTTTCGAAAAGAAATTCTAAAAGATTTTGTTTCAAGATTTTTAACACCCATGCATATAAAATAACTAAAGTATACATTATTACATTTGTCACACAACTTACTTAAAAGTAAATTGTGCTATAAAAATTTAATCAATTTGAACAACTCAAAGGTAGGATTAGGGATATAACCAAAAATCATATATTCAATAATTTTGCCTTTTTGTTATTATGATAAGAAACTTATCTTCTAAGTGTGAAATAGGATAATATATTTATTTCTTGACTCATATGACTTGAAGAGCCATTGTTTATACTATCTTTTAAATTTAAGCAGTCGAGCATATCTGCATCACAATTTGACCTTTTGACCTTTGGTATCCAATTCATTTTTTGGGTCATTTGATTTTAGAGGAATACATATTATCAACATGCATATTTCTTATTTTACTTTCACAATTTTTTTTATAAAAATGTGAAGGAGTATATCCTTGTTTGCTTTCATGACTCTTTTAAATAAAATGGAACATATAAATATGACCATCTTTATTATAGTAATTGCATTTTACGATTTTGGATTTAGATGTTGAATGAGAATTGCAAATATTGCTAAAGCTTTTACTATAGTTCTTAGGTTCATAACCACCAACCTTATTGTAAGACACCCTTTGGTTACCTAACAAAAGATACAAGTTGTCTCTTTCTTTAGTGAGTTTATCATCTATGTTTTAATGACATCAACTTTATTTTTTAAAATGTCACATTGATCACACTTGATAGATTCATCTAAGACTTCGTAAGAATGGGAATAGGTTTAAATTAGAGCATCTAGTCTCTGTTTAAGATTTTATATTTCTTCAAATAAGTTTGTATTTTTCAATTCAAGAAAAGAAATAATTTCTTTGGAGGTAGAAATAATTTGTTATAATTTACTTGTTTCTTTTGTTAGTTTCTTACAAATTCGAAATAAATCATGATAGAAAAATTGTGAAGTTACCTTATCTTTTTCATGGTTTTCCATGAGATACATGTTTTCTTCTTCCTTATATGAGGATTTCACATCATTGTCATTCCAAGATATGTAGGCTTTCTTAAATTCTCTTTTTTTTTCTTGGATTTTCTCTTATTATGGTTTTCAGGACAATTTGTCTTAGGTGTCATTCATTTCCGCATTACTGACATGTGGGAATGAAAGAGGATGTTTCTTCATTTTGCTCCTAAAAACTTGAAAAAAATTTTTTTCCTTAGGAACTCCTTGAACTTTTGAAATGAGTTTCATGTATTTATTAATCTCACTTTCATAGTATTCATCTTCTGATTCCATATCTTTGATATTAGTAGCTTTTAGTGCAATACTTTTACTTTTCTTCTTGTCACCTTCTTCGTCACCAGCTTCATCTCATGTTCCTATAATTTTTCAAAAGGGTATACATATTTATGGTTTCTAAATCCCTATATTCACAAATCACAATGACTTTAGCTTACTGGTTATTATTTAGACATCTAAGGATTTTCAAAACAAATTGGTGAATCGTGTTTGCATTTTATTAATGTTCTCTCAAGGTTTCATTCAGAAAAAGTTCATACTAATGGGTTAATGTGACCAACCTTGACCTTTTTACCTCAGTAGTTTCTTAATGTGTAATTTGGAGGATGTCCCACATTTTTTTTGCAGTCTTGTAGTGAGAAACTTGTAAAAAGTTGTTAACACCTAGAGCAATAATGGTGATTATTTTTGCCTTCAAATTGTGTTGCACTTTTATCCTTTCATCTTTGGTCAAATTATCTTCAGTTTTGTTTACTACAACACAATTAAATTTGTGTGTAGGAACAAGAGCCCCATTCTTCACAACCTTCCAAATACCATAGTTTATCCCTTCGATGAAGAACTTCATCTTATCTTTCCATAAACCATACCCTTCTCCATAAAAGGATGAGGGTTTGCTAAGTGAATATCTTGAAGTCTCTTCCTACCTCCTAGGACACATAGTTTTTAACATGAGTTAGGCTCTGATGCCACTTGTTAATCTAGTGACTCCAAGCACAAGAGAACGGGTGAATTATGGTATTTAAAGTTGGTGATTAATTTTAAAATATTATTTACTCGAAATGTTGTGAATCAGATACCTTAGAAACAAAGTATAATTGGTTCCTTGATCAGTCAAGAAACCCACAAGGGTTAGGGTTAACAAAGAAAACAAGAGTAAAAACAACAAGGATTGGTTATAAAACTGTTATTCTTTCCTTTCTCCTTAAAACAAGGATTACAAGTATACAAGAATAACAAACTAACCACTCTCACTCTTTCTAGGTTTTGTCACACACATTAGAATGAGAGACTAGCATGCTATTTATAATAAAACCTAGCACACTAAACTAATGGGCCTTTAACAAAATACCCATTACAAGCTAACTTAGGGTACAAGCTAACTTAACCAATTGGATCCTTAACACAAGGCCCAATTCAATATGCTAACAAACCTAGCAATATTAACTAATACATGTTAGAACAATCTTCGACTACAATCATGCATTATTTTTCGACAGCAGCATGTGATCCAACTTCGACGGCATACTTCTTCTAGAGTTCGATCCAAATTCCACAAATCTCCACCTTGGATCTAACTCTAACAACAAGAAAACAAACTAGCTTTCTTCATGCAGCTTTATCAACTGCATACAGTAAAAAAACTTGCAACTTGGCAATGTCTTGGTGATCATATCAGCAGCATTATGATCTGTCGAAACCTTCAGCACTTGGACTTCTCCACGCTCGATTACCCCTCTGACGAAATGCAGCCTCACGTCAATGTGCTTGGTTCGCTCATGATAGGCTGAGTTCTTCGACAGGTGTATTGCACTTTGACTATCACATTTAACAGTGATACTTCGACCTTGAAGTTTCAGCTTCTTTGCAAAACCTTCAAGCCACAATGCTTCCTTTACAGCTTCAGTGAGGGCAATATATTCAGCTTCAGTGGTTGGTAAGGCAACAACCTTCTGAAGCGTGGCTTTCCAACTGATTGATGTGCCGAACATTGTGAAAACATATCCAGAAATAGACTTTCTGGAATCCATACAACCTGCATAATCATAGTCAACAAATCCTTCGACTGCTGCTTTACTATCTTCACCCAAGTCTCCACCATAAATTAGGACTCTATTCAGAGACCCATTTATGTACCTTAAAATCCACTTCAATGCTTGCCAGTGTGCCTTTCCAGGATTTGACATGTACCTGCTCACAAGACTCACTGCATATGCTATGTCAGGTCATGTACAGACCATAGCATACATCAAAGAACCAACTATATTAGCATATGGTATGCTATTCATATAAGTTCTTTCGACATCAGTACTGGGACACTGATCTATACTCAGCTTGAATTGAGGGTTTGTCGGAGTTACAACAGGCTTTGAATTCGACATACCATACTTTTCAAGAATCTTCCGTAGGTATGCCTCTTGAGATAAGCATAATTTCGACTGCTTTCTATCTCTTCGGATGTCAATCCCATGATCCTGGACGCAGCTCCCAGATCCTTCATTTCGAACTCCTTACTGAGTTCAGCCTTCACCCTCATTACCTCTTCGACATTGTTGCTTGCTATTAGAATATCATCCACATAAAGTAACAAAGTAACAAATGAATTACCCGGTCGAAATCTGAAGTAAACACAGTGGTCGAACTGACTTCTGATGAAACTTATGCGTGCCATGAACTTGTCAAATCTCCTATTCCACTGTCGAGAAGATTGTTTCAGTCCATATAAAGATCTCTTCAGCTTGCACACATAATCTTCCTTCCCCTTTTCGACATATCCTTCAGGTTGCCTCATCAGGATCGTTTCATCTAGGTCACCATACAAGAATGCAGTCTTCACATCCATTTGTTCCAATTCAAGGTAGAACTGTGCCACCATGGCAAGCAACATTCGAATGGACCTGTGCTTCACAACAGGCGAGAACACATCATTGAAATCGACACCTTCTTTCTGAGTGAACCCCCTAGCAACCAATCTTGCCTTGTATCTTTTCGACGCCACTCCTTCGATTCCTTCCTTGACTTTGAAAATCCATTTACAACTGACTAACCTGGCTCCAGCAGGTTTCTTTGTCAGTTCCCATGTGTCGTTATCATGAAGAGATTTCATCTCGTCATTCATGGCTTTCAGCCATTCAGTCTTCTTTCGACTCCTCATAACTTCCTTATAGTATCTAGGTTCTTCGTCGAGAACCTCACTTGCAGAGATTAAGGCATAAGCTATAAGATCTGCATACCCAAGTCTTTGAGGTGGCTTAATGACTCTTCTCGACCTGTCTCTTGCTAACAGGTAGTCATTATCAGTTTCCTCATCTTCGACAACATCTTCTGTTTCGTCTTCGACTTCATCTGGGGTACGCACTTCAACATCAACATGCTCCACCTCAACAGGAATCTCTCCCAGTTCCAGCTCTTCGTCAGCAACATCAATTTTCTTGAAAGCCATCTCAGCTTCATTGAAAACTACATCTCGACTGGTGATACACCTCCTGTGACCTGGCTCTAGGCACCATAGCCTATAAGCTTTGACTCCTTCAGGGTATCCCATGAACATGCACTTCAGAGCTCTAGGTTCGACCTTGTCTTGCCTAATGTGAGCATAGGCCACACAGCCAAATACTCTCAGTCTGTCGAGACTAGGTGGATTTCCCGACCAAACTTCTTCAGGTGTCTTCATATCTAATGCAGTCGAAGGACATCTATTTATCAGATATGCAGCTGTCGAAACAGCTTCAGCCCAAAACACCTTCTTCAATCCAACACTAACCAACATGCATCTAACCCTTTCAAGAATTGTTCGATTGAATCTCTCAGCTAAGCCATTTTGTTGAGGAGTACCTGCTACAGTCTTATGCCTTGCAATCCCAGACTCAACATAGTAACTGTCGAACGCTTTGTTGCAGAACTCAAGGCCATTGTCAGTTCTCAACCTCTTAACCTTTCTGCCAGTTTGAGTTTCGACCAGAATCTTCCAACTTTTGAAATTCTCAAAAGTTTCATCCTTCATCTTCTGAATGAATACCCATAGCTTTCTGGAATAGTCATCAACAATGGATAGAAAATACCTTGCACCTGAGTGTGAAGGATTCCTTGCAGGCCCCCAAAGATCAGCATGAATGTAATCAAGGGATCCATGTGTTCTTTGCTTGCCTTTGTTGAACTTCGCCCTACAGGATTTACCAAATACACAAGATTCACAAAACTCCAACTTTTCGACTTTGTCACCACCTAGCAGGTTCTGCTTCCCCAATTCGACTAGGCCTCTTTCGCTGACATGGCCCAATCTCATGTGCCATAACTCTGTCTTCGACATAGGTTTCGTGGATACAACATTTGTCGAACCACTTACAACCTCAGCCTCCAGGGTATAAAAGCCTTGGTTTTTCACGCCTCTCAAGACTTCCTTCGACCCTTTCATGACTCTCAGGGTACCTTGCTCTCCTTTGAAAACATATCCCTTTCTGTCGAATTCACCAAGAGAAATTAAATTTCTCTTCAAGTCAGGTACATACCTAACTTCAGTCAATAATCTTATTGACTCATCATGGAGCTTGAATCTCACGGATCCAATACCTGTAATTTTGCAAGCTTTGTTGTTTCCCAGCAACACTGATCCTCCATCTTGATCACATAATTCTTCAAACACATTCTTGTTTGGGGTCATGTGCCAAGTACATCCAGAATCCATAATCCACTCTTTTCTTGAGTCGCCGCTTGAAACTACAAGAGCATCAGATGAGTCGAAGTCATCTTGAACAATGGCTGCGTTGCCATTATCCTTACCTCCATGATCTTTCAGGCGTTCAGGGCACACTTTTCTTGTGTGTCCCTCCTTCTTACAGTGATAACATCGAAAACCATATGTTTCGCCACTAGAAGACTTCTGCTGACTTTTACCTTTCTTCTTGTCGAACCTACCATCCTTTCGCAAGAATTTTCCCTTAACTGCCAAACCTTCACCAACCGTCGAGGGTTTATGCTCCTTTCGTTCGTTCAGGTCCTTAGAGTACAAGGCTGCTTGAACTTCTTCAAAGGTCAGGGACTCTCTTCCATACAAGAGAGTTTCTTTGAAGTGAGCATGCGATTTGGGCAAAGCACACAACAACAACAATGCTTGATCTTCATCATCAATCTTCACATCAATGTTTTCAAGATCAAGAATCAGTTTGTTGAAAGAATCCAACTGCTCAGCCAAAGCCTTTTCTTCATTCATCTTGAACGAATACAAGGCTTGCTTCAGGTAAAGACGATTCACCAAGGATTTGGTCATATACAAACTTTCCAGCTTCGTCCATAATCCCGCCGCCGTCGTCTCTTTTGATACCTGTCGAAGAACCTTATCACCAAGGCTCAACAATATTGCGCTGTGTGCTTTCTCTATCATGGTAGTGTTTTCTCTTTCAGTTAACGCAACGTCCATGGCTGCCATTCCCTTCAACGCTTCCAAACAACCCTGCTGAACCAGTAGGGCTTTCATCTTCAAGCGCCACAGACCGAAGTCGTTCACTCCGGTGAACTTCTCGATCTCATACTTTGTTGAAGGCATCTTCTCCACGCTCACCGCACCAATTTGTTGTGAATCGGATACCTTAGAAACAAAGTATAATTGGTTCCTTGATCAGTCAAGAAACCCACAAGGGTTAGGGTTAACAAAGAAAACAAGAGTAAAAACAACAAGGATTGGTTATAAAACTGTTATTCTTTCCTTTCTCCTTAAAACAAGGATTACAAGTATACAAGAATAACAAACTAACCACTCTCACTCTTTCTAGGTTTTGTCACACACATTAGAATGAGAGACTAGCATGCTATTTATAATAAAACCTAGCACACTAAACTAATGGGCCTTTAACAAAATATCCATTACAAGCTAACTTAGGGTACAAACTAACTTAACCAATTGGATCCTTAACACAAGGCCCAATTTAATATGCTAACAAACCTAGCAATATTAACTAATACATGTTAGAACAATCTTCGACTACAATCATGCATTATTTTTCGACAGCAGCATGTGATCCAACTTCGACGACATGCTTCTTCTAGAGTTCGATCCAAATTCCACACGAAACAACAGTTTGTGATAATATTCAAACAACACAGAGAAACGCAGGGCAAATAAATAAAATTGAGAAAATAAATGACATAATATAAAGATATAAGGTTAGAGTAATGGAAATGGGATTTATAAAGGTTTGTTCGAATGTTGGCTCAGTCCTCTCCCCAAGAGATCTTCTTGAGAGTTTTAATAACAACTTGAGCTTTATAGGTTATGTCAATGAACTTTTGTTACAAGGGAAACAAGAGATTTTATATTGGCTTATCTCCCCAACCAAACAAAGGATTTTCCATGTGCTGAGCTCATGAGCCGAGTAAAGATTTTATTGGATCATAAAGGAAAAAATCCATAGGAAATTTTAATGGAATAGTCGATTAGCATAATCGGTTATTACATGTGAATAATTGATTGTTCAAGCCACAACTGGAATATTTTTATATTTTGTTGTTATCAATCATTAATAAACCGTTCCAATTGATTAAAGGCGTTACAAAGTTAAAATGATTTATTATAGCACTAGGCTAATCTATTATTCAACTCTAAAATAACTCCTAATTGATAAGATGATTCCCTAATCAATTAACTAGGCCTTAAAAACATTTTCAGGTGTTTATCAAATCAAGGGAGGTTTCTTGAAGGTTTTAGTGTGTGTGTGTGTGTGTGTGTGTATGTGTGTGTGTGCGCGCGCGTGTGCGTGTGCGTGTGTGTGTGTGTGTGTGTGTGTGTGTGTGTGTGTGTGTGTGTGTGTGTGTGTGTGTGTGCGTGTGTGTGTGTGTGTGTGTGTGTGTGTGTGTGTGTGTGTGTGTTGTCTTAGTAGCTTAAGAGTTACTCTCCTACAATGTCACCAATTTGTTAAAAGACTTGATAAAAGTATGTCTCCACAAGTCTAACTATTATCTAATTAAAGATGAGGTCATTACCACTAGTCTTTCAAGTTGATCGACCAAAGCAACTTAAAATGTATAGGAAAAAGGCACAACCTTTAATATTCTCACTCTTTGTGGAGGTTCACATGCCTACTCTTGGCCTTACTTCCTCGTAGATGAGGGTGATAGTTTATATCCCTCTTAGCCTCTTTTCAAATTGCATGTGGATTTCATGCCTAGTCTTGACTTAATTATTGGATTTTTTTTCTATGGTATTAGCCTTAGTCTCTCACCTAAAGTGCTAAATATATTATCGGATTTTGAAATTGATTGCCCGATAACTCTTAAAAGTGATTTTCTTATCTTCGGGTGATCGCTCTGAAAAAAGAATTTTGTTCTTTAGTTATGGATTTCTTAACTACTCAAGTGGGTGTTAATTATAATGAATGAAAATTTTGAGCCACTAGCCTGAGAAATGCATAAAAAAATTTGTTTCTTTGATTGGATGTATAAAGAAATTTATAATTTAAGTTATTTATACGATAAGATATCTTATGGGCCAAACAATTGTGACCTATAAAAATATTGTCTAAATCGATTATTTATGATGGTAGTTCGTGAGTGTTCCCTCTACTTTGGGATACATGGACCTCGCATCCAACTCTACATGTTTTGTAGAGTTTATCATTATGTGTGCAATTTTTTGCTGGTACTGGTTGCACAATCTTCACCTTCTTTGGTTAATGATGTTATTAACACTTAAAATGACCATAAAATCTAATTGTCCAATCCTGATGTGTTTTAACGAAAACTATAGTCTTGAAGACCATGAGATCCCAATAGTTTTAAAAAAGATTTGATTGATTCATATTATGTTGTGTTTATACTATTTTGACTTGCTATCGACTGAGAAATATTCGGCTAACCCTAATCCTGCATGTTTCCAAACCTCGATTAACGGTTTAACTAATGTGTGAATAACAAATTTGAACATTCTTTGGGTATAAATTGATTCTCTTATGGTAGTGCAAGTTTTTTTTCCCATACATTCTTTGATGTCTTGGCAGCTAAGCAATCGATGGAAGTCTTGCATGAAATCTCTCGCAAATATGAACTTTTACATTATGAACTTTTACATTAGTTACATACATAGAGAAGAGAACAATTGTGCAAATGTTTTTCCTAATATAAGTCTCTCAGCTAATTCCCTAACTTTTTTTAATCTCTTCCTAAAAAGATAAGGAATAATTTTATATAAAATAAATTTAGTTTGTTTTTTTTTTTAAATTAATTACTTTTTAATTGCATTTTGGCTTAGTTTACCCTCCCTTTTATTCCTTTTCATTTTCAATATATTTGGCCTTAAAAAAAATTAAACCAAGTGGAATACTATATTAGAAAAGAAAGCAAAAGAAACAAAAAAAAATGTAATAGGTAATTGAATGATGAAGGGAAAAGGGACGTAGAAAAAGTACAAAACATAAAGAGGGTTAATTAAGGAGAGAAACTGTGAAATATCAATATTATGCATGTATAGGGTAACCATGCCAAATATTTTTACTTGCCCATTAATTTGTGTCTTCCAAGTATAGGCGTGGACACTTTCTTTCTTGGCAACCAACTTAATTAAGCAGAAGAAAAGTAGTATCTTTATAAAAACTTGAAGAAAAAAAGTCATTGAATGGCAAAAACAAAAGCAAAAGCATTAAAAGATGAGAAAAAAGATAGGCAAAGTTAAGAAAGACAGCAATATTTTTTTGAAGAAGGGCCAGCTATGGTTTCACTTTGATAGGTTAGTGGAGTTGCATGAAGACAATGTAGTGGGCTCTTCCCCTTAAAGCACATTTAACTTTAAACCAAATCAGGGTCACCAATCACACATTCAAAAGGCTTAGCTCAATTATGTATATATTTTGGCAAAAATACATGCATATAGTACAATAATTTGTTACTAATTGTGGTCATTGTACTTATAGAGAGCGTCATTAATTTTATAATCATACGGCAAGCAAGATATTTTTTAGTTAAAACTTGAATTTATCCTCTTGGTTATTAAGGATGAGGTGAGGGATCTCATCTCAATCCCTCCGCTCACACATATATTTTTCATCTAATTTCTGTTAAAAAAAATTTTGTCATATACTCCCTATTTCCATGAATCTCTACGATTTCTATAGAGATTCATAAATATAAAATAAATTTTTTTTTTTAACTAAATTAATAACCACAAAAATTTAAGAAATAAATTCTTTATAGTAAATTTATTGTTTAAAAAATATTTAATTTATATCTATGAAACTCATCGCCGCCAAATTTTCCAATTTAAAAATATTATTTAGATCTCTTTTATATAGTTAAATATTTTATAAAATAAATTATACTAAATGAGAAATAAATTTATATAAAATTTATAATTATACATTAATAAAAAAAAATATTATGCATGACAAGGATTTCACGGAATCTCTGTGAAAGAAAAAAAAGAAATTGTAATTTCTATTCATAATTTACTAGTTAAAATATATCTTTAAAATTAAAAAATAGACATCGTATACACTTTAAAAATAAAATTTCAAAGATTCAAATTCATCTTCAATTTTAAATATGAAAAAAGTAAAATTTTATATGTTTGAACTCATTTTCATTTTTAAAAATAAAAAATAAGACATCACATTTGGGAACTCGAATTATTTAACAAAAAATATATTTGAACTTACATCTATGCAATTAAATATATTTATTTCTACCAATTGTTAGTTGGTATAATGGTCATTCGCGCTAGATTTAATAGGGCGGAGAACGATTCGATCCCCCGCAACTACGATAGATAAGAATTAAAATAATTTTATGTTAAAACGGATTCTTGAATTAGATTAGACAGTTCAGGTGACTAAATACTGTGTCGAATATATATATATATATATATATATATATATATATATATATATATATATATATATATATATATATATATATATATATATATATATATATATAGGGTAATGCTAACTTATTTCCTTCGGACGCATGTTAAAAAATCCATAAATAGAAATTTTTTATGAAAAAGAACAATAAAATCATTACTTATAAAGTTGTATTAAATTCACAACACAATTTCCAAAATTTCTTTATTATATTTACCTCTTAACTTATGCTTTTAAGACACAAGTTAGCATTATATATATATATATATATATATATATATATATATATATATATATATATATATATATATATATATATATCAATTAACTTTGATGGATTAATTAGACTTAAATAAACTTAATAATAAATGAATATCAGATGAATAACTCTATAGTTTTCATCAACCAATTTTTAGTTTCGTGGTTGTTTATAAACCGTTGGATGTCTTGCATCTACTCTAATAAATTCTGTAACTTAGTTATAACTCACATTTATAAAGAAGGTAACACTTGTGCTGATTTTTTGACAAATATAACACTCGGCACTAATCAGATTACTTTCTTTGATTTCATTCTTTTAAAAATTCAAAATAACTTTGTAAAGAAGGTTAGATTTACTGTTTCTTATATTTTCTTAACTTAGATGCTAACTTGTTCCACTTTTGTACCATTTTATTTCTATTTTTTAAAACCTTCTTATAAAAAAATATAAAAACAAATGAAAACTTTAGTGTGTGCTGGAATATGCTAATAATCCCAAATTAGAAGATTCAATCTTCTTTTAAGTACATTTGTCAAACAATAACAAAAATTCTTAGTACCAAAAGTGTGTACGTTCAACAAGATACTTCTCTTGAAGATTCGATCAATCATACTCCCCATTTTTTTTAAGGATACCCTAAATACTTTCAATTTTATAGTCTCAATTAATAATGAAAGACATAAACACAAACTCATCTTCTTCTTTTTTTTTTCCTTCAAATTTTCATGTTTTACAGAATACTACTATTTTCAATTCAAAAATGCATCCAAAACACTTGTTTGTAGTAATAATATTCCGTAAGTATCTTTGTCACGAAAAACTAAATGAAAATCAAATGATAATTATATTAGAAAAATCAACAGAAGAGAAAGATAGAGAACAAGTTAATTACACTTGTTATAACATTTTTATTTTTATTTTTCATAGATAAGCAATACAAGCAAAAACTATAATCATACAAAATTAATCATCCTCGACATAATTAACATCTCCTACTTCCACAAAGAAGTACATATAGATTATTCAAAATTGCTTACTTAGCTTGAACTTCAAAAATCATAATTTACATTTATTAAATGTTAATAAACAAAATTATTAAGAAAACAAAATTCAATCCTGCTTCCTCAACTGCAAGTAGAACCTCTTTATAAAAGCATCGGCCGCCTTATCAACCTCGGCAACCGTATCGGTGTCGTCCACCGGAAAAGGCGAGTCAGTTACCCTCAACTGTCTCGCCTTAGGTGTCCGCCCGAACCCGGGGAGCGCCGGTGAAGCCTCAACCATCACCTCATGATTATTTACCATATTCTCCAACATAGTCTTAACCGCATTAACGGTCACAATGTCGTCATCTTGCGTGGGAGGCGCGTGGGCACACGCGAAGAAGTGGTTGCTGCGGTGGTGACGCTTGTTGTTGAGGACATATTTGTAGTTAGGTGTGTTGCTGCAGCTGAACTCGTACTCCCTTGAGGTGGAGCTGCCGTGGTGGTGAGGGAAAATGAGGTTGGTGATGGCTTTTCCGGCGAGTTTGCCGCGGCGTTTGAGCATCATGTTTAGGTCCATCATAAGTTTTCCCTTTGATATGCCTTTTCTTAACATGAACAAGGCCACACGTATCATGTTCCATACTCTCTTTGTTATTATTGGTAGGTTGTTTTCCATTTTTATAGTGGTTTTGATTTTATTTGGTTTGAATTTTATTTGAAGAGAAAGAGTTAGCTAGAGATATTTTTTATGGAGAGAGGGAGAGATTGAGGGAAGAGAGAGATTGAGATAGAAAGGATGAATTGAAGGGGAAGGGTGATGGGTGTATTTATATATGTGAATGTAAAGGAAATGGAAGAGAAAGAAAAACGTGGTTCTTTATATAAATCAACCAACCTTTGAGGTTGAATAACCTGTGGGTGCATATGATTGGTGGAGGGTGTTGCCTTAAGAGTTAAGAGGTAAGACTTTGAACAACACGTGAGTTGTGTGGACTAAATGGAACTCTCACGTGACTTTGAAATATCTTGGATGTAAATTTGTAATGGGCAACTCCTTGTTAAATCATGTAATTGAAATGAAAGTATTAGTTTGAATATAATTATTATTATATCATATGAAAGAAATTAAAATTATTAATGTAAGGTGTTAGATAATAAAACTTGATTATTTAGTTAGTTATTAATCGTTTTATGATATTTGCACAATTCTAGCCAAGTTAGTTTATTATTGGGGTATAAATATACCATTTGGTTAATGTAAAATGAAGTTTTCTGATTAATGATATGAAAACGGTTTAAATCCTAAAATTTTAATATGGTATCAACTAACTTAATATTTTATTTTTCGTCCTCCTCATTTTCATTTTTATTCCTTTTCATATATTTTGTTTTTCTTCTAGATCATTTAAAAAAAATTTTATCTATCATCTCCTGCCACATGTTCATTTTTCATTCCATCACTTAGATTATGTTCAGAGACTCTATCCATCTTCATCCCAATTGCGTCAGAAAATTTGGTTGTTTCTTCTTCCTATTGGTATTTTAAGATTTTCCTAGCATTTCTCTTGTTTTTCGATAAGCAAAACCCTTACCTTCTTTATCATTTTCACTTATGAAACCTAGAGTTGCTCTCTCTCTCTCTCTCTCTCTCTCTCTCTCTCTCTCTCTCTCTCACTTTCTCCAAGTTTCTTCAACTCATTTTCATCATATTTTTCACTGAAATCCAAATCTTCATCATATTCATTACCGAATCCTAGATCTTCTTGATATTCATCACCAAAATCCAGATCTTCGTCACTAAACTCTATTGAGTGTAGTAAGTGTGAGTAGTATGGTTAATAGTCCCACATTGACTATGAATATGGTGACTTGAGCATTTATAAGTGAGAGAACTCATACACCCATCACCTTAAGGTTTTGGGTGAATCTGTGGTGTGTCTCTCACAAAGGTGTTGCTCTAGAAAGAAAGTCTCACAATGTTCAATGCTCCCTAGTTGAAAAATCTCTCCTAACAATGGTATCATGAGCCTTTGGTTCGAGGAAGGGACTGACTCACTTGTATCAAACGTATCCCTATATGTGGTGGGTAGATTGTCCCGTTGAAGAGTGTCAACGGCTATATGTGGAAGCAAGAAGAGCTTTTACTTAAGGGGGAGCATTGTGGATAGACTCACACTTGAGGGGGGTGTTGAGTGTAGCAAGTGTGAGTAGTATGGGTAATAGTCCCACATTGTCTAGGAATGTGGTGACTTGAGCATTTATAAGTGAGAGAATCCATACACCTATCACCTTAAGGATTTGGGTGAATCTGTGGTGTGTCTCTCACAAAGGTGTTGCTCTAGAAAGAAAGTCTCATAATGTTCAATGCCCCCTAGTTGAAAATCTCCCCAACAAACTCAACATCTTCATCCACTAAACCCAGAAACTTCTTCCCAAACCCATAAAATTCATCACAAAACCCATAAATTCCTCCATCAACCAAACATCCCCTTCATCAGAACCAAAAAACTTCACTCTAAAAACTAAACATTTACTCATTATCTCCTTCCTTATTTCTTCGTTCAATCGTAATTCAACATCTCTTCCACTACATCCAGATAAATCATCCAAAAACAAAATCCTTCATCCAAAAACCCTAACATTAATCTTCTCTTTTTCTTTCCATCAACCATGGCTGATTCAACTTATTATGATTTCTCCACTAACCCTAATAATCATTACTATCTTCATTCCAACAAAAATCATTCACTGGTCCTTGTTTCACTTCTGTTAGTTCTTGTGATTGGCTGAAATTTTGGTAAAACAATGTTAATGTCATGGTTGATGTTGCAACATGAGCCTCTAAACATTATTGATTGTTTGGTTAACATTCTGGTTTGTGAAAATTGTTGAAGAGTTAAAGTGCTGAAGAGTGATGTCACATGCGATGTCTTGACATCACTATACCAGAACATTAAAACATCAGGTTGTGATGTTTTTAGGGTTGCACGCATTATGTTGATTTAAGGAGATCTGTTAGTTAGATTTGATGCGAATTTCTTGGTTCAATCATTAATGAAGAAGATTAGTCTGTTGCTAATTTAATGCAAAAAGATATGGAGAACAATCAGAGTTAATTATGAAGATTTAATTGAAGTTCTATTTAGGAGAGAATCTGTTGCAGATTTGGGACAGAAGATTTGAAAGCCCAAATCCAGTTGGGAAAAGGTTATAAATAGAATGCTTGTAGTCTAGAATAGGCAAGGGTCCAAGATGTAGATCATTAAGGCTTTGTCTAAGTGAACCACTCGGGTTGTGAGATGGTCACTTTGTTATTACTCAGAAACCTGTAGGTAATGAGTATTATATTGTTCTTGGAGGAAGCTTTGAAGCAACTCCAAGGTGTGTCATGGAAGTGCGACTTCTATGTGTTTTGAGTGTTGTTGGAAATCAAGATGTTGATGCAGTGGCGGAGATGTTGACTGCTAGACATCATTGCGATGATTGGGAGTGAGATGGAGTCTCTTACCTAGGGAGGACTTAGGTAGAAGGGTCATTGGGTAGTGATTAAATTAGGTAGATTGTCAACTGGTCTGTTGAGTCTGTAATTTGATACTACTAATAGTGGACTTCCTTCCTGGCTTGGTATGCCCCCAGATGTAGGTTGTTAAACCGAACTGGCTGAACAATCCTTGTGTGCAGTTCTGTAGTTTTCTGTTGTTTTACATTGCAGAGTGTGTTGCTGTAACATCACACATAACATCACAGGTTTTGAGTGTCTTGTTCATACAGCAGATATTGATGTTGTGACATCGCACTTAACATCACATATCTGGTACCAGAATTTCAATTGGTATCAGAGCAGGCATCCTGTCTGTTTCTGGATGAGATCTTGGGAAGATACTTTCTGGTTCATGAGCAAGGAAGAGAGTTGTTTGGATGATCCCTTGAAGTGAAGGATGGAATATTCATGATAAAGTATTGTTGGCACGTGGTGTGCAAGGATTATTGAGTAGTGCCTAAAATTTGTTGACGAGTTGTTATGTGTTCCGCTGCATGGTATCTGGTGTTACCCTGGTTGGTTCTTGTATCTCTGGTGTTGAGATTCTAGAAAGATATTCTCTTGGAAAGTCATTAGGGTTTGATTTTCTCAGCAGGATATCCTATGTTGTTGTAGTTAGAGAGGCCAACGTTATCTCATATCCTGGTTTGGGAGAGAAGTGTTCAGAAGGTGAATGGATCTTTTAAAGACTGTTTGACATGGAAGGATCAGAAGAAGAATATATTTCAAGTCAGACATTGAAGACCAATTTGTTCAGTACATTAATTCCTTCTTTATCGTCTTTCTTGATGGTGAAAGAAGAGGGTAGAGCCAAAGCAAAAGAGTATCACTGTCAAATCTTTCATGCGGGAGTGAAGATCTTGATAAGTTATCTCTTAAGCTTAGTTGTGGTGACCTAAGGAGGGGGAAGTTTCATCAAGAAAGAAGCTGAGCTTAATATGTCAATGTCTCGACATCGCGCTACACATCAGCAGTTTATGCATTTCAGCTGGAGCTGATTGAAGAAAAAGTAGTAATCTTGATAGCAGAAGAGAAGGAGATGAACCTTGGATGAGCTAAACTGACTGAGGACAATATTATAGGGAAAATGCATCCAAGGGTATGTGTGCAGTAGTAGTGTAAATCAGCCTGTGGTCAATCTGCGTCTGCATTAGTTGTATGGAATGAACTCTTCCAGTTTTGTGGCTTGATGGATAGGAAGTAGCAGATTGTCTATGGTTGTTAGTTATCTCTCCTAAGTTAGACAAAATGTCTGGACCTTGTGCTTATAAGAAAAAGCTTCTGGAAGAGTGTGTTATGCAAGTTACTTGGAAGTTGATAAGATGAAGATGGAAGATTATGAAGACATCATAATCTTGATGGTTACAGCTTGGATCAGTTTATTTCTGATCTAAGGGGTTTGGAGCATGGCGTTTGCTCTGGTTGAGAAGGTCGAGGATAAGTGATAGTTATCTCTGGCTTTCCACTAACAGCTCTACTAAGGAAGTGACTCTCTTTAGTATTCCAATGGGGTAGTCTTGGACTACTTAGTTTCGAAAGATTCAAATGTGGTAGGTTTAAAGTCTTTGGAGTTTCCAAGCAGGATAGAGGTTGTCTACTCAAACTTGATTGTTGAATCAAGTCTATGAGAGCATGGAAATCTGTTTCTGCATAGGGAGGAGAAGGTAGAGCAGAACTCAACAGTTGGATGACGTAATGTTCTGACATCTAGCTTAACATCAGGAGTCTCAGCTGGTGATGTGGCACATCAGCTTAAGATAGAGGTGATCTACAGTAATGGAAGTTATGGAAGATCCATCTCATACAGTTTGCGGGAGCAGTGGTTTGAGAAGATGTTACATGATCATGGCTTAGGGAGTCTAAGTGTGAGCAAGTGGAACATGTGACTTGAAGATCAAGTTTCCTTGGTGGATTAAGATATCTTTGTGAGAGTTCTGACAAACGTGAAGAAGAATCTAGATAATCAGAGTGTGGCAGCTGATTCTTATTGAGGGTTGTCTTGGAACAAGTTACTCTTGGGGAGAAGGGTGATGAGTTGAAGACTCAAGGAGATTATTCTTCTTGAAGGAGGATGAGAGTTTATTTCTCTAGTTCTTTGGATTACTATGCTATAGTAAGTCCAGCATATCAAGAATCATGGTGAGGATGTCTTGGTGTGTGGCAGATGTCTAACTTGTGTTGGGACATTATCTGGTTGGATATCCTTGGTGAAGGATGATTATGCTCTGGTTCAGAAGCGTGGTGCCTATATTATGCCTAAGGAGCGTCTACATAGTCATACGGGAGAATGATAAAGTAGAAGGTCTGCCTTGGATGGAGAATGTAGAGAAGACTGAAGTAGATCAGGGTCTTGCTAAAGGCAGAAGAAAAGCCAGTGAAGGGGACATGGACCTATTGTCAAGACATGCTAGATCAGCCTGGCAAGATGTGGAGTTTTGGAGCATGTGAAGATAGCAAACAAAGAGGGAATTATATCTGATGTTGGGACAACACTCCTCAGGTGTTGGGTTTTCAGCCTAGAAAGTTAGTTGTGCTCATGGTGGAGTATCAGGTCAAGCGACTTACCTAATCTAAAGTGATCAGCGGTGTGAATTTATAAAGGAGGAATCAGTTAGTGCCACAAGTGTGCATAATAGTATGTCAGACCAAATGTCATGCCTTGTGTGAGAAGGTAGTCTTATTCTGTCTAATAGTAGATACTTTGACCGGAGACTTAGTATTTGTCTATTAGTGATGATGTGCATAAGGAGGGGAGACTGAGTATTTGTCTAGAGAATTATGCAAATCTGTGTCTGGATATTTTGTTTGTGGCCATGATGCAGTAGCTTGATATTTGAAAATGACAACCTGAGGTAGCCTTATCAGTTGACTGTAGCAGAAGATGTGAGCTGTTATCTAATGCTGATGTCCTACGTAATGTTACAACATCTGTGTGTGGTGCAAGTGATCTAAAGACATTTGAGAAATTCCAATTCAAGTGGGCGTTTATATTGGACTTGGCAGATCATGTATCTGAAATAAACATGATGAAATTATGCTCAACATATACAAGAAGTGGCAGTTCTTAATGTTGAGAATGTGGCAATTTCATTATGCCTTTATCTGGTGTCAAGTATTCATCTTCATAAGGAGCGTTGGGTGTTTATGTCAGGGGGAGTTAAGGTTGTTGTCTATGGTCTATTACTGCAAGGGTGCAGATTGTTGTGAAGATTGCGCAGAGTGGTGTCAATCAACAAGATGGGACATGTACTACTGAGTATGGTTGGGTGTTCCTAAGGCTGGTATGCTAGAGCAGAATTGTTGTATCTGGGAAAAGTTATTTTTCTGGAGGAATCTAGAAGGGTTTGTGAGTTGTGCTGATCAATAGATGTCGTACTTGTGTTTTGGATTCTTTGAAAGTGTCTTGGGTTGATAATATTGTGAGCCAGCAGACAATGTCTGATGCGATGTCAGAACATGGTATAGGACATGGTTGTCTTGAGCCAAACAAGGAATTATTCTAGACGGTGGTGTTGGGATAAAGTGGAACACGTGTCTTCGACTGTGCATGGAACTGTTTTGGCACAATTTATGGTAAAGATCAGTTAGGAAACAATAAAAGTGGTCAAGACTTTTTTGGACGGTAGGCATTGAATTTGGAAGGAGTTTTTAGTACTTAAAATAGCGTTTCTGTGACCAAGAACCTTGACATATTCAAAGCTCGTTAATTCCTAACTAACTGATCAGCTATTTATAAGGGTTATTCTGTTCTCCTTCAACCAGTGAGTGTTCTTGTTTCATAAGTCTTATGGTGTTTGTTCATTTTTGGGTGAGCACTACTTGGGTTTGGTTCTGTGAGGGCTTCATTTGCCAATTCTTGGCTAAAACGGTGGAGAAAGGAAAGGGTTTGGCAAAATGGTTAGCACAGATGTTTTGTCTGGAGTCTGCAGTTTTGGATATGGGTCAGAGATGTCAAAGAGGTTGGCTGAGCCTTAAGGTGGTGTCTTTGTGACTTGTGTCCTGAGTTATGAACACAGTTGTGACTTGTGTTCTGAGTTACCTGGGTTGGCAGAATGGCACTTCTTAAGTTTCATCTTATGCTACAGATTAAACCCAGTGTCTGATCAATGAAGGTGTGCAGAATTATCTTATGCCACCATTGGTCGTTTATGTATAGACAAACATTTTTTTTCTGGAGGAGTCTTCTACACTTGTTCTGGGTATGTCCTAGAAGGAAAAAGAAATGTGTTGTGTTGAGGGGGAGTGTCAGATATCTTCTTCCTCATGTGCACCAAATGACTTCAGGACTTTCTGCTACTTAGGTTCTGATGTGCTGCCTGGAGTTGCTGTTATATGGTGATGTTATGTCCAACATGATGTCCTAACATCAGTCAAAATTAGCCAAGAAGATGATTCTCCATAACTGTTGGTTACTATTAGGTTCAGTAGTTACTGATGACTACTAACAGTAATCTGAGTTGTAATTGCGGCTGTAATCTGAGTTGTAATGTTTATATATGTGTTTTAGCCAAAATTAGCCAAAGGGGGAGATTGTTAGTTCTTGTGATTGGCTGAAATTTTGGTAAAACAATGTTAATGTCATGGTTGATGTTGCAACATGAGCCTCTAAACATTATTGATTGTTTGGTTAACATTCTGGTTTGTAAAAATTGTTGAAGAGTTACAGTGCTGAAGAGTGATGTCACATGCGACGTCTTGACATCACTATAACAGAACATTAAAACATCAGGTTGTGATGTTTTTAGGGCTGCGCGCATTATGTTGATTTAAGGAGATCTGTTAGTTAGATTTGATGCGAATTTCTTGGTGCAATCATTAATGAAGAAGATTAGTCTGTTGCTAATTTAATGCAAAAAGATATGGAGAACAATCAGAGTTAATTATGAAGATTTAATTGAAGATCTATTTAGGAGAGAATTTGTTGCAGATTTGGGATAGAAGATTTGAAGGCCCAAATCCAGTTGGGAAAAGGTTATAAATAGAATGCTTGTAGTCTAGAATAGGCACGGGTCCAAGATGTAGATCATTAGGGCTTTGTCTAAGTGAACCACTCGGGTTGTGAGATGGTCACTGTGTTATTACTCAGAAACCTGTAGGTAATGAGTATTGTATTGTTCTTGGAGGAAGCTTTGAAGCAACTCCAAGGTGTGTCATGGAAGTGTGACTTCTATGTGTTTGGAGTGTTGTTGGAAATCAAGTTGTTGATGGAGTGGCGGAGATGTTGACTGCTAGACATCATTGCGATGATTGGGAGTGAGATGGAGTCTCTTACCTAGGGAGGACTTAGGTAGAAGGGTCATTGGGTAGTGATTAAATTAGGTAGATTGTCAACTGGTCTGTTGAGTCTGTAATTTGATACTACTAATAGTGGACTTCCTTCCTGGCTTGGTATGCCCCCAGATATAGGTTGTTGAATCGAACTGGGTGAACAATCCTTGTGTACAGTTCTGTAGTTTTCTGTTGTTTTACATTGTAGAGTGTATTGCTGTAACATCACACATAACATCACAGGTTTTGAGTCTCTTGTTCATACAACAGATATTGATGTTGTGACATCGCACTTAACATCACATATCTGGTACCAGAATTTCAATTGGTATCAGAGCAGGCATCCTGTCTGTTTCTGGATAAGATCTTGGGAAGATACTTTCTGGTTCATGAGCAAGGAAGAGAGTTGTTTGGATGATCCCTTGAAGTGAAGGATGGACTATTCATGATAAAGTATTGTTGGCACGTGGTGTGCAAGGATTATTGAGTAGTGCCTAAAAGTTGTTGAGGAGTTGTTATGTGTTCCGCTGCATGGTATCTGGTGTTACCCTGGTTGGTTCTTGTATCTCTGGTGTTGAGCTTCTAGAAAGATATTCTCTTGGAAAGTCATTAGGGTTTGATTTTCTCAGCAGGATATCCTATGTTGTTGTAGTTAGAGAGGCCAACGTCATCTCATATCCTGGTTTGGGAAAGAAGTGTTCAGAAGGTGAATGGATCTTCTAAAGACTGTTTGACATGGAAGGATCAGAAGAAGAATATATTTCAAGTCAGACATTGAAGACCAATTTGTTCAGTACATTGATTCCTTCTTTATCCTCTTTCTTGATGGTGAAAGAAGAGGGTAGAGCCAAAGCAAAAGAGTATCATTGTCAAATCTTTCATGCGGGAGTGAAGATCTTGATAAGTTATCTCTTAAGCTTAGTTGTGGTGACCTAAGGAGGGCGAAGTTTCATCAAGAAAGAAGTTGAGCTTAATATGTCAATATCTCGACATCGCGCTACACATCAGCAGTTTATGCATTTCAGCTGGAGCTGATTGAAGAAAAAGTAGTAATCTTGATAGCAGAAGAGAAGAAGATGAACCTTGGTTGAGCTAAAGTGACTGAGGACAATATTATAGGGAAAATGCATCCAATGTTATGTGTGCAGTAGCAGCGTAAGTCAGTCTGTGGTCAATCTGCGTCTGCATTAGTTGTATGGAATGAACTCTTCCAGTTTTGTGGCTTGATGGATAGGAAGTAGCAGATTGTCTATGGTTGTTAGTTATCTCTCCTAAGTTAGACAAAAGGTCTGGACCTTGTGCTTATAAGAAGAAGCTTCTGGAAGAGTGTCTTATGCAAGTTACTTGGAAGTTGATAAGATGAAGTTGGAAGATTATGAAGACATCATAATCTTGATGGTTACAGCTTGGATCAATTTATTTCTGATCTAAGGGGTTTGGAGCATGGCGTTTGGTCTGGTTGAGAAGGTCGAGGATAAGTGATAGTTATCTCTGGCTTTCCACTGACATCTCTACTAAGGAAGTGACTCTCTTTAGTATTCCAATGGGGTAGTCTTGGACTACTTAGTTTCGGAAGATTCAGATGTGGTAGGTTTGAAGTCTTTGGAGTTTCCAAGCAGGATAAAGGTTGTCTACTCAAACTTGATTGTTGAATCAAGTCTATGAAAGCATGGAAATCTGTTTCTGCATAGGGAGGAGAAGGTAGAGCAGAACTCAACAGTTGGATGACGTAATGTTCTGACATCTAGCTTAACATCAAGAGTCTCAGCTGGTGATGTGGCACATCAGGTTAAGATAGAGGTGATCTACAGTAATGGAAGTTATGGAAGATCCATCTCATACAGTTTGCGGGAGCAGTGGTTTGAGAAGATGTTACATGACCATGGCTTAGGGAGTCTAAGTGTGAGCAAGTCTAACATGTGACTTGAAGATCAAGTTTCCTTAGTGGATTAAGATATCTTTGTGAGAGTTCTGACAAACGTGAAGAAGAATCTAGATAATCAGAGTGTGGCAGCTGGTTCTTATTGAGGGTTGTCTTGGAACAAGTTACTCTTGGAGAGAAGGGTGATGAGTTGAAAACTCAAGGAGATTATTCTTCTTGAAGGAGGATGAGAGTTTATTTCTCTAGTTCTTTGGATTACTATGCTATAGTAAGTCCAGCATATCAAGAATCATGGTGGATGTCTTGGTGTGTGGCATATGTTCTAACTTGTGTTGGGACATTATCTGGTTGGATATCCTTGGTGAAGGATGATTATGCTCTGGTTCAGAAGCGTGGTGCCTACATTATGCCTAAGGAACCTCTACATAGTCATACGGGAGAATGATAAAGTAAAAGGTCTGCCTTGGATGGAGAATGTAGAGAAGACTGAAGTAGATCAGGGTCTTGCTAAAGGCAGAAGAAAAGCCTGTGAAGGGGACATGGACCTATTGCCAAGACATGCTAGATCAGCCTGGCAAGATATGGAGTTTTGGAGCATGTGAAGATAGCAAACAAAGAGGGAATTATATCTGATGTTGGGACAACACTCCTCAGGTGTTGGGTTTTCAGCCTAGAAAGTTAGTTGTGCTCATGGTGGAGTATCAGGTCAAGTGACTTACCTAATCTGAAGTGATCAGCGGTGTGAATTTATAAAGGAGGGATCAGCTAGTGCCACAAGTGTGCATAAAAGTATGTCAGACCAAATGTCATGCCTTGTGTGAGAAGGTAGTCTTATTCTGTCTAATAGTAGATACTTTGACGGGAGACTTAGTATTTGTCTATTAGTGATGTTGTGCATAAGAACGGGAGACTGAGTATTCGTCTAGAGAATTATGCAAATCTGTGTCTGGATATTTTGTTTGTGGCCGTGATGGAGTAACTTGATATCTGGTATCAGAATTTCAACTTCTTCTTGACCACAACAACTACGACTCTTGTCTCGTTCCATGAAATTTTCCTTAATATCTAAACAAAACTCTATTTTATTGAAAAAAGCTTCCCTTCTACCCTCTACGAGTCATGCCTTTTATAATTCTTGGCTACATTATAACAACGCGATCTTATCTTGCCTCAAACATTCCATCTCTAAAAACATATTTCAATCTATCTTGTGGATCGATAACACTCATGTTGTTTGGAATAACCTAGAAAATTGTTTTTCTCAAGGCCTCATCTTCAAAATATTTGGCCATTAATACGATCATACCAATCTCCATTAAGGCGATATAGACGTTTCCACATATTTTACTAAGTTGACGTCTCTCTCGAAGAAAAGTGATGTTTTTTGCCCTACCCGTGATTGTACATGTGTCATTCCCTATACTAGTGGCGCCACTTTTGACCTATGAAAATACAGATATCAAGATCATGTCATTAAATTCTTCAAGGGTCTCATAAGCAATTGTCCACCGTTCGTTCTCAAATCTTGCTATTGCACTACTAGAAAAAGCACCTAACGTACATGTTGTTACCTTGGTCATTAAGCCAACCGAAGTAAGAGCTCTTACTCAGGCGTCTGCAAAACAAATTCCTTTATTAAAAGTAAGTTCACTACGGTCCATATAAGGAACAATAGTGATATGTTAAGTCATACAGACTTTGAATCTCAACACTATAATTTTTCCTTTTTTAGTTAAAAAAGGGGCATGTCACTTGTAATCATAATATTTATACTAAAATTAAAATACCTTTATCCATGGTCCACAGGGTCGGCCCAGTCAATTCGGGGGCTCTGGTCTAATTTAAAAAATAGGCCTAAAAAATATGAATTTATATCAAATTTTTGAAAAATCGGTATAAAATTATAAATTTTAAAATTAAATATAATTTTACACCTATTTTTAAGAAATAGATGTAAAATAGATTTTAAAAATTTTATAATTTAACACCTACTTTAAAAAAAATAGGTGTAAAATATATAATTTTGTTTAAATAAATAAATATGTGGGCCCCCAAAACTTTGGGGCTCGGTTCTACAGCTCCTACTGCGCCTGCTAAAGGCCGGCCCTGATGGTCCATATAAGCAACTGTTGTTAAATGTACATAAATGTTATCACAATCGTTTATATCAACCGTGGTGAAAAGTATAACACAT
This sequence comes from Lathyrus tuberosus, assembly GCA_022829125.1. Lineage (NCBI taxonomy): Eukaryota > Viridiplantae > Streptophyta > Magnoliopsida > Fabales > Fabaceae > Lathyrus > Lathyrus tuberosus. The sequence goes on along the minus strand of JALAZF010000716.1, from coordinate 266,699 downwards.
ATTTAAGTAAAAGTTTGCTCATTCGAGACAAAACGCAACTGTCTCTCTCAAAACAAAACCCTAACTCTCTCACGCCTCATCTTAACTTTGTGGCCAGTTGAATACTACTTCTTCACAAAATTCCAACATATCTTCTCCATCTCTTATGGATCAAGGTAAGGTGTTACACGGAACTCATTTCTTTCACTTCCTCGTCACATTTCAGGTACATTTTATGTTGTTGATTTTCTTTTTGTTGATATATGTTGTATGTTGTTGTTGATAAATGTTGTATTTTGTTTATGATTTTGTTTTTGTTTATATATGTTGTATGTTTTTGTTAATGTATATTGTTATTGATAAAAGTTGTATGTTGTTGGTAATAAAAGTTATATCACTACTTCAAATGACACATTTTATCTCGGTCGCGAAATGACTTTTACCTCGGTAACACATGCGAGGTAACAAAGGATGAATTATAACTTTCCACTTTCTCCTTGGTTTTTTAAAACATATTTTCATTTTCCAAATTTTATTACACACGCCATATACCTCTCGGTTTTATTTGAGGTAATAAGGTATATTTTTACATCAGTTTTAATTAATAATTTAAGGTTAAATCTTATTTATTCCCTTATATAATTTGTTTTAAATCTCTTTTTCACTGGCTTGTATCATATCATTATAAATCTTGTAAACACAGAATACCAAATTTATATTATTTTAAATCTTATTTTCACTGGCCTGTATCATTTTTTACACAGAAACTACAAAATATGTGACAGAATTGGAATATATCATATCATTTTAAATCTTATAAAAAGAGAATAACAAATTATCATTGTTTTCAAAATCAAATGTACAAATTTACATTGTTCTCATCAAGACAGAATACACACATTTACATATTTGCAAATAAAAATGACAAAACCTCTGTAGATATATAAATTAAGATTATATTAACAAAAAAAAACTATTTTTGTCGAGATTCAAAACAAGATAAGAAGGCATCGGCCCAACGTGATCGGATGTCATTTATATCTTCTTTTGAGTATGGTGTTATGTCGTTAAAGAATTATAATTAGAACAAAATTTAAATTATGATAAGCTAACAACAACAACATTAACTTTATATATATATATATATATATATATATATATATATATCATAACATAGTATCCACAAGAATAGTCGTTGGGTTGTTTTCGCCACTATAACTAATTTTCATATATTTATATCACTAATACTCACAAATAATATAACTCAAAAAGTTTAAGTAATATACTTACTTTTGGGTATAAAAAGTTTGACTTTTACCAAGTAAATTTTGTTTGATTGCATTATGTCCCTCTATCACTCTACACATGTCGGTTAAAATTAAACAAGAATAAAAACTATTTAAATCTAAAGTTAAAATTTGAGTATTAAGAATAATACCACTTGCATATTTTACCTTTCCCTCTTTGGGAATAAATAAAATTCGGTGGAAACTCTGTAAAGTCCATCTCGCATGCGTGCGATTGCACATCGCGAGGTCGTCGCTCATTTTTTTTTATGTATGACAGTAAGAACGACGTTTAACTGATCCCAACCCCATTTCTCGCTCCTCTGATGATATTTTGATTACCATGTATTTCCAATCCACCACCAATTCTGGGGGAGCTCGTAGCACCAATTCATATTCTGCTCGTGATTCTGGTTGCTTCAATATAGTTTGTGGCTCTCCTTCTCAACGCATTTGCACACATTGTGGGCGCATGAATTGTATAATGGATGCATGTTTCATGAAACATGGATATCCACTAGGTTATCATTATAAGATATTTAAACCATCTATTAATAATACCACGCCTATTGAAGATACTTCAGACTGTTATAAATATTCACATCAATCTCTAGCAGTAATCCATGATCAATATAAGCATGTTACCCAACTGTTTCATCATTAATAATCACCTTCTCCTTCACATTCTCTCTTTGATGTTGTTGCTCTACCTCACATCAATTATGGCTATACCTCAATTGATGGTAAGCCACATCTATATTGGGTAATTGATATAGGTTTTACTAATCACATTACTCTTAACCTACATAATTTTACTTCTTATTCTTATGTACATCCTATAAACATGAAGTTACCTAATGGCACTATTATTTTAACCAATATTTCTGACATAGTTTATCTTTAAAACAGTTTAATTTTATCTCATGTTTATTACATTCATGGCTTCCATGTTAATTTAATCTCTACAACAAAATTTATTGATTCCTCTTTCTGTAATCTAACCTTCATTGATAAGCAATGTATTATCTTATAGAAAAAATCTACGAAACTGATTGGTTTGGCTGACAGACATGGAAATCTTTATGTTCTTAAAGTGCAAGCCATTTCGTCTTTCCCTACTTCCCACTTTGAATGTAATTTTTTATTATATTTCTTCTAAAATTTAACATAGGAGATTATGCCAACCCGTATATTATGTTCATAAAATTTTAGCCTTTAAAGTGCCACAATTATCAACAAAAATAGACAAATGAAGATTCGAGTTTTCTGTAGGTGACCCTGAGAGCTGATTCTACTGGATCATGCCTATCAGTAAAGGCTTAAGTTCAAAATTATAGGTCGTTATGGGCAAGTGTACAATGCTACTATGTGGTTCCTCATCGGTGGGATTCGCGTAGTCTTTTAGTGCTTTAGTAACCACTACTTCAGCCATTTGCTACAGAGCTAAGAGTTGGCGTCTTTCGTGTAGAAAATGCTCGATCTCGTTAACCGGTTCAACCAATGTTCTAGTCGAATGGGTTCTTTGCATACAAAACATAAAAAAAAATCAGAAAAATAAGAGTGCTTTAGTATAGACTTTGTTGGAATAAAATTTCAATATCAAGTAATCTCCCCGGCAACGGCGCCAAAAACTTGATGTGACCCAGCCGCAAATGCACGACAATGTCAAGTAGTATAATGATATCGGACCTACAAGGAGATGTATATGGTTACCGAATTTTATCCTAACGATGTTTAGCTAAACCGATTACAATATTGGGTTGTTTAGTGCAAATTGAAATAAAGTTTAACAAATAAATAAAATAGGACATTGGGTTGTGATTGTGAGACTTTGGGCCGAACTCTAGCTCTGCCGAGGAGTAGCTTTTATGTGTTTCGACAGGAGATAAGCATGAAGTCGAAGCTTGGTCACATGTTGTAGTTGTAGGATACATATTGTAGTCGAAGTCTGTTCTAATATGTATTATCGAAATGTTTGTTGAATTGGGCCTTTTGTTATGGATCCAATTGTTTAGGTAGCTTGGGTTGTAAGTTATCTAGTTAGTCTATATATAGGCTAGTACACTCAATTTGTTGAGTGTGGCCAGATTGTGGTATTCACTTGTAATCTTTTGTAATATTGAGAAAGTGAATAGTATAGCAATTTTCCCCTAATCCTTCTTCTTCATTCTTCTTTATCCTTTCTTCTTTCTCTCTTTGTTTCTAACTGTTTCATTGTTCACCCAAGAACTCCGTTTCTCAATCTTGATTGGTTGAAAGGTATCGTTTGTGATCATAACAAACTGGTGCGGTGAGCGTGGAGAAGATGTCGTCAACAAAGTTTGAAATTGAGAAGTTTACCTAAGTTAATGGTTTCAGTTTATGGCATTTGAAGATGCGAGCCCTTCTTGTTCAACAGGGTTTGCTAGAAGCGTTAAAGGGAGAAGACGCCATGGATGTTGCATTGACGGAGAAGGAAAAGACAACAATGATCGAGAAAGCCCACAGCGCAATTGTTCTGAGTCTTGGTGATAAAGTTCTCAGGCAGGTTTCGAAGGAGACGACGGCAGTGGGTGTTTGGCTGAAACTTGAAGGATTGTATATGACTAAATCCTTGGTAAATCGTTTGTACTTGAAGCAGGCATTGTATTCATTCAAGATGAATGAAGATAAAGCATTGACGGAGTAGCTGGATACGTTCAGCAAACTGATTCTTGATCTTGAAAATATTGATGTTTCCATCAATGATGAAGATCAAGCATTTTTGTTGTTGTGTTCTTTACCTAAGTCGCATGCTCACCTCAAAGAAACCCTCTTGTATGGAAGAGAGTCCCTGACCTTTGAAGAAGTTCAAGCAGCCTTGTATTCGAAGGATTTGAACGAAAGAAAGGAGTAGAAACCATCATCATCAGTTGGCGAAGGATTGTCCGTGAAGTGGAAATCATCAAAGAGAGATGGTAGGTTTGAGAAAAAGAAAGATAAAACTGAACAGAAATCTTATGGTGGTGATATTTCTGGTATTAAGTGTTATCATTGTAAAAAGGAGGGTCACACAAGAAAGATGTGCCCTGAGCGCCTGAATAATCATGGAGGTAAGGACAATGGAAATGCAGCCATTGTGCAAGATGATTATGAATCATCTGATGTCCTTGTGGTTTCGAACAGCAACTCGTGCAAAGAGTGGATTATGGATTCTGGATTTACTTGGCATATGACTCCAGACAAGAATGTGTTTGAAGAATTATGTGATCAAGATGGTGGATCAGTGCTGTTGGGAAACAACAAAGCTTGCAAGATTGTAGGTATTGGATTTGTAAGATTCAAACTCCATGATGAGTCAATAAGGCTATTAAATGGGGTTAGGTATGTACCTGACCTTAAGAGAAAATTCATTCCTCTTGGTGAATTCGACAAGAAAGGAAATGTCTTCAAAGGAGAATAAGGTATCGTGAAAGTCATGAAGGGGTTGAAGGAAGTCTTGAGAGGCGTGAAGAAACAAGACTTGTATACCCTTAAGGATGAGGTTGTAAGTGGTTCAGCAGACTTTGCATCCACGAAACTGTGTTGAAGACAGAATTATGGCACATGTGATTGGGCCATGTCAGCGAAAGAGGTCTGGTCGAATTGAGGAAGCAGAACTTGCTAGGTGGTGACAAAGTCCAACAGTTGGAGTTTTGAAAATCTTGTGTACTTGGTAAATCCTGTAGGGCGAAGTTTAACAAAGGCAAGCAAAGAACACATGGATCCCTGGATTATATTCATGTTGATCTTTGGGGGCATGTAAGGGATCCTTCACACTCAGGTGAAAGGTATTTTCTATCCATCGTTAATGACTATTCCAGAAAGTTATGGGTATTCATTCAGAAGACGAAGGATGAAACTTTTGAGAATTTCAAAAGTTGGAAGGTTATGGTCGAAACTCAAACTAGCAGAAAGGTTAAGAGGTTGAGAACTGACAATGGCCTTGAGTTCTGCAACGAAGCGTTCGACAGTTACTGTGTTGAGTCTGGGATTGCAAGGCATAAGACTGTAGCAGGTACTCCTCAACAAAATGGCTTAGCTGAGAGATTCAATCGAACAATCCTTGAAAGGGTTAGATGCATGTTGGTTAGTGCTTGATTGAAGAAGGTGTTTTGGGCGGAGGCTGTTTCGAAAGCAGCTTATCTGATAAATAGATGTCCCTCGATTGGCTTGGGAATGAAGACACCTGAAGAAGTTTGGTCAGAACATCCACCTAGTCTCGACAAACTGAGAGTATTTGGCTGTGTGGCCTATGCTCATATTAGGCAAGACAAGGTCGAACCTAGAGCTCTGAGATGCATGTTCCTTGGATATCCTGAGGGAGTCAAGGGTTATAGGTTGTGGTGCCTAGAACCAGGTCATAGAAGATGTATCACAAGTCGTGATTTAGTTTTCAATGAAGTCGAAATGGCGTTCAAGAAAATTGGTGATGCTGGTCGAAGTGCAGAAATCTCTGAAGAAGAGCTTGAACAGGTAGAGATTCCTGTTGAGGTGGAGCACAGTGATGCTGAAGTGCATAACCCAGATGAAGTCGAAGAAAAAGAGCAAGATGCTGAAGAGACTGAGGAAACTGTCGATGACTACCTACTGGCACGAGATAGGTCAAGAAGAGTCATCAAGCCATCTCAGAGACTTGGTTATGCAGATCTTATAGCTTTTGCTTTAATCTCTGCAAGTGAGGTGCTTGAGGAAGAACCTAGAGATTACAAGGAAGCTATAAAGAGTCGAAACAAGACTGAATGGTGAAAAGCCATGGATGACGAGATGAAATATCTTCATGATTATAAGACTTGGGAGCTGATTGAGAAACCTGCAGGAGCAAGGTTAGTCAGTTGTAAGTGGATTTTCAAGGTCAAGGAAGGAATCAAAGGAGTGATGTCGAAGCACTTTAAGGCAAGGTTGGTTGCTAGGGGGTTCACTCAGAAAGAAAGAGTCGACTTCAATGATGTGTTCTCGCCTGATGTAAAGCATGGATCCATTCGAATGCTGTTAGCCATGGTGGCAAAGTTTGACTTGGAACTTGAGTAAATGGATGTGAAGACAACCTTCTTGTATGGTGACCTAGATGAAACGATCCGGATGCGTCAACTTGAAGGGTATGCAGAAAAGGATAAGGAAGATTATGTGTGCAAGCTGAATAGGTCTTTGTATGGCCTGAAACCATCTCCTCGACTGTGGAACAGGAGATTCGACAAGTTCATGGCACACATTAGTTTCACTAGGAGCCATTTTGATCACTGTGTTTACTTCATATTTCGACTTGGAAACTCACTTGTTATTTTGTTGCTTTATGTAGATGATATCCTCATAGCTAGCAACAGTGTTGAGGATATAATGGAGGTGAAGGCTTAACTCAGTAAGGAGTTCGAAATGAAGGATCGGGGAGCTGCCACAAGGATTCTTGGGATTGACATCCGGCGAGATAGAAAGCAGTCGAAGTTGTGCTTATCTCAAGAGACATACCTACGTAAGCTTCTCGACAAGTTTGGTATGTCGAATTCAAAGCCTGTTGTGACTCCAACAAATCCTCAGTTTAAGCTTACTACTCAAAGTCCGAGTACTGAAGCTGAAAGAATCTATATGAGTAGCATTCCATATGCTAGTATATGGGGTTCTTTGATGTATTTTATGGTCTGTACGAGGCCAGACATAGCGTATGGAGTGAGCCTTGTAAGCAGGTATATGGCCGATCCTGGAAAGGCGCACTGGCAAGCTTTAAAGTGGATTCTCAGGTACATAAATGGGCCTCTGAATCGAGTCTTGATATATGGTGGAGCATGTGGTGATGATAGCAAATTCGAAATCGAAGGTTATGTCGACTCTGATTATGCAGGTTGTATGGATTCCAGAAAGTCTATTTCTGGATATGTGTTCACTATGTTCGACACAACAATCAGTTGGAAAGCGACGCTTCAGAAGTTTGTTGCCTTATCAACCACTGAAGCTGAATATATAGCCCTCACTGAAGCTGTGAAGGAAGCATTGTGGCTTGAAGGTTTTGCAAAGGAGCTTAAACTTCAAGGTCGAAGTATCACTGTTAAATGTGATAGTCAAAGTGCTATACACCTGTCGAAGAATTCATCCTATCACGAGCGGACCAAGCACATCGATGTGAGGTTGCACTTCGTCAGAGAGATAATCAAGCGTGGTAAAGTCCAGGTGCTGAAGGTTTTGACTGATGAAAATGTTGCTGATATGATCACCAAGACGTTGTCGAGTTGCAAGTTTTTCCACTGTATGCAGTTGATAAAACTGCAGAATGAAAGCTAGTTTATTCCCTGTTGTTTGTAGAGTTAGATCCGAGGTGGAGATTTGTGAGACTTTGGGCCGAACTCTAGCTCTGCCGAGGAGTAGCTTTCATGTGTTACGACAGGAGACAAGCATGAAGTCGAAGCTGGGTCACATGCTGTAGTTGTAGGATACATATTGTAGTCGAAGTCTGTTCTAATATGTATTATCGAAATGTTTGTCGAATTGGGCCTTTCGTTATGGATCCAATTGTTTAGGTAGCTTGGGTTGCAAGTTATCTAGTTAGTCTATATATAGGCTAGTACACTTAGTTTGTTGAGTGTGGCCAAATTGTGGTATTCACTTGTAATCTTTTGTAATATTGAGAAAGTGAGTAGTATAGCAATTTTGCCCTAATCCTTCTTCTTCATTCTTCTTTATCCTTTCTTCTTTCTCTCTTTGTTTCTAACCGTTTCATTGTTCACCCAAGAACTCTGTTTCTCAATCTTGATTGGTTGAAAGGTATCGTTTGTGATCACAACAGTGATCATCTATCAAGACTCACTCTATCAATTATCTAAATTTGAACACGAGAATATCTAAGTAATTTATGGAAAAGGAGATAAATATGTGTGACACTCACTTTTGTGGCGTGCATATCTAGACGTGTTTCTGGCACGACTAAGTGGCTTTCTCAATTGAGAGTGAATTGCCTTGTCATAGAGGGTGCCTCGCTTAATCTATTGTTTAAAAATATGCGGTCTGATATCGATTCATATCCTTTTGGACTATGGTCGTATTTAGGTTGCCTTTTCTTTCGCAACCAACACAAATATTTTTAAGAGATCGGATTCTAATGTAAAATACCTATGATTCTCGTAATTCATATTCGGATAAATCGTCATGATATAGACTCTAACACTACTACAAAAACACATTTAACATCAGACGCAAAATGCATTTAACCTTGGCTATAAAACAGAGGTAACGAAGTGCGTCATGAAAAATAGTCACTTTACCCACTCAGATTTTAAATAACTAAGGGGTAAAGTTATCTGCACATGGGTTCGATCCCCAACATCTGTCTTTTTATTATTTTCAGAACTAGATGGTGCACCCAATATTAAATCTCAATTTTGTGTAAAATCGAGGTAATAGCGCAATATTTTTACCTCGGTTTTAAGTAAAAACCGAAGGGATAACATTATATTTTTTATACTTTCATTTGTACCAGTATTACAGAACCATGTCATAGAATATACAACCATATTTTGCAGATTTTTAGAACATAAATTTGTACATTTTATCAGTTTCTCAAACAAAAACATTGTACCAAAAAAATTCATTGTTTAAACCAAATACAAACCCAAAATGACACAAACCTTATAATTTTACAACAAAACTAAAACAAATGATTAACCAACAAAAGCAATACCCAAAATGGAAAGTCTTGTAGGTTGTCCAAAAGTTATATGCTAAGATTTGTCACTGGTCGTTAAGCACCTATAATTTGAACAACATTTGAAATCAATTAGGATAATCAACAACATTAAATCTTTAGTAAAAGGAATAAAAATGAGTAAAATGAATAATTATAAATTACTAAGTGATACAAAACATTTACTTACTAGTTTTCCCATATCCCCTCTTTAGGATCACGACGAATAGCATGCACATCATCTTAATCATTTTCTTCAGATGAATAACGTACATGTGTTGCGAAACAAAGGCATAGTTAAAATCTTGATTTTTATCAATACTATTAGGAAGATATTTTCCGTGAAGAACAATTGACCATCTAGTGTTAGAATTATCAGTGATATAACAACTTGTTTTGCTTAGGTTGCCATGATGAATGGTTTGTTCTTATAAGTTTCCTTTCGAAGATCAACCCGTGTGAATCCTAATTCATCAGTTTCTACACCAGTGTTACTTTCAATCCACTTGCACTTAAATAAAGGCACTTTGAAAACAACATAGTCAATCTTCAAAATCTCCTCAATGACCCCAAAGTACGCTCTAGATGCTAGTACAAGATTTTATCTTTGGAACTAGAGAAGTACGTGGATTCACCTTCAACCATAACCCCATTATTTTGTATGGTACTATGATCATCCTTTGATTTTGCATAGAATGAAAATTTAGTAATGTTGTATTCACTCCAAGTAATTAAATTTAACTTAGGCATACATGACAACCATTTAATTGTATTTGATGCAATACTCTCTTTAGAAAAATTTTCATTAAACCAAGTTATGAATTTTTTGTTATGCTCTATCGACAACCATCTTTCATTAATCCGAAGGAATTTTTTCTTTATAAGACTTTTATGAGCGGACAAGTAAGGTTGAACTTCATCCATGTTGTTAAATATATACAAATATAATAGAAGAACTACATCTCAGCCAAAAGTATTAACATTTAAACCTTGAGTACCTCTACCATCATATCTTCCACCATGACGACAATCAGGAATTCCTATAGAGTCTGCTTCCAAAATATAGTTTGTAAAAAAATCAATAGCTTCTTTTGTGATGTATCGTTCACCAATCAAAGCCTCCAGGCGGTGATGATTCTTTGTATACCCTTTAACAATCTTCATGTATCGCTCTACCGATTATATCCACCGTAAATAAACTAGACCACAAATTCTAATATCCCTTACTAGATGAACAACTAAGTGAACCACATCACCTTGGAAGGAACGCCCTTTCTAGTTACACAGTCACCGTCTTCAACCCTATTTTCCTTCTTCATGTAGTGTGACTCCCCACATCTCGGGCACTCCTTCAAGTTTTCATACTCTTTCTAATATAATATACAATCATTACAACATGCATGTATTTTGACATAGTCCAAACCCAATGGACACAATATCTTCTTGGCCTCATAACTACGGTTCGACAACGTGTTACCTCCAGGAAGCATTTATTTCAACAATTCAAGAAATTCAGTGAAACTTCTATCCGTCCACCGACCTCTTTCTTTAAGATTAAATAGTCTTAGCACAGCTGAAAATCTTGTAAATATTTTGCATCCTGGATACAACAACTTTTCCATGTCTCTTTGCAAAGTATCTACCACATTAGCTTTCTTGAAAGCTTCTACTCCAATATCACGAATCATGTCTTCTAGAGTATCATTATTAAATTCATCATCATCTTCAACTATATGTGACAGAGGTATTTTTTTGTCATTTAGCCATGCCATGCCCATTTCGTGTAATTTTGAATAATTTCATCATAACCTAAATGATTGAATATAACAACACTTGGAAGTTTTTGCATATTTTGGCAAATTTTACAAGAATGCCAAAAAAATTATTTATTGTTAGGAAGGTTTTTTTCCGAAAATTCAAAAAAGTGAATCACTCTATTCATATACTCTCTACTTAATCTATTGGATTTCATCCAACTACGATCCATAGTCACATATAGCTTCTGAAAATAAAATAAAAATAGTACACAACCAACAAAAATGAACCGTATAAGTCTCTAAAACCATAACAACAATAACAACAACAACAACAGTGACAACTATGTCAACAACATCAACGACGGCCACAATACCAACAACAACAACAACAAACAACAATAATGGAGAATTTGTACATACCATAAATGTGATGAGAGACTCAAAGAAAAGTGTTGGTTTGAGGTTCAAGCTTCCTTCCTCCTTGGAGAACAATGGATTTTTCAATTTCGTTCCCTAGAAAAGAATAGTGTTTGAGTTTCTTTCTCTATCTAGGGCGCAAAAAGTGAATGAGACTTAACATTAAATTTGAAAGAATAGAAAATTGTTTAGAGATTTTTTATCTCGGTTTTCTTAAAAACTGAGGGAACATATCCGGCGTAAAATCTATAAAAAAAAAAATAAAGGCTCCTTATTAGGGCTAAATAAAACATAAAATTGCAAGTGCACGGAATCGAAGCTCAAACCCTAAGTCACTTGTTATGTCGGTTTTTGGAAGAACCGAGTTAAAAGATTATGTTTTTAAAAAAATGGCGCGTTCTAGGTCATTTGACCTCAGATTTTCAATAGTTGGGATGAAATCTTCGTCATAAAATGTGTTATTTGTAGTAGTGTCATGACCCATTGTCATTATAAAACTACTTACTCATGGTGAGGTAAACAACAAACAAACAAGTGAAAGAAATGGCATGCAAGTATACAAAGTAAAGTAATATAAATAATCTGAATTGAAGCAAACTTGATTAAAATAAAAGAAAACAAGAGAAATACAACAATATTATAGAGCAATATAATTAAGAGCAAGAGACAAAAGCTGGAAATTACAAAGTAGAAGCAAGTAACAAGTCATAAGTCCTCATTTGCTTGAAGCTCAAGTTCTTATTTATATTAAAACTAGGCATATATCACCCATAAACATCCATAACTTCGTACACGGTCATTAAATCCCACTAACATAGAGTTTTTATCGGTTAGAGACATCCAAAGTTTCAAAAATTCCCAAAAAAACTGTCAAATTCGTAACTTCCTGGGAAGCAATACGGCCCGTGACAGGGGACACAGCCAGCCCGTGTTGCCCTCGACTTCTTTATATGGGCATTGCAGCAAAGGCCAACACGACTCGTGTCATCTGACACGGCCGAACTGTGTTGTCCATGAGTCTTATGTATGGGGAGGGTTCCTTTTCGTGCGATTCTAGGCCTTTTTTACTCTAGTTAGGTCCAATACTTTCGTATTTCCTGATAACATCAAAAGAACACAATAGCGTATAAAATAAAACTAAAACAATGAAATCACACACGAAAACAAAAAAAAAACTAAAAATATGATGTAATAATCATTGATCAGCTTGTTGAGGTTTGGGACCAAGTATGTCTAATCTTTTTTATGAAGTGCTCGATATAGAATATGGAAAAAGTGAAGTAGACCATAGCTTCCATGGATATGCCCACTGTTGTTGTTGTTGTTGTTATTGTTTTTGATATATAAGAGGGATCATTTGTTGTTATTGATAGAGATATGGAGGCCAGTTTTGCTGCTGATTTTGAGAACAACCTCCACCACAATCATTGTTTCTTCCCTGTCACAACCGTCGTAACCATTATTTCGGCCACTGAAACCATTGTTAGTGTTGCTATAGTTGTTACGATGGAGGGAGTGCCTTATTGAGGCTGAAGCATCATCATGAGATGGTAGAAATGCATAGTTGTCAAAAGAATTTGATGCCTTATTCACTACTAAAAAAACATGAATTAATGACGGAATTTAGGGAGGGAACAAAATCCCTCACTACAAAAACACGAATTAGTGACGAAATTTAGGGAGGCAATTTTACGTCTTTTATTAAAATGAAATTGGCAAATATTAGTGATGGAATTTATGATGAAATAATTACGTCAATAAAGTTCTCTCACAAAATCCCTCTCAAAATTGATTACTTTTGATTTTATTAAAGACTTTGTGAGAAAATATATCGCTCTCTAAATATTCCCTCACAAAATCCTTCACTAATATGATTAATAAATTTTGTGAGGAAATCATTTTGTCATAAATAGTATTTTAAATTTGTTATTATTAACTATTTTTTATTTTTATTGATAAGAAATAACTATCATTTTATATTAAAGAAGTACTATTTGTAAATATATATATATATATATATATATATATATATATATATATATATATATATATATATATATATATTATATAAATAATTTATATAAAAATAAAATTGTAAATTAAATTTATATAATTTAAATAACAAATAAAATTAATTAAGAAATAAAAATAAATAAAAATTCAGATGAAATTTGATTTCCCTCTAAGTAGTTATCCTATCTGTTTTGGACTGGGCAGGCGCTTGGCCCACAGCAGGGCAAGGCTCAATCCAGTCCAGCTCTTGGCAAGGCCCAATAGCCAGAAGCTAGCCATTGAGCACAACTAGTCGTTGGGCACATGACCGTTGGGGACATCCCCCTCACGCGCTTGACAGTTCACGCGACCAACTGCCTCCCCGAATCTTACGGAAGCAGTTGGACCATGTCAAAGGGTCACGCACCTGACCCTCCACCTGGCAGTCTCCCATTGGTCGACCAGATATTTCGGTCACATGGGAGACTTTGGCCTCGCGCTGGGGGTTACTTCTATAATAACCTTCTGAAGTGTTGTTTTCCAACTGATTGTTGTCCCAAACATAGTGAACACATATCCAAAAATAGATTTTCTGGAATCCATACAACCTGCATAATCAGAGTCGACATATCCTTTGATTGTTGTTTTAATATCTTCACCCAAAGCTCCACCATAAATTAGGACTCTACTCAGAGACCCTTTTATGTACCTTAGAATCGACTTCAATGCTTGCCAGTGAGCCTTTCCAGGATTCGCCATGTACCTGCTTACAAGACTTACTGCATATGTTATGTCAGGTCTAGTACAAATCATAACATACATCAAAGAACCCACTATATTAGCATATGGAATGCTATTCATATAAGCTCTTTTGACATCAGTACTGGGACACTGATCTATACTCAGCTTGAATTAAGGGTTTGTCGGAGTCACAACAGGCTTTGAATTCGACATACCATACTTTTCGAGAATCTTCTGTAGGTATGCCTCTTGAGATAAGCATAATTTCGACTGCTTTTTATCTCTTCGGATGTCAATCCCGAGAATCCTGGACGCAACTCCTAGATCCTTCATTTCGAACTCCTTATTGAGTTCAGCCTTCACCCTCATTACATCTTCGACATTGTTGCTTTCTATTAGAATATCATCCACATAAAGCAACAAAATAACAAATGAATTACCAGGTCAAAATCTGAAGTAAACACAGTGGTCGAACTGACTTCTAATGAAACTTATGTGTGTCATGAACTTGTAGAATCTCTTATTCCACTGTCGAGGAGATTGTTTCAGTCCATATAAAGATCTCTTCAGTTTGCACACATAATCTTCCTTTCCCTTTTTGACATACCCTTTAGGTTGCCTCATCAGGATTGTTTCATCTAGATCACCATACAAGAACGCAGTTTTCACATCCATTTGTTCTAGTTCAAGGCCGAACTGTGCCACCATTGCAAGCAATATTCGAATGGATTTGTGCTTCACAACAGGAGAGAACACATAATTGAAGTCGACATCTTCTTTCTTAGTGAACCCCATAGCGATCAATCTTGCCTTGTATCTTTTCGACACCACTCCTTCGATTCCTTCCTTAACTTTGAAAATCCATTTACAGCTGACTAACCTGGCTCCGGAAGGTTTCTTGATCAGTTCCCAAGTGTTGTTATCAGGAAGAGATTTCATCTCATCATCCACTGCCTTCATCTATTCAGTCTTCTTTCGACTCCTCATAACTTCCTTATAGTCTCTAGGTTCTTCGTCGAGAACCTCAATTGCAGAGATTAAGGCATAAGCTATAAGATCTGCATACCCAAGTCACTAAGGTGGCTTGATGATTCTCCTCGACCTGTCTCTTGCTAGCAGGTAGTCATTATCAGTCTCCTTATCTTCGACAGCATCTTCTGCTTCTTCTTCGACTTCATCTGGGTGGGATACGCAATTCAGCATCAACATGCTCCACCTCAACAGGAATCTCTCCCTGTTCCAGCTCTTCGTCAGCATCATCAATTTTCTTGAAAGTCATCCCAGCTTCATTGAAAACTACGTCTCGACTGGTGATACACCTCCTGTGACTTGGCTCTACGTACCATAGCCTATAAGCTTTGACTTCTTCAGGGTATCCCATGAACATGTATTTCATAGCTCTAGGTTTGACCATCTCTTGCCAAATGTGAGCATAGGCCACGCAGCCAAATACTATCAGTCTGTCGAGACTAGGTGGATGTCCCGACCAAACTTCTTCAGGTGTCTTCATATTTAACGCAGTCGAATGACATATGTTTATCAGGTATGTTGCTGTCGAAACAGTTTGACTGCCAAACCATTTTGTTGTGGAGTACCTGTAGTAGTTTTGTGCCTTGCAAATACCTGAGGCAGCACAAAAGCTGTTGAACGCCTCATTGCAAAATTCAAGGCCATTGTCGGTTCTCAACCTCTTGACCTTTCTGCCAGACTAATTTTCGACCAGAGACTTTCAACCTTTGAAATTCTCAAAAGTCTCATTCTTAGTCTTTTAGATGAGTACCCATAACTTTCTGAAATAATCATCGACTATGGATAGAAAATAGCTTGCTGCTGAATGTGATGGACACCTTGCAGGCCCCCAAAGATCAACATGGATGTAATCAAGGGATCCATAAGTTCTTTGTTTGCCTTTGTTGAACTTCACTCTGCAAGATTTTCCAAGTACACAGGGTTCACAAAATTTCAGCTTTTTGACTTTGTCTCCTTTGAGCAGATTTTGTTTTCCCAATTCGACCAGACCCCTTTCACTGACATGGCCCAATCTCATGTGCCAAATTTCTGTCTTCGACAACGGTTTCGTGGATGCAACATTTGTCGA
This sequence comes from Lathyrus tuberosus, assembly GCA_022829125.1. Classification (NCBI taxonomy): domain Eukaryota; kingdom Viridiplantae; phylum Streptophyta; class Magnoliopsida; order Fabales; family Fabaceae; genus Lathyrus; species Lathyrus tuberosus. The sequence continues at coordinate 250,763 of JALAZF010000716.1, read as the reverse complement.
ACCACTTACAACTTCAGCCTCAATGGTATACAAGCCTTGTTTACTCACGCCTCTCAAGACTTCCTTCGACCCTTTCATGACTCTTAGGATACTTTTCTCTCCTTGAAAAATACATCCCTTCTTGTCGAATTCACCAAGAGAAATCAAATTTCTCTTCAAATCAGGTACATACCTGACTTCAGTCAATACCCTTATTTACTCATCATGGAGCTTGAATCTCACAGATTAAATACCTGCAATTTTCCAAGCTTTGTTGTTTCCCAACAGCACTGATCCACCATCTTGATCACATAGCTCCTCGAACAATTATCTGTTTGGAGTCATGTGCCAAGTGCAACCTGAATCCATAATTCACTCTTTTCTTGAGTCGTCGCTTGAATCCACAAGAACATCAGATGATTCGAAGTCATCTTGAATAATGGTTACGTTGCCATTATCCTTACCTCCATGATCTTTCAGGCGTTCAGGGCTCACCTTTCTTGTGTGACCCTCCTTCTTACAGTGATAGCATCGAATACCAGATGCTTCGCCACTATAAGACTTCTGGTAACTTTTACCTTTCTTTTTGTCGAACTTATCATCCTTTCGCAAGAATTTTCCTTTAACAGCCAAAACTCCGTCAACCGTCGAAGGTTTATGCCCCTTTCGTTTGTTCAGGTCCTTAGAATACAAGGCTGATTGAACTTCTTCAAAGCTCAGGGACTCCCTTCCATACAGGAGAGTTTCTTTGAAGTGAGCATGCGTTTTAGGCAAAGCACACAACAACAACAACAACAATAACAACAACAACAGTGCTTGATCTTCATCATCGATCTTCACATCAATATTTTCAAGATAAAAAATCAGCTTATTGAACATATCCAACTGCTCAGCCAACACTTTGTCTTCACTCATCTTGAATGAATACAAAGCTTGCTTCAGGTAGAGTCGATTCACCAGAGATTTAGTCATGTACAAACTTTCAAGTTTCAACCATAACCCCGATGTCGTAGTCTCCTTTGATACCTGTCGAAGAACCTTATCACCAAGGCTCAACAATATTGCGTTGTGGGCTTTCTCTATAATGATCGTCTTTTCTTTTTCCGTTAATGCAGCGTCCATGACTACCTCTCCCTTCAACGCTTCCAAACAACCCTGCTGAACCAATAGGGCTTTCATCTTTAAGCGCCATAGACCGAAAGCGTTCACTCCGGTGAACTTTTCAATCTCATACTTTGTTGAAGGCATCTTCTCCACGCTCACCGCACCAATTTGTTGTGAATTTGGATGCCTTTAAACAAAGTATAAACGGTTTCTTTATGATCAAGAAATACACAAGGGTTAGGGTTAAGGAAAAACAAGGAGAACAACAAGGATTGGTTATAAATATTATTCTTTTTACTTTCTCTTCAAATCAGATTACAAGTACTCAAGAATAACAAATAATCCTCTCACCCTAATTAGATTTTGTCACACCACACATAAGATGAGATACTAGTATGTTATGAGCAATAAAACCTAACATACTAAACTAATGGGTTTTTTAACAATTACTCATTACAAGCTAATTTAGGGTACAAGCTAACTTAAACAATTGGATCCTTAACAAAAAGGCCCAATTCGACAGCTACATACTAGAACACAATTCGCCTACAGCATGTAGGTCTTCGACAACAGCATGTGATCAGACTTCGACGACATACTAACTAAAGTTGAATCCAATATCTCACATTTATTGTTAGAAAAGATATTTGATCATTTGCTCCATGTGTATTCTGCAGTTGAACTGGGCTCGATATGGTGTGAAAAAGGTCATCAAATATGATGTCGTAAATCCATGGAAGGACAACAACATCAAGGCATGCTAAGAGGCGAGATCGGTGACTGAGATCGTGAAATGGTGTGGTTTTCGTTGGAATAATATGATCAGCAATTTGATGAACTCGAGCATGGATTTTAAAGAGTTCGGACCATGTGTTACACTGGCCCTTTTTAACATTTAAGATAATTTTGATGAAATTGATGATGTTTGAGATAATGAATGCGAAGGAATAACTGTTGTGGTGCCAAATTCAATAGAAGAGAGAATTTTTTTATAAGAGGAAGAGGAGGAGTTGTCGTCGGTCATGATGAGGGAGGGAGATCGGTGGCGCTAGGTTAAGGAGGGAGGGGTGGCGTTGTGGTGGTTAGGTTTTGAATTAATATTGATGCTTACTAATACTACCTAAAAAAATTTTAGGCCTTGCATTTTCCATTCATCTGTGCTTTGTTACATTAAATAAAAAATTTTATAATATTTTTCTATACAGGTATGACTAATCAATTACCATCATTGTTATTCGAAATATAGAGATATGCACATTTCAGAATATGCAAATAATAATAGTCTTCTTTCACCTTCACACCTCAAACTTCAAGTTAACCATCATCTCTTATAGTACTTGCAAGCTTCTCTAGGATGTGGAATCCTCTTTCTCTGTCAACCTACATAGTTGCTGATTCAGGATCATATCAGGACTGGATAGTTATTGTAGATCAACAAATGGTTTTTCCATCTTTCTTGGCATTGCACTTATATCTTGGCTGTCAAGAAACAACCTACACTTGCCAATTTGTTGGGTTAGTACTTAGGAGCCTTTGATGCTGTGTTTTTTTTTTTTCTACAAGAGTTATTGGGCGCAAACAACCGAAAATTGAAATGAGAAAAAAAAATCATATATATCATTACAACAGTTAAATTTTATTCCAAAATATAGTTGGTAAAATCTACAATACATTGCTCAAAATTATTTTTAAAAAAATCTATAGACCAAAATTAAAGAAGCAGCCTAGAGAAGTAAAAGGGCTATCAAAACCCTAAAAAAACCTAAGGCAACTTCTAACAAGGCCTATAAAAAAACTATCTTATAGTAAAATCATAATTCACTAGTAAAGTTCATGAAAATATTGTCACACATTAATATTATAAGATTTTTCTTAAGATAGATTGATTTAAATTTTGATATTTTTGATATCTCTTGTAAGTGCTGGAATACAGCTTGAACTACGTGTGAGTCCTCCTCCTCCTTTCTTGTCCCTTGGACTAATAGACTTTGCCCTAATTTTCCCATCAGAGTTACTCTTTTTCAGCATTTCCTTCATAGCTTGAGCTTGAAACAAAACCGGAAAAGCCCTTCCATATTTGTTAAACTTAACACATGCATTCATATGTGTACTTAAAGCTTCTTCTAGTTTTTTCCCACCATTTTTCTCCAACTCTTCCTTCACTGCCTCGGAACATAGTCCGCACACGAACTTACCTTTGAATTTGCCGCGAACGCGGTCTATGTACTCCTGTGTGCACTCCTCGGACATGCCACAACACTCGCACTTTGCATCTTCGACTTCGGATATCGAAGGTAGTTTTAAATTATCAATTTCTTTTGTCAGCTCGAAGGAAATGTCCGAGACCGTTCTTTGAAGGTGGTCGGAATTTGAGAGTTTTGGTGGTTTGTTTGATGAGTTGTTATTGTTTTTGGAGAATGAATTTGACAACAAAGATTCTCCAAGTGGTGCCATGATCATGAATAAGAAGGATATTGAACTTGATTGTAGTAATTAAACTAGGGTTTATGAGAAAAGGTTGCTATAGCTTGAAAATTATCATGGTGATTGAAGAAGGAATGGATAAACCCTATTTATAATAGTTTGGAATATAACATTGGAAGCAATGAATGGATCTTAGAAACTCAAGTGTCATCTTCCAAAGTCGTGAACTAGCTAGATTTTTCAGGAGAGATTTAATGAGAAAACAATGACTAGTGTGGCTTTTACATTGTTTCATTTCTAAAGTGAAGTTCCATGGTTGGCATAGTTTTGTCTCGAAGAAAAAAGTGAAAAACACGTGCATCCAATGGTTCATCTACATGCATGATTTCTTTTCGTGGCTGATAAATGGTGTAACTATAATAACGATGTGCCTTTCTTTTTCCTCCTCTAGTAGATTCAGGAAGAAAAAGAATATACATAGCAAGTAATTGATTATAAAATATGTAAACTATAACCAATAATATTAAAGAGTGAATTAATTGGTTATAGTGAATTATTGTTGTGTATAGTTCATATAAATAGGGGATTTTTTAATGCATCATGTTACTTAGACACCAAGTGAAAATATTAAAATATTTTCAGATTTTGGAGAAGCATACTCAGACACACTTCAAAATACATCAAATACATGCGTAACTGAAACACACCCTAATTTTGTAAAAAAAAAAATTCATAAATACATTTTCGGAATTTCTTATCCATGTAAGGATAGTTGTTGGTTATAGTGGGAAGAAAGTAAAGGTAATGGTAATGGAGCACTATGACATTTTACGGAGATACATCTTCAGATTTTAGAGATGTATCTTCAGACATTTGTTAGGCAAAATAGAAGTGTCTCACCTGCAACGTTTTGTTTTTTGATTTTAAGTTCATTCGGAGACGCATGTTCGAAATATAGATATCACACCTGCATTTTCGAATTTTTATAAGGTGTTTTTCAACCCCATAAGATGCGATTAGAAATTCTCTAAATATAAAGACATAGAGGATCACAATAATTTAACGTGAAACTCCATATGTATCTTATGTCTACACTATAAGGAAATGGAAAACTTGCGAGATAAATGTGCATGGAGAAAAACACATCGCAGAAGAAGAAAAGAAAAACAAAATTCAATTTAATCAATAAAACACCTGCCAAATATTTGTGGGAATTCTAAAATTTAAGAAAATGACATTACGAGAAATAAAAAACCTCGCAACTTTTTTTTAATTAAAATTTGTGGGAGGAAGGGATGGGGAAGTTGTACTAAAGTCCATTATTGAGTGGCAGAGAAAACCGACTATTTTAACCATTTTAACATTGTGATTAGTTAATTACCTTACAATATTTACCCACTAACACACCTCAGACACTGAAGTTGCAGAGTGATTTTTATCACGTAATGCACATTACAACAAATAACGCTTTTATGACGAAACTTTCACCACGTACAATATAAAACCGAGGGTGTATGTAAAGGGAGCGCCTTGTATTTTAAAAAAAAATCAATCTGTTACCTTGGTTTTATGAAAAAACAATATAGTTTTCAATGAAGCGGAAATGGCTTTCAAGAAAACTAATGGTGTTGGTCGAAGCGCCAAGATCTCTGAAGAATAGCTGGAACATGAAGAGATTTCTGTTGAGGTGGAGCATGTTGATGTTGAGTTGCATAACCCAGATGAAGTCGAAGAAGAAGCAAAAGTTGTTATCGAAGCTGAGGAGACTAATAATGACTACCTGCTAGAAAGAGATAGGTCGAGAAGAGTCATCAAGCCACCTCAGAGACTTGGTTATGCAGATCTCATAGCTTATACCTTAATCTCTACAAGTGAGGTTCTTGAAGAAGAACCTAGAGACTATAAGGAAGTTATGAGGATTAGAAATAAGATTGAATGGCTGAAAGCCATGGATGATGAGATGAAATCTCTTCATGGTGTCATACGCCACAATTTTCCCTAACCTTTTTTTTATTTCCTATCTGGCCTATTGCTTCATTCATATGCATATTCATTAACATCATAACACATTCATTTTATCATTTGCACATTCATCTTGGATTCAAAGGTGTGTGTTAGTGATGACTAACATGGAGTTAAGGCTTACTTGAGGACCAAATCTATATCATCCTTTGACACATTAACTGATGGTGGTCTTCTTTGGAGGTACAAGGCTACGAAATCCTAACGGCTTGAATTTTGGAATCCATGGGACATCTATGTGGCATTGTGGTCTTAGAATTAATCAGGGATGGCAAACATCATCTGGTCAACCATGGAAGATTTATTTGACTGATTAAATTTCTTTATGGGATTGGTCATTACACTAGTTTATTATGTGTTTGGTGTGGATTCAAGACAAGACATTGAGATTCATATCCAAGGTTTCAGGATTCATAGTCACGACTCAAGACTCGTTTCATTTCAAGGGTTCATTGTTATCTAAAATCAAGCCAAAGGTTCAAGTTCATTCAAATTCAAATATTCAAAATGAAAATTAGAGGGAAAAGCATTTGAGAAAATAAGTTGCAAATCCATTTTTCACTATACAAAGTCATCAGAGGTTTACATGCCCAAACATCCATTTAGAAATTCATTAAGAAGATACAAAACAAAACCTACAAAAAAATATAAATATGACTTTCGGTTGACTTAGGACAACTGTTGACTTTTTGGTCAACCTGTTGACCAAAGTCAACTCTCTAACCTTATACCTAATTCCATCTTCACACATTAAAACAAGTCTATTTCCATCTCTTTAAGGCTAGATGTAAGTTCTGTGGTTTTGGGATTTGCAACATTTTGGTAAAACAATATGCTGTCAGCAAGATATTATGCTAGATATTCTGCCAAGACAGTCAGACGTCATGTTCAGGATGATGTTGTGACATGTGCTAGGACATGTTATACCAGAAGTCTAGGGTATGACTGTTTTGGAATTTTAAGTGTGAGTTTTGAATGTGATTTAATTCACACGTTATTGTTATCCAAGGGAGGATATTTTGGGAACGTCTGTTGTGACAGATTTGATTGTTTTTCATTAAAAAGATCTTGGATCCTTTTTAGAAAACTTTATATTTAGTTCCTATTTTTGTGAAGAAGATTATACAGAATATTTGCAGCTGCTGTTTTGGATTTGTTGCGGTTTTTTAGCCTAAGCCCATGCTTCTCAAAGGCTATTTATAAGGAAGGCTTTTAACCTAGAATGGGTGTGTGCCATATTTTTGTGTGAGAATTTTTCTAGGTTTTTTATGTTGTTCTTTGTGTTCCTCTCTTATGTCTTTTGACATCTGAGTAGGATTGTGTTAATTGTCAATTGCTCACTAATGAGCTTTTAAGCAAGAGTGTATTGTTCTTGGTTGAACCTTTTAAGCAATATCAAGTATTGTCTTGGAAGTGTGCTACTTCTATTGTTGGTAATTGTTGAATTGTCACTGGGACTGTGACTGATTAGGAAGTGAGAGGGGGATCTCATATCTAGAAGGTTTCTATGTAGATGTTGCACAATGTAGGGATTTGACGAGAAGTTGTAAACGGGGGAGTTTAGCTTTGAACTAATATTGTCATAGTGAATTTCCTTCCTGGCTTGGTAGCCCCCAGATGTAGGTGACGTTGCACCAAACTGGGTTAACAACTACCGTGTGTTATTTAAATTCCTGCAATTTTTCTTTAAATTGTTCTTGTGTTAATTATGCTGTTACGACGTCCTGACATCACATCCGACATTTGTCCACTACGTGTCAGAATTTCAATTGGCATCAGAGAAGGCACCCTGTTCTGTTTTGGGTGAGCTCCAGGGAGATACTTTCTGGTACTAGAGACATGGAACTAGGATTTGTCAACATACCACCTATTTTGGATGGCACCAACTATGATCACTAGAAGACGCGTATGGTGACTTTTCTAAAATCTATGGATAGCAAAACTTGGAAAGCAGATATCAAAGGTTGGGAACACCCTGTGGTGAAGGGAAAAGATGGGAAGGACACAACTGAATTGAAGCCAGAAGAAGACTGGTCTAAAGAAGAAGATGATTTTGCTCTTGGAAACTCCAAAGCCTTGAATGCCTTATTCAATGGAGTTGATAAAAATATTTTCAGGCTTACAAATACCTGTACCGTGGCCAAGAATGCATGGGAAATCCTTAGAATCACTCATGAAGCCACATCAAAAGTAAAGATGTCAAGACTTCAACTTCTCACCGCCAAATTTGAGAATCTCATTATGAAAGATGACGAGTGCATTCATGATTTTCACATAAATATTCTTGATATTGCCAATACATCTAGCGCCTTGGGAGAGAAGATTTCAGAAGAGAAGGTGGTTAGAAAGATTCTTACGTCGTTGCCTAAGAAGTTTGACATGAAGGTCACATCGATTGAAGAAGCCCGAGACATCAGCAACATGAAAGTGGGGGAGCTTGTTGGGTCACTTTAAACTTTTGAATTGGCTATCAATGAAAGATCTGAAAAGAAGAACAAGAGCATAGCTTTTATCTCCAACACTAATGATGAAGATGTTCAATGTGAAATGGAGACTGGTGAAGGAATTTCTAATGATATTGTGCTTCTTGGGAGGCAATTCAATAAGGTGCTAAAGAGTATGGATAGGAAGTCAAGACCAGATGTCAATAACATGTCATTCGACAACAGGAAGAACGGTGATTTTTAGAGAAAAGTAAGAACAGAGGAGAAGCCCAACCAAGGAAAAGGTAGTCAGCGTCATGAATGTGAGGGTTTTGGTCACATTAGATCAGAATGTCCCACGTACCTTAAGAAACAAAAGAACGGCATATCTATTTTGGGGTCTGATGATGATTCTGAAAGTGAACCTGATGTTGAAACTGCTAAGCATGTTGCAGCCCTCACTGGCATATGTGATTCAGATGAAGATTCATGTGATCAGAATGTCTCTTATGAAAAATTGGCTATTTCATACAGAGATCTTTGTGTCAAAAGTGAGGAGATGTGTAAGATAAGAGAAACGCAGAAGATAATCATAGCTCAACTACAGGCTGAAAAGGAGAATCCTTTATCTATTGTCTCTGGTCTTCAAGATGAGGTAACCCTATTGAATTCTAAACTTGAAAACATGACCAAATTTGTGAGGATGTTGAACAATGGATCTAATGTGTTGGATGATATTCTTCAAGTTGGGAAAGGAGATAAAATATTTACTGGTATAGGGTTTAATTATCAGTCTTTAAATAAAGAAAAACCCATGTGACAAAGTTTGTTCCCGCTAAAGTAAAGCATGAGCTCATGATGTCTGGCCGAATGTTGCAACATCCTGCCAGACTTCAAAAATCTCATACTAAAGCCAAGTTCCAGCCTTGGAAATGTCATTATTGTGGTAAATATGGTCATATAAAGCCTTACTGTTACAGACTGTATGGTTATCCAAAACGTCCAACACAACCTAGGGCTAGTCATGTGATGATTAAGAATAGAAATGAGTGGAAACCCAATGGTGTTAATGCTTCTAATTTGAATATTGCTATTAATAACACTGTTGATACAAGTGCTCATATGTCTCTCTCTAAGATCTTGGTTACTAACCTTGAGTCTGATGTTGTACCGGATGTCACAACATCCTTGGCCCAAACTGATCATCTTGTTGGAACCACACAAGAAAATTTTCGTAGTGAGACTCCTGAAAAATCCCAAGAGAATGTGGCTGAAGATGATTTTGTTGGTAGTAAAAGAGATGATTCTGATGATAATAATGTGGCTACTGAAGAGGAGAAAGATATGTCTGACAAAGAAGATAAAGAAGATAGTGGTGGTGTGAAGAAGGATCAGTCTACTAACATGCTCAATATAGATGGTCAAGATTACTGGTATAGTAGTGTGCTTAGTATGTTTGCTTGGTAGAAGGTTGTTGCTTATGAGTTTGATTTACCTTTCTTCTGCTTTGATGAATTACTGCTTAGCTTGTCAATATTCTGGATAAAAAAAAGGAGGGAGGAGTAGTAGTATGTGTATGCTTCCATTTAGGATTGTTTACATTTACTCTGTTTTACTTTTTGTCAATTTTTGGCTAAAAAGGGGGAGTAAAGTGTTATTATGTTTGTTGTTTCTGATGTTGGATCAGATGTCGTGGCTTTTGTTGTTTCTGATGTTGGATCTGATGTTTCTGGTGTCTTGTTTGGGAGAATGCCTTTTTCTCTACAGTAGGTTGTGATGTTCAAGGGGAGAGTGCTTATATTTTGTGTATTTTAGTTTGGTTCTATTGTATGAACTTGCAAGAGTTCATGTGTGTTTTTCTTGTGATTTAGGTTTTCTCCTTGAGGGGGAGTATTGGTTATGTATGACATGGGGAGCGTTGTACATGTCTATTTTGTAGCTACAAAGTTGTAGTTTGTACAAAGCTACATGTTCTCATGTAGCTTCTGTTATTTTGATTGTTTTATGATGTCAGACCAGGTGTCTTGACATTGTGGTGTCAGGTGTGCTCTATTGTTTTGACAGCATTGTGCTTGGCATTGTGGTTCTTACTGTCTGTGTTTTGATTCCTCTGTGTATGCCTCTGATGTGTTCTAAGGTTGTTTTAGCCAAAATTTTCCAAAGGGGGAGATTGTAAGTTCTGTGGTTTTTGGATTGGCAACATTTTGCTAAAACAATATGCTGTCAGCAAGATGTTACGCTAGATGTTCTGCCATGACAGTCAGACATCATGTTCAGGATGATGTTGTGACATGTGCCAGGACATGTTATACCAGAAGTCTAGGGCAGGACTGTTTTGGTATTTTAAGTGTGAGTTTTGAATGTGATTTAATTCACACGTTATTGTTATCCAAGGGAGGATATTTTGGGAACTTCTGTTGTGACAGATTTTATTCTTTTTCATAAAAAGGATCTTGGAGCCTTTTTAGGAAACTTTCTATTTATTTCCTATTTTTGTGCAGAAGATTATGCAGAATATTTGCAGCTATTGTTTTGGATCTATTGCGGTTTTTAAGCCTAAGCCCAGGCTTCTCAAATGCTATTTATAAGAAAGGCTTTTAACCATGAAAGGGTGTGTGCCGTATTTTTGTGTGAGAATTTTTCTAGGGTTGTTGTGTTGTTCTTTGTGTTCCTCTCTTATGTCTTTTGACATCTGAGTAGGATTGTGTTTATTGTCAATTGTTCACTCATGAGCTTTTAAGCAAGAGTGTATTATTTTTGGTTGAAGCTTTTAAGCAAAATCAAGTATTGTCTTAAAAGTGTGATACTTCTATTGTTGGTAGTTGTTGAATTGTCATTGGGACTGTGACTGATTAGGAAGTGAGAGGGGGATCTCATATCTAGAAGGTTTCTAGGTAGAAGTTGCACAAGGTAGGGATTAGGCGAGAAGTTGTAAACGAGGGAGTTTAGCTTTGAACTAATACTGTCATAGTGAATTTCCTTCCTGGCTTGGTAGCCCCTAGATGTAGGTGATGTTGCACCGAACTGGGTTAATAACTACTGTGTGTTATTTAAATTCTTGCAATTTTTCTTTAAATTTTTCTTGTGTTAATTCTGCTGTTACGACGTCCTGACATCATATCTGACATATGTCCACTATGTGCCAGAATTTTACTAGATAATGTCATGATCAAACAACTTGGATCCTTTTTGAAGAGTTTTTCCAAACCTTGTCACCTTTCAACCAACTGCTAAACCTGCAAGAAATGGCCAAGTACACATCGGTTACAATTCAAGGCATTCATTCAAAAGGTAGCATCCATTCATTAGCAACCAAAGCCAATAACATGCGTCAACAAGAGAAAATCAAGACATAATGCAATTCATGCTATGACACAAATCCATATCATCTCAAACAACAAAATCAATAACATGATCATCCCCATGTCATTCCAAATCAGACACACTACAATCAGTGCAACCAGAATTTGGAAGCGGCACATTTGGTTCATCAACACCTTTTGATGAATCATCCCAGCCGACATTTGGTTCAACATCAACTTCAGCTTTTGGTAACACAAGGGGTGCATTTGGCATGTCAAGTACTCCCTTGTTTAGAGGTGGGGAGCCTATGGGACTTGAAGTAGTCCTATATTTGTCTCATCAAGCGTATCTGCATTTGTACAATCTTTAGCCAATCCTTTTTCTAGCAACTACTAACTAAACCATTTGCATAAAATAAAAAACTCAAATTATTTTTCATGTAAAACAAGTTCAAATTAACTCACGCCAAAAAAATTTAATTCAAAATTCCAACTAATCAATTTATAACAGAATTTTAGTTTGCAATAAACTCCAATTCATTCCTCAATCTACCATTCAACCACTGCTATAAAATTGGATTCATTCTACATATTTCACACTTTCTCTCTCTCTCACACACTCTCTGAGTTTTTCACAATTCACACTTATCTGATTCATTATACACATTCCATTCTCACTCTCTCTGCTAACAGAATTCATTCCTAACTCTCACATTTGCATCACTCAGAATACCAATTCACACCTCTCAAAACGATTTTTCCTCACTCTCAATACTACTGCTCGCTCACTCTCACACTTAAGAACACATCTCAACTCAACGTATCATCAATCACTCACCATTGATTCATTACTACTGAACAAATTCAACAATAATCAAAAGTCGACAAACCAACACGAACTCAGAAGAACAAGCAGGGGAGAAGAAGAAGAAGAAGAAGAAGGAGAAAAAGAACTCAGAATGAAGAAATTGCATACATGAATCTTCCATCATTGCTTCGAAGGTTCCTCTTTCCCTTCTTTAAATTAATTGTAGTATCATTAGGGTTTGATTTGCCTTGGTTTCGATTTGTACGTTTGGTGAGGATTTGAAGAAAATCATTGAGAGATTAGAAGGGAGCGGGGAAAGAAGAGTAAGGTATTGTAGAGGCTTAGTCATTGAGTGCTCCAGCGCGGTGGAAGGAATTTGTGTTTTTGGCGAGAACTTTGAGAAGGAGATGGATAGGAACACGTGATAAGGAGAAATGGCATGTTGTTTTTGTTATTGAATCACTTTGTGCTTGTGTACGTGTTGTGTTGGGCTCGGCTCATTACATTTTGTTATCCACGCTTCTTCCACATACACACACACCCATGACCATGGTTCTAGCTTGATTTGGGCTTGTATCATGCTGAGCCCAGAGAATTTGTTATTTACACACCAATCTTGGTCTGCACCTCCCTTGGTGGGTTTTGTTAAGTATCTTTTTTATTATTCAATTTCTTTTTTTAATTTCCTTTAATATCTTTTAAATCCATTCTTGATTTCTTGGTTTTACTCAATTTCATGGCTAATTTCTTAATTTTTACTCAATTTCATGTCTAACTTCTTTTAATTTCTTGACTTTTTGGTTTTAATCAATTTCATTTTGTAATTTCTTTTATTATCTTTTAATATCTTAAAGTTTACTCAAATTCATTTTCAACTTAATTTCCATCTTCAATTAGTTTTTTCTATTAGTTGATTAATTGTTTTTTAATCCTTTTGATTCTATTTTTTTCCATTTCTATTGCGTTTCGCACTTTAAGAGATTGATTTTGTATTAATTCTCTATTGCTTTTTACGCATAGATTTCATTGCCCAACACCCCATAGTTAATCTCCATACAAATCGTGCTACGGTCGCTTAACATAGCGCTAGATTGTCCCGATTCGATTAATTGATTGTTTGATCATTAACCACTAACTATTGACTTCTAATTCATCTAACTTCTAACTTTTACTTTCCTGCACTTTATTTTCTTTCCATTTACTTCTTGCAATTTAATTTTATTTCTCCTTTATCATTTACTTACTTCTTGCATTTTACCTTTATGTCATTTTTTTCTTCTTTGATCTTTATTCGTTATCTTGTTAAAATGAGTTAAAATGCATGATAAGATGGAAAAGACCTAAAATATTTGTGAGACATAAATGGACAATCGGACTTTGTGTATGACTCGGGCTTGACATGGACAGTTGGACTTTGTGAATGACCCTAGCTTAGGACATGTGAACTTGTGTTTGACCATAGCAAAAGGAGATGTGAACTTGGATTCCTATTCATTGCCTAGCTTAGGACACTTTGCACGCACTTGGCTTTCTCTTGGGCTACCTTACAATGAGAACCATTTATTTCTTGCACACATCCCTTGTACTTTTTATGTACCCCTCTCCCCTTTTGATGTACTTTCTTTATCTCTTGCTTTCCTTTAATTTGGTTTTCCTTGCTAGCTATCCCTAGGGACCAGGATCGACTTCACCATTTTTTCAATCAACAATAAAACCCTTGATCCAACGTTAAGCGGCATTTTCTCAATAAAACCTTTGATCCAATGTCAAGCGATATTTTCTCAAATAAACTAAAAAATAAGTTAAAATACACCTAGAATCGCGTGCCATGAGCCTTAAGTGGTGGAGAAGGAGTGAGAATGGAACTTTCCTACCCTCACTCTGAGTATTTTGGACACAAGACGTTTGGCTTGGTCATTTGAAATATTCACCTTTACCCATAGTCTTTAGTGTAATTCAAATCAAGAATAATCTCTTCTCAAACTCTAAAATCAACATCAACTCATCAAACTCTTGTTTGCGCCTTAGGGCATCATCCCGAAACCCTTTTTCAAGGTATAATCAACCAATAAACACTCATTTTCTACCCCGAACTATGGATCTCTAATTTCGTTATTGCACTATGAGGATGCGTAGGCATGAGATTGCGAGATCTTGGTGAGCACATTAATAAAAAAAAATCTCCATTTTTCCTAATAGCAAGTAACCTTTAGATAAACGATACCCATTCGCGCTTAGATAACCTAGATGGTTCCTGTTGAGTACAACGAATGTGAGGGGTGCTAATACCTTCCCCTTTCATAGCTGACTTCCAAACCCGGATTTGGTTGCAAGACCATTTTTTTACCTTTTAGGGGGTTTTATCGATATTTTCCCTTTCTTCGTAATAAATATATTTCGGTGGCGACTCTGTGCATTTTTATCGTAGCGACACATGATAATAACACTTGGGAGCTGATTGAGAAACCTGCAAGGGGCCAATTAGTTAGCTATAAGAGGAATTTCAAGGTTAACGAAGGAATCGAATGAGTGATGTCGAAGCATTTTAAGGCAAGGCTGGTTGCTAGGGGGTTCACTCAAAAAGAAGGTGTCGACTCTGATTATGCATATTGTATTGATTCCTGAAAAATCTATTTTTGGATATGTGTTCACTATGTTTGGCACAGGAAATAGTTGGAAAGCAACACTTCTGAAGGTTGTTTCCTTATCAACCACTGAAGTGGAGTATATCGCCCTCACTGAAGTTGTGAAAGAAGCATTGTGGCATGAAGGTTTTGCTAAGGAGATGAAACTTCAAGATCGAGTTATTATTGTTAAATGTGATAGTCAAAGTGCAATACACCTTTCGAAGAAATCAGCCTATCATCAACGAACCAAGCACATTGATATGAGGTGGCACATCGTCAGAGAGATAATTAAGTGTTGAGAAGTCCAAGTGCTGAAGGTTTCGACCAATGACAATGTTGCTAATATGATCACCAAGGCATTGTCAAGTAGCAAGTTTTTCCACTGTATGCAATTGATAAAGTTGCATGATGAAAGCTAGTTTGTTCCCTTGTTAGTATAGTGTTTGTTCCAAGGTGAAGATTTGTGGTATTTGGATCGAACTCTAGTGTCGACAAGGGTAGCTTCATGGTTTGACAGGAGTTGTGCATGTTATAGTTGAAGCCTGTTCAAACATGCTATCGAAATATGTTAGCTTTGTGTTTAAGTTAGCATGTCGAATTGGGTCTTGCTTGTAAGCCAAATTGTTAAGTTAGAATGTAGCCTAAGTTAGCTTAGTAGTCTATAAATAGACTAGTTCTCTCAAGTTTTTTAGAGAAGTTAATTATTGTTATTCACTTGTAATCTTTAAACCCTTATTGAGAAAGTGAATAGTAAAACAGTTTTAACCAAGTCTTATTATTTTTCTTCCTTCTTCTCTTTCCTTCGTAAAACCTAACAGGGTTTCTTGTGTTTGTTCAAGAAACTCAATCTTTATCTCATTACTTTGTTCTTTTATTGACGACATCGTTTCACAATTATATATATATATATATATATATATATATATATATATTTCTTGTAAATTTGTATCCCTAATTTTTTTTTAAAAGGTATTGATTCATAAACATCAACAACCTTGTTTACATTTTTGAAAGAAATACAAATAAAAGAAATACAAATAAATGTTGTTGCCAGGAGTTGAACCCTGGACATTGATAATACGATTTTACACTACATATATGGCTCGATTTACATTGAATTATTTAATCATTTTCGTTTATTTACATGTTATTTCGCAAGTGTTAAGCTTATTTCCAGGTATTTTATCTCAAGTGACTTGTATAAGAAAAGAAGAGAAAATAGAAGAAAAGAGAAGAAAATAAGGCATTTGACAGTAAAAACCAGATTCTGCACTCAGGGCACATGGCGACCGTCACAGGTCCATGGCGACCGTCATGGTACTTTAAGTAGTGACCCTCGTCACATGACTATAGCGACCGCCACAAGCATAATTCGCAGAATTCAAGTTTAAGTTACGTAGACCACTCAACGGTATCAATTCAACTCAAACCACGTTCAACAAGTCTTCAGAAAGTATCGGCCACTAACTTCCACTGGAGATTTTCTCTCCTTGTTTCACGACAACTACTGAAGGGCTATATATGGAAGCAGTTTTCTACACGGGCACCTCTCTCGACCTCTCTCGATACCTAGTTTATGCCATTTTCTGCAGTCGAAGTTTTTGATTCCCTTTCCTTTGTTCTTCCACGTTTTGTTTTCTCAGTACTTAAAAAATAATAGCTTCCTACACCGGGGGCTATTGCACTTTAGTTAGTAGCTATTTCACTTTAAGTTTTATTGTTCGACCAAGCGAATCCTGTCGGCTTGTGGAGGATCGCGTAATCAAGAATTCATTATTTTCAGGTTTTTACTCAATTAATATAATTGCCCTTTACTTTTAAATATCATGTCTGCATTAATGTTTTATTGTTTATGTTTGTGTATGTCTGTTAAAATGTCTGGCTAAATTATTTATATCGGTATGTAATTAAGTCAATCGGAAAGGGGTCTGATCGATCGTAGGTAAACTTTGACACTTTAATTTTCCGGTTCCAATTTCTTATTTTAATTGACTTTTGCTACAAGAGTAAGAAAGTAACGAAGGTTACGGTCAATAAAAAGGGAGTTTGAGATTTTAACCGGATAGCTGAAACTGGGCATTGGTTTTAAATACAGCGAGAGCGCTTTAAAATCAATTAGGACTTATTAATTTTATTAATTTTCAAAAAGTATTTTTAAATTCAAATGGGCTAGGGAGAGCAGACATTCTGATTTAGGAGTATAGTCAGAGTCAATAACACGAGAGTGTGAGGTAAAGACTTTTAAATTGGTATTTTTCTACTGAAAACTATTTTGACTAATAAGCCGACGATCTGTTGGATCCCCGTTGATTGATGAGTTACGTACCTATATTCCGTTATACTTTAATCAAATCTAAATTCTAGTTTACTTTTAGTTTCCCGTTTGCACGTTAATCTAAGAATCATCCGCCTTAGCTAAACATAGTAACAACCCGATAGCACTAGTTTGATTATCGGTCCCTGTGGGTTCGATATCTTTTAAAACTACGCGATTAGACTGTGCGCTTGTAGTTAGTAACCCCGATAGACTCATAAAATCGCGATCAAGTTTTTGGCACCGTTGTCGAGGACTGATTTAGTCAATAGTGCGATTCTTTTGTTGCGCCGTATAGACTAAGGCAACAAATACCCTAATTTGTCGGTTGTATGCCAAGTACTCGCTCAAAAGGCGAAGACCTGACGCAACCGACAGACGAACCTGGGCGTATTCTCAGCGTAAGACAACGAATCAGAGAATATTGTTTAGAACACAAAATTCCTTTTCCAGACTCAGAATCTGACTCAGATTCCGAATCTAAACCTGAACCTAAACTAGACATGGCCGACGGACCTCAGAACCATCCTCTTAAGTACTATGCCATTCCTTCACAAGTTGAACCACATAACAGCATCGCTGCCCCTACCATCGAGGCAAATAACTTTGAGCTAAAACCTTCGTTGTTGTCAGTTATACAACAGAACCAATTTTCTGGTGGTCCCACGGGGGACCCAAACTTACATTTGTCAGTGTTCTTGCAATATGCATACACAGTGAAAGCAAATGGTGTCAGCCCCGAAGCAATAAGACTACGTCTTTTCCCTTTCTCATTAAGAGATAGAGCTAGAGCTTGGCTCCAGTCTCTACCGTCCAACTCTGTCACAACATGGGATGAGTTGAAGAAGGTATTCTTAGCACGATATTTCCCACCAAACAAGATGGCTATGCTAAGAGCCCAAATCAATGGATTCAAACAAAAGGACAATGAATCTCTTTTTGAAGCATGGGAAAGGTACAAGGACATGATGAGGCTTTGTCCACATCATGGTCTAGAAGAATGGTTGATCATCCATACCTTTTACAATGGTCTCTTGTATAACACAAGAATGACAATAGACGCTGCCGCGGGTGGCGCACTGATGGATAAACCCTACGCAAAGGCTCATGCACTTATCAAAAGTATGGCTCAAAATCACTATCAGTGGGGATGTGAAAGAACCTCCGTAGAGAAACCTCCGACGAAAGGCGGGATGTACGAAATAAGTGGCCTTGACCAAGTGAATGCTAAGGTAAATGCTCTTACTTAAAAGGTGGAAAGTTTGACCCTAACACCTACAGCTACTGTGGCTGCCGTAGCTCCAAATTGCGAGTTATGCGGAGTTCCTGGGCACGCTGCCCCTGAATGTCAAAATTTAACAGGAGTTTCCACGAACCAAATGAATTATGCTCAGGGAAACCCTTACTTAAACACCTACAACCCAAGTTGGAGAAACCATCCGAACCTTTCGTACAAAAACAACAACGCTTTGTATGCGCCTGGACAAGCACCTGCTGTACCGCCGGGTTATCAAAAGGTTGTCGTAGCTGCTCCTAATGTTCCTAGAAAGTCTAACCTTGAAACAATGATGGAGAACTTCATTGCTGCACAAGCTCAACAAAACAAGGAGTTCCTTAACCAAAATGTTCACACTAGTGAGCAAATTAAACAATTAGCCAACAAGGTTGACGCTCTAGCCACTCACAACAAAATGTTAGAAACACAAATCTCACAAGTGGCCCAACAACAAGCAGTTACCGCTGCCCCAGCTGGTAATCTTCCAGGACAAACTCAACCTAATCCGAAGGGACATGCAAATGCTATAACACTTCGGAGTGGAACAGAACTAGAAGGACCTACTGACCTAAGGATCAAAAATCCAGCCATGTGTTAAAAGCCTAGTAAGGAGTCTGAAAAGGAAGACGAACCAAAGGAAAACAAAAAAGAGAATGATGGTAAAGAGGCCGAAGAGAAAGAAGAACCATGTGTGCCTCCACCACCTTATAAACCACCTATCCCATATCCTCAAAGATTCGCTAAATCTAAAAACATAGGGCAGTTTAAGAAATTCGTTGAACTTCTGAAACAATTGAACGTTACAATACCCTTTACAGAGGCAATCACACAAATGCCCTCCTATGCTAAGTTCTTAAAAGAAATTTTATCTAATAAGAAAAAGCTTGAGGATACTGAAACTGTTATGCTTACTGCAGAGTGTAGCGCTATAATCCAAAACAACATGCCTCCTAAGCTAAACGGCCCTGGTAGTTTTTCTATACCATATGTGATTGGAAAGTTTGTCATAGACAAAGTCCTGTGTGACTTAGGAGCCAGCATTAGCTTAATGCCTTTATCTATTTGTAAAAGGCTCAACATGGGAGAACTGAGACCAACAAAAATGTATGTACAACTAGCTGATCGTTCAGTGAAATTTCCTTTAGGTATGCTAGAAAACGTTCCAGTGCGCATAGGACAATTCTATATCCCTACAGATTTCATAATTATGGACATTAAGGAAGACTCAGACATCCATATCATTTTAGGAAGACCATTCCTAGCCACAGCCGGAGCCATCATAGATGTGAAAAAAGGAAAACTAACTTTTGAGGTTGGTGAAGAAAAGGTAGAATTTATCCTCTCACAATTCTTCAAGGCACCTGCTATAGAAGATTCGTGCTGTTTCTTGGATGTTATTGATGAATGCGTTAAAGAAATGGAGAAATAACAAAATATGTATTCTGAAGTACTGAAAATTCCAATGCCACGAATTTTTGAAGATGATAATTGGCGTGGGGAATACCAAGATAATAATCTAAGTGAATGTCTCGCACTCACTCCTGACCCTATGCCTTTCCCAAAGAAACCAGCTGTAGAACTGAAAACACTACCCAAAGATTTAAGGTATGAATTCCTAGATACGGAACTCGAACGACCAGTTATAGTCAATGCAGATTTAGGACAACTAGAAACTGAAAAATTATTACATGTCTTGAGAAAATACCCAACTGCCTTAGGCTATAACATCTCAGATTTAAAAGGAATAAGTCCCTCTATTTGTATGCATCGCATCATGCTTGAGGAAGACTGTAAGACCTCTAGAGAACATTAAATGAGAATCAATCCCATTCTGAGTGATGTCGTTAAGAGAGAAGTGCAAAAGTTGTTAGAAGCAGGAATCATATACCCAATATCCGATAGTGAATGGGTTAGCCCAGTTCACGTTGTACCCAATAAAGGAGGTGTTACAGTCATCAATAATGAAAAAGGCGAATCCGTAGCACAACATACTCAAACCGGATGGAGAATATGTATCGACTATAGGAAACTAAACAAAGCCACTCGTAAAGATCATATCCCTTTACCCTTCATAGATCAAATGCTTGAACGTCTGGCTAAGCACTCCCATTTTTGCTATTTAGACGGATATTCAGGATTTTTCCAAATTCCTATCCATCCTGATGACTAAGAAAATACTACTTTCACATGTCCCTACGGTACTTTTGCCTACCGGCGAATGCCTTTCGGATTATGTAACGCACCTGCAACATTCCAGAGATGCATGACGTCCATCTTCTCTGATTTCTTATATGGTATGATGGAAGTCTTTATGGAGGATTTCTCTGTCTGTGGAGAAAGTTTTGAAGGATGTCTATCAAACCTTGAAATGGTGCTTGAACGATGCGTAAGTGTCAACCTAGTGCTCAATTAGGAAAAATATCATTTCATGGTCCGACAAGGAATTGTACTTGGACATATAGTATCCAATAAGGGGATTGAAGTTGATAAGGCAAAAATCGAAGTAATAGAAAATCTCCAACCGCCGAAAACCGTTAGAGAAATAAGAAGCTTTCTAGGACACGCCGGTTTTTATCGACGTTTCATTAAAGATTTCTCCAAGATAACCAAGCCTCTAACTGAGCTACTAATGAAAGACGTTGAATTCGTCTTTGATGACAAATGCTTAGACGCATTTTGAACGCTTAAGCAAGCATTAATATCAGCGCCCATTATCCATCCCCCAGATTGGAATGAACCATTCAAGATTATGTGCGACGCGAGTGATTACGTTGTGGGTGCATTCTTAGGACAAAGAAAGGACATAAAGCTGCAAACAATTTACTACGCTAGTAGAACCTTAGATCATGCACAAATGAACTACACTACCACAGAAAAGGAACTTTTGGCCGTCGTGTTTGCTCTAGATAAATTTCGTTCCTACCTAGTAGGAGCGAAAATAATTATCTATATCGATCACGCCGCAATTAGGTACCTATTAAGTAAAAAAGATGCCAAACTAAGGCTTCTGAGGTGGATTCTGCTCCTACAAGAATTTGATTTGAAAATCAAAGACAAGAAAGGCACAGAAAATGTAGTAGCTGACCGCCTGTCGAGAATGGAAAATATCCAACCTGAACAAGTACCTATTAATGATGATTTCCCTTATGAAAGACTCTTAGCCCAGTTAGAGAGTAATACAATTGAATAATCTCTGACTTATAATGATACAAAAACTAATGAAGTTATAGAGTCTGTTTACACTAAAACCACGCTGCCATGGTATGCTGATTTTGTTAACTATCTAGCAGCTGGAGTACTACCACCTGATCTAACCTATCAACAAAAGAAGAAATTCTTCCATGACCTGAAACACTATTATTGGGACGAACCACTGCTCTTCAAGAGGGGCGCCGATGGCATTTTTCGTCGTTGTGTACCCGAAGATGAGGTGGAAGATATAATTTCTCACTGTCATTCTGCCCCCTATGGTGGGCACGTGAGCACTTCAAAGACTTGTGCTAAGATCTTGCAAGCTGGCCTCTTTTGGCCTACTCTATGGAAAGATATCCATATCACAGTTATAAATTGTGACCGGTGCCAACGCACTGGCAATATCTCTAGACGCGATGAAATTCCTCAAAAGGGCATTCTAGAAGTAGAAGTCTTTGACGTGTGGGGAATAGACTTCATGGGACCATTTTCATCCTCTTTTAGTAATAAATACATACTCGTTGCGGTTGATTATGTTTCAAAATGGATCGAGGCTATAGCCGCCCTAACAAATGACGCATGAGTAGTGACTAAGATTTTTAAGAATATAATTTTTCCTAGATTCGGTGTTCCAAGACTAGTAATCAGTGATAGAGGTTCCCACTTTATCTCGAAAATCTTTGAGAAACTTCTATCAAAATATGGAGTCAAACACCGTGTAGCGACACCTTACCACCCCCAAACGAGTGGGCAAATAGAGGTCTCAAATAGAGAAATTAAACAGATCTTAGAAAAGACCATTGCCACCTCTAGGAAAGATTGGTCTTCAAAACTACACGAAGCTTTGTGGGCTTATAGGACAGCTTATAAAACTCCCATAGGAACCACGCCATTTAATCTAGTTTATGGAAAATCTTGTCACCCGCTGGTAGAAATAGAACATAAGGCCTATTGGGATATTAAAACTATTAATTTAAATTATACTGCTGCGGGAGAAAAGAGAATTCTAGATTTACATGAGCTAGAAGAACTTAGATTAGACGCTTACGAGAATGCCCGAATATACAAAGAAAGAACAAAAAAATGGCATGACAAACGTATATCAAGGAAAGAATTTAATGTAGGAGACATTGTACTTTTGTTTAATTCTAGACTTAAATTCTTCCCAGGAAAACTCCGTTCTAGGTGGTCAGGTCCCTTTGAGGTAACTAAAGTCCTGTTAAGCGGTGCAGTTGAAATAAAAGGTAGATCTAGTGAACCGTTTATTGTAAATGGGCAACGTTTGAAACACTATCATTGCGTAGACAATAGAGATTTTTCTACTGGTCTAAAACTGACAGAAATACCAGTAGTACCCTTAAGCTGATATTCCTGATAAACTGCGTCGAGCTCCCGACATTAAATGAAGCGCTGCGTGGGAGGCAACCCACGAAATTTATTTTGTTTATTACTTCGTTTTTCTTTATTTTAATCATTTACCTTATTTTATTTTCAATTTTTATTTTTTTTATTTTCATTTTTATCCAAATTTACTTCACTAACAAATGCGGTATTTTCAATTATTTTAAAAATCAGTGCTGATTGTCTTACCTTATGTTTCCAGGAATTTATTTTTTCTACCTTCTTCCTTCTCCACTAATTTCATTCTTTCTACTAACTTTAAAAGATGGATAATGAAGATATTGTGGTTGTGTTATTCAAGGACGCTGCCCAATGGCACCGTTACGAGGCTCTTTCTCTTAGACCTATGCTTTAACCAAATTCCCCCATGGACCTACCATGACTGCTCTAGGAATAGGTGACAGCATAGATTTTATGTTTAACCAAATAGGTTGGGAGGGTTTTGCTAGGAAGATGCACTAGACTTACCATAGGTTAACTCTTGAATTTTTGAGCTCACTGTCCTATGACCCTAACTAGGGGTAGGATAACCTTTAGGTTGTTTGGGTACACTTGTCATTTTAACAACCGAGAATTCGCGGAACTGTTGGATTTTCCCAATGGCCTCGACGTTTTCTCTATGGCACAAGAAGATTTGCTTATGGAAAGTGAACTTAACTTTTTCTGGGGTAGTATTTCAGGACGACCACATCATGACCCCCACCCTATGGTGTCCACTGATATTCATAATCCGGCTATCAGATATTTCCATATGATTTTAGCTTTTACCCTTTTTGGAAAATCTGAGAATGACATCCTAGTATCCAGAGATGAGCTCTTTATCTTGTTTTGTGTCTTCCAATCTCGACCTGCTAATGGGGCTACCTTTATGCTTGACAACCTCCATAGGATTGCTCAAGCTGGTCATGGTCTCATTCTAATAGGTGGCTTAGTGACCAAAATTGCTGACACCATGGGATTTAGGACACGTCTCTCTCGAGTAAACCCTTTAGGAGGATATAGGCCCATGAACATCACCTTCTGTTTTAACAGAGGATTAATAGGAAACCTTGGACCACGCCATTTCCAGCTACTGATTAACAATGAGGTTGTACCCCACTTTACATTGCCTGACCACGAACGGACTAGTGTGCACAACCGCCATAATTGGCTATATGATTTAGACTGACCACAATTTGAGAAATAATTTGATGGTTATACCTTCGAGATTGAAATAGATCCTAAAACACCTCCACATTACCATGATTTTCCAGACCACCCTATTAATGATGCTAATAACATTCCACCTGCCAACATTCATGCCACATTGGAAGCCTTCCGTACAGAACTCAATGGCATGCGAGACGAGCTCCGTATTATCCATCTTGATGTCATTGGTTTAAGGGACATTACTGTCGAGCAGCTGGATCATCTGAACCAAGCAGTGGAGACTCTGAGACGCCATATTGACTGACTTTAATTCTTTTGACATTTACCGCATTTTCTTTACTTTTAACTTCAGTTTTTCATTTGCTAATTTTGGTTTTTAATTGAACTTACTGGTGCTCCATGTGTTTGCATCTGCTACTGCTAATGATAATTTTTGGATACTAAATTACTTTACTTCGGTTAATGGATATTTATTTCCCTGCTATTTATCTTTGTTTTTATTATCTGCAATAATATTATTTGTTCTTTTACTATTCTGCTGTGTTTGGAGCCTTAAATAAATTTCCATTCCATCATTATTACTTTATTATTGAAAACTGAAGTGTTGTGTGCAGTATTATGCTTTTATTATGCTGATCGTTACTGGTTTAAATTAAAATTTTAAATTTTTTGAGTTTCTGGTGTATGACGACCGTAACACTCCTGTGACGTCCGTCACAGGCATAACGAGTGTGACGACCGTCAGGTCATCTGTGGCGACCGTCACAGAATAAAACCTGCTATCTGCTATATTCGTAATAGAACCACTCAAAACCTTTCTTCTCCCCTCCTTCTGCAACCGTCCCACTTACCATTCATCACCATTCACACCATAACTCCATACCACTCAGCAACGTTCAAAATCCCCATTTATTGTGCCACTAATTCACCCATTCACCACATTTTTCTCTATTAAAACACAGTAAATTCACTCCACATTCACAATCCCACCTCTGTTCCGTAAACAAACCACATTCTAAAACCAAAAACTCTTGCATGCACAATGGCTCAACAACCAGACCTTTCACATATAATTTTTCGTGATGGCCAAGCTGGAGAATTTCAAAGAGCGAAGTACATCAAGTTCCATAAACGATCAATCCAACTGACACACTATCTTGACATTTCCTGTCTATAAGAGCTTGGCTTGTTGGAGGGAGTCAAATGGATGCTTCTCAATTCAGGTATGACTCACCTGTGCACCCAGAACCTTCCTACTTACGAAGCATTAACCTTGGAGTTCCTCAGCTTTTTTCCTACAACACCCCCTCTGATGATGCACAGTATCTCACTGGCTCAGCTTCGTTTAGAATGTTCAACACAGAATATTCTTTGTCGCAAGACGAGCTGGGCAACATGCTGAATTTTCCACAAGGAGACAGTGTACAGTATCGTATCCCGCATGATCCAAATTAGCCGAACGTAGCATTCGGAGTGTGGAAAAGCTTAACAGGTGAAAGCATTACAAGCTGGGAGGGACTTAATGCCTTGCTCATCCATAACCCATCCATTCGCTATTATCAACGTGACTTAGGCCACATCATCTTCGGGAGGGTAAACAACCACAAGGTAAACTCCAAGGAGCTTTTCTTCATGCACTGTGTATTCATGCCCATCCCGGTCAATGCCATCTCGTTTCTTTTTGCACACATTTAGGCTAGTTGTGCGAGAGGTTCTACTCCTTTCTGTTTTAGAGGAATAGTTACTTCTATAGCACTGGCTTTGAATTTGGAAGACATGTTTTCGCACTTACCATTTTTACCAGCTGAATATCTGGATTTAGAATACTGTCGCTATGCACATCTGATTAAAGCCAGAGAGGATAGGAAATATAACCTTATGGTGAGGAACAAGGTGGTTCGTAGTATTGTTTTGCCTTGCCCTGCTCGTACAGATCCACAGAGAATGACAAATTGGATCTTTGATTTGGATGCCCCCGAGCCTAATGAGGCTGCACCCGAAGGTCATCCTGATGATGAGTATGCTGAGATGGAACAGGGTGCACCTGAGGAAGACATTGTGAAGCCTACAAGCTCATCCTTTTGATGTCGTCGAAGAAGTGACCGTGCCCCTGCTACTAATGATGACATTCTCGCGGCCATTATGCAAAGGAATGAGTTGGATACCCAGCGAGACCAAAGACACCAGACGCAGCATGATGACATGATGGGTCTCCTGTGTCAAGTCCAACAAGACCAGCTCGACCAAGGCGAAAGAATGGAGCGAAGGATGTCGAGCGCCATCGATGAGATGGGTGCCTTGATTGTGCGGGTGGATGGCTTGCGTGATTACATCTATCATGTGGGTTTACCTCATCAGTTTGGACCAGATGGACGTGGGCGAGCACGGGGCAGATCGCGAGGACCCCAGTAGTTTGTTTTATATTTTTTTGTTTTGTTTGTTCCTTTCTTTCTACACTATTTCGAAACATTGAGGACAATGTTAGATTCGGTGTGGAAGAGGAAACATTCGTTGTAGTTTATTTTCTAGTTTACACTGTTATTTCCTTTTCTCAACTTTAATATACTTCCCAGCTAATATATGCTATGTTTTTCGTGTTATTTAATTCCCCACTTTATTTAGCCATAACAATAAAAAATTTCCTTTACGATTCGATACATAAAGTGACACGACCTTAGAGTATATTGGTTGTTAGAAACCGGAGAAAGAATCAACAAAATTGATACCGTCTTTACACCCTAGACCTCTCATATTTGCGTTATCAGTTTGAGTACCCATTATACCTAGACCTTAAGCTTTAGTTCTAAATTAGCCCCAAGTAGTTTATATCAGCAAGCAACACCGTCTTAAGCACAAACTACGTGGAGAGCCGATGCAAATAAGTGATTGATGCCTAAAGTTGCAAAAATTCAAAAATTTCACACTTTTGTCTGTGGAAATTATGCAAAAGGCGATAGAAATCTGTGTTAGTTGGTTCAGAGGTACCTGGTACTGAACTCGGTAGGGCGAACCACGGTTCGATCCCCCACAACTTGCAACAGGTATATAAAGGGTTACCACACTTGTGTACCAGTCCCTGTGTTTAAAGGATCAAAATCACTAACAGGCTACTCTACTACGTGTGTGTAAGGGCAAAGGGCTTAATGTGATTGCGTCGGAATGAAAATGGGTGAAATAGAAACAAGAAGCATTAGGTTGAGCTATAGTAGAATGATTCGGACTGGTTTGTATAGGGGGTCTATGATCATGCTTTATGTTTTGTGTCATGAATGTATCTTTAGTGTTTGATTGAGTATCTGTGCCGCACAACCATGTATGATTCGGAAATGTGTCAGGTGTGTGTGTTGGATCAATGCTTTTGAAATGATTATTTGCTTGAGGACAAGCAAAGGTTCAAGTGTAGGGGAGTTTGATAATACGATTTTACACTACATATTTGGCTCGATTTACATTGAATTATTTAATCATTTTCGTTTATTTACATGTTATTTCGCAAGTGTTAAGCTTATTTCCAAGTATTTTATCTCAAGTGACTTGTATAAGAAAAGAAGAAAAAAGAGAAGAAAAGAGAAGAAAATAAGGCATTTAACAGCAAAAACCAGATTATGCACTCAGGGCGCATAGCGACCGTCACAGGTCCATGGCAGCCGTCATGGTACTTTAAGTAGTGACCCTCGTCACATGACTATGGCGACCGACACAAGCATAATTCCTAGAATTCAAGCTTAAGTTACGTGGACCACTCAACGGTATCAATTCAACTCAAACCACGTTCAACAAGTCTTCAGAAAGTATCGGCCACTAACTTCCACTGGAGATTTTCTCTCCTTGTTTCAAGACAACTACTGAAGGGCTATATATGGAAGTAGTTTTCTACACGGGCACCTCTCTCGACCTCTCTTGATACCTAGTTTATGCCATTTTCTGCAGTCGAAGTTTTTGATTCCCTTTCCTTTGTTCTTCCACTTTTTGTTTTATCAGTACTTAAAAAGCAATAGCTTCCTACATCGGGGGGCTATTGCACTTTAGTTAGTAGTTATTTCACCTTAAGTTTTATTGTTCGACCAAGCGAATCCTGCCGGCTTGTGGAGGATCGTGTAATCAAGAATTCATTATTTTCAGGTTTTTACTCAATTAATATAATTGCCCTTTACTTTTAAATATCATGTCTGCATTAATTTTTTATTGTTTATGTTTGTGTATGTCTGTTAAAATGTCCGGCTAAATTATTTATATCGGTATGTAATTAAGTCAATCGAAAAGGGGTCCGATCGATCGTAGGTAAACTTTAACACTTTAATTTTCCAGTTCCAATTTCTTATTTTAATTGACTTTTGTTACGAGAGTAAGAAAGTAACGAAGGTTACGATCAATAAAACGGGAGTTTGAGATTTTAACCGGATAGCTAAAATTGGGCATTGGTTTTAAATACAGCGATAGCGCTTTAAAATCAATTAGGACTTATTAATTTTCAAAAAGTATTTTTAAATTCAAATGGGCTAGCGAGAGCAGACATTCTAATTTAGGAGTATAGTCAGAGTCAATAACACGAGAGTGTGAGGTAAAGACTTTTAAATTGGTATTTTTCTACTGAAAACTGTTTTGACTAATAAGCCGACGATCTGTTGGATCCCCGTTGATTGATGAGTTATGTATCGATATTCTGTTATACTTTAATCAAATCTAAATTCTAGTTTACTTTTAGTTTCCCATTTGCACCTTAATCTAAGAATCATCCGCCTTAGCTAAACATAGTAACAACCCGATAGTACTAGTTTGATTATCGGTCCCTGTGGGTTCGATATCTTTTAAAACTACGCGATTAGACTGTGCGCTTGCAGTTAGTAACCCCGATAGACTCATAAAGTTGCGATCAGACATATAGCTTGTGACCCTCTAACCCAACTAGCATTGCCAATTAAGCTACCCCACCCACCCTTGTAACCCTAATTCATCATAGAAATAGAATGGAATTATAGTTGTTCTATAGTTGCATAACTAGGCATTATTGACCAAATTGCATTACCAAAGATTGATCGTGTTCATTGTCTTTTATTTTTGTTTCTATTTTAACTTATATACATTGTTGATGTCATAACAATTGGTATCAAATGGAGATTAACCCTGGTGTGAAATTCGAGGTTACAAGGTTTGACGAGACAAGTAATTTTGGATTATGGAAAAAGAGGTTTAAGGATTTGTTGGCTCAAAAAAGTTCATAGAAGGCGTTGTATGAGACGAAATTGACTAATGTGGAGGATATCCATGAGGCATAAATGATGGGAAAATCGTAGAATAGATTATCCTATGTGTTTTAGATGAGGTGATCTATTATATCCTGGACCTGACGACGCAGAAGAAGGTTTAGGACAAACTGGAGAGTCAATATATAACAAAGACACTTGTGACCAATTTGTTTGCAAATAAGACACTATACAGTTTTAAGATGCAATAAGGATCTAATTTGGAACAACATGTCAATGTTTTAAACAACACATTCATCGATATCATGAGGCTTGTGATGAAGATAAAGCAATTATCTTCTCCTAATTGTTACAAGGTACTTATGAGCACTTGATGACTACTCTTACATATAAGAAATACATTATCAATCTTGATGTGATTGCTACTACATTTTTGTCTCATTCATAAATAAGTCAAAATGTATAGGAAAGAATTCAATGTGACAATATCTATGTGAAAATGGGTCAAGATCGTGGATTCAACAAGGGTAAATCAAATTTTGAAAATAAGAGGTTTAAATCCAAGAATCAGAAAACAACTTAGTGTTATAACTGTAAACAGATTAGGCATTGCGAAAGGGATTGTCCAAACATAAATCAGGGATCATTCAGCTTTGCAAATGTCGTTCAAAGTGATAATTTCTCCAGTGAAGCAAATATATTATGTGTTTCATGCAGCAAGTACATGGATACGTGGATTCTTGACTCTGGTTGTTCTTACCACATGATGTTGCACTAGAAATGGTTCACTACATTCAAGTTAGATGATTTTAGATTTGTTTGTCTGATGATGGTAAAGCATGTACTTTCACTGGGATTAGACAAATCAAAATTGTCAAGGACAATGGTGGCATGCACACATTAAACGATGTCATATATATTCTATAATTGAGAAAGAACTTGATTTCCCTGTGTACTCTATAGGAAAATAAATTCTTCAACAAGTCTGATGGAGATAGGGACATTATGAAGGTTAATAAGGGTGTCTTAATTGTGATTAAAGCAAATAGGATTGCAGGTAATATTTACAAATTTTTGGAGATAGGGTTAACACAGTGAATTTTGTAAATTTAACATAATCACGCTTAAATTGTTATTTTAACAATATTTACCGTTTTTTAGAAATTATCTTCATTATAAGCTTAGTTGTAATAACATTAAATATAAATATTTCTTTTAGCCGAACTTTAGAGCACTAAGTTGTGGTAGATGTGGAGGTGGCAAACGGGCATGTCCGCTCCAATTAGTCTCGTCCCGCAAAAGCCCGCAAAAAAAGGGACGGGTGGGTTGTCATAGTTGAGGATGTGGGCCTAAAATTTAGGTTCGCCCCACAAAAAAAAAAAAGTGAAGGTGGACGGGAAAAGCTCGCGGCAGACACTACATCTTTTAAGCATAAAAACGCAAAATTTTATATAAATGCTTGTGCCCGTAAAAATTCGCGAAGAAAATGAGGCGAAATAGAGCGGACACATTAGAGGGTGCAAGTCTAAATCCTTGACTCGTTCCGTTTTAAAATGCGGAGCAAAACAGATATATCCAACAAACCGGACTCGTTCTGCCACCCGTAGTATGGTTAAATCTTTTAATGAATTTCGTTTATATTTTTATTTTACATATATAGAAATGTTTTTAAAACTTTTAAAAATGAATAAATCCCTTTTGGTTAGAATTATGATGAGCTCTCATTACCTTCATTTAATGAAAAGTTTCTTTTTCCACTACTAAAAAAAGTTGCTCCTTTAAGCAATCAATTACGTGGTCCAAACTTCGATACAAATTGAGTACAAAGTATAGGTAATCACATGCTAGCTAGAATGGTGAAATGTATATACTTGTCGGCTTTATTCTTTTGTGGTAAAGCATCATACCATAAAAAGAAGGATATGAAGTTGCTACGTATACAAGATTTCCCCCACATATGTTTAAGTTCACGAGAAGGTTAATGATTCATGAAAAGGAAGGAAGGAGATTCATAGAAGTTAGTTGCATGGAAGATATAATTAGATAAAGTTGAAGTTTCTTTTGAATGGATCACTTGTGAAAAATAAAAAGATATGGAATTGGCGTAAGCACGCAAATTTTTAAACTACGAATCCAAAAGTATGATGATCAAGTTGGTAAGAATTTAACTTTTACTCCAATATAATTGCTGTAAAAATTTTGGAGTTTTTTCATGATTTTAACAAGTTTTCGAGATTGCATAAAAAAAAAAAAAACACAAGTTTTCGAGATCTAGCTTGCTTAAAAAAATTGTAACAAAAGTAAAAAAGTGTATATGCATCTAATGGCACTATTTAGACTTTTTGTTTTAGCTTTGAAAAGAATTAAATTGACTTTTATAAAAATAAATTTTAAAATAATAAAAAAAATTAAATCATTTTTAAAATATTAATATTAATTTTGGCATCCCTTTGTTCCATGGATACAAAATATATTTTTAGGAATTTGAGGTTGGAAATAAAGATACCTATATATGTTAAAAGGGAATATAATTTATTTATTACTCAAGGTGACCTAGAGATTAGGATTGTACAAATATAGGTATCTTTATTTCCAACCTCAAATTAGGATTATACAAGCCATCTACGAGTTTAAGCCATTCCCAACCCTTTCTTTAAAATTTGCTCATTAACTAGCTTATATCACTATCCAATGTTGATTCTTATAATCATTTCCATAGAGCATACCAACAAAAAGGGCAGTTTTATAGGTACAGAGGGCATTTTGGTTTGATAGTAACTCCATTAAATTATGTGATACATTGAAGATATCAATCAACAAAAATTTATCCAAATCTCAGATGAGCATATTCTTTCTTAGAATGCATGGGTTTGACCTAACACACCCTATAAAGTGAAAATCACTTCCCCTTAAAAACATGTCATATATTAGCCGATGTGAACTCTTTAACACTCCTTCTCCCGCCCGTATGGGGCATGAAACTAAATAATTGATGATCCAATGGATCTTAAACGTGGTTGGACCTAACTCACCCTACAAAACCGACTAATAAGGTGAAAATTACCCCTTTTAAACACATGTTCAGACTATTTATTGTCCGATGTGGTCTGATGTGGGACTCTACGATTTCTAAGCGCAAAATATTAGCTGGAGAATAAAGGAAACAGTAACATACACAAGACAGATAAATAGTCGTATCATATGCAAATCCATGTCTTGAGAGCAAATCCATGTCTTGGTCCAATATAAGAACAAAAGAAAATAACACAGCATTAATGTCTTGGAGTAAGTCTTTTCATCTTAACACACTGATACCAAGAACACAATGTCAAACAAAAGACCAGTTCACAAACATAAAGCAAATACAATGAGCATTCTGTTCATCATTCAGCACCTTCCAAGCAACAACTCTCTCATAAGACACAGGCCGCCCCATACTTGAGAGACATATACCACCTTGCAGACATGCAAAACCCTATCATAAAAGAATGAGAATAAATTAGTATAGAGCTTGAAAATGCTACCAGTTCTGTTACTGCTAGTTAACACTTCACAGCATACAGCCAATTCAGAGGTCTATACTATACCATATACTACCTCCGGTCCTTTTTATAAGGAAAATTTCACTTTTTTAGATTCATTAAATAATTAATGTATCTTGTTAAAAATTAACTAATTCAATCAGTGCATTTTTAATAAATACAAAGCTGTAGACCTGTTGAATGATCTGGGGAAACTCTGAAAAGAGTGCTTTTCGACCATGATCATCGAATATTTTCTCTAAAGTTATATCTTGTAATGCAACTAGGGTAGTCTCCAGCATGTCAAGCCCTGCCTGGTTTGAGAAAGTGAACACTGGCATTGCCTGCATAAACAGAAAGTTCAATGAATTTGCTTTCAAAGAAGGTATAACAAAACTAGATGGGTGTAGAATAATTAAGAGTAAATCGACTTGTAGACATTATGGTTTGATCAAGAATCAAACTAGTAAAGCCCCTTTCAAAGTACCTGGTAATGGATCTATAGTCCAAGGCAAAATACAATAAAAGGTATATACTTTATGAAGGAAATAAACTTCCGTTTCATTGTAGCTTTTACATTAAAAATGTCTGAGTATCAATGACCCTTCAATTCAAGCCAGACTCAACTCACACCAGACCAAATTCTACTTTGACTAGAGAATGGAAATCCTTCCCACAAAGTTTATCAACCAAGAGGCTATTCAGGCATTATAGCCTCCTTTTGAAAGCCCTTATTCCATAGTCCCAACTATTTTTAATATAAT
The DNA here is from genome assembly GCA_022829125.1 of Lathyrus tuberosus. Taxonomy (NCBI): domain Eukaryota; kingdom Viridiplantae; phylum Streptophyta; class Magnoliopsida; order Fabales; family Fabaceae; genus Lathyrus; species Lathyrus tuberosus. The sequence continues at coordinate 217,253 of JALAZF010000716.1, read as the reverse complement.
TTAGCTTTAGAGAAATAAATGCACAACAGACAGATAAGATGCATGAAATACAGTAAAGTCATTTGAAATAGAAATCAATTTGAAGCATACCTTTAAAGTGCAGCATAATACAGCATCTGAGTGATGCCACAAGGACTTGAGTATAGATTCTTTTCCTTCGTTATTAGATTTAAGTAGCTCCACACCCAAGTAGCATCTATAAAACATAAACAGCCAGACAACAGTGATCAATATACCAGTTTTGGCTTGCTAAAAGAGTAGGCACTTGAGCAATAAATCTAACCATGTGATTTAAAGAAAGAGGTGATATATAACAATTACAGTACTTTTTTAGAGTTGTTTGGTAATAAATTTTACAAGTTAGGAGGAGGCAATACATGAAAAAAACAATTTTTTTAAACTAACCATTAATTTATGCAAGCAAAGCTATTGAATTTTAAATAAAAGTGTTGCATTTAATCTGTCAAAAATATTTGATAATGAGTTGCAAGATCAAAGGTTTGCATGTCCGCCAACTAGGTAGAAATTTAATAATACAAAACTACACCAGGGTATCCTTAATATCGCATCAACATATATTTATTACACCAGCCTCAGCAAGATATGTACCGATAACTGTTGCAGATCCAATGAGCAAGGGTTTGAGCCTCAGGAGTTCCTAATGGTGACCTCAGCCCAGCATGTGAACTCAGATGAGACGGAGAAAGTGCTAATGCTACCCTTTGGACAGATGATATAATACTGCGAACATATTGGCGTGCCATGCATGCTACATTCTCTTGCATGTGACTTTCAAATGCAAATTCAAATGCTATTGTCATCACAGATCTCACACAACCAGAATTTCCAGCATTATCACTTGAAGCTCGGTTTCCAGTGGGGCCAATGTCAAGGGCAGATGCAAGGTCAAGAGTGCGATTAGGGCTGGAAGCTTCCTATAAAATATTCCAATGCTCTGAATAAAATATTCTGGTGGAAAGATGAATACAAAAAAAATGAACTGGTTTGGCAATATATGAAGCTTACCTTTCCAGATTCAAGAGGAATGATGCGAAATCCAGAAGGTAGAAGTGGGGCATCATCAGCAAATGAAGCATCAATTGGAGCAAATATAAGTTCTGCACAGGTGCCAATAGCATTCTCATCCATTCCACTGCAGAGCTACCAAAACAATATGAAATGAAATTGTAAGAAATAAAATCACAAACAAATATGTACTAGAAACCACCAAATTAAAACAGAAAGCTTCCCCATTCTAATAAAAGCAGGAATTCAAAAGATACCAAGTAAAAGTAGCTAGCTATCCATTCAACAGGTTTGGGGATATAGTATCCCCCTCACAGATATAATAGAATAAATTGAGCCAGACTCACGATTTCAGTTAGTAAGTGCCTACATAGACATTGGTGATGTTTTGATTTCAGACACTGGGAAAGAAAATAAATAACATCACATTAACAGGACCAGAAGAATGCACCTAAATTCTTAGGCAGTTCCCAGTTTCCCAGTATTATAGTCATGTATAATGATTTAAATCCTAAATTAGTTCAAAACACAGACACCATACTTACAAGGCTAGGAAATGTGAACCTTATAACATCTACCAAATCTGATAATATAAGTAGCATACAAAATAACAAGGAAGCCAGGTAAGCAACATCTAAAAAAGGGTTAAGCCTAGAGCAAACAATATGAGAGGAAATAACTTACTTGCAACAGAAACAATTCTCTAGGCATCATTGCGTCTTCAGGAGAATGGGAAACTCCGTCCAACTTAATGACTTCCAAAAACTAGCATGATTAAACTAAAGTTAGTACATGCAGAATGGTAAAACTATTAACAGCTATAATGCATAATTAACACCAATATATCACCTCCTCATGCTCAATAGTGTGAGCTAGCGGGAGTATAACTTGACCCCCATAATTTCCCATGCGAGACCCTGTTAAGCTACAAGGGCCGACTTTAATGGCAGCAGCTGTGTAAGCATCCATGTTATTGTCTGCCCATTCTGATCTATGTTCTCGCAGGAACCTTAGGAGAATGGCTGGAGGCACGTTCTGGACAAAAGAATTGGAACATGTTAATATAGAACTTAATATAACTATTGGATTTGTGTAGCTGAAACAGTTTTTTTAACTTAATAGTTCTTCTGGCTCGTGCTTTTTCGTAGGGAACAGTGAGACAGGCAATGAACAGAAATAATACAGATACAACAAGTCTCTCTAAACCATGTATTGTCTAGGCAATTGGAAGTCTCTATCAACTATCAATAAAATTTTATGATTATTTTGCAATAGAACAGATGCTCAACTATTAGTGGAAAGAAAAGGCCACAGAGTAATGTTATGTACTGGGTATTTACAACATAGTAATAATATCTGCATGGCCTGTTTAATTGTCTAAAAAAGTTCAGTTACAGATTTTTATTTATCATTATAAAGAAATTAATTGAAATTGCTAAGCATCTTGACCTGTAATAGCATCGATGCCTTGGCACATAACACTGCATTACTGACAGAAGGGAATCCATTGCCAAAGGAAAGATTCAGACCCATTAATTTTTCAGGCGATGAATTCACTAGAATAGTGACATCATCTACACCATCGTTGCCCATCATTGTCCACCCTTCATCAGTAAACCCATTGAGTGCCTCATTGAAACCCCTGCCAAGAGGAAGATGTGAGATCCCAAATATATTTGTAAATTGTAAGAATAAAAATCATGCCCCCTTGGTACTAACCGGCTCAATCTCTGGCTAAGTGCCCGCAGAGCTGCTGGGCGTCTACCCCACCCAGAGACATTGGGCTGAGAAACTTCATGCGAGATCTGCCTTAGATGACGTAAGGCCTATATTGAAAAGAGAAGCACTAAATGAAGCCATAGCCCTTTCAAACTCACTAGTCATTATTGTTACAATGAAGTCAACAACATCTTTTACAATATAAACTTTAATAGGAACAGAAGAAAAACATATATGCTGATGTACCATCTGTAAAAGAAATATAACCATACCGCCATAGTAGTCTTCTGAGCCAGCACTGTTGATGATTCATATAGCGGGCGCAGTACTTCTGGCACACTCCATGGCTAACAATAGAACCAAGATATTGAAGTTAATTTGAAGTTAAAAAAATATAATTAATGCAACTAAGTTGAATAAATGTACCTCTAAGTCCATATGATCAACAATGTGGATGATGGAACCACCTCCTTCACAAGGTCTTATCAGGTATCCACTAGGCAGCATGTCTGCTCTAACAAAATGCGGCACAGGAGGCATGCTTGGACCATTTTGAGTATTTTTAAGAGACCTCTCACATATCTAAGGCACATATAAATGTTGATTTAGACATATATGTGGGGTAGGGAGACTACAAAATGTAACAGTAGGACTAGGCCATTACACAAGAATTGTCAATTACGAACTTGTTATTAACAACAATATCTAATGAAATACAAATGTTAGGCCAAAAAATTTAGAGTCACTTGCCACTAGGCTGCCATCATCTACAACAGAAGTGTAGCGTAACAACCAGAAGTCTCGCGCGGGTGCCAATGTGGTTGGTGCATATAGCTGGTCATCAAAGGCAACAAATAAGCATACATGTTATTGAGTGACAATCATCAATATATAGAATCTTTATCCATGCATTATGAATTTCTTTTTACCTGCATATAAAGCAGCTCAATGGTTCCACCATTTGCAGTGGGCAGCACATTGACAATGTCAACAGCTCGGCAATCACGAAACCACAAACGACGGTCTTTGAGGATTTCTGCAACCTGGAGAGAGTATGTTTGACCATGTGACTCATAAACTCGAGTAAGATATTCAATTCTATAAATAATAAATCTCGATGACTCACCCTGGTGGGTTCAAGTCCCACTAGACCACAAGCTCTTGCTGCCACACCAGTGCAACCATGAGAAATAGCAACGATTCCAATGGAATCCGGACCAGGCTGCACACATCAGCAAATACAATGAAGAAAGGTGATTCAAAAATATTTACTGAAACATAGAAGCTAATGAAGATTATCATAACATTGGATGATAAGTCATTATTCCATTATATTATGACTATTTTACATTTCTTTTAGCATTCTATTTAATAAAAATAACTAATGGGTCAACCAATGAATAGTTTTTATGGTACCTTCATTCCAGGCATTTGGACCCACTCAACAGCAGTTCCAGTAGCCTTTGAAAGAAATTCTGCTAAAGTTTCTTCTGCAATGGACAAAAGTCTGAAAAAGGAAAAGGAAAAATAAGCCAAGATTCCATTAACCCTATATATAAAAACAAGTATTCACAAACCAGTGTCAGAAAGTGACCAAGTACCCATCAATCCCACTCACCCTGCAGGACTTGCATCCCTTGGGGGATGTTGACTAGTCATATTGTGTTGACCACTCGTCACAACTGACTCACAACTCGTGTCTTTGGTTGCCTGTGAATATGCAATGAAAGCAAAGGTAGAAGAACAATTCAGCACAATACAAAGATTTAATTTTCACAATCATCCCTATCATATACAATAGTCCTGTTAATTACAAGAAAAAATTTATCCATGTTTCTGAAAACCCACACAAGAATCCTGAAAATCCCATGTTTCCCAAAAGCCCCACCAGAATCCTGAAATACACATCCGAATGGGAAAAGCCGGGTTTTTGAACAAAAAAAACACATCTGGCCAGCACAAAAAAAAATGTATTTTTCCCAGATGTGTACTTCCAAAGTGCTTTTGAGGTGAGAAAGGTTCTCCTGAAGCACAAACACTTCAAGGTGTGATGTCCGACACGACACCGATACATGACATCGATATATGTGATTCCATGACATTTTCTCAAATTACTACCGATCTCGACATAACGGTGCTGTGCCCTCATCGGTGCTTCATGAAAAAGTTGCCCCCTAATTGGAAAAAAAAAAACATAGTAGCAAGAATCTCAACAACAACGACAACAAAAATCTTACATTTTGGGTGTTTTGACGAAAGTAGCCATTCTCATACACTAGATGAGACACCTGCTTCTGCAACCTATCATTCTCCTCCATCAGCAGCTTATTCATGGCAGTCAACTTCCTATTCACACCTTGCAACCTAAAAGACTCCTTCCTCTGCTTCTCTCTACATCTAATTTCACAAAAATCCAAAACACAACCACAACAAAATGCCAAAAAAAAATAAAAATCAAAACAAAACACACATAAACATAATAAAAAAAAAAATAACATATTCATAAATTAATCATCATCATCATCACTATTATTATTATTACTACTCAAAATAACGATACCTTCTATTCTGGAACCAAACTTTGATTTGCCTAGGCTCAATATTAGAGAGAATAGGACACTCCCTAATAAGCTGCTGTCTCCGAATTGAACTCGGTTTAGGGCAGTCATGATAAAGCCTCTCGAGAGCTTCAACCTGCTCAGGCGTATAACGGACATACTTTCCATTATCCATTAAATGCTTGTTACCATCCTTGCAGGACATTGCCATAAATAACAACCAAATCCAAACACACCACAAACAAAAAGCGCTTTTTCTTCAATTTGAACTAAAAAAGCAAACTGGAAACGACACCGTTAGGACCGATCTTCATCCACCGGAGATAGAGTTTATGCTTGATCTGTTAACCATGGCGTTTGAACGGTGAATCTTGGGTGTGATTGTGCATGAAGATGAAACCCTAGTTTTGTGTTGATTGGTTGTTTGTTTGTTTGTTTGTTTCACTGTGTGTAGCTGTAGGAGTAATATTTTAAGATGGAAAATGAAAGAAAATGAAAGTGCGGAGTTACAGAAGACAAGAGATTGGTTGGACCAAAATAGCCTTATCTAGCGGCGCGCTTTCCAATATTTATTATTTACTTCCCCGAATATATTCTCATGTTTGTCGTTTTGTCTGCGTACCAGTAATTTATTAAATTTTATATATTTTCGGTAGCAAAGATTAACTGAAGTAGTAACAATAACCTTTTGTAGAATAAAAAAATGAGGATTTCTTTTTACACCTATAAGTTTTGTAGCCACCACGCGAATTTTCGTTTTTGCCTTCAGTTTTCGGATATGTATCTCTTAACGTATCATTTTTTTTTTAAAACGTTGATTTGATCCGGATATGCATATCAGGAATAATTTTTAATGTGCAAATCCAAAAAAATAGCAGAATTATTATTTTTCTTTGAGCTTTCTACGTTGATTTGTACCCATGAAAATAAAGTTCTGCTATTTTTCTGGATTTGCATATTATGAATTATTTCTGATATACACATCCGAAACAAATCAACTTTTTTAAAAATAATAGTGTTTTCGGATGTGCAAATCCGAAAACTGGAGACAAAAACGAAAATTCGTATGGTACCTAAAAAACTTATAGAATGTAAAAAGATATATATATACGTCTAGTTTAAATATTTTTTGTCTGTCATATAAAAAATTAGGGTGAAGTTGGTCGGCGGATACTACTTTAAAATTTATAAAATTTTATACTACATATGAGCTTAATTGATATGCACTAATAGTGTAATATAGTTTTACACAGACAATCAATAAAAACATATCATTTGATTAGGTCATTTAAAATTTTTAAAACTTACAGTCTAATTTGACGGGATTTATGGTCGTGATTGATTGATAGTGTAAAAAAAATGTACACTGTCGGTGCATCTCCTATTTTCTCTATTAATTGAGAAAAATACCATATTAAAAAATACGTATCTAAAATTTTAATTCATCTCATAAAAAAATACGATTAGAACGGACATAACTATGTCTAATTCTAAGCATTAAAAACACAAGATTGTGAAATGGGATAGGGTTGTTGTGTCTTGTGTGAGAAGGGAGGGATGGGAAAAAAGAAGAGTAAAAAATGGGAATGGAAGGGATAATGCGCGGAACAGAGTCTTAAAATGCACAAAAGGGGTTTGCGTTTGCGTGCCTCGATCTAGGACACAATCATCATCCTTTTGCATGCGTCTCTCTAATTTTAAACATTAACTCTCTTGTGTGCAAAAGAAGACTACTTTTTTTAAGGAAAAGAGAAGGTAACAACTAACTAGTGGTGTACTATATTTTAAAGTGCATTTTAAATTAAGAATGATTAACTTTTAAAAATGATGAAGGATAGATGGAAATGGTATAGACTATATCATGAGTATGACAAAATTATTCAACTCAAAATTAACTTTTTTTTTTGTATTTTTTAAAATGGATTTTACAAAAACATTTTTTTAAATATTACAAATTTTTTTAAATTTGTTTTTTATAAACTAAACGACTAATTTTGACATTCTATAACCTAAATATACATTATTGAATATTAAAACATAGTTAAAATCACAATTTTTTCAAAAAGTTGTATTTCAAAAATGATTTGTATGAAAAGCTATTTGATATTCAAAAATTGGAAATTTTGATATTCAAAAAAAAATTGGATAAAATGATGAAATATCTAAAATACTATTTTAAAAATATCTATTCAAACCAAATTTCCATTTGAAGTTTTTATGAAAGGTTTCTTTGTAAATTTTTTTTTCACAAAATTATGTTAAACTATAAAAATCATTTTTAAAAAAAAAAACAAAACAAACGGGCTCAAATATTTAATCATTTAGGTTTTTTTTATGAAATCCACTTTCAAAAAATATATATAGTGAATTACTAGATGTGGTTGAATCCAGTGGAAATGAAGCTTATTTCTTTCTAGCAAAATATAAAGTGAATAAAATTTGTGTAAAAGAGTAAAATATAATTTACTATGAGTTAAAAAAAAAACCAGCTTCAACTCAAATTAGGCGTAATACCAAGTAGTTACCATTGCGTTCTAGTAAAAAGAAATAAATTCTATGGGGGCACGTGGGAAACGAGGGCGAGGGCGGCCGCATATGGCATCATCGTCGCCGGAACCCTAACCAACATCGGCGGTATCACTGGTGGAGGAACAATCTACTCCTAGTCATACTGAAATAAGCCAAGAAACACATGAGGAGGAAGGAGTGTGAGTGGAAGACGTTTCAAATACCGGAGACGAGCAAACCCTAGAAAATGGAGAGAAGAAATCAGAGCTAGATCAAGAGAAGAAGAACGGCTGTGAGCAGCGAAAATTATGGGTACACATTGTGGCTGAAAACAGGAATCCATCAAAGGGATTGCAAATCCATTATGTAGCACCGTGCGTGAACAATGGAGAGGTTGCGATTGAAATCAAAGAAGAAAACATAGCGACGAAAATCCAATTCTGGGAGACAACGCTCATTATGTATGCACTTGGAGAGGATCTTAATATGCATACAGTGGAGAACTTTATGGAAAAGACATGGAATTTCGTGAAGTTGTCGGACTTGTACTATCATGACGATGGCTAATTTATGTTAAGATTCCACTCGCACAAGGACATGGATGTTATCTTAATGAAAGAACCTTACTCATTAAGGAATGTACCTCTGTTATTGAAAGAGTGGCACCCAGATTTTGACTTGAAGAGATATATGATGAGAACCCTACCACTGTGGATCAAGCGGCCTCAACTCCCTCTCTATCTTTGGGGAGCGAAAGGCTTGAGCAAAATTGGAAGTGCCATAGGTGTGCCTATAGTCACGGATGAATGCACGGCGAACAAGTTGCGAGTATCATATGCTAGAATTCTAGTGGAAGCATACATAACGAAGGAATTGGTAACACAAATCCATATCAAAGACTGTGAAGGGAGGAAGCGAATCCAACCAGTAGAATATGAATGACAACCCTTGTTGTGTGATCAATGTCAAAGGATTTGACATAAATGTAAGGAACAAGGAAAGAGGATTGATAAACAATGGAGGCCAAAGCAACGCCCTAAGGAGCCTGAACCAATAGCCAGAAGCACTTAAGAGAACAGGATGGAGAATTCAAAAAGGGTATCGGCAACTAAATCAACCTCAACCAAAGATAGCACTCCATCAGAAGGTACAGGAAATGAAGAGAGGGAAGAGCAGTGGACAATAGTGAACAAATTAAGAGACAGAGGTAAGAAAATTATTCACACTGGATCTTCATCAGGGTTACATTGTTTGAACGGATTTGAGGCATTGGGGGTTTTGAGTGACCCTCTAATGACCTTGAATAGGGGACCATGATTATATCATGGAATACTAGGGGGCTGAGTAAACCAGGTAAGCTTCGTGAGATAAATTCCCGTCTCCATAAGCTGAAACCTGACATCATGATACTGATAGAAACTAGAGTTAAAGAGGCTAAGGCTATAAGTGTAAGAAACAATCTTAGCATGTATCGCAAATATCTAGATAACTACAATAAGCATGAGAATGGTAGAATATGGATATCTTGGAATGACACCAAAGTAGATATTACTTTAGTGCACAGTACAGACCAAGCTATACATTGTGGAGTGTATGATACAATGGGTGTCCTTAAATTCTGGCTGACAGCAATTTATGCACACAACCAATTAGAACAAAGGAATGTTCTTTGGAACACCATAGAAAAGTTGAAGCAGTCCACGCAGGGTCCTTGGTGCATTATGGGAGATTTCAACAACGTAATGAAGCCTCAAAATAGATTAGGAGGAATGATGGTGACTGAATCTGAATAAAGAGATTTACAAGATATGATGGACAAAGTAAGACTTAGTGAGGTGGATAGCACAGGAGATCACTTTACTTGGAACAACAAGCATAGTAATGGGGCTATCTATTCAAGAATAGACAGAGTTATTGGCAACACTGACTGGTTCCAACATTGTAGTGACAAGATTTTAAAGGTTTTGGCGCCAAGTGTATCAGATCATGCTCTGCTCAGCATTGAGGAAAAGACTCATAGAGTGATAAGGAGAAGGAGGTTCAAATTCAATAATTGCATTACTGACCTGGCCGGTTACGAGGATGTGGTTAGTGAAAACTGGAACTTACCAATTAGTGGGACAGTTATGTATATCCTTTGGGAAAAACTTCAAAGATTAAAGCCTGCCCTGACAGAATTTAGCCAGACTATATCCCAAATGAAGATGAAGTGGATAAAGCAAGGGATAACCTGGAGAAGGCTCAGACTAAACTCATCAAAAATAGAATGAATACAGAAAACATGGAGAGAATGAAGACGTGCACCGAAGAAGTGATAAAATGGAATGAAATTGAGGAAAATGCCTTGATGCAAAGAACAAAACTGGACTGGTTGAGGAAAGGTGATAGCAACACTGACTGTTACTATGCCACTACAAAAACCAAACATCAGCATAAAAACTTGGAGTATTTACAGCACGAAGATGGTACAGACATAACTGACCAAGAGGATATAAAGAAGGAGGTGTTAAGATTCTATGGTGGCCTCATGGGAACCAAAACCACCCATCTTAATCATGTTGACATTGATGTTATGAGACAAGGCAAACAGTTCACTCAGGTTCAATGTACGTATCTCATTGCCCCTGTAACAGAAGATGAAATTGAAAAAGCACTACATGGTATAGGTGACCTAAAAGCCCCTGGTATGGACGGGTATGGGGCTAAATTCTTCACGACCAGCTGGCATATTATTAAGGAAGATGTAGTAGTTGATGTCCAGGAGTTCTTCCAAAAGAGACATTTGTACAAGGCCTCACTACAACAGACAAGACCTTAGACAACGCTTTTTTTGCCCTTAGACAGCGCTTTTAAGCGCTGTCTAAACCTGCGCTGCTATAGGTTTAGACAGCGCTTTGGGTAATACCAAAAGCGCTGTCTAAAGGGGGGTATATTTAATGAAAAGTGCTGTCTATGGTGCCTTTAGACAGCGCTTTTTGACATTATAAGGTATACCTTAGACAGCGCTTTTGGGAAAAGCGCTTTCTAAGCCTTACCTTTTTTGACAATTTTTTGGTATACCTTAGACAGCGCTTTCAGCAAAAGCGTTGTCTAAGCCCTACCTTTTTTGACATTTTTCTGGTATACATTAGACAGCGCTTTCACCAAAAGCGCTGTCTAAGGTCAACCTTTTTGAACTTTTTTAGGTATACCTTAGACAGCGTTTTTGGTAAAAGCGCTTTCTAAGGTCCACCTTAGACAGCGCTTTTGTCAAAAGCGCTTTCTAATCCCCACCTTAGACAGCGCTTTCACCAAAAGCGCTGTCTAAGGTATACGAAAAAATTTATATAAATTTTTTTAAACCACAATTTTTACCAGGTTTTTTCAACCAGAATTTGACCTGTTTTTCAACCAGCAATTTTTTTCAGAAAAATACCACAATTTGGAGATTCAAATCAATCCAATTTATCCTATTTAAATGTACCAATTTACACCAAAATTATATATCCAAAACAATTGGCAATTCAAACCAATATATATATTTAAAATTACAAACCAAAATTATATATACACCTATTTATAATTACAAATCATTACATTTTTTCTACAAATGCACATATTACTTATACTAGTACTTTTGCATCCAACCAAAGCATTGCTTCAAATCTACATTATAGGTCCTGAAAACACAAAGATTGTAATTCAATTAAAAGAATACATAAACAAAGTTACACATATTTAAATTCTCATCAATTAAAGTAAGAGTACAATATTATACCTTGTAAAATTCCGAGCTCCATAATGTATTGACACCAATCCTCTTTAATTTCATCCAATTGAGAAATTGAGTAATGAGCACACTTGCATTCTTCAAAGTACTACATAATAATATAACATAGTTTGATTTAGTTTTAACTATTTCATTAGACATGAGAGATATGTGTTAATATTAAAATAACTCATAAGTTAGAAATACATACATCGGATGGAATCTCTATTCGATCCAACAAAAGAGTGTCTCTTATAAACCTCAACATGAAATAGCCGCAATCTATTTGATTGCGTTGCCGAGGACACTACAAATGAAAAGAAAATATGGATAAATCCTAAGTTTTATCAAGTAGCATCACTAATATAATAAAACATGTGATAATTAATATACCTTCACATAATTCCATGTAATAATGGGGTTGACTCTCCGCTGTGGTAGATGGCTATCTCGTAGTGCTAGGAAAGCTTGTATAGCGCTAATAAAATATAAGTGAATATTTAGAACAATTCACATAAATAAATAAACAAACAAATAAATATACACATTCATATTTAGAACAATCTCACTTACGTGTCAATACACTTCTTCAAATCCGGGTATGTTGTCCAATCATTTCCTAACGAATCCAGATAATACACCATTGCTCTGCTAGGATTAATTGCGACCAACAACCAATGTCCACTGTAAGATTAAACAAGTGTTAGATGGAAACTTTCTACACGACGTCAAAATACAAAAAAACTATAATAGATGAATTTAGAATGAAAATCTAACCCAGTATTAAACGGTAAAAAGAACAACTTTTCCGTTTCTTGGTTGTCCATAAAGACGTCGCGTATATACGCCAGGACCTCATCTGGTTTATTGATTATTAAGGTTAAGTTGACAGACGCCGGGCATAGGAATGCAAATCTTTGCTGCAATCCGTGTGGGCGCATAACTCTGTCATACAGAAACCTTAAATAAAAACATCATTAACATTAACACGACCTAAACTTGGAGATAGGTTGTTTTCTACCCCTGCTCTTCTTAGCACCAACATTTTTTTGCGTTGAAATGTTGCTAATCTCTTTACCAGGCAGTCCAGTTTTGATATCCTTGTGAAAAACTAAACAGTAAACATTCTGAAATTTTAGAATAGCTTGGAACTAAAATATGAAAAGTATACTTTACCTGGTTAAAATCTCCTGTGTTGTAGAGATCCACAATAAGATAAACAAAATCACACCTTGCAAACAGGAACAAAGTTGATAATATCGAACTTCCCAAATGGCTTAGGCTACTCTATGTCATAATCTCTAAGGAACAACTCTAATCCAACCTTACCAAAAATACCACCGTAATCAGGAAAAGATTCATGTAAAAAGAATATAATAAGTAATGAAATGAAACAAATGATACCTTGGGATAGAGCCCTCTAAGAATAGATAACTTCATCAAATGTGGAAATTCATCTTGTCCAACCAAATCTTTTGGACATAGCTTGACGTTTAAACAAATTTCATTCCTAAGATTGAAATGAAAAATTGAGCATTACTACTTTTTTGTTGTCTCTCTATCCACTACTTTTTTTAAAGAAGGATTTCAGTGAAAGAAACAGTTGGAATTTTGATACGCTTAATCTGTAAGTATGATAATATATCCTTAAGCTTAACATTTCCCAAAACCCTTTAAAATATGTGCTGCTGATAGTTGGAGCAACAAACTCTATTTTCAACAAACCATCAAACCCTCAAAATGCAAAATCAAAACCAAAAAGATGTTAAAATGTTAAAAAGAGATGAGGGGAACATAAGTGGTACTAAGTAACACCCTTTCTATGTATTCCATCATTGATGGTGGGACCACCTTACAGTCAAATCCCTGATTGAGAATTCAAAAAAGAAATGTAAGATTCATCAATTGCAGTGAGTTACCCCAAGTCAAAAAAATAAGTTGAAAATTGTTTAATTTCAAAGTACATAGTAAATAGAAATAATGAAAGAAAATATAGAATAATTATATTACCGATACTCATAAAAGAACATGTTCAAACCTGCCATATGTGTATACAACCGAGATATCCTGCAAGTTCACATTTTGTACCGTATATGGACTTCAACCAAAGAAGTAAGCTTCCCGGTCGACACTTCTGATGCACGCAAAGTTCTTCAATATTGAAATCCCATTTAGATACCTGCAGCACAACTTCCTCTACAAATGATTGCATGTTTCCCTGGCGAACGAACTCCTCTAGATCCCTCTGCCAAAACTGTTGCAATGCAGGTACGATAAAAGACATTTAGACTTACAATACCGGAGTCCATTTCAGATGGCGATAATAATCTATCAAAACACTGCCTTGATATTGTACAGACCAAAAGTTTGTCGGAAGGATCCATAACTACTGCTTTACATGTTTGAATTTGAATGTAGTACTCCTTAAACTCATTTTGGCAGCTTCTGATAAGTTTATCAATGTCATTTTCATCCAACTGCATAATTATAGAACAAATACCAAGATCCACACAAATTAACAAATAAAGTCTGAATAATAATAACTCAAAATTCAGTTTAATTTACGGGAGAATAAAGACAAGATAAGTTTAACATATCCTGAGTTAAGTATTTTAGTTAATATCATCAAATTGCTCAATCACCAATGCATGGAGGCAGACACAAAGAAAAAAATGAAGGATCCAAAAGGAAATAGATATGCAAAAGCGAGCTTGTACCTGAATGTATGGCTTTTTCCATTAGCAGTCCATTATCTTGCTCGTGGAGGAATGAAGGCTCTATCGCATACAATACCTGAACACATTTTGAATGTGGCAACAGGAACGGTCATGGCTCACACATTTTTAACCGTAAAAATCAAATTAAATAAAGAAAATATATGTAAAATGAATTAATTAAGAAGTAGAGAACCCATGCCTCAAAGCCAAGCTGATAAGAGGCAAGCAACAACTTCCACTTTAAAAAGGAGATGCACTCCTGCTTCAACTAGAGTTACAACACTAGCTAATTGACACAGATCCAAATTCCCAAATCAAACTGTCATATGCTGAATATCCAACAATTATCAACCAAGCTTGAAAACATAAAGTAAAACAAGATGTACTTACAAGCGATGCCACAATGCTTCATCAGATGTCGCATAACTTAGAACCTTACAGACTAAGGTATAAGAAATAAGGTCCTGCACCCATCGAAAAACTCTCAGTCGATTCAAATACCAAGGCAATCAGAAGACGTCAAAATTCATCTACATAGTGTGCGTTTGATTCTACTACGACGTGAAAATGTGTTGAACAAAAAAATTGAGTATAAAAACTACCTTTTGAATCAAATTCTACAAATCTTAACTTCAAGGTAGAATCAATTGTAGAGGAAAAATCAATTTAAATAAAGAACTCCCAAAAGGTAAATCTAAACATGCACATAGAAATCAGCAATTAAAGGGATTCCTTTCTATTTGAACAAAATTTGAAATATAAATTCACAAAACCAGAGCAAAGAGTTAACCTCAGATGACAGAAATTTAAGAATGTAATGGAAAAGTTACGGTGGGAATTATAAATGTAACTTTGGTTTGTATTGTAAAATTAACAAAATCATAAAATAGAGTAAAAATAACTCATTTTTAATGTGAATCTTGATACTGAATGGAAGTTAAAGGAGAGATCACATGCAAGGTGAAGAAAGTTCTTACCTGTGCGATGAAACCATAAACCGTACACAACTTGAAAATGAAAAAAAAATCTTTTATATTATAAATTTCGTTCATCGCATCCTATAACCCCTGCAGCTCTCAGGGGAATCAACCTTCTCGTTGAGAGATTTACTTCAAACCTTTGATTGAGATGATTCCATGAAACCCTAAAATATTCACTCTGTGTATGCAAGTTGAAGGGTTTGAGAAGAAGGAAAAGCAAAAAAAGGGTTACGGTTAGGTTTGGGAGAAGATACACAAGACAATCTTGGTTTCAACTGAAGAATCGTACAATAGAGGTTTTGATGAGTTTGGGAGGGAAGTTTTTCCCTTTTAGCGCTCTGATTTTTCACTTTTGATGTTTCTTTTTGCGTTGAAGGGAATGAATGGAAAATATTGATTTAGCACTTAAACAAAGGGAACGACTGATATTGTTTTAAAAGCGCTTTCTAAGGTTGGCCTTAGACAGCGCTTTTGGTTTTATTTTTTTTTTATTTTTAAGACCTTAGAAAGCGCTTTTAAGGAAAGCGCTGTCTAATATTTTCCTTTAATTTTTTTTTTTAAATTAATAAAACTTTAGAAAGCGCTTTTGACCGAAGCGCTGTCTAAGGTCTTATATTTTTTTTAAATTTATAAGACCTTAGAAAGCGCTTTTAACTAAAGCGCTGTCTAATATTTTCCATTAAATTTTTTTTTTTAAATTTATAAGACCTTATAAAGCGCTTTTGACCAAAGCGTTGTCTAAGGTCTTATATTTTTTTGCGCTTTTATTTTTTTAAATGAATAGTTTCCTTGTTTTTAACTTATAGCAGCGCTTTTGTATTAAAGCGCTGTCTAAGGTGCGATGTTATAACTTACTTTTGTTGTAGTGCCTTCAACAGTACTATTGTAACTCTCATCCCTAAACATGATCAAGCAAAAACTATTAGGGATTATAGGCATATTGATGGATGTACTACAGTGTATAAGATGATCTCAAAGGTAATGACCAATAGATTGGGGAAAGTTTTGAAGAAGGTTATTCATGAAAGTCAGGCAGCATTCATGCCTGGTCAGAGTATACACAACCATATCCTGCTGGCCTTTGAATTACTAAAAGGATATGTTAGGAAGGGAATAACACCTAAGTGTATGCTTCAACTGGATTTACAAAAGGCTTATGACATGGTTGATTAGTCAGCCTTAAAATGTGTTCTACAAGAGATTGGCATGCCAAGGCAATTCATAGAGTGGATAATGTTGGCTACCACATCAATAACCTATAGATTTAATGTTAATGGGGACCTTACAGATGTGATAGAGGCCAAGAGAGGTATCAGGCAAGGAGATCCCATATCTTCATTGCTATTTGCAATCCTAATGGAATATATGAACAGACTTATGGAGAAAATGCAAGTTGACCCCAATTTCAACCACCATAGCAAGTGTGAAAAACTTGGAATAACTCATCTTGCTTTTGTAGATGATGTGTTATTGTTCTGCAGAGGAGATGTACACTCAATTGACTTGATTCTAGGAGCTTTCAAAAGCTTCTCTGATTTAACTGGCTTAAGTGTGAACCCTCAAAAATGTAAACTTTTCTGTAGTGGCATGGATGACAGTAGTGTCCAATAGGTGAAGCAGAAAATAGGCTTTGTAGAAGGGCAACTCCCAGTCAGGTACTTAGGAGTCCCTCTAACTTGTAAGAGACTTAATATAGTTCACTATCTGCCACTAATTGACAAAATAACCTGTAGAATTAGACACTGGACTACAAAACTGCTCAGTACTGCAGGAAGGATCCTTCTAGTTAAAATCATCATTGTAGCCATGGCACAATATTGGATAATGTGCTTTCTCCTACCAAAAGGTGTGATTCAAAAAATTAATGTTATCTCCAGAGCATTCATTTGGTTTGGGAAGGATAAAAGCAAGAAATCCCATGTGGCTTGGGACAAGATATGTAGACCTGTAAATCAAGGTGGCTTGAACTTGATAAACTTGGAGATTTGGAACAATATATCCATGATGAAGTTCCTCTGAAACATAATTACGAAGCAAGACAACTTATGGGTGAAGTGGGTGCATGTGTACTACCTTAGAAATGTTGATGTCATGGCTGCTACTCTTAAAGCCATTACTTCTTGGATAATGGCAGCAATACTAGACAAGAGGAGGTTCATTCAAGACCATCAACAGAAATGGGAAGACATGAAACAAAAGCAGAAGTTTTTCATTCAAACCTTGTACCAGGATTGTGTAAATGTCACTGATAAGGTTGAATGGAACCATTTGATCCAGAACAACCATGCCAGACCAAAGGGCAGTTTCTACCCGTGGATGGCATGCCAAAGAAGATTAACAACAAAAGCTAGGCTGAGGAAATTCAACTTACTACAGGAGGACACGTGTGGAATCTGTCAGCAGGAGATTGAAATAATTGATCATCTGTTGTTTGGATGCAGAATTACAAAAGAAATTTGGAGCAAGGTGCTCACGTGGCTGGAGGTTAATCATGACCCACTTCATTGGGAGGACGAATTGAAATGGCTCGTTAGGAACACAAAAGGAAAAGGAGTTAAGACTGGCATGCTGAAAATAGCTATTGTTGAAGCGATTTATGGTGTATGGGCATATAGAAACCCAACTGTCTTTGGAAATGCTAAAGATCATAGCTACACAATAAGAAGTATAATAGATAATACCACATATAAAGGATGGATGAGAAACAAATACAGAAAATATATAGCTAAGCTCTTGATATAGGTTGTTCTTTTGTTTTGCTTTGTTATGGTAGTTAGATGGATCCAAAGGATCTCGAGTTGTGTTAAACTGTTTTTTTGGAATATATAATATCTTTTATTTCAAGAAGAAGAAAAAAGTATATCGAGTAAAATAATGAGATTTAAGAACTTTAAGGTTAATTGAATTATCGACCTAACTCAGTTTATATATTACTAATATTTATATATTGTAATATATACTTACTCTAGTTTATTTTTATACATTTTTAGCATTTTAATTTGCTTTCGCACATTTGTGTTTTTGTTCATACATTTGTGACAATATTTGTTTTAACTTGAAATTTTAAATCAATTGACTTATAATCCTTAAGGATCAAATTCAAGTAAGTTCTAGATTGATGATAGAAATTCAATTGTTGAAAGTAATAAAATATAACAAATTGACATGTTTAATAATGTTATGAAACATAATATATTACCACACAAATACAGAATAAATAGTAATCAAGTAAAAAAATAATCAATAGGTCAAAAGTGTAGGTTAAATAGTGTAAACAAATCCACACAAGTAACAATAAGATAAAAGACAAATACACACAAAATATATTTATTTAATTTGATCAAAATATCTACTCTATTTGAAAGAGTGGTTCTCTTACTCACTATACCTTAAAGTTATTGTAAGAAACTAGAGTAAAACCCGCGCATATTTTAGTTTAGGTGAAAGTTAAAATTTTAACTTTTGCTATTATATTATATAATCAGTATAAGTCTGAGAAATTATATATCATTTAATATACAATGACATTAATATATTATAGAGGATATTCGATTTTTACAAATATATATATATATATATATATATATATATATATATATATATATATATATATATATATATATATAATTTTTTATATAAAATTGTGTGTAAATAAAAATAAAATAAAAAAATATAACATAACTAAATATGAAATTATAGTTTATTTTAAAATTATATTTAATATAAAAATTAAATATATAAGATCAGTTATTTTCTGACTTCGACATTAAATAATAACATTTGAAGAGTTGATCGGAAAAAGTGGAGAAAATTCAAACTAAAAGTTTATAAGACAAATTTACAAACAATATTTCTTTTGGTAGAATTAACCTCAATATAATCTATTATTGATTATTTTAATATTTAAATTTTTATTAATATAATTAATAAATTGATGAGTATATGTTACTCTTCTTTTTTTTAAATTGAATGATCATAGTTAAAATATATGTTAATGTAATATAAAAAAGAGATTTTTATTATCAACACTTAACAAAATTTATACCATTTTATAAATAAAGAAAATAATATCATAAATAATTATCACCATTTTAGCCCAACCCATAAAAAATTTGTAATTAAAATCGTAACAGACAATTTCTTAAAGGTTAAACATACAATATTTTTAATTTTTCTGTAATTACCATATAATACTTTTAAATTTATGATAGTTACTTCATATCTTAAAAGGAACTTTTGATCTTTCCTTCTTTTCTAATTTTTTTCTTCCCAATACGCTTCTTGAATATTATACGATTTGAACCATCATTCCATCCGTACTCATTCAAAAAAATATGTTTAATGATCAATACATAAAATATTTATTATAAAAGAGAAAAGGGATGGTGCACTGACAGTGTAAATTATTTTTACACTGTCAACCAATGACAACCATGTATCCCGCCAAGCCAGCTTGTAAATTTTAAATTATTTAAATGATTTGGCACTTTAAAATATTTTGATTGGATGTATGTGTAATATTTTTTTACACTGACAGTGCACTACCATTAAACCCATTATAAAATATATAAAAATATCATTAAAAAAGTAAAAAAAATGACATGTATCAAAAATTAACTAACTTAAATAAATTAAATAATAAATAAAATTAGAAAAAAAGATGAACAAATGTTTGATATCAATAAAAACAGGGTTCAAATATTCTGCCAAACTATATATTAGAATGTCTTGAAATATACCTCTCAAGAGTTGATTGCAGGAAGTCAAACTAAATTTTATAGTTCCACAAACCAAAATAAGATAGTTGTTTCACATCTTAAATGATACTTTTGATCTTGCCTTTATTTTCAATATTATATTATTTCAACCACCATTTCATATGCACTACTTCAAAATAAATATGTTTAATCAATACATAAAATATTGATTATAAAATATTGTTGCTATAAGGAGTGAAAAGTGATTCTAATTTATAAGAAGTGAAAGGTGATTCTAATTATTCTAATGAGTGTAAAATAAATGAATCGTAGTTATAAATAGAGAAATTCTGAAAAATCATTTTAAGTGCATTATTTGTTTACAACCCATTATTTTATTGTGGTTTGTAATGAATTATTAGTTTGTAATGAATTATTAGTTTGAATGAATTATTAGTTTACAAACCATTATTTTATTGTGTATATCAATTATAGTTTTAATGACCATTAAAATAATAATTAAATAAATAAAATTAAAATTTATGAGAATTTAAGTTACAAAAAGTAAAGAGTTTTGTGAAACGGACAATTCAATATATAATTTATGAAGATAGTAAACTGTTAATTAAGAGTTTTGTGAAACGGACAATTCAATATATAATTTATGAAGATAGTAAAGTGTTAATTAAGAAATAATAAAGATATCGTTTTTTCATATTATATGTTTTATCTTATTCTTTTTGCATGAGAGGTACTTTTTACATGATATATATTTAGATATAAATTTTATATTTTAATATCAAAATTTAACTATGAAAATTATAATATAAAATTATTATAAATTTATAATAGTCTTGAATATCATAATTTTTAATCTTAAATTT
Organism: Lathyrus tuberosus; assembly: GCA_022829125.1. Taxonomy (NCBI): domain Eukaryota; kingdom Viridiplantae; phylum Streptophyta; class Magnoliopsida; order Fabales; family Fabaceae; genus Lathyrus; species Lathyrus tuberosus. The sequence continues at coordinate 196,416 of JALAZF010000716.1, read as the reverse complement.
TCTATTATTTTTATTGAGAAAAAATCAAAAGTACTCCACTATAAATTAACAAATAAAAGTGAGAGAGATTAAAATTAGGCATTAATTGTATTTGTTTATATAAAAATTGAGGTATATCACACTCAATAGTGTTAGAAAATGAAAATTGTTTTAATGACTTTTTAGTGCAAAAAATTAAAAATTTAAGAGTCTTTTAATGAATTTATTGTCTTAAGTTTTCCATTATTTTTAGTGTGAAAAACTCAAAGTTAATCCACTATAAATTTATAAAAAAGAAATAAATATATTCTAAAATTATATATTAAATTTTGATTTTTATAAGTGTTATTTTATTTTGTTGATTACCTTATTACTATTTATTTAGTTATTATTTATCATGATACATACAAAAACTCATTTGATAGACTAATTTTCAAAAACAGTTTTAAAGTTAAAAAAAATATTTTTAATTTGAATTTTAAAATTATTGTACAAAATTAATTTAATGAAAATTATTTTTATTATATTTCTTAATTGTATATAAAATTAAATATATGATTTAGTCATTAAATAAAATATAGACAAAATTTTCTTATAATTTTTATAAACTAAGTGCTAAATGATAAATTTTTCTTATAATTTTTATAAACTAAGTGCTAAATAATTATTATCATAATAATAATAATAATAATAATAATAATAATAATAATAATAATAATAATAATTATTATTATTATTATTATTATTATTATTATTAATATTATTATTAGACGTAAGCAATTAGGGTTAGAAATAATATGGAATAATCTAAGAAAATGCCACATAAACCATTAGAGATAGGGAAATTGCCACGTAGACAATTAGGGTTAGGGTTGTGACCAAAGTTGTCATCATGACAACCTTGGATTTAGATTAAGTAGATTATAAAATGAGTTATAAAAACATAGTCTTCTAAATTTTTAAGAACAACCCTTTTTTTCTTCTCAATCTCCCAATCTCTTTGGTATATGAACCATGTAAACTCAAGGTGTTTAAAAATGTATCTCAATTTCCTTAGATATCTTAAAGGTCTGCCAAATTCTAAGAGCAATGAATCTTACAAATTTCTACCTTTCTCTCTATAAGTTTCTCTCACTAGGATTATAACGTCTTTCTTATACTATATCCATGGTTATTTTATTAATTTTTACAAAGTTGGGAGTATTTTTCATTTAGGAAACATAGTAATAATGTAATTATGAAAGGTGTAGAGTGTAGTTGGTTGTTTGTGTAATAATTATAAACTACTTCATCCGATCTCAAATATACACAATAACAACAAATTTAATGGTCTTAAATATAAGTAAAAGTCATCTATAATTATTATATTTAATGTCACTATTCCAAATATACCCCTACTTTTTTTTACATTTCTATGTTGGTAATGATTTCTCAATCAAAAAATAGGGGTAAAATTAAAAAAAAATGTAAAAATTAAATGCATTTGGACATTTTTCTTAAGCGGTGAGCTTTTTGTAAATTCTCTTATAAACGAGTCCGGAAAGAGTTTTTAACTTAATAGTTAACAAATATAATGATAAAAATAATTAAGTTACCCCTTTGAATTATTTTCCCTTTTCATGTGGTTACTCTCAACTTGAACTTATAATTAGTATACTTATATCACGACTATTTTAGAAAATGCATTTACACGACAACTATTTAATTGCCGCATAATATGCTTCGTCTGAGTATGATTCCCAGCCGATCTTGATGAAAAATTGCAACTGTCAAAGGTTTTATAGCACGTAAAATGCCTAATGTCACAACTAACAAACATCCATATCAATAGTTACACTAATATTATTAACAAAAATAGTAAATAGTGAATATTTGATCCAATATTCACTTTTTTTATATTTTTGAATGCTGAAATATTTTTTAGCTAGACTTCCATCTTTAGTCAACATCTTTCTCTTAATATTTTGAAATTTTCATGGATCTTAAGCATTCACATCGCATACCTGATTTATTTCACAATAACATTCTTATTTATTATTAACAATGTAAAAGATATAAAAGAAATTAATAAACAATAAGTCTCAAAGTTCAAACAATTTCATTAATGATAATAAGAAATGTTTATAACTGTGGTGTTGTGAGTACTACTCATCAACATCGTTACAAAAGTAAAAAAGAAAAATAACTAAAGGAAAATAAACGTAATAAAGTAAAACAAAATTTAGGAGAAAAATATAATTCCAAAGTGAGATGTCTGAATCACATCTGGTCTGGAGAGTTGTTTAGTGGGAACATGCCAAAGTTTGCACTCTCTCCCTCGCTAAGCTCATCTCTTATTTGCCATTCTATAGCAAGTTGAAACTATCTTTGTACTTATAAGAAGGAATCCATGTTTTCTCTCATCCCAAATTGCTCATAAATGTGACGAGACAGTTCCAACATTTTTTATTCTTATGCAACTACTTGAAAAAGAGGATCTACGACTGGTGGATTTATGTGAATTCTTGAAGAGTAATCTTTTACCTAGATTATTAGAATCGAGAGATATGGTGAGGGAGCTATAGAGGGATCTCCTTGATATTTCTCCATAGGTCGATCGTGTTGATCCTTTGCTCTAGGTGGTGGTGGGACTGCCTATATCAACCTATCAAAGTAAGTTTTATTCATTGGTCTTTTAGACTTGTCCCAAACATCACTTTCTTTGTAGAGTACCTCATATTTGTCTCAAATGGAATTTAATATCCTTATATGCCCAAAGATGGTGACAAAAAAGTTGACTAAGGCATTTATGTTATTTGAAATTAATATTCCCACATTGATGGGATCTTCGTGTGCATCAGCAAAAATGGTGTGCACCCTTGGGATGCCACAATTTGAATAGTTTATGTGCTATCTAAATTTTAAGTGAAGAAAGATTTTCACATCTTATAATATGGCTTGAGGTTGGAGTAATTTTTATGGAGGCTTATTCGATATATGTACCCATTTTGTCCTTTCTTGTCCAATTTCTTGTAAAATTTAATCCCACTTCTCACCTCATGGTGAAGGGTCTACAGACCAACTTATTTAAATATTACACACCTTAGGTGACCAAAAAGGTGAAGAATTTGATTAATAGCGGTAGAACTATAGTAAATCATTTTTCCTCACAAAAAAATTGAGTTTTGAAGTGGTTTCATGCGTATTCGTAAAGAAATATATCCTAATGGATCCATGCATATTCACACAAAAAAAAAGTTTTGAAGTGGTTCCATACGTATTTCCAAAATTTATACTAAAAGGCTTCCACTTTCAAGACTTGAAGTTGTGGAGAATAATGGGATATTCATATAAAATATCCCAATCAAAGGGTCTTTTGCAATTGAATTTGGATCATTTTATATCATCCCACCTTTCTGCGACCTCTTTGTCTTTGAATCAAATGTCTTTGGAATTTTGTGCTAAAGTACTTGCGGAGGCTTAAAACCTTTTTTGCTTTCTAGACGCATTGGTTATATGGGTAATAAATAATATGAAAAGAGATGCTATATAGGGTTATTGGCGCAATGAATATAATATAGGAGAAGAGAATGAGGGATGAAACTCGTTGAAACAAAAAATACTATTAATAGATCCGCATAATCACCCTGATATGAAGATATAGTGCTCCGAGAATTCAATATCCAATGTTCATATAACGTCTCTATAATGTTCATATCGCGTCACTTTGGCTAATAGGAGCGACACGATGCAACACACAATGGACCTCTTGAAACAACTATATAACACGTAGATCGTGTCGCTCATTCATGCTAGAGCGAAGATTTGTTAAGAACTTTAACTTATTCATCAAAGTTGTAGCCCTATAAGTAACATTCCTTTTTCCACCGGTCTCACATCAGTAGGAGTTACGAAACTTCATATGTGATCAAAATATTGTGTAGAGGTCAAACTAAATTTGTACCAACGTGTTGTTGTTCACCTAAACAACATTGCTATTTTGCATTTAATCTAACATGGTAATTTGGCATTGTTAGAATCGTGCCCATGTGCCTCGAGGAGTGTGGCTATTGGATGATTATTCTAGTTTGTGCTTCTAGCAGAATATTTGGATCACACTGATGTCTTATGTTTGCACCACTTAAGGATATTGGTGTACCGCAATTTTCCAACTTTTTATAGTTTACTCTGATTTTCCTTTCTTCTTAGTGTTTCATCCCTTTCTTTGCTTCTTCACCGTGAATTTGAAGTAAAAGACTATGAAATTTGTTTGGACAGGATGGTTTCTGCATAGTTTGGTCTCTTTCACGATTCTTAGGACTATTTAATAAAACTTGTAAAACAAAAACGCATTAACAATAAAATCACTTAAAAGTAAGGGAATTTAATACTAAAATCATCATATGAGAAACTGTCACCACAATCCCAAACTTTAATATTTCCTCGTTCTCAAGGAAAATACATGAAAATTAGATTTTTAGAGAACATGAGAATTTACTTGCTTCGATGATAAAGGTTAGTGCTTCTTACTAAAGTACTTCCATGTTCTTGTTAAAATTCCATTTTCATTCCCATGCCTTGGTATGGATAACTCAACAAACTTTATTCATGTATTTTATCTTTCAGTTTTTTCTCTCTTCTCGCCAATTTACTCAAATGATATATGTTCACTCAATCGACATATACAAATAATTTTACCATAGACTTGAAGTAAATCTAAATAATCTATTAAATCATTATTACACACACACACACACACATTTTTTAAGATGTTAGAGTTGTAATATGGTTTGTGTTAAGGTAGAATACTTTTAGGCTAAGTGAGCTAAATCATTGGATTTAAGCTATATCCTCTTTCATTCATCCACTTTGATTTATTTTCTTTTCACTTCAAAACTTTACTGAATTTTCTTTGAACATTTTGAGTTTCATACTTTTTTTTTCTTTTCTCTGCGTACCTATTTTTATTTTATTTTTCTTTCTCATAGTCTTTTTTTATTATATATATGCTCTTAGAACCATCGTTCCAAACTTAGAAAATTATTATTCTAGAGCAACCCCAAACTTAAAATCATGTTATGCATTATTTTTTTCCCGATCTTATAACTGCCGAACTTCAATGGAATTCAATAATTACAATAGATGTTGTTAGAAACAATAGCATTATATGGTTTTGAGAAAGAAAAGGTTTTAGGCTCAAAGAGGTTAGAAACAAATACATTTATCATTAAACAATATGGTAATCATAATGCGTTACATGATTATAAAAAAATGTCTCAATGTGAATATAATAATACAATTAAATATAGATAAAGAAATCAATTAAAAAAAATCACTATAACACAGATACACTAAGAATCAGACAAATATTAGAAAAAAATAATTAGTTGGCTCAAACCTTCCATATTAAAGTATATGAAAAATTGAAAAAATATTGAGCTAGAATTCCATACTTAGTTATTATTTTTTCCTTAGTCTTTGAATTTTTCTTAATCTTAAACGTTTGCATGTCGCACCTGATTTATTTCACAATCCATTTGTATTTATCATTAGTAGTGTAGATAAAAAGAGAATATTAAAACTAAAAACTGAAAATAAAAATTTGTTACCATCTTTGGGTTGCCTCCCATAACTGCTTATTTAACATCATGAGTTTAACGCTTCACCCTCATATGAAGGCGGATAAAAAGTTAGGATATATATTTCATTTGTCCTCTTCCTTATTTTAGATAGGAATCATGTGTATTTTAGATAGAGAGGAAAAAATATCATTCTTCAACGATTAGATCCTTATTTCGTATAACAGGAAATGGCATTTTGAGCTAAAATGATATGTCTGAATTTTCATTGAAAAATTTGACCGCATACCATATTGCATGAAGAATTGCTGTGTTTTTTTGACCAATATAATCACTAACCTCACACGTCAAATTAAAGACAATTTTCAAAAATTGGGCAATGAGTACAAGTTGCATGACTAAGTTTATCTCTATTAGCATGAAAGAGTTTGGATACTTGAAAGTTTGTTCCTGAAGGAACTGATATTGAACACTAAATTGGGATAAATGGCCCAACTTGTTAAACTAGTAAGACAGTAAAATAACAGCTGCAATAACACAATGCATAAAGCAATAAAATAGCACAATTATTTGGTAACCCAGTTTGGTGAAACCACGCCTACGTATGTCTACCCAAGAAAGGAAATTCACTACTTTTAATTAGAACAATTAGTCTTATAAGAACCTCAAACCATATGAAGTTATATCCATCTCTTTAACCCTAACGACTTTCTGTTTAGGTCTCCCCCTAAGTATGAGAACCCCTCTCACTTTCTCTCAATCACTAACTCCTAGTGGTCAACTTAACCATTAACACAGTGATTGTTGAATTTAGAACTCAACTAAAATAAACCAACAAAAATGCCAAGTTGCTGAAACATAGAGTTGTGTACACAAACATGTTATGCCAAGTCAACAATTATGCCGAGTTACTAAAACACAATGTGGTGCACAACAAAGATTCAACACTAATCTTTATGATGGAATTAGCGTAGAATACAAGACTCAAAAACCCTGGACAGAAAGAACTTAATATTGTGTATAAACCATCTTCAAACAATGAGAATTGAGTCTCCTTATATAGCAATGTCTTTTGGTTTTTTCTTTTTGGATATCTGGATTTTAATTCGTCCAGAAATAATAGCTAAATGATTTGGATTTGATTTGCTCCATAAGTCTCTCCAACAAAATATATGATTTGTTATATTTCAAATTCAAATTTAAATTACATTTAAATCTGATTTGATTTTCAACAGTTGTCAAACAAATCACACAAACATTGTTAACAAATTTGATTGAGATCCAATCAGAAAATTTGCACCAAACAACATCCTTTATGGCCTACTCAACAAGGCCAGATGTTGCACTACACATGCTGGAACATCTAGTTCCATATGTTGCATCAGTACATCTAAATTAACTCTTCTCCATGACTTGTAAATCTTCTTTGTAGAGAAAGTCTTGGATATAACAATTTTGAACCAAAACTGCAATACCATGTGTCTGTTGCCAAAGACCATATGTTGCAGCACACATGTTAGAACATCGTGTTCAACATGTGCCCCTTCTACACCAAAACTAGCTTGATCAAACTCCATGTTGTTTTACATAATGCAACCAATCCCAAAAGGACCAACAACAATCATTATTAAAGTTACAACAATTTCCCTTTCCTAACAAATTAGTTTGAGGTTTGGAAATTTTTGAAATATCCTTTGTAAAATGTTTGTAAAACTTCACATGTCCAAAAACAGAAAATTCATTCACAGTTACCTTTATTGAATTTTCAACAATATCAGAAAAAATGGAAAGCACGCATCTTTCACATGTCGAATGACATTCTTTTATACGTTAAGACTCCACATAAGCATGTTAAAGTTGTCTTTTTTTGTCACTTGGATATATAACAATCTTATTGTCTCTTACAATAATCATATCCCCCTCATTTATATTTATAAATAGGCATAGTTAGGTTGAATAACCAATGTGCATTCTTCTCCCCTTGTGGTCTAAGAGTTCAATCCTGGCTTCTATTACTGAATTTATCATCAGTCTTTAATGGTTGATATGTTGTCTCAGTTAAACTTGCATTTTCACTGATTTTATCCATTTCATATTTATGTATACATTAGGGTTCTTCATCAATTTTTATTTATGTATTCACACCGTATTCCTCAATGTTTTCTTCATTTTCTTTATCTCTCTCTCTCTCTCTCTCTCTCTCTCTATATATATATATATATATATATATATATATATCTATCTCTTCTTTGAATACTACCTCAAATCACTTTTTTTCCAATTTTTGAAAACTCATTTTTCTCACTTTTTTAGTAATTTCCCTCCTAACAACTTTTCCACTCCTTAACTCCATGTGTGGACAACTTACTAATACTTTCTCATCCACTTGTTTTTTTTTAATTTCGAAATTCCCTTTAAAAATCTCATGTATTCTGCTACAGCTTCCTCTAGCAAGGTAGATCTCTTAATCTCGTAAGGTTCCTAATTTTAGTGATGTAACTGTCGATCTTCATTCTGGTACCACTGTTGTTGTCTTTGTTGATATGTAGATTGTACTATTGTGATGGATGCTATTAATTTTGATAGAATTATTGTTGATTTGAATATAGTTGATGTTTATTTATGTATTGTTCTTGATAGTCAATCATATATGTAAGAGCATAACATTCAGAGATATAGGTATTCTCTTGATAAATATCCATATACATCCCTTCTTTGGCAAAAACCTTCAAGAATTGCACTAGATATTCATATGATACAATCATAATTGTCAAATATAAGATCTCACCATGATTATAGATAGGAAGTGGTGACCAATATTGATTTGATATTTTTTTAATATGTGTTACACACAACTTAAACAACAAATGCATTGAGTAATATTTAGTAAAGTTAAAAATAAAATAAAATAAAAACAAAATTAGAAAGCAAATATCCCTAAATCAAAACTAAATCAAAGGAAAATCAAATCCTTAAGTTAAAATAAAATTATGGGGAAAACAAATCATACTTATAGAATAAATCCTAACTAAAATGAGAAAAACAAAATAAGGTAAGAAAATATTATTTTAAAGTTTTTAATCAAAAAACATAATTTTTACTGCGCTAAATCTCAAATGGAATCACATATGGTAGCCTTGTTGAAGTTATCAACAATCTCCGACAACAACGTCTTTTGTTGTACGAAAAACAATGTCATAGTAATTGTGCCAACAAAAACTACAATATGATGAATTTTTTATCGTATCTATAAGGATTGTATATATCCTTAGAGAAGGACAAAGCGAACACACTTGTAATGATAATTTTATGAGTGAGTAATAGAACGTGAGGGGGTGCACATTTGATTGATTTAGTGCTAATAGTGAACTAGAAGATTGCTAACTAAGTTTGACATATATAATAAAAACACTTAAATTCCTTTTGCTAATCTTCCACTCTTATATGTGAGAATTCTTATGACTATTCTTGTAACAACTCTGATTTAGTATGACCTTTACAAAATACAAAAATTATGTCCTTGCAATCTCCTAAGTATTAAGAGTCTTCAATCACAAGGCAACCTGCTTCATCAAAGCAACCTCATAGGTACTGCAAGTCTCTAATCTCTAAGACAACAATTTTATAGTTGTAAATAAGGAGTTAGTCGCTTTTACTTGTTGATGTTGAATCACGCTACTTTGGGATGTAGTTGTATCGCGATTTGCTTACTTTTTATAGTTTTCACCAATTTTCATCCATTATTTATGTTCCATCCCTCTCCTTGCTTCTTCATCATAATTTTTACAATAAAACACTAAAATAATTATAATTAGGATAATTTTCGCATAGTTTGGACATTTCCATGAATTTTTGGATTATTTATTAAAATCTACAAAACAAAAATGCATTAACAATAAAAGTACTTAAAAGTAAATGAATTTAATACTAAAACATCATATGACATATTATCACCAGCTTTCTTATCATAAAGGCGGGCATCTTTGACGTGCTCAAATGATCTGGCTAATGAGCTTAACAAGAGTAAAGTCTTGTCCTCATTATCAATATTCACCTTAATACTTTTCAAGTCATCAATGATCTTGTGAAATTTTGTCAATTGCCTTATAATGGATGTGTTCACTACCATTCAAAATGAGTAGAGTTATTGGTTAATACATAATTTGCATTCCAAAGACTTGTTCGTATACAATTATTCAAGTTTGGCCACATCAAAGCAGTAGTGCAGGCATCTTATCCTAAAATGCTTCTATACACTTATTTTGTGTTGATATTGCTTGCATGTTCACTTTCCACAACCTAAAATCATTGTCTCTAAAAACTTCTTGATATCCCATTTATAACCCATAATGTTCACTTGTAAACTTACTCATTTTCCCCACGGTGGGTGCCTTTTATTGTGAAATTGAAAGGTTCAACCACACCAAGACCTTCTTGGTCTAAAATCTGATAATATATCAACCACACCAAAAATAATGATGTGTGGTACAAAGAACAAAGAATGCCAAACCAAATGGACTCAGGCAACAAAATAACCTTTCAAACCATGTAAGCAAATCCAAAACAATCAAGAGGAAGACATAAAACGATTATATAAAAAATTTGTTTACCTAGTTTGATCAAACTTGTCGACTCTAAGGGAGAGAGCAACTTGATGGACATGTGACTCTAAACAAAAAAGGGGTGAATTGTGAAGGTTTAAAAACCTTTTATTAAAAACAAATTCTTTGAGAAAATTAGAGTTTAAAATCATTTGTAAAACAAAAAGATATAAGCAACTGAATAAAGAAAAAGATGGAAAACTAGAGGAATGAAAATAATTGAAAAGTAAAAGAGGTAAAGGAAAGAGAAAAATACCAAGAAATTATATAGGTTCGGTCTAAAGGATGATGATTTAATCCTCTATCCAATAATTCTTTTTGAGAGTTTCCACTATCTTGAGAGATTTTAATATAACATGCCCACAAACCTCCTTTTTACAAGGATTTGAAGTTTAATGGCTAACTTCCAACCAAACTTAGAGTTTTTACTTTTATGCTTCGAATCAAATAGAGATTTTCTATGGGATGACCTCTGAACCGAGATGGAGTTTTATACTGGCTATCCTCTTAATCAATATGGAGTTTTGTACTAGATATCCTATTAACCTAATTGGGATTTTACGCAAACTGGCCTCTGAACCGAGATAGGATTTTACACTAGCTAATCTGGAACCAATATAGGATTTTACACAGGTTGATCTTGAACCAAAATGAGATTTTACACGGGCTGATCTCGAACCAACAAAGCTTTTACATTGGGCTGAGCTTACAAACATTTATGGATATTTTGATGGTTGATCTTCATGAACCAAACAAGAGCTTTTTACAACAGGCGAAAGTCACAAGGAAAATGGAGACTTCCTAACATAATCCACAAACTAAACAAGAGATTTTACTAGTTTAAATTGCAAAAAAAAAAAACTTCTTACATAATATATTTTACTCAATACCTCTTGGGTAAATTATAAATATACCCTTCACTCTTAACAAAGATCCTCACTTAAGCACAAAAACACTCTCAAAGCACTAAGGCAAAATTTAAGTGAGAAAACAAGAGATTTATAAAAAAAAGATGAGAGAGTGAGAAAGAGATTTTTTTCTCTATTTATATGCTAAACTGAGGTTTAAATTGTGAAACATTCCATGGGCAAAATAAGTGTCATAATCGATTATGTGAATTGATTATTACACCAAAAAATGAAATATTTTGATTTTTAATTGTTGTTAACCATTAAGGGACTTGTTCCATTCAATTGTGAGCATTACAAATTGAAATAATCAATTATAGCACTAGGGATAATTGATTATCCTTTGTAAACAAGCTTCCAATTGACCGGATAGTTCTCTAATTGAGCCTTAAAAACATTTTTTAGGTGGTTTTACACTACAAAATAATGTGCAAATTATAGCGGTTCAGTTACGACATTTTGTTAAACTGCAATCATTTACTATAAATTATGACAGTTTTATTAACCGACATAATATTAATAAGAAAATGGTGGTTTTGACTGCCATTTTTTACTTAATTTAAAAAAATCACAAAATTTGCTTTAGTTTTTAACTTTTCTCCCCTTTACTCGTAGAATTAATTTTCTTACACAATATAAATAAATAAAATTTGGTAACATGAGTTTTTGTTGGATATGAGTAACTTTAGTGAAAATTAATTTAAAATAAAATAATTTTATAAATGGTTGGAGGTAAGAGCTTGGAAGAATCAAAGGCAGTGCATTCATATCACTGTAACAATGGTTGGAGGTAAATTTTAATTTCGATTTCCGCATATAGTTTATTGATATTGTTATTCTCTTGTTATCATGTATAAAGGGTCAATATAAATTTTGATCTAACAGATGGGCTACTAAACACTGATAGTGTATGATTTTTTTTAAATGTAAACATTGTGGCGGTTTTAAAATGCCATAATTTACTTTTTAAAAATGGAAATAAGATTGTGGCCGTTTAAGCTGCGACTATTTACAAACAAAAACCGCCATTATTTACTAAGTATATCACGTTGGTTTGCATGGCGGTTGATAAGAAAACACCATTTTATACCCAGCGGCAGCCAAATTTACAACGTTAATGAAAAATGCCATTTTCGTACATTCTGGCACTTGAAACCACCACAATATTACTTTTTTAACTACTACAATTCTCCTGTTATTTTGTAGTGTTAACAAATTAGGAGAGGTTTCTCTAAAGTTTTAAGTGTGTGTGATTTTGCCTTAATATTTCCAGAAATATTCTTGCGCCTTTTCAATACTTTAATCACTCAGATATACATGAGCATACGAGCTTTTACACTTCATTTCTTTCACATCTCTGAAATTTCAAGTCTTGGCATCACTATCTTTGACTTTAGTATCACACAAGAACTTTGAATCTTCTGCCTTGATGAGGCTTGAGACGTCTTCAAGTTAATTACCATCAGCGGAGAGTTGAAAGACCAAATTATAGAGCTATGTGCTTGAAGGTTTAATCAATAAGTGATAAAAGCTAAAACTAGTCATACCTAGACCCATCATGGTTTTGATGATGACAACATATGAAGATGCAACCCAATTTTGACGAGACTTTAATGCCAACTCATAGAGGTGTAACATAACTTTAATGATAAAGACAAACAAGTATTTTAAGCGGTTAAAGATGTACAAGATAGTTTGTTTAAGCTCTTCCTCTAAATAAAGTCGAATAGTTAGGGTTTAATGATCATCGTGATATCCTCTAAATGGGCAAAAATAATTGATTATTTAGGTCATTTAATCTATTGGAGTAAGGACCTAATCAATTGGATAATTAATTTTTACCATGGATAGTTCCTTTTTTGTATCAACCTTTAGCATATAAATAGATGTCTCTCCCTTCACTTTTTTACATCAAAAAATGTGATATTTCTCACCTTCCTCAATCTACCTCTCTCTCAAATACTTTATCTTTCTCTTACATAAATCTGGCCATAGTGATTTGAGAAAAACTCTTGTGTTTAAGCGAGGAAATTGTTTTGGAAAGGGTAATATTGTAAATTCACAAAGATCTCTTTTTTTTTCTCTTAAGTAAATATTTCCTCCTTAGGAAGTGCTTGTTTGGGTTTGAAGTTAAACACATTAAAAGCTTTGGTTTGGGTATTAAGTGTTAAGTATTTGTTTAGTTCGTGAGTTAAGCCACTTAAGAAAAAACTTTCATTCTTGGTTCTTGAAGATGACCTGTGGAAAATCTTTTTATCGCTTCTTAAGCTAAGCCCGGTTAAAAGCTTAATTACTAAGACATAAGTCCACATAAAATCTCGGTTTGGTTTGTGATTAGCCCGTGTAAAATCTGAGTTTGGTTCGATGAATAGCCAATTCAAAACTCAGTATTGGTTCGAGATAAACTTGTATAAAATCTTAGTTTATCTTCAGGACTATCCGTTAGAAGCTTTTTCAGTGTTTGGAAGGAAGACCAACCGTTCCAGTCCATTGTTCGTCATTTGGTTTTCTTTGTATAAGGGGCTCACGAGCTTAAACTTCTAAAAGCCCATAATAATTATTGGATACTCTCAAGATCAATTCTTTGGGAGAGGAATAGGTCACTTCATTTAGACCGAACATATATAAATCTCCGATGTCATCTCTTTCCCTTATCTCTTTACTTTCCACATACTTTTTTTACTATTATCTTCAATTGCAATATTCAAACGTTTTCTTGAAAAAAAATTAAACTCTAAAACTGAAAAATAATTTTGTTTTAAACTGTCATTTTTGAAACCCTCGCAATTCACCCCCCTCTTATGTGTGGATTCACATGTTCAACACAAACCACCATAGAATCTTTAAACAAAAGTCTTCACTTGAACATCGTTGGATGGAAGGGATGACTTCAAAGAGACAAATTCAAGAAGCGTGTTAAAAAAAATAGCTTGATAAAACATCTTGGTACTGAGAGCATCTTCGATCGCTTGAGCTATCTTTAAGAGATAAGTACTTTACTAGAAATTATTGGATATTAGGTGTTGTCATCATCAAGACCAAACAAATGATTATAGTTTTGATATCAACAAACTTCACCATGTTATATCACATTAACAGTATCTGCAAGCACATAGATCCATGTTCTCCCTTTTTTATGATGATAATGCATCTCTCAGAGAGGTGGTAAAAGAGAAAACAACAAGGTAAAACTTGGAGTGGTTAAACAACCCTCACATGAGTAGAAAGGATACTCTAATCCCCCTGAGAGTATACTTCTCCCCCTTTGTCATAATCAAAAACCGAGAAAAATATGCGAGGAAAGAATGATAAACAAGCACGAGCATAGTTCACATTCATCACACACCATTTAACTATAAAAGGGAATTACTTTAATATTTAAATAGAATTCAAAGTACAAAAAGTGGAAAAATGTAGAAATCTAAACACACTTAATTTCTAAAAATAAACATAGTGATACAACTATTAAGTATCTTGATCATCATCAATGAATAACCTAAAAGGTAGACACACTATGTCTTAAGTGAAGTGATGAATAAAGAACTTGATCTTCTTAAGAGTCTTCTTCTGTCTTTTGAGGATATCCTTGAGTAGAGCTTCAACAGAGGATGTTTCAAGGATTTCATAGTTTAAATCTTCCAGAGTTACAAAAGCTTCTATTTGAGGAGATGATGTTGATGCGTGTTGTTCTATATAACCTTTCTTTCATTTTGGAGGCTTTTGAAAGATCCCCCATTGATAATTTTGAAGCGCGTTTTCTCTAACGTGGCATATCCTATTATTGTCACATCTTGAACTACTTCCTCTCCTTCAAGGTTGAACCCAAAAATTCCATTTTTTCTGTTATCAAATCACCATATGGAACACACAAACCTTTCTTTTTGCTCCCCAACATGTGTTCGATTATTGTACTTGCCTAATTTGTCTCAACTTTATTAGCAAGTAACATATTGCGACAACATTAAATATGGTTAAATGGCTAAAGTTTTTCTTCCTTGGAAATATAAAATGGTTTGTCACATAATGAATGAGACGAATATCTGGACGCACATGGAATATAATGAATGGAGATGAAATACGAGAATTCTGATCTAACAAAAAGGATGTAGCAATAGTCTCATGATTATATTTGTTACCTTCCTCTAGTTCATATGGCTTAAAGAGAGGTTCAACGTATGGTAGATTCATTGCTTCAACAAACTCTTCCAAAGAGGTATCTTATGATTTATGACTTCATAAGAAATAATCTCGTATATGTAGTAGAGATTTTAGTAGAAGTTTTTACCAAGGATGGATAGACCTTTCTTGGATAATTGTAGATAAAACCATTCAAGTTTGATTCTTCAAGAATCTTGTAAAAGTCACACTCTTGAAACACACTTCCATCCAAGGAAAGAAGGAACAAGGTCACCCTATTAGTAAACTTTTGAAAAAATCTTCTTTCTTGTTCGTGAGAAGAAAAACCATCATATAGTTAGGCAGAAGTAGAGATTCTTGTTCTCTTGGGTGTCGTGATGATGATTTTGTTGTACTGAAGTAGTATTTTCACAAATAGAGAAAAACGAGAAGAAGAGAAGAAAGGTTGCAAAAGCTAAAGGAATAATAGTACCTATTTGCAGTGATGGTTTTGATCGTTTGAGCATGCAAAACCTTCATAAAATCTATGATGAATTGGCCCAAAAAATATTGGAAGCAAAACTTTCCAATTATCTCAGAGGAATAATCCATAACTTTCTATCAAATATGAAGAATTAGTGTGCTCTTCATTAATGCTCTGATTTGATTTGATTTAAAGAGAAGATACAATTTTATCTTGATTGAAATTTGAAATGTATGCACCATCTAATTTATTAAGGCAATTGATTATCTCCATTGGTTAAGCCTCTCTGGTCTTTTAGGCCTTGGATTCACACTGGGCTTTGGCAAACTGCTTTTAGACCCCATATCATTCATATTACACCGTTTTCTTAAGAATAATTAAAAACTCAGCCAAAACATTAGTAAAATTATTTTACCTTGCTAAGTAATTAATAAACCACTTATTTAGAGGTTTAATCAAATTTTTCATATTTTTCAACCTCTATAAAGTGTGTCACCGTAAACCTCTAGTCAAATTGAGAAAACTCCCCCTTTCGAGGAAACGATAAACCACTGCCATTAATCTTTATATGCGAATTATTTGACATGAGAGTTGGTTCAAACCACAATACTAGTAAATCCATTACAGAATTTTTACCTCAACCTACTGATAGATTACATAATCATCAAGATCATCACAGATATTGAAAAAAACCATCAATAAGAAGGCCTTGATCACGTCCATTGAAACACGTCATCAACGAGCATACTTTAATCACACGCGTCAGAATCATCAAACACCACCAGGCAAGATCTTATCTTGTATACTCAAGGTATACACTTTCTTTGCACAACTTAATTTAACTTGCACCAAGACTCCATTAAAGGTGTAAAGTGTTCCTACAAAACATATCAATTTTTCACCTTCGGTACCCAATTCTTTTGGCTCTTAGTGCATTAGTAGCTCTAAGAGTTCTAAATTTATTCCCTTTAGATCTTATTAGTTTATCATCGAAAATTAGCTCCATGTGGTCAAGCTTATTATAGAAATAACATTTATAGATGGGACGATTCAATTTCTTCCTATAAATGAAGCCTTTACTATGTGATATATTTGATTTAAAACCCTAATTCATTTTTAATTTAAGGAATACCTTTCATTTGATAGGATCAAATCTAGGTTTTGTCCCCCTTAGTAAGTTTACTTAGGGTCTCATTCAGATATCTTTCTTCCTTTTTATTGAAACACATGTTTAACAATTATTAGCTTGGTTTGTAATATTAGTGATTTCATACCTTAACATTTCATTATTATTCTCAATAAATTCAATATAGTATTCAAGCTTGAAATTTATTTTTTCCATCTTATCATGTTCCTTGATTAACTTAACATTTAATTTAAATAACTTCTTGTATAATAGATTTACCCCATAATATCTTTTTCATCAAACACTTTCAAGCAAACATGTTCATCCTCTTCGGTTGTCTTTAATGATTCTTTAGGAGATTCTTGTTAGGTGTGAGAAAGATAAACATGGCATGAGCAAACAATGACATTCCACAACTAACAATTAAGTGATCTAATTTGTATGTCAAGGTATGTATTAAAAACATAAATAATGCATGAACAAGTATACAAATGCTCAAATTCACATAATTAGCAACACGCATTTAAAAGGCTTAAATGCAAATAAGAACAATCAAAGACATAAGCTAGAGATGAGTAAGATATGGAGGAATTAACCAACCTAATGCATAACTTTATAACGAATGCATAGAATGATGTAAACCATATACAAGGGTTATAGAGACATACCATTGTAGTTTAGTAAATGTTACGATTTGCTACAAAATAGTGTTGGTGAAAACAAAAAATATATATAGATTATGAAACTAAACAAAATCCTAATTCTATTTAAGGCATGAAGAGTCTAAGACTCCCAAATCCCTACAAATCTTGTGAAAGGAATTCGATGATAATAGTTTTGTAAAAATGTCAGCAAGCTGACTTTTAGTGTCAACGTATTCAAAAACAACATCTACTTTTTCCACATGATCTTTAAGTAAATAGTGTCGGATCTCAATGTGTTTGGTCCATGAATGTAGTACTGGATTCTTAGTAAGACTTATAGCACTAGTACTACCGCACTTAATTAGAACTCATTCAAGTTTTAAATCATAGTATAATAATTGTTGCTTTAGCCATAAAACTTGTGCATAAAAACTACCAGCGACTACATATTCAACCTCGGCGGTAGAAAGAGCAACATTATGTTGCTTTTTACTGTGCCAAGAAACTAAACAACTTTCAAATAAGTGATAAGTACCACTAGTAATATTCCTATCCGACTTACACCCTGCAAAATCGAAATTAGGATAACCTACTATGCTACACACACTTCCTTTAGGTTACCAAAGACCATGATGAGAGGTTCCGTTAAGATACCTCAAAATACGTTCAACGATCTTAAATGGGAACCCTTAGGCGATGCTTGATATCTAGCACACATGCACACACTAAACATGATATATGGCCTACTTGCGATTAAATAGAGTAAGGATATGATTATACCTCTATACCTGGTTAAGTTGATATACACTCCTCTTTCATCTTTGTCAAAAAGTACATTTGAAGCCATTTGTGTTGAGATGTTCTTTGAATCTTTCATCTCAAACTTCTTGAGAAGCTCTAAACAATATTTCATTTGACTTATGAAAGTCCCTTCTTCGCCCTGCTTGATTTGCAATCCTAAGAAGTATGTTAGTTCTCTCATAAACGACATCTCGAACCCCCTACATTAAACTAACAAATTTTCGACAAAGAGATTCATTAGTAGACTCAAAAATGATATCATCTACATAAACTTGAACTAAGAGAATATGATTTTCCTTATGTATTATAAAAAAAAGTGTGTCAACTTTCCCACGATTGAATCATTGTTTGATAAAAAATCCACTCAATCTCTCATATCAAGCTCTAGGAGCTTGTTTGAGACCATAGATGAGTCTTTTCAATTTAAAATCATGAATAGGATTATCATGTTCCTCAAAAGCTGGGGGTTGTGAGACATACACCTCTTCATTTATATGACCATTTTGAAAAGCATACTTAACGTCCATTTGGTAAAGCTTTAAGTCTAAGCAGTAAGCGAATGCCAAAAGGAGTCTAATAGCTTTAAGACAGGCTACATGAGCATAAGTCTACTCATAGTCTATCCCTTCAGTTTGATTATATCCTTTTTGCCACTAACCTATCTTTATTTATAGTAATTACACCATTTTCATTCATCTTGTTCCTAAATATCCATCTTGTGCATATGACGATTTTATCAACTGGACGCGGAACATGGTCCGAAACATCATTTTGTTTAAATTTGATTAGTTCTTTTTGCATAGAAAGTAACCATCCCTAGTCAAGTAAGGCATTGGATATCGATTTAGGTTCGATCTGAGAAATGAAAAATGAGTACTTACATAAATTATTAACCTGTGACCTAATACTTATTCCCCTTTTGATGTCTCTTAGGATTTGATCTAACAAATGATCTTTTGCAATTGTCTAATCAAGAGGCAGTGGGTTTGAGGTCTCTTATTTTTCCTCCTCATGTAAGATTTTCTCTTTATCTTCCGTAATATTCTTATCTTTTGTTGTTGAATCAGGATCCTCTTTGGAACTCTCATCTTTGATCAATCTTTCCGTTATCACACCTGAAACATCAGAATATATACCCTTCCCCGACTTTTGGGGTGAGGACTCATCAAAAGCAACATGAATTGACTATTCTGCATAAGTTATTCTATGATTGTAAACCCTATAAGCTTTACTCGTAGATGAGTACCCTAAGAATATACCTTCATCAGATTTTACATAGAATTTACCAAGGTTGTCTTTTCCATTATTCAAAATAAAGCATTTGCAACCAAAAACTCTAAAAGATGAGATATTAGGTTTTCTACCCTTAAGTATCTCATAGTGTGTATTCTCTAGGATTGATCGAATGATCAGCCCATTTAAGACGTGGCATGTGATATTAATCGTATTCACCCAAAAATACTTATGTTGGCTCATCTCATTTATCATAGTTCGGGCTAATTCTTCCAAAACACGGTTTTTGCACTTTACAACACTATTTTGTTTTGGAGTTCTCGGACATGAGAAATTGTGAGCAATACCATTTTCGGTGCAAATTTTTTGAAAATGATGGTTAACGAATTCCTCACAATGATCACTGTGGATAGTGGTGATTTTAAAACCAAAACCATTTTTAACAACATTAGCAAAGTCAACGAAATCTTTAAAAGTATCATCCTTATGGGCTAAAAATAGTGTCCACGTAAATCTAGAGCAGTCGTCAATAATCACAAATCCGTAATAGTTGCCTCCTAGACTTCTTGTCTGCGGTGGGCCAAACAAGTCTAAATGGAGAAGCTCAAGAGGTTTTGATGTCGAAATAACCATCTTCAGTTTAAACTACACTCTTGTTTGCTTTCCCATTTGGAAAGCATCACACAATTTGTCTTTTTAAAACTTTATATTAGGAAGACCAACTACTAGATTTTTGGAAGTTATTTTATTTAGCAAGTCAAAATGCACATGACTTAAGCGACTATGCCATTACCAAAAATTTTCGTTATAAGCTACTAAACACTTAGCCCCATGCATTGACATGTCATCTAGATCAAGCATATAAACATTTTCAATCCTAGAACCCTTAAACACAAAGTTCTTACTAGTATTATGCTCAATTACACAACTAAGAGTATGAAAAACAACGAAATACCCTTTGTCGCATAATTGGCTATTACTTAGCAAGTTGTGTTTAAGTCCTTTGACTAAAAGCACATTTTCAATGGTAATTGTGGAGGGATTTCCCATAATACCTTCACCAATAATTTTACCTTTCGTATTGTCTCCATACGTGATGTGTAATACCCCATATTATCGAAACGCTCAATTGGATATCAGATGAGTATCTATGTGCTCTATCTCTGATCAATTGGAATAATGGAATTCTTTAAGTATTGTCAATTGGGATCAATAGAGCAACTAGTGAACTCATAAGAGATCAGTTATTTTATGAAAGAGACAAATCAATTATTTTAATTCAAGAAAGGATATTAAGGTAACTCTAATAATTGATCAATTGGTGTGAGATGATAAAATATCGATTGGAGATATTTTACCCTGTTGGAT
This sequence comes from Lathyrus tuberosus, assembly GCA_022829125.1. Classification (NCBI taxonomy): domain Eukaryota; kingdom Viridiplantae; phylum Streptophyta; class Magnoliopsida; order Fabales; family Fabaceae; genus Lathyrus; species Lathyrus tuberosus. The sequence goes on along the minus strand of JALAZF010000716.1, from coordinate 175,598 downwards.
TATATAATATAATAAGCATTATATATATATTGTTCTGGACTGGACCAATGACTAGACATGGCCCAATCCACTTCTGCTCCAGAGCGGCCCAAATTGCCTAAGTCCAATCTACAAAGGGGCAAAAAGTTACCTTTCTGCCCCTCCAACCGGGCAGGGACTGCATCGCTCCTCCCCGGAAATAATTCCCGTTACGCATGACTCATCCACTCCCCGAACAGCTATGGGCAGGTGCCCGAAACTATGCCTATGCCCGACTAACGGCTAGTTTTGGGCACCCTGCCCGACATAACGGCTAGTTTTGGGCACCCTGTCCGACATAACGGCTAATTTGGGTAGTTACCTATTCTTCGGGAAAACGGTTATTTCGCCCCGGAAATAGGACCATTGGCCACGCAGTGGGGGCTCTATATAAACCCTCTCGCTTGAGAGGGTCAGATATCAAATATTCACCCTACGAACTAACACTTTGTACTTGCCCCTTTTCTCTGACCCTTTCTTACTTGAGCGTCGGAGTGCCTTGCAGGTACACCCCCCTCCTCCTCTCTATACGACCAGCACCTCAGACGTACTTGGCGGCCCACTTCTACAGAATCTAATCCAACCTTCACGATCAGTGGCGCCGTCTGTGGGAATCATTGTTTTCCCCATCTTTTTTTCCCTAGAAATCAAAGATCAAAGCAAATTTCAAGATCATCATCATGGCCTCCCAAGATCACGCCAAAGGTTCCCTCCAAACCGCTGCTCTCCCCCCCCCCCCCCCCCGCATCAACAAGACTGGCGTTGACGGCCCATCATCTCTTCTCCGAGATACCCGTTTTCTAAGGGACGGAGCCACGGCTTCTCCTTCCCCCACCCCTGATGATCGCAACAATGATCAGCCTTCGCTGGACGTCCAGCCCATTCATGTTCTGCCCAACGCCGACCCGGCCGTGGCAGCCCTCTTGAGGCGATCAACAAAACCAACACCCTGATCCTGCAGTAGAACGAAAGGATCGGGGCGTTAGAAGAGTCCAACCGTCCAAGATCCCCTCCTCTGTGGAGGAACCAGCGACTGTCAAGGAGCCCGCAGCCACGGAGAGATATCGACCGAAGACTGCGCCAAGAGCCTGACCCTTCCGCTGCCCGGAAGCGTGACCAGTACTCTCCCGGCCACAAGAGGACTCAAAGGAACGAGCAGTCTCCCCCGGTCAAGTCTAAAGGTCGGGCCCGTTCACCTTCTCCCCGAAGGAACCACTCACCTTCTCCTCGAAGAAACCACTCTCCTTCTCCCCGAAGGAACCGCCGCCGCGAGCGTACCCTTCAGTCCCCGTCATTCACCAGTTCTAGCAGCGAAGACGAGCCTCGCAGCCCATTGTCCCAGGAAATCTTGGCTACCCGTCTCCCTAAGGGCCTGGAGAAGCCCCCGTAACTGGGCACGTACGACGGGACTACTGACCCCGAAGAACACATCGAGAACATCGATGCGGTTTTGGACTACCGTGGCATACGGGGCGCCATCAAGTGCCGCCTATTCTCGACCACGCTCCAAAAAGGGGCGATGACATGGTACAAGCAGCTGCCCGAAGAGTCCATTACCTCATAGAGGCAACTGGGCAGAATGTTCTCGCGGCATTTCACAGCTTCTCGCCGTCACCCCAAGACTGAGGCCTCCCTGGGAGCCATAATCCAAGGAAAAGAGGAACCTCTCCGCGCATATATCGAGAGATTCAACAAAGAAGTAGTACAGGTCCTTACAACGGACGAGATGAAAAAGTTTCTGCTCAAGCAAGGACTCCACCCGGGCTCTGAATTTTCTAAAGTCGTCGGCCTCGCACCACCGAGGAACCTAGATGCCCTCCTCCTCAAAGCCCAATCGCACATTCAGTACGAAGAGAAGGTTGCGGCCAGCAACGTCCGAGCATCACGCCATCAGGAGAACGCTCGGGCCTCTAGAGGCGAGGAAGCCTCAACATCTCGTCGAGGCGAACGGAGGCGCGAGGACCGTCCTCGGGACTCCCGCGACAACAAGGGGCCCTCCGAGCGATTCCACAACTATGCCCCCCTGACCGTCTCCAGGGAGAATATACTGTCCGAGTGTGGGAATTCAGAATTCAAGCAGGCAGGGGTCTGCTTCCCCAAACAACTTCCGGCCAGACCCAACGCGGACAAATCGAAGTACTGTCGTTTCCACAAAAGTCACGGCCACACTACCGAAGACCGCATCCATCTGAAGGATGCTATTGAGATATTGATCAGGGACGATCACCTGAAATAGTTCGCAAAAAAGAAGGACACTCATCGGCAGGACGCCCAGGAGTCCAAGAAGATAGAGGAAGAAGTACCCTCCTCGGAAGAAGCCAACATCCAGGTCCCTATGTCCATATCGCGACTAGAGAACTTCTACATCCCGGACGGGCTCAATGCCCCTGCTTATTTCGCGGCCCACAGCCTGTGGGAGACGTTTCCCTCTGCCATGGTTATCTCTGGAGGAGGCTTAAACAAAGTCACGGTGGGCTCCGTGAAACGAAAATTTGAGCATCTGATAAACACAAGCTCCAATAAGGTGACCACGCTCGATCAGGCCTAGAAGGGCTCTATCCCCATCTCCTTCTACCGGGAAGAGCTCCTCGGGGGGTCTCCAAACTCGAGCATACATTTGCTCGTCAGATCTCGAATGACGAACTTCGACGTTCGCAGAATCCTTGTCGACCAGGGCAGCTCGGTCGACATCATGTACTCCCAGTTGTTTTCAACACTTCAGCTGGACGAATCACACCTTACCCCCTATGTGGGGTCTGATATGCAAGGGTTCAACGGATCAGTGACCAAGCCATGGGGATACGTCGAACTGATCGTAACCTTTGGATCAGCTGAGACGGCCAGATCCGTCAAGGTACAATTTCTGGTAATCGATTTCCCGTCACTTTACCAGTGCATATTCGGAAGACCAACTCTGCCGAGTTGGTAGCAGTGCCTTCAACAGTCCACCTCAAGATGAAGTATTACACTTCAAAAGGGACGGTCGCCACCCTCCACGGCGATATCAAGGTTGCGCGACGGTGTTTCGAAGTAGCCACAAAGGGGCTCAACGCCATTGCGTCCAAGCCAAAAACATCGAGCAAGCCAGCATTGACAAGCAGCTCTGAGGAAGCCAAGCCTCTGCCCCGGGTCGACTCCATCGACCTCGACAGCGGCTTCCCTGAAGAAGACCAACAGGAGGAATGAGCAGCTTCAGCCAACTCGTCTACGTCGTCCAGCAGCAGCTCCCATCCGATGCAACCAATCCCGGATGGCAACTTCGAGATCGTTCTGTTCGGCGACGACCCTCGGCAGGGAGTGAAGATTGGAGCAGATCTGCCCGACATCGCGAGGAAGCAACTCAAAGCATGCCTCCTTGAGAATGCCGACCTCTTTGCCTGAAGCACCGCCGAGATGCCTGGCTTGGACCCATCCGTCGCCTGCCCCCAGCTGACAATTGACCCAGCCGTCAAGGACGTAGCACAACGTAGGAGAAAGCAGTCTCTGGAGAAAACAGAGGCTGCAGAAAAAGCTGTAAAGGACCTCCTCGAGGCCAAATTTATTTCGGAGGACAAGTACACAACTTGGCTGTCCAACGTTGTACTCGTGAAAAAATCTAATGGAAAATGGTGAATGTGCATTTATTACACCGATCTCAATAAGGCATGCCCGAATGATGCCTACCCCCTCCCCAATATTGATAAACTTGTTGATAATTCTGCCGGTTTTAAACTTTTATAGTTCATGGACGCCAACTCAGGCTATAATCAAATTCCAATGGTGATGACCGACAAAAAACACACGGCCTTAATAACCGAATCGGGCAACTATTACTACAACGCAATGCCCTTCGGCCTGAAGAACGCCAGAGTGACCTATTAAAGAATGATGAACAAGGTCTTTCGGGGAGAGATAGGCGACATGCTCGAAGTCTACATGGATGACATGATCGTAAAATCCCACGAGGAAGCCAATCACACTGCCCATTTAAGGAAGGTCTTCGAACAGGTCAGAAAATACAAAATGCATTTCAACCGTGAGAAGTGCACGTTCGGTGTCCGGGCAGGAAAGTTCCTTGGCTTCTATTTAACAGAGCGGGGAATCGAGGCTAATCCCGATAAATGCCAAGCATTCTCCGAGTTCCCAACGCCCAAGTCAAAGAAATCCATCCAGTCCATCAACGGGATGCTCGCGTCACTATCTCGTTTCGTGGCCAAATCTGCCCAGCACGCCCTACCATTCTTCAAACTCCTTCGCAAGGAGGCGGCGTTCGAATGGACCGAGGAGTGTGACAAGGCTCTTCTCCATCTGAAACGGGCACTCTCAGAGCCATCAGTCCTCTCTCGCCCGGACAATGGCGAAACTGTGTACCTATACCTCGCCGTAGCAACTGAAGCAGTGAGTGCCGCTCTCATCTGCGAGACTCCTGACAGACAGAAGCCCATATATTTCATGAGAAAAGCACTGCAAGGACCAGAGTTAAGATACCAACAGATAGAGAAAGTGGCTCTGGCCCTTATCAACGTAGCCAGAAGATTAAGACACTACTTACTGGCCTACACGATCGTGGTTCGAACAGATCAACCCATAAAACAGCTACTGGGACGACCAGACATGGTCGGTCGAATGCTCAAATGGTCGCTTGAACTATCCGAATTTGACATCCGGTATGAAGGCAGGAAAGCTCTCAAAGCCTAGGCTCTAGCCGACTTCATCGTAGAAATGACATTCACAGACTCCCCCGCAAGCGAATCGCGTAAATGGACCATTTTTGTGGACGGTGCCTCAAGCTCGGCAAGGAGCGGCGCGGGCATCATACTGGAAAGCAACGAAGGAATCACCGTTGAAGTATCACTCACCCTGTCCTTCCCAACCTCTAACAACCAGGCTGAATACGAGGCCTTCTTCGCTGGGTTACGCCTAGCCGAGGACCTGGGCGCAGAAGAAGTCGTCATTTGCACATTTTCACAACTCGTGGCCCTTCAGGTCCGAGGAGAATATCAAGCCAAAAATGACAACCTGACCGAATACTTAGCCCTGGTCAAAAAGGAAATGGCGAAGTTCGCAACAGTAGAAGTGAAACATGTTCCCCGCGAACATAACGTACGAGCAGACGTTCTATCCAAACTAGCCAGCACAAAGAAGAAAGGCATAAACAAATCCTTCATACAGGAAGTACTTCCTCGACCCAGTATCGAGAAGGCCTCCCCGACCCTCGACGTACAAGTGATCGGCGACAACAACTGCTGGATGACCCCTGTTTACAACCATCTCGCTAAAGACGAACTTCCGTCCGACCCAAAAGAGGCCAGCGTAGTTAGGCGAAGAGCTTGCTCCTACGTCCTGGTCGAGGATAAACTCTACAGGCGAGGATTCTCCATTCCGCTGCTCAAGTGTGTCGAGGAAGAAATGGTTGCACACATCTTACGCGAAATCCACGAGGGAATCAACGCCCAACATCTCGGTGGAAGATCCCTTGCCCGAAAGGCCCTCCGAGCAGGGTATTACTGGCCGACCATGCAGCACGACGCGAAAGAACACGTGAAGAAATGCGATAAATGCCAACAACACGGGGACATGCACCTGGCTCTACCTAACGAGCTCAAGGCAATGTCCTCCCCGTGGCCATTTGCCTAGTGGGGCCTAGACATCCTTGGACCCTTCGTGGTAGGATCAAATCAGAACAAATACCTAATAGTGGGCATAGACTACTTCACAAAATGGATAGAAGTAGAGGCTCTGGCCAAAATAACTTCCCTCAACATACTGCGTTTCTACAAACGAAACATCCTTGCACGTTTTGGCATCCCCTAGGCGATAGTCACGGACAATGGGACACAATTCACGGACAGGAAGTTCCAGGACTTCGTCGCCCAACTAGGTACGAAGCAACACTTTGCATCCGTCAAACATCCCCAGACAAACGGGCAAGCCGAAGCGACGAACCGGGTCATCCTCCGAGGCCTCAAACGAAGGCTGGACGAAACAAAAAAGGCTTGGGTCGAGGAGCTGCACAGTGTGCTATGGGCATACCGCACAAATCCACACTCTACAATCGGGGAAACACCTTTCCGTCTAGCGTACAGGACCGAGGCTGTAATCCCCGTCGAAGTTCACGTACCCTCCAGGCGAACAGAGTCGCCCCTAGACGAGGAGATGAACGACGAATCATTAAGAGAAGAACTCGACCTCGTCGAGGAAATCCGAACTGGGGCGACCCTCCGCGAAGCCTCACTAAAACAAAAAATTACCGTCAGGTACAACGCCAAGGTGATACGACGAGAGTTCGACGTGGGAAGCCTTATTCTAAGGAGAAACCCTAAAGACTCTCGCGAAGACAAACTAGCAGCCAACTAGGAAGCACCCTATCGCGTCCGAGGAAAAACGGAGAATGGGGCCTACTACCTAGAACATCTCAACAAGGAAGAACTTGCTCGACCATGGAACGCCGAAAAGCTAAAACAATACTATAGCTAAAGCCCTAATTCTCGGTTCGACCCATCACGACGACGAACATCAGCTACCGACCGCTATGCACTCCTAGGTACAAGCGTCGCATACCAATAAAGCAGAACCCCGCTAAGTAACGAGCCGAGTAACTGCTCGACGGCGGTCCTCGATCGAGCATCGTCGTCGTCAAAGTACCATGACTGGCAGAACCATAGCTCGCGATGGGACGTTCACGCCGCGAACTCAGGCCTCAAACGCGACCTGAACTCCGCACCCCCGCCAGGATATTCTCGACCGTTCGACTAGTACCCCTCACTGCCGAACACATCTATAAAGAGCAATCCCCTAAAACTTCACATAAGTCAAATACTCCCTATCACGGGCAGACATACATTCACAACAAGCATGAGTACAACACTTAGCAGAAAATAAAGGCAAGTAAAACCATGCAAATAACAGAACCGGCCACCAAGATCGGGCATATAATTTAAACATAATAAGTGGCCATTAGGACCACGATTGTGCTGGATTACATAAACCGGGGGCCATGCCCCCGAACAACTTACAACAATTACGCGGCACGCAGGCCGGACAAATTACAACAACATAAAGAGAACCCTTCACTCGTCCATCTGAGCGGCGGGATCGGGCTGAGGATCCTGGTTCTCCGCAGGTTGGTCCTCGGCATTCTCTTCAAGGAAGGCAGCAGGCATGACGATCCGGCCATCCTCAACATGCGCCAGATAATGGGTACCCTCGACAGAGAAGTCAAGCTCGGGGTTCACCACCTGCAGTTGAGACACGACGTTTCTGAAGGATTCATCCGCGACGGTAATACTGTCATCCTCGGCCATCAGTATACGGGCGACCAGCTCGGACCTTGTCTTTAGTTCCTTCATGTCATCAGGTTCATCCTCGCCCGGAGCATTGACCGCCCTTAGCTGCTGGACCAGCTCCTCAGCCGCCTTCTTATCCGCAGCCAACGTAGAACTCTCCTTCTTTAACCGGCCCACCTCCTCTTCAACCTTCTTTCGAGCATCGTCTGCACTCTTGACCTCTTCTTTGAGGGACACCATGGTAGCCCGGGCAGCATTAAGTTCAGACTTAGTCGCAGAGTCCCCTTCAGCATAAACGGCTGCCATCTCCAACATCCTGACCAAAGCTGAAGCGTCTTGAGCCACCAACGCCCTCTTGCTCGGGCGGTCCATGCTTTCCAAACAGAGAGATTCCTCCCGAGGCACGATCAAAGAGTTCCCCTCAAATAATCTCCTATCAAAGATGCAAGGAGGAAGCTCGAACTTCCCTTTCTCTGGGGCCCGGCTGAGATCCACAGCGTCAGTAACCCTCAGCCGCTTAGATCGTCCGGTCAAAAGTAGGGGAGATCCCCGGGGAGCGGTAGTGGGAGAAGAGGTCCCTGCAGCAGAATGAATCGGAGTGGGAGCACGCGCACTAGCGAATCGAGACTTCATAGGAACCGCTCCAGCCTTATTCCACGCAAGAACGTTCTTCACAACCCTCTCATGGGCCTGAGGCATCTCACCTGCACAAATAAAAGTCGAGCACGTTAGATACGAGGAAAATAAATAATGCAAACAAATCTAAAATAACTAAGACTACCAAGCAGCTTCTTGACTTCCGCAGGAGTCTTGCACTCCAGGAGTGCCTTGGTGTTAATAAATCGATATTCAACCCTCTGACTACTGTCCTCCTCGAAGACCGGGTTACCCTTATTCTTCCAGCATTCTGCAAGCCGGAAGGAGTTAACGTACTTCACCAACGCCTCGTACGCCACGACATCCTGCCCGTGTAGCTCGTGCGATTGGAGAACATAGTCACCGGGCTTCTTGGCAAAATGGTCAGGTGCCTAATGAATAAGGAACTTGTAGATTTTCTGCCCAATAAATTTCCCCGCCTCGTCGTGCAGGTCATTTCCATCCTTATCAACCTCGATCTCCCAAATATATGTACTATCCTGGGCAGCTTCGGACACGGCTCGATAACATAGTACCGCTCCTTAAACGTCCGTATCGACTCCGAAAAAGGTTTAAACAATTTGCGAGGCTGCCTCAAAGAGACCCAACCATACTGCCTCCTCGACAGCTGCCTTTGAAGATGGAAGACGATGAAAAATAGAGGAAGAGTAGCCCCTATGGCGAGGTGCTCGCACACCAGCTGGAACGCCAGGATGAAGGCCAATGAGTTAGGGTGCAGTTGCGTGGGGGCCAACTTCAAGTGCACGAACACCGACTGCTGAAAATCGGTGAACGACAACCTTAGACCCAACTCCTTGAAGGCATACTCATACATAGCAAAGCGGTCCCCGTAATTTGTGCAGACTTTATCATCCTCAGAGGGAAAGTGCACCTTTCACTCCCCCTCTGGCCCGACCTCCGTGAAGACATCCCCTAAGTACTTTGCAAAAGTAGACACATGTTCAGCAGGTTCGGCCACCTCCTATTCCTCCACGGAACCCTCAACGACGTCCTCGTCCATATCTTCCAACTCCTCTTCCTCCCCGACCTCACTGGGGGTACTCGAAGCCGTCGAACTACTACTATTCAAGGAACTTGTTTCTTCCTCGGACGAATCCAGGATAATCTCTCCATCTGGCCCTGTCGCCATGTCGATCACCTGAAAAGCAGAGAAGAAAGTGAATTCGACAATAAATCAAATCCACCCTTCCACCGCTAGTCAAGTGAAAGGGCGCACAAAGGGCTGAGGACAACACCCCCGACCTAAGCCCTAACATTAAAACATTAAAAACTGAAACCTCCCAACGAGGAGACGCTCGAAATAAATCATCCCCAATCGAGGAACTTCCCCGCACTCATACCCAGTTTCTGTTAGAAGCTTCGTCGAAAACCACAAAGCTTCACCGGAATCTGGGAGTATTCGACCGGAAAATTCATCACCCACTCAGAAGATGAACAATCACAGCGGTTACACATGCATCGCCGTCGCAACGACACCGTGAACCGCCCTCCTCACCAAAACATACTAACACGTCCGACGACATGTCAAAAGTGGAAAAATGGCACGACACCATCCACCACCAACAATCACCGGAAACTAATCTATGTCATCCTCTAAACCTAGCCTTAACCGCATGCAATCTACCAGTGACCACCCAAAAAGAGTTAAAACAAGCACAAAATCGAAAACTTACTTGATTTAAGAAGGCAAAAAGCAGTTGCTCGAAGCTTGGTGCGGTGGTCGGAGTAGCAGACGACGGTGACGGGCAAACGCTCTGAAGAAGACGAAGGAAAGTGAGAGTGAAAAGTCCAAAATGAGACGGACTTTCCCCATTTATACAGAGGGGCACGTGCATTGGATGCGCTCCTAGGTCATGATGGCTATTAACTAGCCATCATTGCCCAGTAACTGCTACACAGAGCTCTAGGCACACGTGGCGCCCCAACGTTTCCAATTCTGACTAACCGTTAGTCTCCTCGGACGCCGAGCAACACAGTCACGATCATGAATGCCACGGACACCAGGGGTCACGAACACCACCAGTCGCGGGCGCCCCGATGCGGCCTTCCTCGTCACCAAACGACGACTTCACGCTAGCTCCCCAGAGCAACGAGCTGTCCTTAAGTCATCACTCTCATGCTCGGGAGCAACGACTTGGGGGGCTCTTGTTCTGGACTGGACCAATGACTAGACATGGCCCAATCCACTTCTGCTCCAGAGCGGCCCAAATTGCCTAAGTCCAATCCACAAAGGGGCAAAAAGTTACCTTTCTGCCCCTCCAACCGGGCAGGGACTGCATCGCTTCTCCCCGGAAACAATGCCCGTTACGCACGGCTCATCCACTCCCCGAACAGCTATGGGCAGGTGCCCGAAACTATGCCTATGCCCGACATAACTGCTAGTTTTGGGCACCCTGCCCGACATAACGGCTAGTTTGGGTAGTTACCTATTCTTCGGGAAAACGGTTATTTCACCCCGGAAATAGGATCGTTGGCCACACGCTGGGGGCTCTATATAAGCCCTCTCGCTTGAGAGGGTCAGGTATCCAATATTCACCCTAAGAACTAACACTTTGTACTTGCCCCTTTTCTCTGACCCTTTCTTATTTGAGCGTCAGAGTGTCTTGCAGGTACACCCCCCTCCTCCTCTCTATACGACCAGTACCTCAGATGTACTTGGCGGCCCACTTCTACAGGATCTGATCCAGCCTTCACGATTATATATATATATATATATATATATATTGAAAAGAGAAAAAGATAGTAAGGGAAAGAAAAGAAGAAGTTAGGGAAAGAAGAAGAGAAGAAGAGGAAAGAAGAGAAAGAGGAAGAACTTGGAAGAAGAAGAAGAGCTCATGGATCATCTTCATTTTTCATCATCTTCTTCAAACTCCTCTTCGACTATCAGATGGGTTCTAGTTAGAAGCTTAAGTTTAGAAGTTTAAAATTGTTAGAAAGTTAGGTTAGAAATTGATTAATAAGCTAATTGTGTGAAATCGAAGTTTATAACGGATAGAATGTGAAATAAACTGCGTAATATAGTCGGGTTATATGTGGAAATAGCCGGGTTGTGATTGGGGTTGATAGAGTATGGTTTAGAAGTGTTTTGGAATGAAGAAAAATGAAATTTTGGCTATGTTACAGTAGTAACCGATTACCCTACTGAGTGTATCCAGTTACCATTGGAAAAATCACGTTTCTGGGCTGTTTTCGGGCAAGTAACCGGTTACCCATTTTTTAGTAACCGGTTACCACTGTTGTGACTTTTGAAAAATGTTTAAAAATCCATATCTTTTGAACCATAAGTCTGTTTTGGTCCCTGTTCGAAGCGTTGAGAAGCTACTTAAATGATCTATATGATGGTGAAGTAAAAACATAGGTTTATACCATATATTGATAGAATATAATTGGAAATGTAAAGAGTGTGGAAAATGTATTTCTTATTTTCCACCAAAACTTAAGGATTGGGAATCCGGTTGGGACGAGTGTCGAGCCATTGGGAAGATGATCCAATGAGGTATTAATGGTGTGAGAGACCTTGAATAAATCAAGGATGTTGTTATCATGTTCCAATGTGTTTGGTTGAATTTGGTGAAGTTTTACACCATTAAAAACAGATTTTGTGCTTCTGGTTATATGCAGGAAAATTTGGTATTCTGCGTGAAAAATGAACTAAGTAACCGGTTACTCATTTTGAGGTAACCGGTTACCATATTGAGATTTTGATTCTGTGTTGTGTAGTGGCATTACGTAACCGGTTACTCATTCTGAGGTAACCTGTTACCACTGCTTTGATTTTAAAAATGTTTGGAAATTCATATCTTTTGACTCGAGTGTCCGATTGAGACGTTCTTGGTATCGATGGAAAACTATGATGATCCTCTACCGAATAAAAAGTGAAAATATTGAGTATGATGTGGGATTAATTAATTAGTGGCAATTAAATAGAAATAATGTTTTTGTGATATATTGTGATAAATGTTTTACTTGTGCACATTGTGTTATACCATATCTATCTAACTATTGTTAAGTATGAATGAGAAAATATGCATGCTTAAAATGAATTAGGAAGAGTGAGAAACATTACCCCAAAACCAAATGGTATGATTCTAGGTTGTGACTAGGATTGTGTTAGAGAACTCTAGATGGCGATGCTCGTGCATTCGATGTATAGATGTGCATCCTTGACGAGTAATGGTCTAGAGGAGAGTGAGACACTAGTATGGAACCTTGTGTTCTTTGTGAAAGGAGAATGTGGCCTTAAGGCATTGTGGCCTTGTGATTGTCGAATACAATCACGTTTGTGTGTGAGATCACGTAATGGTAACTGTTTCCCTTGAGTTGCAGTTTCATGAGTCTCGAGCTCCTCTGAAATGTATACATGACTAATTGGTAGGTTTGATTCCCGCGTGCAGTATGAATGGCGCCCATAGAGCGTATGCTTGTGACGGTTAATGGCCCGTGTGAAGCGACTGTTCATAACGGTTAATGGCCCGTAGAACCCGAATCCATTCGTATGTCAAGTAGGTTACAAGGATCCATGACTCGGGTCGACTTCTAGACGTAGAAGCAGACGGGAAAAGGGGATGCCTTGGTGAGGTTACCGATTAGTGATATTTTGAGTTGGTGAACTCATAAACATGTTTCCATATAGTGTGAGATTGAGAACTCAAGGTCATTTTCCTTTCCCCTTGACTTGAGTTAGAATTTGGCTAGAACCCTGTAAAGCCGAGATAATCCATAAGATAGAGAACTCACTGAGATTTAATATCTCACCCCATTGTTGTTGTTATTTTTCAGGCAGTGTTTGCAGGTTTGGTTTACAAGTGGAGCTATGCTTGGGATGTTTCAAGAGAAGCTTAGATTTAGTTTTCCGCTGTGTAATTTGTTGTATACAACTGAGGATATTATATATTGATCTTAGTTTTTGTTTTGGCTAGTTTTCATATCTTGTACCATAGATTGTGTTTATATTTTAGAAATGGTCAAGTATGTGAATTACGCCATTAGGCACTTATGATGGTGTCAGTACCAAATAAAATGCTTGTATTGTATTATTCTAGGTATATATTATACAGGGCATTACATGATGTGACCACTTTCCTTCTCATTGAACTTGATGAACATAGAAGTATCTCCCGTCATGTGTCTTGAATATCCACTATCTAGAAACCATAATCTTTTTGTAGAGGCAAGAGTTTCCTGGGACAAATCAAACAGGTAATTTAGGTCCCCCAACTAGTGGGTCTTTTAGGGTTTGTTAAGTTACATTTAGGAATCCATGTCATTTTACCACCAGGAACTTGTACGTTCCTAACATGGAAAAGAGGCCTAATGTGACCCTTATCTCCACAATAATGGAAAATGGCGTTTGATGAAACGTTTCCTCTATTTCTCCTAGTAACATGAGGACTTTTATTAAAAACCTTCCCTCTTCCACTTGAAGAACTAGAAAAAGTATTAGAGTGTGAGGCAACATGTGTTGATTTTACCTATAGAGTTTCAAATTCAAGTTTTAAAATTGGACACTGAACACATTCCACAACTTCTATCTTTTCAACTAAAGTATATGAAACATTGCAACGTTCATCCATAAGAGATGTATAAGCTTCCTTGAGAGATTCTAAAGCACAATTAAGATTATTTATCTCCTTTTCAAGTTTTGAAATTATTTATTTTTAGAGAGAAATTTTCTTAAAATGCTTTTATGGAATCAAAATACATGTCATTGAACGCATTTAACAATTCACTATAAGTATACTCATTTTCAGAATTATAATTATATACCTTTGAAGTCCCACATTTCTTAAGTGCCATCAAGCAAAATTTGCCACACTCATCATCTGACTCAAGCAAGAATCGGAGGAGGGCCTTGAAACCTCTTCTTCTCACACGATGTAGGCTCTATGACCTTTGGAAGACTTTCCATTCGTCTTGCAATTGTCTTTGCTTTTATGATGTTTAGTGAGATTTGGACAGGTAGTTCTTGTCATACCCCAAATTTTGACCACCAAGATTTCCCATCATTGTGAAGATCATCACCACAATATGGATGTACCATCATGCCTCATCAATCTCCTCAAAGATGGTTAAGCATTCACCATAATCAAGACTTAGGGTTTCAAGCCCTCTCAGAGCACTTAGACAAAGGATCAATCAAGAAATGACATGATCTTCAACTTGTCTAACCTCTAAAACACCCATAAGGGATCAAGAGGACTCCTACATCAAGAATCAAGCACAAAGTTGCATCATTCCAAGTGGATCAAGCCTCAAGATCGTCAGTGTCACCAAATTAGGGTTTTGGTCGACCAAGGCCTCTAGATGGAACTTTTCCTTTGGGCATGAGCCAATGCCTCAAAATATAACCCAAGATACTCCAAGGGACCTCATGGACCCAATCATCAAGTCAATTTAACCTAAGGGGATGCATTTACCAAAAATCAGGAATTAGGGTTTCTTGACCTAATTCACCCCTAAGTTGACTTTTGGTGCAATACATGAGCCAAGACCACAATAAATGATTTGAGGGCCTCAAATACACCACATTGATCCATTTGCAATAATAGATTGATCCAAGAAGCTTGATTAACAAGTTTCAATTTCATCTGGACCACAATTAGGGTTTTGAAGAAAAAAGTCAACTGTGCCTTTGACTTTTGACCAGGACATGCTCCCAAACCTTGGGACATGATTCAATACACCCTATGACACCTATGGAATCCATCCATTAGGTTTGATTTAGGTAAAGGACTTTATTTCACAAAGGATCACACAGTTTGGATTTCATCCGATAAAAAGTCAACTGTGCACAAAATCAAGTTTGACTTTTTGGATTTTTTCACAAATATGGTTCCCCTAAGTTAAAAATAATGTTAAGGTATGGTATTGATCATCATTCATTAAGAAAAATCAAGAAAAGTGAGGTTTCTTGCAAAAGGGGCAACCATGAGAAACCAAATTTTTTCAAGTTATGGAACAAAAATGGTTTTGGTACCAACTTCCAAGGACCATAACTTCTGATCCAAGCAACCATTTTGAGTGATCCAAAGCCTGATTTGTAGATCTTCCTACACTCTACAAAAGCTTCAACTACCTCAAACTCCAATTCCTCATGGATTTTGAGTTATGGACCGATCAAAA
The DNA here is from genome assembly GCA_022829125.1 of Lathyrus tuberosus. NCBI lineage: Eukaryota > Viridiplantae > Streptophyta > Magnoliopsida > Fabales > Fabaceae > Lathyrus > Lathyrus tuberosus. The sequence goes on along the minus strand of JALAZF010000716.1, from coordinate 160,536 downwards.
TGACAAAAATGAAGAAAATGGCACTTTTCCAACACTTAGTGAAAATCTGCCTAAGTTACCAGCCTTGGACATCAATGTTCATGAGGTTTTTTCAGTTGGATTCAAATAGTTTCAAAATAAACCATGATCACACATGTATTGTATCATATGAGGGCTTTCTAAAAAGCACAAGAGCCTCCCATAACTCAACCTGAGCAAGGAGATATGATTCCCTCAAAGTCACCATTTCCAACTGTCTTGTACTAGGCAGATTTTGGCATTTTGCTCGATTTGGCAAAATTGGACAACTTCAAGCCTTGTCATCCATTTGGAAACATTAGAGGATAAAATATAAGGGGAATGATTTGATCCCCAAGCCTCCCAAGTCCAAGAATCTACACATAGCCATAACAAACCTAAAAAGGCTAAAAAGTGCAAAAGACTCCAATTTTATTTCCAAGCATTTAATGGATGCATCAAGGTGTCATGGACTTACACATTCCTAACTGAATGAGTTAAGATCCATCTCTGAATCAAAGAACCATAGGCCTGTGCCCTAACCTCAAGTCAATGGCTAGAGGAGACTAAAGATTCCCTTGGATCAACATTGGCCAAAGGCCTGTACCAGCTTTCATTCACTATTGCTTGCAAAACAAACTTATTGCACTATAAATAGAGCTTATTTGTGCTCAGTTTGAGTACACCAAAGCACTACAACTGATGCTCTCCTCAAAATCTCTCTCTTTAGACCAAAATGTCTTCTTTTGCAAGTCATCTATGAGTTTTTGAGTTAGAGAGCAATTCCACCACAACTCATTATCCAAACACATCCAATATGTCATATCTAAGCTGTTCAAACACTCACTTGTGATCTGAAACACCAAAATCAGAAAGTCAACCTCCAAAACCTCAAAATTTGACTTTTCTGCATTTTTCAAGCGATGTCTTGATTCAGTCACTTCCAAAACCAAACCAGGCCTCAAACACACTCCAAATATCCCCCAAAGAGTCAGTTCCTTTCTAGCCTCAATCTTGGGCTTTGTACAAGACAGATAAACATTCTCTTGTTGAGTCAGTCTTTTCCAGCCTCCTCTTAGGCTTTGTATAAGGACTTATCCAGTGGAGTCAATCAATCTCTTAGCTTCAACCTTGGGCTTTGATCAAGGCACACAAAAATCAACATTCCCTTTAGAGGAAATCAAAATCTCTCTGTAGGAAGATACTTCTCTGTATATCACATATCAAAACAGATAAATAAAAACAAACCTTAATTCCAGATAACTGTTGTAAGTGGCATACTTGTTGATTCAAAAATCCAAGCTGTAGTCCATCACTTATCTTGGTAAATCCCTTTCTTTCATCTAATTGTTGTAAGTGGCAAGCCTCTGGATTATTTACATCCAAGCCAATGTCCCTCTCTTAGCATGAAAGACTCCTAAGGAAAAATGACATTGCTCTACACTGAGTTAAAGTTTTAACCTTCAGGACAAATCCCCTATAAAGGAAATTATGGCATTGCTGGATTCTCATATCCAAGTTAAAGTAATCCTCATTTATAATCAATTATCCAATAACTGTGATAAACAGATGAGTTGTCTCCCTTTAGAGATGACAAATTCTCTCTCAGTCAACCCTTTTAGCTTCAATCTTGGGCTTTGAACAAGACACCAAAACATCATATTTTCCTCCCATAGAAATAGGAGGAACTACGATTGCTCTGATTTCCCTGTTTCTTTTACGGGAATACGTAGGCATAAGATTGTGAAATCTTAGCGAGCATACCAATCAAATACTTAAGGTCCAGTACCTTCACATACTCATCAAAAACATCGGCAAGCCCGAAATCTACAAAAACTTTTTCTCTCAAACACTCCCAAAGGAGAAACTTTCCCAACCCACAACAGACAAACACTAGTAAGTAGAAAGCAGTAAGGAAAATTGCTAACAACCTATGGATAACCACATATAGAATGGATAATTGACAACTCCCCATTATATAACCTGACCCCGAACTCCCCGAATCTCTTAAGCGTTTGTTCAGTTAAACATTCGCGTGCAAGGTTAGTTTTAGATAGCTTCTCTTTCCCTTCCAGCTTCACGGGATAAATAAGAAATCAGAAAGTAGCACCCTACTCCTACCATTGCGGTGAGGAGAAACTCATGATGATAAGGTGGTCGCGTCACCGACAAAAATCGCACGCTACAGTTCTATAGTGTCTCAATTTATCACATTCGTAATAAGTGATATCATCATCTTATTTCTTGTTATCTTTCTTGGGTGGATGAGTATTTCTGAAATTTGCTAGACCTTTGTCTGTATTATTGAGCTTGTTTCTCTTAAGATATCTATTGTAGCATCTGACGAGTAGACTCATTTCTTCCTTTTTGGAAACTTCTTCATCAAAGTTGTCACTTTCTTCTTTTGACTTCTCCCCTTTAGAAGATAAAGATTTCAAAGAAAGATATCGTTTCTCTTCTTTACCTTTCTCTTTCTTTTTCGAATTTACTTTGCTATCAGCAAGTTGTTTCAGCTTATTCTCATGCTCAGCTAACTTCCCTAACAGTTTTGTAATGTCAAAAGCACTAAGATAATTTGTTTCTTTTACAGTAGTGACTTTTGGTTTCCACTCCCTGCACATAGATCTCAATATTTTGTTAGTACAATCTTTGTTGGAAAAGGTTTTATCCAAGTCTCGTAATTTGTTGATTAAATGGAGGAATCTAGTTTTCACAGAATCCACGGATTCTCCTGGTTTCATATGAAGCATCGTTAGCACCATTGGGAATAAATGGTCCCTCGGTGACGGCACGCCACATGTTTTTGTCAACCGATAACAAGTGGACATACATGATTGATATCCAATAGGTATAATTTTCACCTTTGAAAACTGGTGCTCTATTATACGTTTCCTTAGGATCGTCATATTCAAACATATTCACAAACTTTTGGATGTCGATTAGACACAATCAGAAGACCAGCTCTTGATGCCAATTGTTGGGTGTGAATATGGAAGTAGAAAAACGATCTAAAGGGGGTGAATATACCCAAATTAAAAAATTCAACCGCCGTTTTCTAAATCATAGTGTTTTCAAAAAAGAGTTGCGAGCGGAAAGTTTGATGCGAAAATGAAAATTATACAATTTTAATATTTATCAAGTCAACACAGATCGTTTCACAAATATCTAAGATTGATATTTTGAAACACTTGGTATGGATTAATTCAATTGTGTAATGCATGAGAAATGTCTATATGTTGATTCAATAGACTAAGTTCTAAGTTTAATTCATTTCAGATTATTAATTACAAAGCTAGCTCTACCAGTTATCCAATTCCAACAAAACTTAATGTTTACGTAATAAATTCCTATCAATGAACAAACAATATAATACGATGGAATTAAAAAACCTAAGAATGCAAATTCTATAAATTTAAATGCAATAGAGAGAGAAATAGAGAGAGAGAGAGAGAGAGAGAGAGAGAGAGAGAGATGACACCGAGATTTATAGTGCTTAGACATCTGTCCTCGTTATGCCTACATGCACTCTTCAATGGTTTCCCATTGGAACCGCATAGTTCCTTATTATTTGATAAATATTTCCAAGAGTTCACACAATCACCAATCCATAATACAATTGAGTAAATAAAATCTCCTGCTTGGATCTTGACTTGTATACAACACACTTGTCAAACTATTCTACGTAATCTTTACTCAAATTACGTTTCTTGAATCTTCCAATATCACTAATTTTGCTCGAAGCCTTTGTGTGTAGCAATAGACCCCTTGATACTACTGATTCCTTGAGCGGTGTATTGTCTGAATATCTGATAAGAACTCCGTCTTATCTATATCCTTCCACACAATCACTACTAAGGCAATTCTGGAGAGAAGAACCTACTTCTTTTCAAGGGAAATTTTCACCACCATTGACAATCACCTCAATCTTACTAATAACCTGAAAAAACCAACAAGATCTCCAAGAACAATTAGTTTCAAAGACTCGCCTCATTTAATCAATTACTGAACTCTCATTTTCAAGATTTGGACTCAATTGAAGTTAAAGTTGCAAGACTTTGAACACTCAAAATAGAGGAAATAAATTTTTCACTAAAATAACACTAAAAATGATTATCAGAATGATAGATGTTTTTACTTTGAGAAATAATGACAAAAATGTTTTAGAGGAAATCGATTTTCCACTTAAATCACACTGAAAATTATGATATGAATGATAGATGTTTTTATTTTGAGAAATAACAACAAAAAGGTTTTATATGTGCTTGAGATTAAGCACACAAAATGGTTGAAAAAGTCAGTTAGATTCGAATCAAGAGTAATTTATGATTTGAATCAAATGAGCAAGTGAAGTGGAATCAAAGGAAAATAGAATTTTGAAAAATCTGTCAGTTGATTCGAATAAAGGAATAAGTGATTCAAATTATGAGTCGCGTGATTAGAATCATGTGGAAACATTGATTCGAATCAAATGCCACAGACATGACAGCAAGTTATTAAAAAAGTGAATGATTCGAATCATGTTCAAATATTGATTCGAATCAAATCAAACAAAAGTTGGTGTTAAGAAAATGGTTCGAATCAAGTGTAAAAAATGATTCAAATCAAATGATCAGGTTTCGCCTTTGTCCAATTTGATCAGAATAAAAAATTGTGTGTAAACTCAATGATTCGAATCAAACATGTAAAATCTCAAAATTTCAAAAATTTAATGGTACTTTGAGATTGTACTTTAATCAAACCTAAACAAAAAATATAAAATGTTTTCATTTCACTTACACATGTGATTGGTCAAAGAACATCATGATCAAGATCAAATCTAACCAGAGTTTTATGCATGCTAAAAGTGAATCTTTTTCAAACTTGATTCCGAGAAGTGCAATCATAAAGGAGACTCAAAAAATTAAAAATAAATGAAAAAATGAAAGCTATAAGACAAGCAACAAAATAACCGCATATATATGCTCCCCCCGAATAAAGTAGGGACGCGCAACTACATCTTGGCGATTGCTTGCGATTGTTCTTCTTAAAAGGTCGTTTAAGTAGTATCTTTTTTGCCTTTTTATTTGGAGGTGGACGTCACTCTTCATCATCTTTAAAAATTTAGTTGTCAACGTGCTTGTGAAGGATGTAGAAGTTTACTTCCTAGAATCTGAATGAATTTTGCTTACTTTGAGACAGTTGGTGAATAGGAATGATGCCTTTTAAGGGCTTCTCAACTAATTCCTTCTCCTGTCAATGTGGACCAAGTCTGGTTTCATTCTCTACATTATTATATCCCTATAGATTGTCCAAGCTTAGAGTTAAGCTAGATAAGACTGCTAGTCAGAGGCGTCTTGGGAGGTACTTCTCTTTGAGGCTTTTAAGAGCCCGAGGTGCCTTCCTCTTACGCATCTTCCACTGCCAAAAGTTACTGAAGGTCAAAGGATCTTCGCTATCATGTGCCTCCGGATACGATTGGCTAAAATCTGATAGTCTAGCTACGTTATATTAGAAGTTATCATGGAGACTCCATCTTCTGCGAGGTATATTGTAACCATTTTCACCAGTGGTGGAGACTGTCAAAACCAGTGGTAGTTCCGTACTTAAGATTTCTTCGTGTTTCCTCATCTCTTAAATGTCCTCATGCACTACAATATTCGTTTCTTGACTTAGTATCAATTTTTCATCTGAAAGTGGTGTTCTAACAATGGATCACCGTTGGACTTAATGATGTTGTGGATCTCAGTGGTGACTATCAAAGGAGGTAGAATGAAATCATAATATCTTAATAATTTGCAACACAACAACGAACCGCTTAATTTGCAACGGTAACCACTACAACTTTCGATTACTATACTTTTGGGATCCCATTTACCTAATTGTGATCTAGGAATCTTGGTACTGTATAATCTTTGCTTATCATTTAGTGATTATTTGACATACAGAGAAGGTGCTCTGGCAGCAGATCGATATTGGAAGTTGTTACAATATGGACCTCATCAATGGTGGATAGTTAAGGCAATGTGAAATTGGAAGGTTGATTGGGACAATTTTGTGCAATTAAGGATGTAATTGCCTCTATTTCTCGACGACTCTCATAGGGATTTGATATTGGATAAAGGATAATTCATTCATAGAATTTTTGCAGGAATTATGAGTCATTTTCTTCATATGCTGCCACATTTTTGTTTTGGAACCACACTTATGAGTATGTTGGTGATAAGGAATTTTGAACTGGTTATGCTGATCTCCGGTACAGCGATGCGGGTGTGAACCTTCAAGGTTAGCACTCCAACGTTCAAGTCAGTTCATAATTCAATATGAATTGGTAAAAGTTAAGATCATAAAGTGTACCTAGAATATCTTGTGATATGACTTTTATACCTTGTGTCATTTTTGGTAGATTGACATTAGTTTGAGTCTTAACTTCTTGGGCCTTTGGCTGACCCATAATAGAAATAAATATAAAGATAAAAAAATAATATTAACAAAAAAATTTGGTCGGTGTAATACACATAAACTTTTTTATGATTAGTGAAATAACATTTTTAACTAAAGATACTTTTAGCAAAGCCTTGGTCTTTTTTTTTAATAAAAAAATATGATCTAACCTAAATCTTTTGTAGATTAAGTTGTAAGTTTTTATCAAAAAATTTGATCTATTCCAACCCAACACAAACCCTCTAGAAATTAGAACTCATAGTTAATAGTTTTATTTACAAGTCATTTATCTCTACCAAAACATTGATGTTTATTAGAAAAACAAAAAACACCAACACGGGGAGGGTCAGAAGTGAAACAAGGGAGTTATACCCAAAATAATGGTCTATTAGAGGTAGGGGTGTTCAATGGTCCGGGAAAATCCAAAATAAACCTAATTTTGAATCAAATTATGGTGTTTGGATTGAAATGTTTTTTCAGTTTTGGCAAAAAAAAAAAACTAACCAAACCAATGAAATATAATTTTAATTGGTTTAAGAAACGAGTTTCCAATATTTTATTCGCAAGCTCGTCTACCTGAACCGACCATAATTACTTCACATAATTCATATCATAATATCATTAAAACTAGTACCAAACATTCAACTTCAAGAAAAAAACACTAAGTGTGGTATTTGGATCAAACTCTAGTGTCGACAAGGGCAACGTCATGGTTTGAAAGGAGTTATGCATGCTGTAGTCGAAGTCTGTTCAAGCATGCTGTCGAAATATGTTAGCTTTGTGTTTAAGTTAGCATGTCGAATTGGGCCTTGCCTGTAAGCCCAATTGTTAAGTTAGATTGTAGTCTAAGTTAGCTTAGTAGTCTATAAATAAACTAGTTATCTTAGGTTGTTGAGAGAGGTTAATTATTGTTATTCACTTGTAATATTTGAACCTTTATTGAGAAAGTGAAGAGTAAAACAGTTTTAACCAATTCTTCTTCTTCCTTATAACTTTGTAAACCTAATAGGGTTTCTTGTGTTTGTTCAAGAAACTCAATCTTTATCTCATAACTTTGTCTTGTTATTGACTACATCGTTTCACAACAAACTGGTGCGGTGAGAGTGGAGGAGAAGATGTCTTCAACAAAGTATGAGATTGAGAAATTCACTGGTGTGAATGATTTCGGTTTGTGGCGCTTGAAGATGCAAACCGTTCTTATTCAGCAGTGTTTGTTAGAAGCGTTGAAAGGATCAGAGAAGATGGATGCTGCCTTATCCGAGAAGGAGAAAACAACGATGGTTGAAAAATTCCACAGTGCCATTGTATTGAGGCTTGGTGATAAGGTTCTCCGACAGGTTTCAAAGGAGAAAACTACAATTGGTGTATGGACGAAACTTGAAGGTTTGTACATGAAGAAATTATTAGTTAATTATCTCTACCTGAAGCAATCTTTGTATTCATTCAAGATGAGTGAAAATAAAACCTTTGATGAGCAACTAGATATGTTCAATAAGCTGATTCTTAATCTTGAGAATATCGAGGTCTAGATTGATGATGAAGATCAAGTGTTGCTGCTATTGTGTTCTTTACCTAAGTCGCATGCTCACTTCAAAGAAACTCTCTTGTATGGAACAAAGTCGTTGAACTTTGAAGATGTTCAATATGCCTTGTACTCTAAGGATTTTAACGAAAGAAATGAGCATAAACCATCTTCTGTTGGTGAAGGTTTGTTTGTTAAAAAGAAATTCTTGAAGAAAAATGGTAGGTTTAAGAAGAAGAAGGGTAAAGTTATACAAAATTATTATGGTGGTAATGCTCATACTATTAAGTGTTATCATTGTAAAAAGGAGGGTCATACAAGAAAAGTATGCCCTGATCGACTGAACAATCATGGTGGAAAGGATAATGGTAATGTGGCCATTATGCAAGATGGTTATGAATCATCAGATGTCCTGGTGGTTTCAAGCAGTGATTCTAGCAAAGAGTAGATTATGGATTCAGGGTGTACTTGGCATATGACTCTAAACAAAGATGTGTTTGAGGAGTTATGTGATCAAGATGGTGGATTAGTGCTGCTGGGAAACAACAAAGCTTGTAAAATTGCAGGTATTGGATCTGTGAAATTCAAGCTCTATAATGAGTCAATAAGGCTATTGAATGATGTCAGGTATGTACTTGATTTTAAGAGGAATTTAATTTCTCTTGGTGAATTCAACAAGAAAGGATGTGTTTTCATAGGAGAGCAAAGCATCCTGAGGGTAATGAAGGGTCAATGAAAGTCTTAAGATGCATGAAGAAATAAGACTTGTATACGCTTGAGGCTGAGGTTGTAAGTGGTTTAACATATGTGGCATCCACAAAACCTATATCGAAGACTGAGCTATGGCACAAGAGACTTAGCCATGTCAATGAAAGAGGCCTGGTAAAATTTTCGTAACAAAATCTGTTGTGTGGTGACAAGGTCGAAAAATTGGAGTTTTGTGAACCTTGTGTATTCGTTAAATCATGTAGAATGAAGTTTAACAAATGTAAACAAAGAGCACATGGATCCCTTGATTACATTCATGCTGATCTTTGGGGACCTACAAAGAATCCTTTACACTCAGGTGCAAAGTATTTCCTATTCATAGTTGATGATTATTCCAGAAAGTCATGGGTACTTGTCCAAAAGACTAAGGATGAAAATTTTGAAAATTTCAAAAGTTGGAAGACTCTGTTTGAAAACCAAACTGGCAGGAAGGTCAAGAGGTTGAAGACCGATAATGGTCTTGAGTTTTGCAATGAGGCTTTCGACAGCTATTGTGTTGCGTCTGGTATTACAAGGCACAAAACTACTGCAGGCACTCCCCAACAAAAATGGTTTGGCTAAAAGGATTAATCGAACCATTTTGGAATGAGTAAGGTGCATGTTAGTTAGTGCGGGATTGAAGAAGGTGTTTTGGGCTGATGCAATCATGAGTGCAACTTACTTGATAAATAGGTGTTCCTCGATAACTTTGGGAATGAAGATACCTAAAGAAGTCTGGTCATGACATCCACCTAGTCTTGACAGACTTAGAGTATTTGGTTATGTACCCTATGTTCACATTAGGCAAGACAAGGTCGAACCTAGAGCTCTGAAAATGTATGTTCCTTGGATACCCTGAAGAAGTCAAAGCTTGAAGGTTATAGTGCCTAGAGCCAGGTCACAGGAGGTGTATCACAAGTCGAGATAAAGTTTTTAATGAAGCTGAGATGGATTTCAAGAAAACTGATGACATTGGTCGAAGTTCGAAGATCTCTAAAGAAGAGCTGGAACAGGAAGAGATTCTTGTTGAGGTGGAGCACAATGATACTGAATTGCAAAACCCAAATAAAGTAAAAAAAGAATCTCAAGTTGACGATGAAGATGAGGAGACTGATAATGACTACCTGATGGCAAGAGACAATTCAAGAAGAGTCATCAAGCCACCACAAAGACTTGGTTATGAAAATCTCATAGCTTATGCCTTAATCTCTTCAAGTGAGGTTCTAGATGAAGAACCTAGAGACTATAAGGAAGTTATGAGGAGTCAAGACAAGACTGAATGTCTAAAAGCCATGGATGATGAGATGAAATCACTTCATGATAATAACACTTAGGAGATGATCAAGAAACCCGCAGGGGCCAGATTATTCAGCTTTAAGTGGATTTTAAAGGTTAAGGAAATAATTGAATGAGTGATGTTGAGTTTAAGGCAAGGTTGGTTGCTAGGGGGTTCACTCGGAAAGAAGGTGTCGACTTTAATGATGTGTTCTCACCTGTTGTAAAGCATAGAGCCATTAGAATATTGTTAGCCATGGTGGCGAAGTTCCACCTAGAACTTGAATAGATGGACGTGAAGATAACCTTCATGTATGGTGATCTAGATGAAACAATTCTGTTGAGGAAACCTGAAGGGTATGCGGAAAAGGGAAAGGGAGATTATGTGTGCAGGCTGAATAGGTGTTTGTATGGCCTGAAACAATCTCCCCGACAATGAATAGAAGATTCGACAAGTTCATGACACACATTGGTTTCACTAGGAGCCAGTTCGACCATTGTGTTTACTTCAGATTTTGACCTGGAAATTCACTTATTATTTTGTTGCTTTATGTGGATGACATCCTCATAGCAAGCAACAATGTCGAAGATGTTATGAAGGTGAAGGTTGAACTCGATAAGGAAGTGGACATGAAGGATTTGGGAGCTGCCTCTAAAATTCTTGGGATTGACATCCAGAGAGATAGAAAGCAGTCGAGATTATGCTTTTCTCAAGAGACATACCTTAATAAGATTCTCGACAAGTTTGGTATGTCAAATTCAAAGCCTATTCTAACACCGACTAATCCTCAGTACAAGCTGAGTACGACTCAAAGTCCTAGTACTAAATTTGAAAGAGCCTATATGAATAGAATTCCATATGCTAGTATACTATGTTCTTTGATGTATGTTATGGTATGTACGAGGCCAAACACAGCGTACAAAGTGATGTAAGCAGGTATCCAATTCGGGAAAGACGCGCTGGAAACCATTAAAGTGGATTTTGAGGGACATCAATGGGTCTCTGAGCAGAGTCCTAATTTATGGTGGAACCTGTGGTGATGATAACAAAGTCAAAATTGAAGGATTTGTCGATTCTGATTATGCAAGTTGTATGGATTCCAAAAAGTCTATTTCTGGATATGTGTTCACCATGTTTGGCACAACAGACAGTTAGAAAGCAACTCTTCAGAAGGTTGTTGCCTTATCAACCACTGAAGCGGAGTATATTACCCTCACTAAAGCTGCAAAAGAAGCATTAGGCTTGAATGTTTTTCTATTGAGCTGAAACTTCAAGGCCGAATTATCACTTAAATGTGATAGTCAAAGTGCAATACACATGTCGAAGATTTTATCCTATCATGAGTGAACCAAGCACATCGATGTGAGGCTGCACTTCGTCAGAGAGATAATCGAGCATGGAGAAGTCCAAGTGCTAAAGGTTTCGACTGATGATAATGATGCTGATATTATCACCAAGACATTGCCAAGTAGCAAGTTTTTCCACTGTATGCAGTTGATAAAGTTGCATAATGAAAGCTAGTTGATTCCCTTATTAGTGTAGAGTTTGTTCCAAGGTGGAGATTTGTGGTATTTGAATCAAACTCTAGTGTCAAAAAGGGTAGCGTCATGGTTCGACAAGAGTTGTGCATACTGTAGTCGAAGTCTGCTTAAGCATGCTATCGAAATATGTTAACTTTGTGTTTAAGTTAGCATGTCGAATTGGGCATTTCCCGTAATCCTAATTATTAAGTTGGATTATAGCCTAAGTTAGCTTAGTAGTCTATAAATAGACTAGTTCTCTCAGGTTGTTGAGAGAGGTTAATTGTTGTTATTCACTTGTAATCTTTGAACCCTTGTTGATAAAGTGAATAGTAAAATAATTTTAACCAAATTATTCTCTTCATTCTTCTCTCTTTTGTAAACCTAATAGAGTTTCTTGTGTTTGTTCAAGAAACTCAATATTTATCTCATAACTTTGTTTTGTTATTGACGACATCATTTCACAACACTAAGCATTGTTTGTATCATTTATAACTTACACAGAGAAATGAATAATCAAAGATATTTCTTGTAAAAATGTCTAATTTTAATGATCTTAATGTCTTTATAAGCAGACATATTCTGCCAAGTGACTAACTACAGACTCAAAAGCCTATGTGTTACATATTTTTTATGTTGAATATTTTTTAATATACTATGGAAAAATTTCTTGTCTAGTATTGATAGTTAAACATTATTAATGCTATGGAAAATTTTCTACTGTTATAGGAAAATTATTCGATAACTATGAAGCTCTGACATGCCATTCACACGGTGTGTCGCAATGTGTCCGACACAGATACACGTATGACACGTATACGACACGTTTTTGAAGTGTTCAATGAAAAAAAATTGAATCGTAGCGGACACGGATACGACACCTTATTTCAAATAAAGGATACGACCCAACTCATAAAATCGCAGAATAAAAAAAAAAGCCCAACACAAAATTTTTCAGAATTAAAAAAAAAAACATTTTTTTACCTTTCATATTCCAATTCCCCACTATAAAAACAACACAGATAGTATTCCTTATTTTTTTCATATTTCACTCTTCTGTCTCTACATTGTTTTTTTATCTTCTCAATTTTTTTCATCTTCGCCGCACACCATTGCTTCGGTCTTCACAAGGCTTTTTTATCTTCGCCGCACACCACTGCTTCGGTCTTCACAAGGTTTTTTCATCTTCTTCATCTTCTATTGTAAAATTTTATTTTATTTTCTAGATATTTATGGATTTTTTTATTCTTTTCCTCTACATTATACTTACATTAGATGACAGTGAATTTCTTGAAGTTGTTGACTTGTCTTTGCATGAGTCAGGTTTAGAGGCTGATTTTCTCAATGTGAAGTGACTATGATATGATTTGTATTATTTTATTTTGGTAATATTTTGTTTCATTGATTGAAAGTACTAGGTTTAAATAAATATAAATTTTGCTTCTCATTTTAAACTTTTTATAAATTATGCTCATAAACTGTATTATTATATTAATATATAAAATATATATAGTCGTGTTAGTGTTCTATATTTTTTACATTAGCAGGATTCTCGTGTCCGTGTCGTGTCCTATATTTTTTTTACATTAACAGGGTTCTCGTGTCCGTGTCGTGTCCCGTGCCAGTGTTCGAATCCGGACTTCATAGTTTGATAAAAATACGTTATTTTTTAAGAATGTTTTTTCACACCTGTCTTTAATGTACTTGATTAATCTAATTTAAAATAATTTGGTGTTTTTTTAATTTTGTTCTGTTTGAGTAAATCCAAGTATTTGAACAAAATATTCGAGATATGGAGATTAGAGATAGAGAAATATTCGAAGCAAGGTTGGAGACAGGTATGAGAGTTCCATGAATTGTGCCACTTACAAAGTTCGAGGGTGTGGATCTTCTCTGAAGAGGAGGAGAATTTGTCAGATCATTGCGGAGGGTAGGGCTGATATTTTCTTTTTGCAAGAAACGAAACTGAAGACTATGAATGATTCTTGTGTTCAGAGCATTTGGGAGATTAGCGATTTAGACTGGTCGGCTTCTGCGTCTTTAGGTTTGTCCGGTGATATTTTATGAATCTGGCGGAAAGAGGCATTTGCTTCTGAATTTAGCTTTCAAGGTCGTGGCTTTTTAGGTATGCGTGGTTTATGGAAAGGAAGTAAATGTTATCTACTTAATGTATATTCACCTTGCCATATTGGGGATAAATGGAAAATGTGGGCAGATTTATTAGAATTAAAAAGGAAACTGCCGTTAAGGGAGTGGATTATGGCTGGCGACTTTAATGCGGTAAAGTCGAATGCAGAGAGAAAAGGTTGTAGCAGCAACTGCACATCAGAGATGGTGGACTTTTCAGCATTCATTGAAGCTATGGAGCTAATCCATGTACTGATGTGTGGTGATAAATTCACATGGTTTAAGCCAAATGGTAGATGAAAAAGCAGGCTTGACCGATTCCTTTTATCTGTAGGCATTTTAGACAGTTGAGGTGTGGTTTCGCAAAGGGTCGGTGTCAGGGATATCTCTGACCACAGACCTATCTGATTGAAGGCAAATGTAGCAAACTGGTGCCCTAAGCCATTTAAGGTATTTAATTGTTGGTTTGAAAATTCTGGATTTCTTTAATTTGTAGATGAAACTTGGAACTCATCCAAATTAAGGGAAGTCCTAGCCATATTATTGTGGAGAAGTTCAAAATTATACGAAATCATCTTCATTGGTGGAACAAGAATGCCTTTGGCTGGATTGACTTATATATAGAAGAAGGGGTGAAATCTCTTAATGATATTGAAGATATGTTGGCATTCGAGGAAACTAGTGTATCAGAAGTACAATTGAAAGAGCGGGACAATGTTATGGAGAAACTATGGAACAATTTGAAAGTAAAGGAAAATATGATTCTGCAGAAATCCAAGACTAAATAGATTAGAGAGGGCGATGCAAACACACGATACTTTCATGCCATGCTAAAAGCTAGAACGAGAAGGAACCATATCACGTGATTAGAATCTGGAACTGGTCTGGTTGAAGATTTTAAGCTTGTGAAGTCAATGACCAAGGAGTTCTTCGCAGACAGATTTAAAAGCGGCGTGGGCAAGGGCATTCATCTCAATATATAAGGTTTAAGTAAACTTTCTGATGATGATAATTCAATGTTGACAGCTCCTTTTGATAAGGAAGAAATTTGAGCAGCAGTTTCTGGTGACGAGAGTAATAAGAGCCCCGACCCCGATGGATTCAATCTTGCCTTTTTGTGTCGTTGCTGGAATACTGTTGGCAATGATGTTACCAAGGTTCTTCAACACTTTCTCAAGTATGCGTCTCTATCTAAAGCCTTAACTTCTTCGTTTGTCACACTTATTCCGAAAAAGGAAAATCCTCAAAAGCTTGAGCACTTTAGACCTATTGGATTGGTGGGTTGTGTATAAAAAATCATTGCAAAAATTATGGATAGTAGGTTGAGCAGAGTAATTGGAAAGTTGGTTTCTTTTACGCAAACAACTTTTATTCTGAGACGACAAATGTTAGATGATGTTCTATTGGTGAATGAAGTTTTGGATTTGGCAAAGAGGAGGAAGGAGAAATGCATGGTATTCAAGGTGGACTTTCAATAAGCATACGACTGTGTCGAATGGTCTTTCTTAGAAGAGGTCCTAAAAGCTATGAATTTTAATCATAAATGTATTAGTTGGATCAAAGGAGGAACATTGAATTGTTTCATATCATTATTAGTAAATGGTGGTACGACTTGTGATTTTAAGGCAAGTAGAGGACTTCGACAGGGTGACCCACTTTCCCCATTCTTATTCTCGTTGGTTGCTGAAGGAATGGCGGAAATGCTAAGAACTGCGAGTTCAAAATACCTGCTGAGAGGATTTAAAGTGAATGACAACGATTATGTTAACTTGGTTTAGTTTGCGGATGACACAATACTCATATGTGTGGGATCGTGGCAAGACTTATGGGACATTAAAGTGTTGTTGCGCGGTTTCGAATTGTTGTTCGATATTCGCATTAATTTTTTTAAGGCAATATCTATAGCATTGGATTGGAGGCTTCATTCGTGGATGTTGCTTCAACTTTCTTAGCTTGCAGGGCGGGTGTTCTACCATTCAAATTCTTGGGACTTGGCGTCGATGGTAATCATACAAAGTTGGAATTCTGGAAACCGGTGGTGGAGACCTTCAAATGCAGATTATCCACATGGCGGGGTAAACTTTTCTCGACGGGGGACAGAATTATACTTATCAATTATGTGATTTCCAATCTGCCCATTCACCATCTTTCATTCTTTAAGCTATCTTCGTCGGTGTTGAAAGAGCTTACTTCCATCCAACGGAAATTCCTGTGGTCAGGTGCGAATACAAAATGTAACATAGTTTGGATACACTGGGAACAAGTTTGTTTACCCAAAAGTGAAGGAGGTTTGGCCATCAAAGACCTTATAATCTTTAACATCTCATTGTTGTCAAAGTGGTTATGGTGTTTGTTTCATGAACCTGCAGCTATTTGGCGCCGTATGCTTGAAGGAAGATATGATTGCTTGATTTCTATAGTTGTTCTTAAGAAGAAGAATGATGTTGCGACGAATGAATCCTTATGGTGGCGTGACATCATGAGCATAGCCGATTCTGAGAATGCTGGTTGTTTTAGTGATCAACTGTCATGTAAGCTTGGAAGGGGAAATCACATAGCATTTAGGCATAGCCGCTGGCTTGGTCAGGTTCCGTTGAAATCTATATTTTCCAATTTGTATGTTGTTACCGTAACAAAACTTGCGGCAATTACTGATATGGGGAGTTGGAGGAATGTTCGTTGGAGGTGGGACGTTGTAGGTACTGATATATTACACAACCTGCAGAATTATTAGAGGAAGTAGAAGCTTTTAAGGTATTATTGCTAGAAGTTGAACCTTCATTATTGGCTTCTGACCATTTTGTTTGGATTCCTGGTTGTTTTGACGTATTTACTATTCACTCCTACTATAAGTTGCTGTTGACTCATTCGATTGTTGTGGATGTTGAGATTATTTCCAAGGCTGCGTTGGAAATCATTTGGTGTACGAAAGTACCATTGAAAGTGGGTGTTTTCGGTTGGAGGTTAATATTATATCGACTTCCTACGCGGGCGAACCTCGCAGACAGGGGTATAATCTCCATTCCTCACGATTTAGTGTGTGTATTTTGCTTCAATGCGAGGGAATATTTTGATCACATGGTGTGTTCATGTTCGTTAATTGTCACGGTGTGGAGGAAAATTGTGGAGTGGGTGGGGATACCTTGGTTGGACGAAAGGAATATTTGTGATCACTTATTTGCTTGGTACTTGAAGATGATCAAGAAAACATCAAGGCCATCCGCTTGGTTCATTTGGTTCATATCTTGGTGGACTATATGGTGGATGAGGAATCAAATCATTTTTAATGATATGATTTCTAGTTGTGAGGATATCCCAATGTGAGTGAAACAAGTTTCTTGGAATTGGTTGGAATTTTGATTCAAATTAAAACCTAACTGTTGTTTCTACAATTGGTGCAAATCACCTCTTGTCTTTTTGTGATTTTAGGTATTAAATCTTCTTGGGGCTATAGTTTGTGGATGTAATTATACAATCTTTGTATATGAATTGGTGTACTCCTAATATACCCTTATTGAATTGTTGCTAATAAAAAAAATCCAATCTAAAATGATTTGTGAAGTCAAGCTTCTCTATGGTTAACAATTGTTTTGATGAAGACAAATCTCTTAGTAGCAAAAAGTGACAAGAAGGCAAAGATGATATTCAAGATAAAAGCATCATGTTCAAGACTTAGTATTCAAGAAATTCACATTTCATGGAGGTATAGTGACAATTCTAATCAAATACTAAATTCTTAGATGCTCAATCACTCAAACATCATTGCATACTTCTTTCATGATCATGACATGTTTAGAATAGGCAATTCTCACTATTTCACTGATGCAAATCGATTTGCACAAGGGTACAATCGATTTGCATCCGCTGTTGCCTAAAAACACTTTGCTGAATTTTTCACATTTTTTCACTGTGCAATCGATTGCATGCTGTAGTTTTTTGAAATTTTGATACGTTGCTCTTGTGCAATCGATTTGCACATAGGTGCAATCGATTTGCACCTGAACGAAAATGAAAAATCAGTATCTTTCATAACACCTTTTCATGCCTCTCTTCATGGAACCTTTTCATTATGCATTGGCATGTATTCATGATATTTTTACAGTCATTACCATGTTTCATAAGGGTGTTATGTGCATATAAATACATGAAATTTCAAATCAAATTTACACCTCTTTCAATAAAATCTTCATTCTCTCATATTCACATTTCAAGTTTTTAAACTTTCATTCAAGAACTTTTCTGCATACTTTCATATCATATAAACCAGAAAATTCTTGAGCAATCTAACACTTTAGTGTTTGTGAATTATTGTTGTTGAAAGAGAAGATCAATCTTGTGATTGATATATTCAAGAATCAAGTTTCAAACACATCTACAAAAATTCAGATTTATTGTAAAAATCCAAAGTTCCAAGGATTGTTTGGATTTAGGTGTTGACTATAAAGGGATGGATTATTTCTCTTATAGGGTTTGTTATATTCCTTGTTGTCCAGGTTTGTTGGAAACAAGAGGTTGAGTTTGAGAGGATTGTTCTCATTTCAACTTAGTGAAAATCCAAGAGGATTGTTCTTGGTGTGTTTGTTAGAGTCTTTATAGAAAGGCTAAGATAGTCTTGTCTTAGGATCTAACATTATTAAAAATCTCTTTCATGTTGAAAGGGGACTGGAGTACTCTCGAATTGTGAGGGGAACCAGGATATATCTCCGTGTCATTTACTTTCCGCATTTTACCGTATTTCATCACTTAGTAACTTTAGGAAAGTAAAAATCAAAACCGTCGAAAAACCGAGAAAATTTACTAAGGAACCTAATTCACCCCCTCTTAGGTACAACTCTAACTTAGAGTTGTCATCAGAGCAAGTTATAGGTAACCTGTTCCTTCAAGACCCAGTATGGCTTCCACAAGCGCAAATTCGGTTTTTAAAGATGGCGGTAGTAGTAACAAGCCCCCTCTATTTTCAGGAGAGTATTTCAACTTTTGGAAAATTCGAATTAGAGTACACTTAGAAGCACAAGGGTATGGAATATGGGAAACTGTTGAAAATGGTCCACATCAACCAATAAGTGTAGTAAATAATGTTGCACCTCCAAAGGTTAAAAATGCTTATAATGAAGATGATAGAAAGAAATTGCTTGATGAAAAGAAAGCCATTAATATATTACAAAGTGCTTTAAGTATGGATGAATTCTTCCGCATTTCATAATGTAAATCTGCGAAAGAAATTTGGGACACTTTGGTGGAAACTCATGAAGGAACCGCTGAAGTTAAACGATCTTGATTGAACACATTAAGTCAAGAATATGAGATGTTCAGAATGCAGCACCGAGAATCAATCCTCAACTTCCAAAAAAGATTTGTGCATTTGACAAATCATTTGAAGGCACTCGATATGACTTTTACTAACGATGAATTAAATCTTAAAGTGCTTAGATCTTTAAACAGGGAATGGCAACTAAAGGTGACGACGATATCAAAAAAGAAAAGTCTTTCTACCATGACATCCGCTTCCTTGTTCGGAAAACTTCAAGAGCATGAATTAGGACTTGAAAGATTGGAGAAGCATGAAATACAAGTAAAAGATTCAAAAGATGTTGCCTTAAAGACAAAAGTAAAAAAATTATGACAGCAATCAAGAGGATGAGTCCAATAGTGATGAAAATGATGATCTTATCAAGAAGTTTGAAAAGTTTCTAAGAAAAGAATGAAAAAGGGAGACCAGTAAAGGGGAAGCACCAACAAGGAAGATTAAATGCTTTGAATGTGGAGAAAGAGGACATGTTAAAAGTGAATGCCCTACACTTCAAAAGAAGAATAAATTCAAGAAAAAGAATCATAAAAAGGAAAAGAAAGCATATGTAGCATGGAATGACAATGAAATAAGTTCATTTTCAGATGAAGAACATGTAAATCTTGCATTGATAGCAACACACCATTCCGATGATGAAGAAGAAGAGGTTAGTAATGAAATATCTTGTGATAATGATGCTTTAGGTGCTATTGAAGAACTCTTAAATGAATGCAAAGTATTGTATAAAACAATATCTTCACAAAAGAAACAAATTACATCTTTATAAGAAAAAGTTGATATTATGGAAAAAGAAGCAAAAGATGAGAAACAAAAGAAAATTAGTGAAGAAAAACAAGAGTTGGTATGTAAATATTGTGAATCACTTTCTTTCCAAATTGTTCAATTAAAAAGAGTCCTTGAAAGATATGAGAAAGGACAAATTGAATTAGAAGAGGTCCTTAGTCAACAAAGGTATTCAAATGATAAAAGTGGACTTGGTTATTCAAAGTTTTCCAGACCAAGTTCTAGTACAACTATTTTTGTTAAGGCTAGTGACCAATCTTCCAAAGAGAAAGTGAACAAACCTAGGAATGTGCATCCTTATCCTAAAAAGAAAAGATTTGTGAAAAAGAAATCTTATGTTCCTAGATATAAGAGCAATTTTGTCCCTACTTGATTTTATTGTGGTATTATTGGCCATACACCTAATGCTTGCTATGTTAGAAACTTTAGTGTTGCAAGTGGGCATTATGCGTGGGTTAAGAAAGGAACTAATTATGAAGGACCCAAGGCACACTGGGTACCAAATAAAACTTAATTTATTTTGTAGGTTTGCTTGAAGACCACTTCAATTCTATGCTTTGTTGATAAGTGGTTGTTCTAAGCTTTTGATGGGAGGCATAAACTAACTTTCAAATCTAGTGCTTATAGTCCAAGGGTTATTTCATATGGGGAATACCTTAAAGGAAAAATTCTTGGCATTGGCAAAGTTGAAGCACTAACTTTCACATCCATTGAAGATATACTTTATGTTAAAAGACTAAAGCATAATCTTCTAAGTACAAGTCAACTTTGTGACAAAGGCTCCAAAGTCATGTTTGCCAAGGATGAATGTTTTGATGAAGTCAATCATGAGGTAAAATCTCATAGGTAAAAATTGTTTTTATTTTTCATAATTTCTTTATATACTTCAAGTCTTTTCTCATCCTTTTTGTTAATGACAAAGGGGGAGAAGAATTGTGTATTATTGCTTGGTTTCTCTAACAAAATGTGCAGATTTCAAAACTCTCTAAAATCATGGATTAAGGGGGAGCAATATCCAAGGGCGAGCAAGTTTTGGTTATAGAAACAAGATTGAATCGATTTTTCAAAAATTGGGTTGTCATCATCAAAAAGGGGGAGAATGTGAAGACATAGCTTCTCAATGGTTTTGATGAAGACAACAATGTTCATTCAAGGTTTTATGTACAAAAGGAAATGGATCGAAGACTTCATTATCATGGCCATGCTTCAACAATTTGTATTTCTCAAGACTTCAATATTTTCATTGTTTGTCATCATGAAAAAGGGGGAGAATGTGAAGTCAAGCTTCTCCATGGTTAACAATTGTTTTGATGAAGACAAATCTCTTAGTAGCAAAAAGTGACAAGAAGGCAAAAATGATATTCAAGATAAAAGCATCATGTTCAAGACTTAGTATTCAATAAATTCACATTTCATGGAGGTATAATGACAATTATAATCAAATACTAAATTCTTATATGCTCAATCACTCAAACATCATTGCATACTTCTTTCATGATCATGACATGTTTAGAATAGGCAATTCTCACTTTTTCACTGATGCAAATCGATTTGCACAAGGGTACAATCGATTTGCACCTGTTGTTGCCTAAAAACACTTTGCTGAATTTTTCACATTTTTTCACTGTGCAATCGATTTGCATATATGTGTAATCGATTGAGATTCGACAACTGGCGACTCTGCTGGGGATAACAATAACAACTCTGCTGAGGAAATAACCACTGATCTGGCCTTCCGACTCTCTGTGGGAAAACATCAACTCAGCTGGGGATAACATTGACACAATCTGGGCTCTGAACTGCCAAACTTGCGGAGGATTACTGTAAGGAATAATGACCTTGCTAGGGGGCCTCATCTGAATCAAATCTGCTGGGGGAAGGACTATAACCATAGAACTTCGCTGGGGAAATGACAACCTTCTGGCTTGGCTGCTAGGGAGTTGGGATCAAACGAGCTTTTGCTGAGGAAGGAACAAACTGCTGAGGAGATAAAGATCAAGCACCTCCTGCTGGGGATGACCTCTAAACTTCATACTATCATGAGATAATAAGATAAATATGGATTACCAATAACCACTGGACTTTAACTGCACGAAATATCATTGATCTGACATATTAGAGGAGGAGAATACTCTTACTTTCCACCATTTTCAAAAATGCTTGGGAACATTCCATCATTTTACATTGTTGGGAGTGAGGAATTCTTCTATACAATGCCGGGGATGACAACCTCGAGGAAGAACTCTTCTGCTGAGGGACCTGTTTTTGCTTGGGGAAAACCATGATCATGGACTCCACTGGGGAAATCAAACTTCCTGATGTCTTGCTAGGAAGAGGGATGCCAGGTACTTTATTGGGCAGAGATAGCATACTGAATTCTGCTGGAGAAAAGAGATCAAAGACACCTCATGCTGAAAATGACCTCTGTTTCAAGCTTCTGAGTTGATCAACTGCCCATTGATCATCATGAGTAAACAACGATTCATTTAATTCTCCATTAGCCCTAGACTGCAAGGTCTATGAAAGAATTTCGCCTCGAGAGGATTTTACAGAAGACATAGCATTCAAAATTCCCCGGTGTCTTCAAACTCTTTGAGAGGTGCTTCTGACTAGTCATCTTTTGGAAAGGACAACTTCTCGTACTCTTGAGGTGGCCTGCCTCGAGTCTTGAAGAAACTTTGCCCCTAACCGATCTTAGAGAGATTTTCCAAATCGACTTGATTGCCCCATATTAAACGCTTTTGGAGAGATTCAATGGATCTCAACGTGGTTGCCCCCAGTTTGGATAAACTTTGAAGAGATTTCTCGACGTGACTGCCCATGATTGACCGCTCTTTGAAAAGACTTTCTCAACTTGACTGCCCCAGCTTGGCTACACTTTAAAGAGATTTCTCGGCGTGACTGCCCCTGATTACACTGCTTTTGGAGAGATTTATCAAATCTCGACGTGATTGTCCCAGATTGGATGAACCTCGAAGACATTTCTCGATGCGATTGTCCCAGATTGGTTACATCACAACACAACTGGCTGGGAACGCCTTTGCCCCTCATAGTCTTTCAGCAACATGTCCTCTGGAGTCTCAGGCATCTCAACTTGGCATGATTAAGCTTCTCGACTGATGTTCATCATGTAAGCTTCTTTGATGTCACACAAATGTATACAAGCAAAAAATATTTATTCTGAAAATGATTATTCAAATGCAACACACATGTTCATCTTGAAGTCTTCACTGAAAAGATATCGCCAAACCTTGTGAACGAATCACTAGAAAAAATGTGACACTGATTTTTTGAGTAAAAGACATTATGCACATGCAATACCGACAAAAACATCTTAGCCCTACTCACTGGAGTCAGGAACGCTATCTCATCGGAGTACGCCTTCGGAATAACCTTGCCTCAATTAGGACTTTTGAGAGTTGTAACGTGGCCTGGTTCACGGTTTGATAAAGAAGGATTTGTGGCTCAAAATTTTGTTTGTACCCACCCATTCTCCTTGATGTCCTTCAGTCATACGTTCAGTTTATTTGATGCAAGTGCTCGCCTTCCAAAAGGTTATTGCACGTCATCATCGGTGGTTAAGGAGTCCACACTGCTTTTGGAGTGGTAGTCGCTCCTTTCGTCTTTGGTGCCTGTAGTCACACGACTCGTTCTTGCTCGAGGATTTTTCTTTTGTAATCCTTTTTTCTTTTTTCTATTTGCTTCTTTTTTCGTCTGTTTCCCTGATTTTTCCTGGACCGAATTCTTTTGAATTCTTTTCGATTTTGATGTCCAGTGGGATGCCCTAACTTTTGTCTAAGTCATTTGCTTTCAAGCTTTCGACTTAGCGGGCTTTCTTTTTTCTTTGAATAAATCGTGTGACACTGGCTTATCTCGACTTCGTTGAAGGGATTGTGACTGCTTCACTCCTTGCGGTGAGGGATAACCATTTTGGTTTCATGCTCCTTGGCCTCCTGATGAGAAAAAAAGGTGATGGGTCCTTAGACGCGCATTCCTTTTGAAATTTGAATGTTTGGTCAAATCAACTGACAACTACCCTGCCCCTGGGTGAAGTGTTAGGTTTTTTCTTTTTCAAAAAGAACTCCTACTACTAGGCTTGACGGGGTTGACAAGGGATTATCTTCCTTATGTCTCCGGTGTTTGGGGAGTTGAAACAATGCCTGTACATCATCAACAAGGTTTTGTTCAAAAGCATACAATCGGAAGTTTTGCGTATTTCAATTTCGTCATCCTCCCTCGGATCCTGCTTAAACAAGCACATGATATCGATAAAAAAGTATGAGTGAACACAAATGGATTTAGCCAAAAACATGCATATTCATTTCATTATCATTATCAATTAAAAACAGACAAGTTCTACAAACGAGTTTACACTTTAACAGAAAAGAACTTACAAATGCAAAGAAATGACATGATATAATGATTGCCAGCTTCGAGGAGTTGGGCTTTCCAAGCATGATTCGCTACTGAACTAGCCATTTTCAGAATTGCTCGTCGAAGTCAGTCTGATAATCATCTGCACAACTGCTCTCGGTGACTTCTTCCATAACATGGACTGATGAACCCACCTGACTGGATGAAGGAGAGTTGTTGGTCTGAATACCCTGAGGCGTGAATGAGACCATATTGGAGTCAAGAAGTGTCTGAACCTTGCTTTTAAGCACCTTACAGTCTTCAGTTGAATGCCCCTGGGCCCCAACATGGTGACCACAACGCGCGTTGGTATCAAAACCTGGTGGGTACGGAGGAATCACTGGACCTATCTCCTTTGGCACTATGAATCCACCTTTGATCAAATCTGGCAATATCTGACCGTACGACATTGGCAACTGAGTGAAATGCCTCTCTGGTTTCTTTGGCCTTTGTCGGGCGTGCTGCGCGGCTGACGACGGTATGACCGTTAATTTTGAGAAGGTCCCTGATTCTGAGATGGTATGACCTATGGTTGCGATGACCATGTTTTTCCTTCCTTTTGTTGAGGTTTTCTTCGATCATTTCCTTTCCCTGCGTCGGGATAAATAACGTTCGGTGGCGACTCTTCTGTCTTTTCTGCCGGTTGATTTTCGCAGATGCGACAGATATTCAAGATAAAAGCATCATGTTCAAGACTTAGTATTCAAAAAATTCACATTTCATGGAGGTATAATGACAATTCTAATCAAATACTAAATTCTTAGATGCTCAATCACTCAAACAGCATTGCATACTTCTTTCACGATCATGACATGTTTAGAATAGGCAATTCTCACTTTTTCACTGATGCAAATCAATTTGCACAAGGGTACAATCGATTTGCACCTGCTGTTGCCTAAAAACACTTTGCTGAATTTTTCACATTTTTTCACTGTGCAATCGATTTGCATATATGTGCAATCGATTACATGCTGTAGGTTTTTGAAAATTTGATACGTTGCTCTCGTGCAATCGATTTGTACATAGGTGCAATCGATTTGCACCTGAACGAAAATGAAAAATTAGTATCTTTCATAACACCTCTTCATGCCTCTCTTTATGGAACCTTTTCATTATGCATTGGCATTTGTTCATGATATTTTTATAGTCATTACCATGTTTCATAAGGGTGTTATGTGCATATAAATACATGAAATTTCAAATCAAATTTACACCTCTTTCAATAAAATCTTCATTCTCTCATATTCACATTTCAAGTTTTTAAACTTTCATTCAAGAACTTTTCTGCATACTTTCATATCATCTAAACCAGAAAATTCTTGAGCAATCTAACACTTTAGTGTTTGTGAATTATTATTGTTGAAAGAGAAGATCAATCTTCTGATTGGTATATTCAAGAATCAAGTTTCAAACACATCTACAAAAATTCAGATTTATTGTAAAAGTCCTAAGTTCCAAGGATTGTTTGGATTTAGGTGTTGACTATAAAGAGAAGGATTGTTTCTCTTATAGGGTTTGTTATATTCCTTGTTGTCCAGGTTTGTTGGAAACAAGAGGTTGAGTTTGAGAGAATTGTTCTCATTTCAACTTAGTGAAAATCCAAGAGGATTGTTCTTGGTGTGTTTGTTAGAGTCTATATAGAAAGGCTAAGATGGTCTTGTCTTAGGATCTAACATTATTAAAAATCTCTTTCATGTTGAAAGGGGACTGGAGTACACTCGGATTGTGAGGGGAACCATGATATATCTCTGTGTCATTTACTTTCCGCACTTTACCGCATTTCATCACTTAGTAACTTTAGGAAAGTAAAAATCAAAACCGTCGAAAAACCGAGAAAATTTACTAAGGAACCTAATTCACCTCCCCTCTTAGGTGCAACTCTAACTTACATGATTGATATATTTTTTATTGAACCAACTCAAAAACACACTTAATTAGAGAGGGGGAATCATATATCTTAAAAACCTTACTTTTAGTTGAATTTATCAATATAATGCTCTTAGGTATTATTTGAAAGTTTAGAGGAGAAGAAACATGAAGAATTTCAAAAAAAGAAAGGTAAAGCAAAAAATATACAAATCTATCACATTTTTTGAAAAACTATTTTTTATTAAATGATAAATATAAGTTTATTATTTATATGTTTTTACTGTTGAGAGTATTAATATAATATAAATTGTATTTGATTCCTTTAAAACTCTCCTTTAATATATTTTTCAATTTAATTTTTTAAATTAATTTTTTAATATAATAAAAAATTATGCGGAGTTATCTCTTCTATAAACTCTCAATTTTTTTCCACTTTATTCTCTTTTTAAAAGCTATCTCATTCTTTCATCTCTTGTAAAAAGAATGGATGAGAAGACTTTGAGAAATAAAAATTGAAAAAAAAAGATAAATATATATATTTTTTTTAATTTTGAAGAGAGTGTTTTCATATAAAATACTAAATAAATATTTATAATTTCTATATTTTTAATATTGAAATTATTATAATAACATAAAATTAATTTTAAGAATTTATTCAAATCCATCAAAATCTTCCTCTAATATAATTTTTGAATTTTCAAATTAAAAACAACTTATATTATAATGAAATAAACCTAAAAATCCTCTCATTCCTAAATATTTCATAATTTCAATTTTATCTTTTTCTTCTTCCAAAAATCTTCTTTCTTCTCCCTTTCTAAACTCACAAACAAAACATTAATAAATGATGCGACACCAACTTCATTTTCCATGATAATTTTTTCTTATTTTTCTATCGTTTTTCTATGGAATGTTAAAAGAATATATGTAACAGGGCCTTTTTATTTTATTTTATTTGGAAATCATTTCTCTCATCTAAGTGATGAAGAAGTATTTTGTGAAATTTTGAAAATGTCCTTTCAATTTCAAAAATATATCTTCAGACGTATTTATTTACACAAAATCAATGCGTAATTGAGCAATACTATAATTTTTTGCCATACTTTTGTCTGGAAATGTATCTCCAAAACAACTTTATATCCACATCCATTTGCAACTGAGTAACACCCTTATTTTCGCATAGTTTAATTCAAAGATTCATTTTTGTAACAAATACAAATATCTATTTCCGTAATCACCCTTTAGTGGTAAATTTTGACATTATTTTAAAAATACATTGTGCATTATAACTATACTATCATACTAAAATTTTCATCAACTAATCCATACACTGATCTAATAAGATGAAAATGACATATATAGCCAAAGTAACAATCAAAATAACAAAGTAAGAAATGATAATACTATCCATAATTCCTAATACAAATACTATACTACAACATATGTCAGACCCCTTGTTTCTTCGGTGCCTCGTGTTCTGTAATGTCATTTGTGCCTCGGTAAAAATGGCCTCTACAAGGGCCATCCTATAAGTTCCTTCCTGAAAGTCTCCTTTGTCGATCTTGCTTGTGCAAGATCCATAATACAACGTCATGCAAGTAACACATCAACATCATGATATGCCCTAGCTTGCTCCTCCTCTAATATCTCTTGATGAGCTAGCCTAGGTGGTTCTTCTTCAATATATTGTGTCATGTAAGGATGTGAAACTCTAAAATACCACTGAACATAGTCGAATGCACAACTTCATTCGCTAGGAGCTACGAAACCTCGTGTTTCATCCATTACCATATGATTAAAGAAATCATCATACATGGTATCTACATCTCTATGGATCACGTAGGAGGAGAAGCAAATTTAGAGGGGCCTCTTGGAACAACATGCATATATCCGAACTAACGTATGACTCACTCAGGAAGACGTGGATACATCATACATGACCCATAAACCAACCATCTAAAGTAGAAGGCCATGTCATCCAAGGGACATGTATGACAATGAAGGTCGTACAGTTGAAAACATATACCATATCCCGCTGTGCAGTCAAGATACACTCTAAACGGTACGATTGACTGATTCCCTCTGAGCGGTACGAATGCACAAGCACGTGGCATATCTTCAGTGTAATGATCAATATATGACCATCCAAAGATGCGTGAGAAGTGTTGGAGGATCCATGCCTAAAATGGTACAAATGAATTATTAGCAATGACATAACACAAGTGTTATGAAAATGGTATAATAACAATAAAGGATGCAAATATATTATCGTTAATATGGTGCAACTAGTTGTCACCTGTTTGGTCCTCCAAAGACAACCTTCAGCTAATTTGGAGTACAAATACAAGCTGCCTTCCAATTGTACTCTTGAACCCACTCCATGTCAGTGAAGTAT
The DNA here is from genome assembly GCA_022829125.1 of Lathyrus tuberosus. NCBI lineage: Eukaryota > Viridiplantae > Streptophyta > Magnoliopsida > Fabales > Fabaceae > Lathyrus > Lathyrus tuberosus. Next base: position 132,159 of record JALAZF010000716.1, on the reverse strand, counting down.
ATTAGGTAAACCACATCCACATAATTGGCACTATTGTCAACAAAGATGGGCATGCTAACTAAGTACATGAAGTATGACCTCAATACACATGCTCTATGATACATCACTTGTTCATCATCACCCTCGTCCTGTACTGCCCCAGGCAGGTGGTGTGTATACTAGCTCTCCAAGAATAAAAATCTAGCATGAGCCCCTATGATGTCTTCAATCTTCTTTAGGCCATCCGTTAGGCCAACTCCCAAATAAACCACCATCGTCCCATGTGCATCATGTCTAATCATCTTGGAGTGGTCTCATAATCTTCCCCTGATCGGGAGATGTAGTAGACATGGCATATCATCCAGTGTGATGGACATCTCACCATGTGGAAAATGAAAAGGCGATGTCTTAGAGTGCCATTTCTCTATGAACGCTGATATAATACCATGGTTAATAGTAGTATAACTGGCAATGCATAAATCTCGTAGCCGAGATAGTTGCATGGCATTGTGAAACTATTGCTCATTGGGTTTGAGCTACCTGACAATCTTTTGACAATGGTTGATGCATTTTAAAGCATCACGGTATTGCAGAAAAATAAATCACGTAAGAAAGTTTGAATATTATAACACACGTGTTTCAAAAAATAAATGCAGATAAATTTTACTTCTTCGTCCTGCACATGCTTGGCAACATGGTCCGCATACAAAGGCAACATTGATAAGTCATACGAGCCTCGTCCAAACTCCTCAAGAACATTAGTAGGCGCATCAACCTGGACAGGTGGGACTTTTGGGGCAGCAACAGATGACACATACATACTTTGGAAAGACGAAGCCAAAGATGCATGAACCCCAGAGGTTGACGCCTCCACATCAAATGAACTGACATTGATCAGTGGTCGTAAAGGTCAGGCTCTTCCCATGCGGACCGCTGCATGTTGTGACACTCCATCGAGCCTCAATCGATCTTGTTTATCCATCATGTTACCTATAATTAAACCAGACAAATAATATAAAACATAAAAAATCAAACCCATATGTGTGACATTAATAATCAAACAAAACAATACAATACAAAAATGTACTTCGGTATTCATTGAAAATCAATTTATGAGCAAATACTAAATTGCATTCCGTATTCTTTGAAAATCAATTTCTGAACAAATACAAAAGTGCACTTCAGTATTAACCTACAACTCATAAAAACGAAAATGATAGAAATGCAGGGTACCAAAAATGCATAAAATGCATTGATCAATTACACTACCTAACAATGGCTATAACTACCTATATATTGATGTAGATTACACAACCTATTGTTAATGTTTCTTAATGCATGTATAGAAAATCAAATGTGGAAAAATTTATCAAATGTATAGTTGATGTTGAGCACTCGATTAATTGAATGTTAAGAGTAGAAACTTGAAAGTGACTTGAGAGAGTTTACGAGTTTGAGAGAATTTTAGAGAGTTTGAGAGAGTTTGTTTAAAATGAGAAAGGAAGTTGGTTTGACGCGTATTTTATTAAAAACTCGTCTGGAGGTGCACTTCTGTATGTTATATGAGATACATTTTCGTATTTTATAAAAAATGAGGGTCTGACTCACCTACAAATTTACTAAGTGTGGGCTATGATATGTCGGAAATACATTTACAAATTTCAAGAACATTTATTATTTTTCATGAAGGTGCAGAAGTAATAGTTAAGGTTGTGGAAGAAGTAATTCCCTTTTATTTTTAAAGGCTGAGAAATGTATTCCTATAGCCCTTTGTTTGTAATTGGGCCATTATCGTTTACAAAAGACCCATTAGCCCGTTCTATTATGAATCTCATGTTTGATGTATAATGATATCGAAAATATTTTATAAATAAATGTATTTAATATCTGAAAATTTAATTTTTTTAAATTAAGACTTATTTTATACAAATTCCCAAAGTTATTGTCTCTAATACCAAACATGTAAAAAAATTAAAGAAATGCCAGCAGTAACACTCTCTAATACTTTTCAAGACACTTTCTCCAAATACTTAAAACTAATGAAATCCATATTATTTGGTGGCACTTCTTATCAAAACAGTGAGATGCATATATATTTTCCCATTGTGAATTGTAATTAAATATCAATTAATAAATAGAAAAAGAATATTTAGATGACGTTTCTTCTCGTTTAGTTAAAAATTTTGATTCATAAAAATAAAAAACTACGAAAAGAAATTCATACAAATATTTTGAATTTGTCTTACTAAAATCTCCTTAAAAAGGGGTGGCATTATTTAATAAGCTACATATACGATAAATTATTAAAATCGTGATGTACCATGCATATTTTTCTTCTCTTCCTACAACTGGATTAATAAATCCAATCATATGACTTATCAAATCTAATATCTATCAAATCTATTGAAATAGATTCGATAGTTAGAAATAAATATACATATAAAACAACAACGCCAAAAATCTCTTAAATTAGTGATGTTAAAAAAAAAAAATTAAAACACATATGAATATATAAAAATTTTAAATTTTAATTTTTTTTTTGAGGATTGGATATATATTTTATATTTTTAAAAAGTTTTAAAAATAATATAATAGATTAACATATAAAACTTTATTATTATTTTTAATTTTCTAAAATATCCAACACATATCAAAATATAAACACAACCCTTAAAAGTCTTTTCCTTAAAAAAAAACTTTTAAAAACTCACTCGGCATTTTAAAATTTTCTCCCAATAGTTTTATAGAAATTTTAGTTGGTTTCTTCTTTTAAATTTATGAATATGTGATCAATAATATTAAGAGTGTTTAGAATTGTTGGTGTACAAGGTGAAAATAATGAAGATGAAGAAGAAAATATATTATATTGAATGACGGCTACAAAAGGATAAAAGATACAAATGATTGGAATGACAACTACCCTATTTATAAGCTAAAATTAGGGTTACCAAAAGCAACAATAAAATACTAAAATACCCTCTAACAAACTTAATGACTAAGTTTGTGAATATAAAATAAAATATAAATTATTATTCTAATACCATCCCTTAATTTATATTTCCTCAAAACTAACAACTCCAATTTCATCCCTTAAGCGAAGGAATTGATCAGTCTTGATAGCCTTCGTCAGAACATCTGCCAACTGTTTCTAGGTACTACAGTGCAGAACTTCTAACACTCCATTCTGAACTTGACTTCTCAGATAGTGATACTTTGTCTCAATATGCTTGCTTCTCCCATGCAACACTGGGTTTCTGGCAAGGTTGATTGCAGACTTGTTATCAATCATCAGCTTCAGAGGCTTGTCAACTTTGATCTTCAGATCTTCCAGCAAGTTCAGAATCCACACAGCTTGACATGCAGTAACAGCGCCTGCAATGTATTCAACTTCACAGGTTGATAGCGCAACAACAGGTTGTTTCTTAGAACTCCAAGAAATAGGACCTCCCAGAAACTTGAACAAGTATCCAGAAGTACTTCTTCTATCAACTCTGTCTCCACACCAATCAGAATCTGAATAACTCAGAAGTTCTGATTCAATCTTCCTTCCAGAACTCAGAAGTTCTGATTCAATCTTTCTTCCAGAAGGGAACAACACTCCATACTTCAGAGTTCCCTTGATATACCTCAGAATCCTGACAGCAGCTTGGTAATGGGACCACTTAGGTTTACTCATGAATCGACTAACCATTCCAACTGCATAGCAAATATCAGGTCTGGTATTACACAAATACCTCAGAGAACCAACCAACTGTTTGAAGGTTGTAGCATCCACATCCTCACCATCAGAATCAGAATCTAATTTCTGATTTGTATCTGCAGGTGTGATAGCAGCCTTACAATTCTGCAGCTTAAATCTCTTCAGAAGTTCTCGTTCATACTTCAGCTGATGCAAAATGATACCTTTCTCAGAATATCTGAACTCCATCCCTAGAAAGTATGTCATTTTCCCGAGATCAGTCATTTCAAACTCATTCATCAGCACCTTCTTGAACTTCGCTAATTCTTGTTCAGAACTTCCGGTCAACAGTATGTCATCAACATACAAACACACCAGAATCATATTTCCTTTAGAAATATGCTGAACATAAACACCGTATTCCATCTCACATTTCTGAAACCCTTGCTTCTTGAAAAATGAATCGATCTTCTGATTCCAAGCTCTGGGCGCTTGCTTCAATCCATACAAAGCTTTATGTAATCTGTACACCATCCCTTCCTGATTCTCTTTCACAAATCCAGGAGGTTGTGACACATAAACTTCTTCTTCTAATGGACCGTTCAGAAATGCAGATTTCACATCTAAATGCATCAGAGGCCAATTCCTGTTAGCAGCTATTGCAATCACCAATCTGATTGTTTCATATCTCGCTACAGGTGCAAACACTTCAGAATAATCCAGCCCAGGTTTCTGTAGAAATCCTCTTGCTACCAACCTCGCTTTGTATTTGCCAATTGATCCATCTGGCTTTAGCTTCTGCTTGAAAACCCATCTGACGCTGATGGCTTTCTTGTCCTTTGGAAGTTCTGTCAGCTTCCAAGTCTTGTTTCTTTCTATGGCCTCAAGTTCTTCTTTCATGGCCTTTAGCCAGAACTTCTGCTTGAGAGCATCTTCTGTACTCACGGGTTCAGAGTCTACTAACATGGCACACTGAATAATCTCTCCCTCAGAATCTACTTCAGTGTCTTGCAACATGTCAAACTCTTCAAATCTTCTTGGAATGTTTCTGATTCTCTGTGGCCTCTGACCTCGTTCAGAACTTTCTCCGGATGCTTGAACCTCAGAAGTTCTGTCCTCAAAAGTTTCTCCTTCAGAAGTTCTTGCTTCAGAAGTTGGACTTCCTCCAGAACCTTGACCACCTTCAGAGTCTGGCATATTCCCAGAATCTGAATCACCACCAGAATCTTGATCATCATCAGAATCTGGATCATCAGAATCACCTTCATCTTCTGAGTCTTCTTCAGAGTCAGAATCACCATCAGTTTCAGAAATTCTTATTTCTGACCTTTCTTCAGAAGTTCTAACATCAGGATCAAATTGAGACTTATCCCAATTCCAAACTTCTGATTCCTTCACAATAACATCTCTGCTGAACTCAACTTTATTAGTTTCTGGACAATAAAGCTTGTACGCACCCGTACTGTGGTACCCCACCAGTAACATTACTTTGCTTCTATCATCCAACTTCTGTCTTCTAGCTTCTGGAACATGTTTGTAACAAACAGAACCAAAAACCTTCAGATGACTAACACTTTGTTTCTCTCCAGTCCACTTCTGAATAGGAACTATTTCCTTCAGCTTCTTCGTTGGACATCTGTTGAGCACATATGCTGCGGTGGCAACAGCTTCTCCCCAGAAGTTCTGAGGAAGCTTTTTCTCCTTCAGCATGCTTCTCACCATATCAAGCAAAGTACAATTTCTTCTTTCAGCAAGACCATTGTGTTGAGGAGTGTAAGGAGCAGTAACCTCATGCTCAATTCCATTCTCCTCACAGAACTTCTGAAACTCTTTGGAGTTATACTCACCCCCACCATCGGTTCTGAGAATCTTCAGAGTCTGACCACTCTGATTCTGAACCTTCATTCAGAACTTCTTGAATTCACCAAACACCTCGTGTTTGAACTTAATAAGGGATACCCATATCATTCTTGTGAATTCATCAACAAATGACACGAAGTATTTATTCCCTCCGAATGATTCTACTGGAAATGGACCACACACATCAGAATGTACTACTCCCAAGGCATGTTTTGCTCTTGGAGCAACTTCTGACACAAATGGCAATCTTGGTTGCTTTCCTTCCATGCACACTCTGCATGACTTCTCAGGCTTCTTAATTGTAGGAATTCCATGTACCAGCTTCTTCGAATTCAGATGTTCTAAGCTTCTGAAATTCAAATGACCAAATCTTCTGTGCCACAGCTCACTTTCTTTCACAACACTTGTTGCACTAAGACATTCAGAATCAGAAGTTCTGACATTCACTTTGAATGTTCTATTCCTTCCTTGTTCTGACTCCATAATCAACTTCTGATTACAGTCATACAGCTTCAGAAGATTGTCCTTCATGGTAACTGAAAAACCTTTCTCAATTAATTGTCCCACGCTCATCAGATTGCTTTTGATGCCAGGTACATACCACACATTCTGAATCAATGCGGTTTTCCCATTGTTCAGAACGACTCTGACATTTCCCATACCTTCAGCGTTAAGATATTTGTCATCAGCACATCTGATCTTTGTCCTCTTCTCAGAATCAAAATCAACCAGCCATTTCTTATTTCCAGTAAGATGATTTGAGCAGCCAGTGTCCATATACCACCAGTCTGTCAAATTCGTATCATCAGATTCAGAAGCCATCAATAGCACAGATTCATCATCAGAACTTCTGGCTATATTTGCTTCTTCTGACTTCCTTTCCTTGTTTGACCAACAATCTCTAGCAAAGTGACCAAACTTCTTGCAACAGTAACATTGGATCTTCTTCTTGTCATACTTCTCTTTTCCCTTCTGAGCATTCTTTTGCCTATCAGAAGTTGAGGTTTCTGACTTCTGACCACCATCAGATCTTCTCCTAGCTTCTGATTGCTTCTGATTCTTCCTATCAGAAACTGCTTTCAGAGCCTGCTGCTCTACTTCCCTTTCAGAAGTTCTCTCAGTCAGACGCAACTCTTGCGCTTCTAGACTGCTTTGCAGCTCTTCAATTCTCATGGTGCTCAGATCTTTAGAATGTTCTATTGCTACCACAATGTAATCAAACTGAGGAGTAAGGGATCTCAATACCTTCTCAATGATTACTTGTTCAGAAAGAGTTTCTCCACACGCCTTCATCTCATTAGTGATCACAATCACTCTGGAGATGTACTCAGAAACTTTCTCATTGTTCTTCATGTTCTGATTCTCATACTGCTTACGTAGAGACTGAAGCTTCACCTTCTTCACTGATGCGTCACCACCGTAACATCTGACCAGTGTGTCCCACGCCGCCTTCGCCGTCGTTGAATCTGCAATCTTCTCAAACACATTCGCATCCACACACTGATGGATGTAGAACAATGCTTTCTGATCTTTCTTCCTTGTATCCTTCTGCGCGTTCTTCTGCTCCTCCGTCGCATCTGCTGCTACCGGAACATAACCTTCGGTGACAAGATCTAGAACATCTTGAGCACCGAACAGTACTCGCATTTGAATCATCCAACGATTCCAGTTTTTGCCATCAAATACTGGGAGCTTGGTGTTCATTCCGCCGCCGCCGTTCATCATCTTCAACCTTCAACCTTGTACAGTACACTCAGAACTTCACCGCACACAGTGTTTCCCAACCCACAAAATCACAAAAAATGTGATTCTGATCAGATTTTGTTCAAGATTCAACAAGAATCACGAACCAAAATCAATCACACAAAGAAATCCTCACGTTTCACTCGTGTTTCCCGTGTTTCCCAATGATCCGAACCGGAGCTTTTGATACCAAATGTTGGTGTACAAGGTGAAAATAATGAAGATGAAGAAGAGAATATATTATATTGAATGACGGCTACAAAAGGATAAAAGATACAAATGATTGGAATGACAACTACCCTATTTATAAGCTAAAATTAGGGTTACCAAAAGCAACAATAAAATACTAAAATACCCTCTAACAAACTTAATGACTAAGTTTGTGAATATAAAATAAAATATAAATTATTATTCTAATAAGAATGACACAATCCATGACTTCTCCATGTATATCTTACAAAGAAAGCTCAAGAATCACAAACTCAAATGTAAAGGTTGGAACAAGAATGTCTTTGACAATATCCAAAGTACGATTGGTGATTTTAGATTTAATGAGCAACTTTGACAACAAGAAAAATTAACACATACTACCTTGCTCGAGGCACTTAATTTTGAGGAAGAGTTTTGGAACAAAAAATATGGTACAAAATGGTTTACTGATGAAGATAAGAACACCGACTTCTTCCATAAAAGTGTTAAAATTAAAGGTATCAACAAAGCTATTTCAAGGTTAATTCACAAGGATAATCAGGATGAGGATCCCCAGAAGATTGAAAACATGTTTATTAGTTACTTTGAATGTATTTTCGTAAATGGTAATTTGTGTGTGAATAATGGTATAAAGATTGATTTTATCCCTCTATTGGAAAGATCTCAATTCCTACATTAGCTAGAGATAGAATTTCTAAAGAATTTATATAGAGAGACACCTCTCACCTTACAAGTCGGTTTTATAAGAATGGGTCATACCAAACTCTAATATAGTATCAGAGTCTATCGATCGAACCATGACCTGCCCACCATTTATATCCACACACCATGCCCAGAAGATTGTTGGGCGTGAAGGAGTGTATTAAGAAGATCATAAGTCATACGTTGGTTAGAGATATAGCTTATAAAGAGTGTATATAAAGATAAACCCCTCACCTTACAAGTCAAATTTGTAATTATAAGTTAGGCCAAACTCTAATACCTTCACACTGTTGATATCACCATGAATGTTAGGCTTACTAACATGCATAATATAAAAGAGGTCAAATTTGTTGTGCTTGGCATGAATGCTAATGGTTATCTCGATTCTAATGACAAAATAAAGTAATTTACCTTTGTGGTGTTATATTTAATAAATCCCTAGACTAGGATGCCCCCGCCTAACAGTTGGGTCGCCTAGACAGAATCCAAGGGAGTCGCCCAAGGGGCCTACCAACATGGGAGTCAAGCGAGAGAAAGTCATCGTTGATTCCAAGAAGATAGACAATCAACAACCTCTCCTAGTAAGAGGGAGCAGTTAAGACCACGTCTAGGAGGTAAAAACCCTAAGCAAAAGGGACTCATATAAATATCGTATCCCTCAAGGGGATAAGGAGATTCTCAAGTCATAAACATTCACGACTACTCAGAGAGCACAACACTTCTAGTAACCTTAACACACCATTAACCCAACCATCCACCTATAACCCAACAACCCTAGCCACCAATAGAACCTCTCACCTCACGTGAGTTGGTCCCTTAAACAGCTTCAAAAACCACCATACAAGGCTTATCACCGCCATGAGCAAGCCCTCAATATCCAAATTGTAATACACCTACAAAGGCCTCTAAACCCTCCGGCCCTTGCAGAGGGAACACACTTACCCTATACTTTTTTAGAGTACAACCTTCTTGGAAGAATTCATTTATTTCCATGGCAGAGATAGTTCATTTGGTAATAAGTGTGATTCACAACATACTTATATATTTCACATCTACACTTGGCATATATTAATAATCAAAAGGTGGATAAGTGAGTTATAAATTTCATTTAGTTAGGTGTTCTTGATAAGAGAAAACTTATGACAATATTTTGGCATAAAGTTTACTCTCATATAGTTTTGGTTTTAGATCTATAAGCGATATATATGAAGCTAATTTTCTAGTTAACCTGAAACTACAAGACCTCTAATGAGTAATTGGCTCATTACAAAGGACCAGAATCTTGAAAAGACATAGTTATATAAGATACCACATCGACTCTTCCATTTGGTTAAGTATCAAATCTAAGTTTCACTTTATTGATGAGCATAACAAATGGTAGCTATCTAACGGTGAAGTCATCAATTTCTAGACTAAAAATTGGTTATAAGAACCTTTGATTAAAATGTTACAGATTGACCATATAAGATATGTTCATATTGTGTCTAGGGTTAATCACTTCACTCGTAATAAAAAATGGAGAATTTGTATTCTCAAATCTATTCTAACTTGAATAACTTACCGAGCAAAGTTTTCATTCCTATGTTTGTTAATCATGTTCATCTTATTTGGGAGCTCTCATCTTCTATCTTAATTTCAAATATGCTTATTTGTTCCATAAAATTGATGGTCCTCATGTTCCCTGAGCTAAAATGTTTCTCACATTCCCCTATAAATCTCTCAAGTTTTGAGACTATTTTTGAACAAACTTCGTACTAATGAAAATCTTAGGACTTGAATATGTCACTAGGTCTCTAGGTGAGAATCTTAAGAACCTTTGATCAAGATATTTAGCATTGGTTAGATTGTTTGTTGAAACATAACCTAACTCATTTTTCCAACAACCAAGTTCTTAGTTATCGTGTTAAAGGATGGTCAAAACAATGTAACGATATGGTTAGTCTTTGCATTATTAATATCATGGACACTCATTGATTTTGCAAGAATCGTGTACGGTTCAATGAGAAAGTTCTTTCAATTCAAGTTGCCATCAACATAATATGCATTCATGTTTACTTGGATGACAAACATACAAAGTCAGATGTATCTTCTTCTATTGATAAATCTATTGTGTCAATCTAATTAGACTTTTAATTCTTATCATTTCTAACTTTTTTTTTTCCCTTCATTTTTTTAATCAATTATTTCTTGTTTAGAAACTCAAAAGTATCACCCATAATTAACCATGATTTTGGTTTTCTTAAACCCACTTCTATAATCAATTTGACGTGTAAGCGATTGTTGGGAAATAGTATTGGTTTGTTTGATTATTGCTCATTGCCAGCTATTACTTTTGCATGTATTGTGCTTGTGCTAGTTATATAAGTGGCAAAATCACATGTGATTTTAATTAAGCACGATTTTAATTCATTTTAGGCTAAAAAGAAGTTGTCAAAATTTGGCAAAAGCATGTGTGGTTTTCGTATTTCAGAATGCATAGTACTGTTTTTGCTAAACCAGAAACGAAAATTGTCTCAAGCATTTATTGTAAGCACGTAGCACTCCTTAGATTACAATGCTATCTAACTTAAATAGAAAGTGCTTTTAGAATTTGCCAATGTGTCAATCCAATACATCAATGAATAAGAATATTATTATCCAAACCAATTCAAAATCAAATAGTATAGTGATTCAGAAAAATAAAAACCGACAAATATATTCTTTTGTTGAATATTTTATAATTTTATAATTTTATTTTAAAATATTTTGAACTTAATCATTTTTTTAAAATCAAACTAATCTGTATATATAATTTTTAATATTTATTTTATATTATTGCTATGAGATATTATATTAATTTTTTTTGTTTTTTTTTTAATTTCATTTAATAATATTTAAAAAAAGTTTTGATGTTCGTGGTTCTTCATAACTTGATGATTAATCAACCATGCACATAAGATATTCAATTTATTCAAAAATATATAATTGATCAATGTTAATTAGACAATTTAATCTTGAAACACACTTAAAAAAAGAGAGACAGATGATTAGTATCTGTTAACTTGTATTTCGTTTTCAATTTAAAATCCGTATGCCTTAGGCTCTTTAAGACAGGGAGAAGTGGACCATTTTAGAGTTCTCATTATTATAAAATAGAACATTTTAAAATCAATCCAGATTGAATTCATATCAATTGATTAAATATAGAATTAATTATTCAATTATAAATATAATTAGTTTTATAATTTAATTTGGTCAATAATCAGTTAAACAACTTAATTGATAACTACTTTGAAAGGAGATGATGAAGATACAAAGTAGATTTCTTTGGGGTTCACCGGATTTGAAAAGAAGGGTTTATTGGATTAATTGGGAATCTCTTTGCTTGCCTTATAACAAAGGAGGTTTAAACTTGAAGAGGGTAGACGTTTTTAATGAAGCTCTTCTCCAAAAATGGAGGTGGAGAATTTTTGTTGGTTTGGAGAATTTATGGTATAGGGTGTTAAAAGCCAGATACGGTGATATTCGAATGTTGTTATGGGGAGGTGGTTCGGATTCAGACAAAAGCAGAGGTTACTCCTCTTGGTTTATGGATTTACTCATTATCTCGAAATCGAATCCTGAGGACTTTTTGTTGGAAAATTGCAGGGCTGCTATCGGCAATGGATTTGGAACGTCGTTTTGGAAGGTTGATTGGTCGGGGGAAGGATCCTTAATGCATTTATTTCCTGGTTCGTTTTTAGCCTCTCAGCTGCAAAATGTGTCGGTGGCCACGATGGGGGGTTGGGTGGACGGATTGTGGAAGTGGGGGGATTGCGGGATCGTAGGTCAAGGGCAAGTTTCTGATGCTGTGTTGACAGATTTTGCTACTGCAAATTCTGTTTCTGTTTCACAGTTACAACAATCTAACATCGCGACTGCTCACGACAGTTTGATTGCCAGCCTCGGGTCTGATGTGGCTGAGTTGGTATCGGATGCAGGGCAGTATGTCACGACTTCGGCTGATGGTGTTCAGTTTTCGACAGTAGACGCGGGAATGGCAGTCGTTTTTTCTGGATTTCTGGCGGATCAGGCAGATCTTGAACCTGCTGTCATGGGTTCAACAGTTGTCCTGAGTTCAGCTGTTGTACTGAGTTCAGCTGCTGTACTGAGTTCAGCAGCTTCTGCTGTTATTGGAACATCATCCGAGTCTGCTTCGGAGACTTCTAGTTTGCGGGAGTTTCTTTCTCAATTCTGTCCGGAAATCGGTGGGAAAGACTCCTTACTTTGGAAAGGCGAAATTAACGGTAATTACTCGGTTAGATCTTACTATTTTGATGCTTTTTCTAGATTCATTCTGTTTGGTCCATCCAATCGGAACGACTTGGCTTTGGATTTGGTGTGGAAAACGGTGGTTCCATTCAAAATCAAGGCGTTTGGATGGCGGTGTTTCTTGAATAAATTGTCGTCGAAGGTTTCGTTATTAAGAAAAGGAATTATTGTTAATAATAATGACATCGCTTGCCCTTTTTGTTTGGTGGCTCAAGAATCTTTAGATCATGTTTTGCTCTTTTGTTTGGTTGCAAAACTGGTTTGGAACGAAGTGTCTATTTGGATTGGTTTTTCGCCAGGAGCTATTACTGATTTTAAGGGTAGCTTTTTGGAATGGTTTGCCTTTGGTAAATCGAGAAACCTTTTGAAAGGAAGGGAAGACGCCATCTGGTTAGCGGTGGTTTGGAGTTTGTGGTTAGTTAGAAATGAGATCAGTTTTAATAACTCAACTTGGAACATCGTTGACATAGTGTGGAAGGCTAAGATATCCATTTGAAAATGGTCGTTTATGGGAGATATTACTCATCCCAATTGCAACTTATACGAATTTGACAAGGATTCGTTGTTTTTCCTGTCGTAAGTGCAATTTGGTATGTAATCTCTTTTATTTTTGGCGAGTTTTCTACCTCGGCCTCTTTTTGTATTCAGGTGGAGTACCCTTTGTACTCGTCTCAATATATCACTTGTTTACAAAAAGAAATATAATTAACCTAAGTATATATGCATATATAATAATATTAAAATATACACTCTCCGGTCACTATTATAAGTCACAAAAACCTTTTTAGATTCATTAAAAAAATAATGTATCTGGACATTATTATATATCACATACACCAATTAATCAATGAATCTAAAATTTTTGTTGTTGTTTATAATAGTGATCAGAGGGTGTAATAGTTAAATTAAATATTTAATAATACTATATTTAACAATATTTAACAATCTCTTACGTGAGCAATGAACAATAAATCTTGATACTTACTCCATCTGTTTCATAAAAAATATTTTATATGTTTTTTTTTATCAAAATAATTTTTTTCAATTTCAATACAACATTTATTATTTTTTTATAACTATATTTTTATTTATTAACTTCCACTTTATTCAATTGCACTATTACCTATAATTAATAAAAGTATTGTAATAAATGATATTAATTTTATCATTAAAATCAATACATCTAATTATTTTTTTAAAAACAACGTATTGTATAAATAGGACAATTTTTATGAGACAGATGAAGTATATCATACAGTAATTCTTTAGACATACTTCCTAATGCTATTTATATTTAGACACTTATTAATATGATTTTTTTCAATATAATTAAATCCAATATAATTAAAATTAAAATGATTTTTTTTCTAAATGATTAATATGGTATTTACTTCTAAATTATTATTTTTATATTGAAAAAATTAATTTAAATATATTGGATTTAAAATTATATGGTATTTACTTCTAAAATTGGATTTAATTATATTGGTATTTAAAATTATATGGTATTTACTTCTAAATTATATGGTATTTACTTCTAAATTATAATTAAAATTAGGCTTAAATGCACTTTTGGTCCCCCTAGTTTAGTGTTTTTACACTTTTGATCCCCTTATTACAAAACCTGTGTTTTTGGTCCCTTTAGTTTGGTGCGCTTTGCATTTTGTTGGTCCCCCTCCACTTTTGCATACGTGGCAGCGATGATTAAGATTAAAAATTTACTTTTAATGACATGGCATTGATGACTAGATTATTTATTTATTAATAATTTTGTACATAATTAATAAGTTAATAAATTTTTATTTAATAAATTTATTAATCAAAATTTTGAAAATCATGGCTTAAAGCCCATTTCTTCATTGCAGCACATGGTCCATTCTAAAAGGCCCACTATCATCACAAACACTTATGCAATATATTCCACATGTTCAAGCTTTACAAACCTTGATATTATAACATGAATAAACAATGTGGGACTATACTACCAACACCACCAGAACCCACTTTCAACTTCAACTTCAACAGACAACAACAACACCATATCATGAGAAATTTTATGACCAGTTTATGCACAATTACACTGCCATTACTTGGTCTTTGTTCTTTGTTATTTCTGTCAAATCATCACTTGGTCTTAGCTAACATTAAAACCAATTCTGTTCATAGCTAACATTAAAACCAGTTCTGCAACAGGTGTTATCAACAGAGCCAAAGAGCTTGTCCAATCATCACTTGGTCTTAGCTAACATTAAAACCATTTTAGTCTTATTGAATTTGTTATCTGTTTTCAAAGCAAGATTTTAAAACAAACATGTGCTGCAATGACAGCAGTGGATTCTTTCATATCGTGCAGAAACTACCACACTTTGAAAATGCCACTATGTAAAAATCAAAAACCACTTGGCAAACTTTAGAAATACAACTAAAAGAATGCCCCAACTTATGTTCTTTTTGTTGAGAATGACTGCCAAACTCAATATCAGTATCGTATTTTATTTCATTTCAAATTTCACTTATTGATCATTAAACATAAAAATAGTCGTAAGAACACTATGCTAACAAAAACTTAATGATAAGAGAGAACAATAAGTACTACCACCAAAGTTAGGTGACTTGAGTTCTAGTCTATTACAAAAAATGATAATATAATCTATTACATCTGTTTATCCCACTTCCATACAACTAATAATACAACCAAAATAATGCCCTTCCACAATTCACAAATTAATGGGAATTAACTACCTCAACCCATAAAAAAATAAAAGGAAAAATAACTTTCACTTAACATTAAGCAGTGCAGTATATCATATTAGACTATTTGCTCAAAAATTTCTTGCACTTTGAAACTTCGAATCAATCATTACTCGTATGGAAATGCTAGTGAGGATCATAACTCTGCAGCACACATGTTCAGTGATGACAATACTACCAGCAGCTGTTCAATAATGTAGTGATAGTTAGTGATTGTAGAGTCAAAAAAGTGAAGGAAAAATGACTTTGATACTGTTGTGAATCGGATACCTTAAAACTAAGTATTTACGGTTTCTTTATGATCAAGAAACACACAAGGGTTAGGGTTAACAAAGGAAAAACAAGGTAAAATAACAAGGATTGGTTATAAAACTGCTATTCTTTTTCTTTCTCCTTAAAACAAGGATTACAAGTATACAAGAATAACAAACTAACCACTCTCACCCTAATTAGGTTTAGTCACACTCTAGAATGAGAGACTAGCATGCTATTTATAATAAAACCTAGCACACTAAACTAATGGGCTTTTAACAAAATACCCATTACAAGCTAACTTAGGGTACAAGCTAACTTAAACAATTAGATCCTTAACACAAGGCCCAATACAATATGCTAACAACCCTAGCAATATTAACTAATACATGTTAGAACAACCTTCGACTACAACATGTATTATTTCGATAGTATAACACTTCGACAGCAGCATGCGAACGAACTTCGACCTCATGCTTAAAACTAGAGTTCGATCCAAATCTCACAAATCTCCACCTTGGATCTAACTCTACCATCAAGGAAACAGACTAGCTTTCTTCATGCAGCTTTATCAACTGCATACAGTGGAAAAACTTGCAACTTGGCAACGTCTTGGTGATCATATCAGCAGCATTATGATCTGTCAAAACCTTCAACACTTGGACTTCTCCACGCTCGATTACCCCTCTGACAAAATGCAGCCTCACATCAATGTGCTTGGTCCGCTCATGATAGGCTGAGTTCTTCAGCAGGTGTATTGCACTTTGACTATCACATTTAACAGTGATAACTGGACCTTGAAGTTTCAGCTCCTTTGCGAAACCTTCAAGCCACAATGCTTCCTTCACAGCTTCAGTTAAAGCAATATATTCCACTTCAGTGGTTGATAAAGCAACCACCTTTTGAAGTGTTGCTTTCCAACTGATTGCTGTCCCAAACATAGTGAACACATGTCCAGAAATAGATTTTCTGGTATCCATACATCCTGCATAGTCAGATTCGACATATCCTTCGATTTCTGCTTTACTATATTCACCCAAGGCTCCACCATAAATTAAGACTCTATTCAGAGACCCATTTATGTACCTTAAAATCCACTTCAATGCTTGCCAGTGAGCCTTTCTAGGATTCGACATATACCTGCTTACAAGACTTACTGCATATGCTATGTCGGGTCTAGTACAGGCCATATCATGCATCAAAGAACCAACTATATTAGCATATGGAATGCTATTCATATAAGTTCTTTCGACATCAGTACTGGGACACTGATCTATACTCAGCTTGAATTGATGGTTTGTCGGAGTTACAACAGGCTTTGAATTCGACATACCATACTTTTCGAGAATCTTCCGTAGGTATGCCTCTTGAGATAAGCATAATTTCGACTGCTTTCTATCTCTTCGGATGTCAATCCCAAGAATCCTGGACGCAGCTCCCAGATCCTTCATTTCGAACTCCTTACTGAGTTCAGCCTTCACCCTCCTTACCTCTTCGACATTGTTACTTGCTATTAGAATATCATCCACATAAAGCAACAAAGTAACAAATGAATTACCAGGTCGAAATCTGAAGTAAACACAGTGGTCGAACTGACTTCTGATGAAACTTATGCATGCCATGAACTTGTCGAATCTCCTATTCCACTGCCGAGGAGATTGTTTCAGTCCATATAGAGATCTCTTCAGCTTGCATACATAATCTTCCTTCCCCTTTTCGACATACCCTTCAGGTTGCCTCATCAGGATTATTTCATCTAGATCACCATACAAGAACGCAGTCTTCACATCCATCTGTTCCAGTTCAAGATCGAACTGTGCCACCATGGCTAACAACATTCGAATGGATCTATGCTTTAAAACAGGCGAGAACACATCATTGAAGTCGACACCTTCTTTCTGAGTAAATCCCCTAGCAACCAACCTTGCCTTGTATCTTTTCGACGCCACTCCTTCGATTCCTTCCTTGACTTTGAAAATCCATTTACAGCTGACTAACCTGGCTCCAGCAGGTTTCTTGATCAGTTCCCATGTGTCGTTGTCATGAAGAGATTTCATCTCATCATCCATGGCCTTCAGCCATTCAGTCTTCTTTCGACTCCTCATAACTTCCTTATAGTCTCTAGGTTCTTCGTCGAGAACCTCACTTGCAGAGATTAAGGCATAAGCTATAAGATCTGCATACCCAAGTCTCTGAGGTGGCTTGATGACTCTTCTCGACCTGTCTCTTGCTAACAGGTAGTCATTATCAGTCTCCTCATCTTCGACAACATCTTCTATTTCGTCTTCGACTTCATCTGGGGTACGCACTTCAGCATCAACATGCTCCACCTCAACAGGAATCTCTCCCTGTTCTAGCTCTTCGTCAGCAACATCAGTTTTCTTGAAAGCCATCTCAGCTTCATTGAAAACTACATCTCGACTGATGATACACCTCCTGTGACCTGGCTCTAGGCACCATAGCCTATAAGCTTTGACTCCTTCAGGGTATCCCATGAACATGCACTTCAGAGCTCTAGGTTCGACCTTGTCTTGCCTAATGTGAGCATAGGCCACACAACAAAATACTCTCAGTCTGTCGAGACTAGGTGGATTTCCCGACCAAACTTCTTCAGGTGTCTTCATATCTAATGCAGTCGAAGGACATCTATTTATCAGATATGCAGCTGTCGAAACAGCTTCAGTCCAAAACACCTTCTTCAATCCAACACTAACCAACATGCATCTAACCCTTTCAAGGATTGTTCGATTGAATCTCTCAGCTAAGCCATTTTGTTGAGGAGTAACTGCTACAATCTTATGCCTTGCAATCCCAGACTCAACACAGTAACTAGGGGTGTTCAAAACCGATCCAACCCAATAGAAAACCGCAAATCAAACCAAACCAAACTGAAACCGCAAAAAACCGCATTTGGTTCGGATTTGTTAGGGTCATCTTTTAACAAAACCGCATGGTTCGGTTTGGTTTGCGGTTTGTATTTTGCAAACCGAACTAAACCAAACCAAACCGCATTATGTTACAACCCAAACTTCACTTATCCCACATATAACCCAAAACTTAAACCCATTATGCCTTAACCTTACAATTACGAAATATTTTCTCTTACTCACACTTAACTTTTCAGTTTTAATCTTCTCAAATCTCTCATAATAGTATTGGACATTCTTCTCATCTTCTTTGTCATGTACGTCTCACCTCTTTTACACTAATCTCTCATCTCACATGTTTTTTCTTTTTCATTTTCTCATTTTTATGTTACTATTTTCTCTTCTAATTATATTTTTATCGCACATATCGTCTCTAATCTCACATCTCTTATGTTCTTTCTTTTTCATCTTCTCTAATCTCCCTTCTCCTCTATTTTCTGTTTTATTATAATATTTTTGATATTATTTTATGCTACTATTTTTTCCACTTTTGTTTAAATTGATTTTTGTATATTGAATGAGTATTTTTTGTCTAAATATGATGAGTTTTGTTGTTATTTGGCAATGTGTGAATGACTAAACACAAAGTTATGTTGTTCTCTATATATGTAAATATCACTCAATAAAATTTTTGTAAAAAACCGAACCAACCGAACCAATCCAAACCGCATTGGTTTGGTTTGGTTTGGTTCAGATTTTTTTTAAAAGCCAACCGAACCAAACCAAACCGCATACTTTTTTCTCTTGCGGTTCAGATGATTTTTAACGTCAAAACCGCCCAAACCGCACCGCGAACACCCCTAACAGTAACTGTCGAACGCTTTGTTGCAGAACTCAAGGCCATCGTCGTTTCTCAACCTCTTAACCTTTCTGCCAGTTTGAGTTTCGACCAGAATCTTCCAACTTTTGAAATTCTCAAAAGTTTCATCCTTTGTCTTCTGAATGAATACCCATAGTTTTCTGGAATAGTCATCAAGGATGGATAGAAAATACCTTGCACCTGAGTGTGAAGGATTCCTTGTAGGCCCCCAAAGGTCAACATGAATGTAATCAAGGGATCCATGTGTTCTTTGCTTGCCTTTGTTGAACTTCGCCATACAGGATTTACCAAATACACAAGATTCACAAAACTCCAACTTTTCGACTTTGTCACCACCTAGCAGGTTCTGCTTCCCCAATTCGACCAGGCCTCTTTCGCTGACATGGCCCAATCTCATGTGCCATAAATCTGTCTTCGACACAGGTTTCGTGGATACAGTAATTGTCAAACCACTTACAACCTCAGCCTCAAGGGTATACAAGCCTTGTTTCTTCACGCCTCTCAAGACTTCCTTCGACCCCTTCATGACTTTTAGGATACTTTTCTCTCCATGGAAAACGTATCCCTTCCTGTTGAATTCACCAAGAGAAATTAAATTTCTCTTTAAGTCAGGTACATACCTGACTTCAGTCAATAACCTTATTGACTCATCATGGAGCTTGAATCTCACAGATCCAATACCTGCAATTTTGCAGGATTTGTTGTTTCCCAGCAGCACCGATCCACTATCTTGATCACATAGCTCTTCGAACAATTCTCTGTTTGGAGTCATGTGCCAAGTGCATCCTGAATCCATAATCCATTCTTTTCTTGAGTCGCTGCTTGAAACTACAAGAACATCAGGTGAGTCAAAGTCATCTTGAACAATGGCTGCGTTGCCATTATCCTTTCCTCCATGATCTTTCAGGCGTTCAGGGCACACCTTTCTTGTGTGACCCTCCTTCTTACAATGATAGCATTGAAAACCAGATGCTTCGCCACTATAAGACTTCTGCTGACTTTTACCTTTCTTCTTGTCGAACTTACCATCCTTTCGCAAGAATTTTCCCTTAACGGCCAAACCTTCACCAACCGTCGAAGTTTTATGCTCCTTTGGTTCGTTCAGGTCCTTAGAATACAAGGCTGATTGAACTTCTTCAAATGTTAGGGACTCCCTTTCATACAAGAGAGTTTCTTTGAAGTGAGCATGTGTTCTGGGCAAAGCACACAACAGCAATAGTGCTTGATCTTCGCCATCGATCTTCACATCAATATTTTCAAGATCAAGAATCAGCTTGTTGAACATATCCAACTGCTCAGCCAAAGCTTTGTCTTCACTCATCTTGAACGAATACAAAGCTTGCTTCAGGTAGAATCGATTCACCAAAGATTTGGTCATGTACAAGCTTTCAAGCTTCACCCATAACCCCGATGCCGTCGTCTCCTTTGATACATGTCGAAGAACCTTATCACCAAGGCTCAACAATATTACGTTGTGTGCTTTCTCGATCATGGTAGTCTTTTCCTTTTCCGTTAACGCGGCATCCATGGCTGCCATTCCCTTCAACGCTTCCAAACAACCCTGCTGAACCAGTAGGGCTTTCATCTTCAAGCGCCACAGACCGAAGTCGTTCACTCCGGTGAACTTCTCGATCTTATACTTTGTTGAAGGCATCTTCTCCACGCTCACCGCACCAATTTGTTGTGAATCAGATACCTTGAAACTAAGTATTTACGGTTTCTTTATGATCAAGAAACACACAAGGGTTAGGGTTAACAAAGAAAAAACAAGGTAAAATAACAAGGATTGGTTATAAAACTGCTATTCTTTTTCTTTCTCCTTAAAACAAGGATTACAAGTATACAATAATAACAAACTAACCACTCTCACCCTAATTAGGTTTAGTCACACTCTAGAATGAGAGACTAACATGTTATTTATAATAAAACCTAGCACACTAAACTAATGAGCTTTTAACAAAATACCCATTACAAGCTAACTTAGGGTACAAGCTAACTTAAACAATTGGATCCTTAACACAAGGCCCAATTCAATATGCTAACAACCCTAGCAATATTAATTAATACATGTTAGAACAACCTTCGACTACAACATGTATTATTTCGACAGTATAACACTTCGACAGCAGCATGCGAACGGACTTCGACCTCATGCTTAAAACTAGAGTTCGATCCAAATCTCACAGATACAAATGCAGAACTATGAGTATTATGCAGAAAAATGGTTACTAGCTCATATTCCATAATGAAATGTAAGCATGAGCTTGCCAAATTGCAAAAGAAAAGAAATGATGGTTATATATATAAGGAAAAATATCATTGAGCAAAATCACAAGGAGCAATTGAACATTGGTGGTCCATTTTCGTGACTGGAGTTAGTGAAGAATATTCACCAGTAGCGTTGGTGTTGATGTGTGTGGTGATAGAATGAATGGTGACTGAGTTGTATTGTTTATCAACAAAGTCCCACATTGTTTTGTTTGCAAATAAAATGAGTGTTTATAAAACTTAGTAACATATGGGTTGTTGTCATCTTGTGTGTTGGACAAATACTAAATGAGATGAATGTTGTTATGAATTGGGCTTAGGCCCAGTAATTCTTTTCAAAATTTTAAATAATTAATTTCTAAAAATATTAATTAAAACAATTAGTTATTAATTTAGTCTATAAAAAATATTAATTAATAAATTATCCTAGTCATCAATAATATATTATTAAAAATTATTTTTTTATCCTAATCACCATTGCCACGTATGCAAAAGTGGAGGGGGACCAACAAAATGCAAAGCGCATCAAACTAAAGGGACCAAAAACACAGGTTTTGTAATAGGGGGATCAAAAGTGTAAAAACACAAAACTAGGGGGACTAAAAGTGCATTTAAGCCTTAAAATTATATGGTATTTACTTCTAAGATTAATTTTATTATATTGGATTTAATTATATTAGATTTAATTATATTAAAAAAATCATATTAATTTTAATTATATGGAATTTTAATTATATTGGATTTAATTATATTGAATTTAATTATATTGAAAAAATGATATTAATTTTAATTATATTGGATTTTAATTATATTAGATTTAATTATATTTAGAAGTAAATGATTTTATGGAATTCTTTTGATTTTTTCTGGATTTGCAGATCAGAAATTCTTCCGGATGTACACATCTGAAAAAAATTGAAAATTTTTAGAAAAACGGTGTGTCCGAATTTGCAAATCCGAAATGCAGGGGTATTTTCGTCAGCGCACATGGTGTCTAAGAAAGTTGAGTTGTGTGGTAAAAAATTTCCTAAAATTTTGATTAACAGATCTCTTAACATAAAATCTGTCAATATATGATCTATTTTTAACCGCCATAACCTATAAATTAATAGATTTTATAAAGTTTATTTTTAAAACACTATTTGATTATCTTATATTACAATACAACTTAAATAGTCTTTTAATATCTTATAGTAGATTGCAACTGAATGATATTGATAGGCTTGAGTAGGGGTGGACAAAATAATTCCATCCGACCGTACCCGCCCGGCCCATACAAATCGAATGTATTCGGTCGGGTCAACTTCGGGTCTTCGGGTCAAACGGGTGAAGCTTTCGGTTTATGGTGGATAAGATCGGTTCGGTTCGGTTGATTAAAATGAATCAAAAAAAAAACCGAACCCGACCATATTAATACTGTTATTTTCATTATTTTATTTTAAATAATACTGGGTTGGACTTGCTTGTTTCTGAAGCCCAAAACATATCCATATATATACTACAAAAACAACACTTCAGTTGAGAGAAGTAAATACCTAGCCGCTACCATATTTCCTTTTTTTCCTTCCGCTCACAATCACAACTTATTACTACATCTGCAATCCATTTCTCTTCTCTTTCTCTCACAATCACAACTTCTGCAATTTATAGCTTCTGCAGTCTATTTCTCTTCCCTTTCTCTCACAACTTCTGCAATCTAAAACTTCTGCGATCTATTTCTCTTCCCTTTCTCTCACAAGAGCAAGAGAACAGTTGTGTATGGGGTTTAGCTGAGGTTATGATTTTGTAAGGTTTGGATATATTTTAAGTATTATAAGTAAATTTACTCACTATTAGATTTGTAGATCTGGCTCTCCAATGGAAGAAATAAACCAACATAATATTACTGACCATTAAAACATTAAAAATTTGTAGATCTGACTCCATTTAAAAACATAGTTGTCCTTACATTCATTATATCTGTATTTTATTGTTTTTTTAAAAGAAAAAAAGTTCCCAATGTTTAAATTTAATTTTAAAAATAATATGGAAAAAATTGATAATAGCCTAATTTTATTAATAGCCCAATTTTATGAAATTAAAAATATATTTTTTTTCAAATGAATCTAAATATTAAAATCCGAAAAAAACCGAATATTAAAACCAAATCCGAAAATAACCGAACCCGAAAAAACCGATTGTTGGGCCTCTATTTCTAAACCGAGGGTTGGGCCGGTTTGGGATTTTGAGCCCGAAACCGAACCGGCCCGCCCGAATGTCCAGCCCTAGGCTTGAGTAATGGCTAAAATGCAGATTTAGGCTTTGCTAAGGAAGAAATATAAAACAACTTAAGAACTTTTTCATTTCATGCAAAAAAAAAATTCTGAATATTACAAATATAAATAATTAGAGTTTCTAACCCAATGGACCATGAACCTGTTTTGGAAAAACACTAAAATATCAAATATAAAAATTTATAACTGCACTCCCTTTTTGATATTAAAAATATTTTAGCAAGAGTGATGTTTTCCTTCCTTTACTGGGCCTATTGGGTTATGAAATTGACTTCTTAACAGAGCTACCAACTTGGGCACCCCCACATAGTGGGTGTTAATACCTTTATACCCTTATTACTTTTTCTTTTATTTTTTTTGTGTAGTTGTCAGATTTTTTCAAAACTTCCGATAAAAATCAATGATATCTAATAAAAAATTAAAGAAATACCGAATTTTTGAAAAATAATTCAAAAATTTGAAAAATTGTTTTTTTTCATAAATTACAATACTTTTTGAAATTTTCAGTAAATTACAAATTTTTTCAAAATTTTTGATAGTAATTTTTTTTCTTGAATTTGAATTGTCGGAATTTTAAAAAATCCGAAAAATAAGGCAAATACAATATTTTTAGAAAAATCCGATATGCTAATTTAAAAAAAAAAGTTAAAAAATTTATACCGGAAATTTACCAAAATTTTTGAATGAATTATCAAAAATTTTATTCGCATTTTTTACTAGAGTTTGTCCAAGAACTATTTAAAAATTATAAAAATATATGAGATGTCAGGTTTAGTTGAGGGAGTAACAAATTAATTCCTCTTCTAAGAGATATGAATACTTACCATCATCTTTCTATTTAATTTTACAAAGTTGATTTAATTTTTAATTAAATATTATAAATTAATTTCGTTTTCTTATCAAAATAAATTAATTCCGTTTTAAACCTCAAAATAAGTTGGATCTGGTGTCTATAAGTTCTTTTTCTTTTTGAGAGAGTTGAGTTTTTGTACTAAACAATTTTATTATAATAGTAAAAAATTAAATAGGGTTCAATAAAAATATAAAAGAAAGGAAAAGAGACATGGTTTAATAACAATTTTATTCATTTTTTTTTAATGAAAACTTAGATATTCATTAAAAGGAAAGGTTAACAGAATTACAAGAGGGAGTAACAAGGTTGGGTATATGTCCAAACCAAGTTCTAGAGCTCTTAGTTTTCCCAACACCAACCATATGATGAGCTTCCCTATTACACCCTCTAGGAATAAACATAACCACAACACTAACAAAATTTTCCAACAATGAGATACAATCCGCAACAACACCGGAAATATTCGCAATTTCTAAACCGCCATTAATGCAATCCACCGCAAGCTTAACATCCGACTGAAGAACAATGCGCCTGATCTTCAGCTCAGCAGCAACCCTTAAGGCCCTTCGAATTCCTAAGACTTCCGCCAAGAGGGGATCGGCCACACTTGGAAACCTTTGGCAAGCAGCCATGAAAATATTCTTTGTAGGATCCCTGAAAATACAACCAAGCGAAACCGTGCTGTCTTCAAAGCAGCCAGCGTCTGATTGGATGAACCAGGCATCAAAAGGCACATCCCAAACCAAAACCGCGGCCTTAGCATAAAGTTCAGAACTCTTTAAAGAATTTTACTCAAAGGCCTCCGCGATTTCCTTCGCAATAAGGGCCGGAATAGGCTTGGAATCAGAAAACACCACAGAATTCCTGACTTGCCAGATTTTCCAGAAAGCAAAACTCAACAATTGACTAAAGCAAGCATCATTTTGTTTAAAGACAAAGGAGAGCCAATCCATAACAGTACCAGTACTAGGACAACGAATTCCTAACGGCGACGAGAATAGAGTGCGTTTAACAAAAACACAGTGGAGAAAGAGATGATTATAAGTTTCAGACCATTCAGAGCAGAGGGGACAAGAATCATCAAGATCCATACCTTTACGCCTCAAATTAGCCTTAAGTGGGAGAATATTCTTCGAGAGGCGCCACAAGAAGTTCCGGACTCGAGGATTGACATCAATCTTCCACAGAAGCTTCCAGAAAATCTCATTATCAATCGAAGAAGGATCGGGAAGAGAAGCACGTTGCCGCGCGACAATGTGATGATAAGCAGCCTTCACTGAGAATTCACCATCCTTGGCGTGGTGCCAAATCAGTTTATCCTCCGGCTGTTGGAAAGAGAGCGGAATACTACGAATACGAAGAACATCCAAAGCATCAAAATTAGCTTCAAGAATATCAATATTCCAGTCAGAATTATCAGGGAGAATCAGTTGGCAAACTGTAGCCTCAGGACCAAGACAACGAGGGGGGAGAGACACATTAAAATTCGGAGCCGAAGGAATCCATTTGTCATTCAAGATAGAAATATTCCAACCGTTACCGACTCTCCACCGGGCACCACTCAAAACCACCTCCTTAGAGCTCATAATACTGCGCCAGGCGTAGCTAGGTTTGAAACCTAAACCAGCATCTTCAATATTACATCGCGGATAATACCGCCCCTTAAAGAACCTTGACATCAGAGAGTCCTCCCTACTCATATATTTACAAAATGGGTGATAAATTGGTAGGTTTGTTTTGGTTTTTAAGAGAAACTAAATTTGAACCAATACAAAATAATTAATTTTATTGTGCTTTTTTTTTTTTACTTCATAAAATCTAAACTATATCAAATCAGTGGAGAATAATTTGGTTTAGTTTTGTTATATTGAATTCATATTTTAATTTTTTTAAAAGAAATTTATAGTAACAAATCAGTTTTTTAAACACTAGAGGTTTGTTATAAAATAATATATAATAACTAAATTAATTGACTAATACAACATATTTTACATATTTTAAATATAATTTAGTGTTAATGCAAAATTAAAAATTAAAAAGAAAAAGTAAAATATAATATAAAGGTTTGATTTGATTCATGTCTCGTACGTTTTAAATTATGCAAAATTGATATAAGAATCAATAGATAACAGATTAACTTGAAAATATCCAACTTAGTTGATTTAATTGGATAGTTGAGTTTATCAAGTTTTTTTTTTGAAAAAAACCAAATAAATTTTATTAACTGTGGTTCATGTCTTTATTAACATGTTCTAATACATATTGAGGGGTCTCTTTTATCTAAATTTGGTTTCGGATTTTATTGATTTTTTAGCTAAGTTGTATTTATTAGTATAACTAATTCGGATTCTTCTAAATCGGTTCACTCAATTATGGATGTGCTTACAAACCCTAGCACACATGTTTATGTCTTCCTCTTCACTTCCGTTCAGATAGTTCACAAGCATTTGACAATTAATCTCCAATAGAGCTATGATTCAAATCACTCTCTTATAAGTTGAATCAATAGAAATAGAGGATATTCTCAACTTTCACAAGAGTTCATGATTCGAGTCACACTATGCATGATTTGAACCAAACATCTTTGCGACATTGATTTAAGTATTCTAACTTGTGATTCAAGCAATACTTAACACATTGATATAAATCCAATAACTAGGCTAAAAAATGAGACATTTTCATGGATTCAACTAATAAAGCCTTGAATGAAGAGGTTCTCAAAGGTTCAATACTAATCATAGCCGAATCAAATGAATAGAACGAAATCCAAATGAACTACAAATCGACATTAAACATAATGATGCATGTAGACCAAATTGACAAATCATCAAAACTAAAATGACACATAATATGATTGCAATTTCAATTTTACCTTACTGGCATCTTTCTCGTTGTAGTTGGTTCCTTCACCGCTGACCACGAGATTCGCAAACTTTGATGGGGACTTATGCTTCAGCGATTTTTCCCTGTCTCGCTTGCCATCCTTGGTGTATTCAAATAAACGCCTCTTATTTATCATACTTTCAATGACATCCTTCAGTTAGATTCACTCGTTGGTGGCATTATCGCGACCCTTGTGGAAGTGGCAGTACTTGGCCGTGTCTGTTCAAAAGGTTTCTCGAACCGAGAAATGACTTCTAATCTCGGTCTTCTAAAATTCTTTATTAACGGACTATTTATATATCTTATCTCTTGAAGTGTTTAGAGAGGTGTAATTATCGTACTGGGAACGGGCTCCACTGTCAGATTCATCTCTCTTTCTTTTAAAGTCTTTTTTTGGATGAGCGGTCGAAGTTTGCGTCTCATGTGACTGGATTATTGAAAGGTCAGATGTTAAGCTTCTCCTCCAAGTTTATGAAAGGCTGGGCTCTGCTCAGCAACTCTTTTACACTACAGGCCTCCCCGCGCCCTAATTTATTCCTAAGGAAGTTATATGGTAACAGACCATTTTTGAATATCCAGCATTTGAGATACTACTACGGAAAACCCTTTTAACAACAGTTGGGAGATATATATAATCACGCGGGCGCATGCATTGTTATATAGAGTGTAGTTGTATGTATGATACTTACTATGACGGCCCAGAAACCGTTGTAATAAACTAGAAAGCGGACGCCCTATCACAACGGGTTTTCCAAAGGACCGTTGTGATAAAATTAATGGTCTTAGGTTCAATTCTCAGCTACGCCGTTTTGATATTTATTTTTTACTGGATAGCGCACGAGATATTATAACGGTTATGATGTATAATTGTTGTTTTATTTTCTGCAGGATTAAAAAATATCATCTTGCTTTTATATATAATCCCATTTTTAACCTGTATTATTGTTCACCATATCACAGCAGAAAATACAACTCACATTTGTGATAAAGTTATCACAATAATATTAATTGTATCATATTCATAATATCACATAATTATATCATATTCAATTGTATTAGAACAAACTTCCTACAATTTATCAAAACAAACAACCTACAGATTACACATTACATAACATCACATAATTGTAACTTGGTGTTTTGGTTTCTTGTCTCTTGGTGTCTTGACTCTAAATACTTATGATTTCAAATAATTATACTAGTTAGTAAAAATACTTAGAAACTATAACATACAATTAATATATTATGAATAAATAATAAATTACATACTTGTTAATTTTCCCATATGCCTTCTTCATGATCGATTCGAATAGCATGCACGACATTTCCATCAACTTCATCATATGAGGTAGGAACTTGTGTTGTGTAAGAAGGTGTGGACGGAATATCAAGACTTTCATAACTAAGAGGAATGTGTTTTCCTTGGAGAACGATTGACCATTTCCCCGATATGTCTGATGGGTCGGTAACATAGAAAACTTGTTTTGTTTGAGAAGCCATGATGAATGGTTCGGTCATAAAAGATGTCTTGCCAAGGTCGACCCGGGTGAATCCTAAGTCATAAATGTGTACACCATTACTATTACTGGGAGCCCCTTGCATTTAAATAAAGCCACTTTGAAAATAACATAATCAATCTCCCAAATCTCATCAATGACACCATAAAATGCGGTAGTTGCCAATACAGGATTCCCATCTTTCGCACTAGAGAAATACATCGATTCAGCTTCAACCATAACCCCACTATTTTGCATTGTACTATGATCATCTTTTGATTTTGTATAAAAGGTATAATGACCAATGCCATATGCAGTCCAAGTAATGACACAGAATTTTGGCTCGTACGACAACCATTTAAGTATCTCGAATGCACTATGATTATTAGATACACTTTTATTAAACCAATCTATGAATCTCTTGTTATGCTCTATCAACAACAACTTGTCACTCACCCGGGAATATTTTTCCTCAAAAGTCTTTTGTAAGTATCTATGAAAGGTTGAACTTCATCTATATTATTCAATATATATGAATGTGCTTGAATAACTACATCCAGAGCCATTGACTTAACATTTAGACCTTGGATACCTCTTCAGTCTGTGGCAGCACGACGAGACTTTGGAATTCCTATAGAATCTGCGTCCGACAAATAGTTTGTGCAAAACTCAACAGTTCTGTGATGTACCTTTCAACAATTCAAGCTTTCGATTGGTGATGATTCTTCGTATATCCTTTAAAGATCTTCATATATCGCTCTATTGGATACATCCACCTTAAATAAACTGGACCACAAATTCTGATTTCTCTTATTAGATGAACAAGTCAGTGAACCATAATGTCAAAAAATGATGGAGGAAAATACATCTCCAATTGACACAAGATTATGGCAGCCTCATCTTCTAATTCATCTAATTTTTTGAAATCAATAACTTTATTACATATGGCATTAAAGAATAAGCACAATCTCGTTATAATTACTCTCACATTTTTTGGTAGTATCCCACAGATAACCACTGGTAGAAGTTGTTGCATCAATACATGACAATCATGAGATTTTAAACCAATTAACTTGAGATATTTCATTGATACAAGTTTCTTGATGTTTGATGAGTAACCTTGCAGAACTTTAATACCTTGCAAACACTCGCATAAATTTTTCTTTTCCTTTTTAGATAGAGTGTGACATGCTAGAGCCAGATAAGTTCTTTTTTCTTTCTCTATTGGAGCCAACTGTTTTCATATACCCATCTTTTCCATATCAAGACGGGAAGTCTTACTATCTTTAGTCTTGCCTGTAATGTTTAGAAGTGTGCCAATCAAACTATCACACACATTTTTCTCCACGTGCATCACATCAAGACAATGTCTAACATTAATACTTGACCAATATGGAAGATAAAAAAAGATGGACCTCTTTTTCCATATATTTTTCGCAACCGCCCCTTTTTCTTTTTCTCTCTTCCCAAAGACAACATTAATGTGTTCCTTCCGTTGATAAACTTCATCCCCGATTAAAGGTTCAGGAGCCTCATCAAACTCTTGCTCTCCATTAAAAGCCTTCCGCAATCTACGATAAGGATGACCGTGTTTTAGAAATTTTTGATGCCCAAGGTAAACGGTCTTTTTTCCAAACTCAAGTTGGTGAGAACAAGTATCATCTTCACATATAGGATACGCTCTATGTCCTTTGATACTATATCCAGCCAAGTTACCGTAAGCAGGAAAGTCATTGATTATGCAAAATAACATTGCACGCATCTTAAACTTTTCCCTAGAATATGAATCATCAACTTCAACGCCTTCATCCCACAAGAGTCTTAAATCATCAATTAATGTACTTAGAT
Source organism: Lathyrus tuberosus (assembly GCA_022829125.1). Classification (NCBI taxonomy): domain Eukaryota; kingdom Viridiplantae; phylum Streptophyta; class Magnoliopsida; order Fabales; family Fabaceae; genus Lathyrus; species Lathyrus tuberosus. The sequence continues at coordinate 101,325 of JALAZF010000716.1, read as the reverse complement.
AAACATCTATGTCATTACCAGGTTGTCGTGGTCCAGAAATCATCATAGTTAACAGTATATACTTGCGCTTCATGCAGAACCAAGGAGATAAGTTCTAAATAGTGAGAAGAACAGGCCACGAAGTATGATTAATGCTCAGATTACCAAAAGGGTTCATTCAATCGGTGGCAAACTCAAGCCTAAGGTTTCTTGGCTCAACTCCAAAATCTGGAAACAACGAATCTATTTTCTTCCATTGCAACGAATCAACTACATGGCGAATGTTTCCATCACTAGTCCTTTCATCTGCATGCCATCTAAGATTCTTTGCGTCATTCGAATTAGCAAAAAGTCTCTTAAATCGTGAAATTATTGGCAAATACAATAAAACTTTAGCAGGAGGATGCTTCCTACTAACATTGTCATAGTCATTATCATCACCATTGTTAACCTTCAGCTTGTAACGTGACACACCACATTTCGGACATTGATACAAGTCTTCATACTCTTTCCAGTATAATATACAATCATTAAGACAAGCATGTATTTTGATATACTCCAGACCCATTGGACACAATATCTTCTTGGCCTCATAGTAACGATCCGACAATTTGTTATCTTTTGGTAACATTTGTTTTAGCAATTCAAGTAATTCCGTGAAACTTTTATCCGACCATCCATTTTTTGCCTTCAGATTAAACAACTTTAACACCGATAACAATCGTGTAAAATCTGTGCATCCCTTATATAAATGGGTGTCTTTATCACTACATAAAGTATCATAAATATGAGCATTCTTAAAAGATGATTCCCCAATATCACGGAACATATCATCTAATTGATATTCCATATATTCATCTTCATCCACTTTTTGACTTTGTGACGCCCTACTTTCCTCTTTATCCACATCACCATGCCACGTCCATATTGTATAATTTCGACATATACCATCACAACAAAGGTGATGGAATATTTCTTTCTTTGTACCCTTTTTAATATTCGCGCAAGCAACACAAGGACAATAAGAGATACCATTATTATCGAGAAGATGTTTATCAGCGTATTCAAGGAATTCAAGAACGTCGTTCTCATAAACTGGACCTAATCTATCGGCTTTCATCCAACTATAGTCCATAACAACTTTTGAAATTTATACACGTATAATAATGTGAATGACACAACAAAATCTAATCCAAAAACTTAAGCATATGCATATGCAAATCTAAACCTAAAGCATATGAAACATGTACTCTCATACTCACTTGAGCATATACAACATAAACAAAGAAAAAAAGAATGAAGATGTTGAAGAATTTCGTACTTCGAAGCTGAGAATCTTATGCACGTAAGGAATGAAGATGTTGAAGAGTACCGTACTTCATACTGACTTGAGCATATACAACATAAACAAAGAAAAAAAGAATGAAGATGTTGAAGAATACCATAATTCAAAGCTGAGAATCTTATGCACGTAAGGAATGAAGATGTTGAAGAATACCGTACTTCGAAGCTGAGGAATCAAATGAAGGAAGAGGGTGAATATTTGAGCATATACAACATAAAGCAAGATAAAAGGAATGAAGATGTTGAAGAGTACCATACTTTGAAGGTGAAGATTTGAGCTCCAAATGAATGGATACGAAGAGGGTAAAGATTACGCCACCGCTGTCGTCTCTGGCTCGCTTGTTCGCCTAGAGCGCCTTATAAAAGAAATACAGAATAAGTTTTGTTTTAATTTATCAGTAAACCCTTTAATCTCAGTTGGGTAACACAGTCGTAGTGGAATTGTAAGTCCTCTAACAATGGTTGATTTCCTTCACCGTTTTAAAATCATTTACAATTTATTTTTTAAATAATGGACTAAAGTGACACAAGCTTATAACAACGGTTGTTTTAATTCACCGTTGTAAAATCATTTACATTTTATTTTTTAAATAAAGGACTTAAGTGACACACACTGAATGTACTATAAAAAATGGAAAAAAATGTAGTTGTTGAAAATCGAAGTTTGTTACACATCATTTATTACTACGGTTTTTATAGACAACTGTCATTAAATTACTGTTTATAAATCCAGCTACTCACTGGGCACGGAAATTTTAATATATTACAACTGTGTATATGAATCCGTTGTAAACCTGGCGTTGTTGTTTGCGCGTTTTGTAGTAGTGAGACCCTCTCCAGCTTATTCTACTTTCACGGGCACTTGTGTGAACTAGTCAATATATGATTGTAAGCTCTCCTTCTTTCCTTGGGTTATCCTGCTTAGGGTAACTATCTTCACAAGTTTCTTTTTCCGTGTGGGGGGAATAGATAGTGAAACTCTCAAATAGGTCGGCCCACGACTCAATACTCCCATAGGATAAAGCTTTAAACCAGAGTCTGGCTGATCCCATCAGAGTTAGTGCGAATAATTTACACTTAGAAGCATCATCACATGGAAGTAGTTCAAACGGTCATCGACGAGTTATATGTGCTCGCCAGAATCTCCTTTCTCGTCGTACTTGTTCAGCATATGAGGTTTCTCCAGCGACTTCGCTATTTGACTTTCTAAGATGCGGGTGTAGAGAGGATGCTTTTATGGATTCCATGTTGGTGGTTTCTCTACTTATCTCTTGCTCTTAATGTAATTCTTCAGTTTTAGAGTTTCATTCCTTCGTGACGTGGTTGACTCAGGAACAAAATTTTGGCTCTTATTGGAAACGACTTCCTGCATGGAGTTTCCCTTCGGAGGTGGGTTGTGCAAGCTTTCTTCTAGGTGGAGCAATCTTTCCTCTATCGCTTGTGAGTTTTGTTGTCGAACAAAGTTGTACATATTGTGTAGTAACTCATTGACACCTTGGACTCCAAGGTTAGTGTGCATCATTTAGAAACAAGAAAACTTTTATGGGCTTGAGCTTGGTGTCAGGACTGAAGGTCTGAGAAACGGTTCATCTTATCGGAGTTGTGGAGCAGACCCTACAATTTGAGGAGGTTGGAGTAGATCTGGATGCAACTTAGTGTTTGAAACAACTTGATATACATTGTCTTGAAGAGGAGAAGGTGACTATGGACCAAGGCTTCAGATGCGATGGACTGAGGAACCTGAAATGTTAGCACTTCAACGCTCAAGTCAGTATATATGAAAGAAGAGTAAAATAAAATTGAATTTGAAACTTATTACTTCAATTTGGTAATATATATATATTATAATTTTATTATACATCCTTTGAAAAATCCATTAGATTTTGCTCACAAATAATCCATTTACTTTATTTTTGAACCAACACTTATACAAGCTTAATTGAGAAGACTCAAGCTCACAACACAAATAACGCACAGTCACATGACAGCTGACACACTTCTTCCTTTCTCGCGTGCTCTCTGCAACTTCCAATTTTTTGCTAATTGAAAAATCACACATTACTATAATAAAGAGGAACCACCCCCACATACATTTTATATATATTAAAAACAAACAACCAACGTTCCTATTTATTTATTTTTAAATAAAAAACTACCATGAATTTTTTCCTGCAAAAATATAGTTTTTTTTATACAAGTGTGAGTGTAATAATTGGTGTAATTGAGGAAACCTTATCCAGTAGTTACTGAGTGGGTGATTAACCTTGGGATCAGGATCGCATGAACCGGCCCAATTCATCATTCATACCCAATTCTTGTTTTATCTTATTCTATTTTTTTATCTACATAATAAAATAATACTATATAATTAAAGCAAAATGCTTGCTCTGTCACCACCATTCACATGATTTTACATCAAAATGTTCTTCAATTTGCTAAAAGTCGGTACAAACATACACACAAAAAAAAAACAATTAGTTTACTTTGCTAAAATTAAGTTTCATTAGTCACATGAATGGTAATATAATTATACTTATATGAAAGTTTATTACTACCTTGGTACTTTTTGCTATATCTCAGCAATTCTATATACAGGATTCTTCCAAATTCATGATACTAGTATAGTAGTACAATGGTACAAATGATAAACTTAATCATAAGGAAAATATACTCCATAGTTGCCAACTTATACTTCTTATGGTCATCTTATGACATTTTTACCTCTATGTTATGGTCATGAAGAATTGGTTTTGATTTTGTCTTTCTCTACAATAAGTAGTATCAGAGTCATTGTTCAATTTGATGGGGGAAGTGAAAGATGAATCTTGTATTGGATTCTGTTATAGAATATGGGTGACTCACATTTATATGAGAGATTGTCGGGTGCAAGTATAAGTGATTAAGTATCACATCGTTTATGAGAGAGATAAAATATTGAATTTATAAGAGAGATGATCCATATATCTAATGCTTTAAGATTTTGGGTGAAAATGATGTGTCTCGCTCTCTTGTGATAAAAGAACATTGAACGCCCGTTGGTGCTCTTGACTAAGCGAGAGCTCTATTCTGTTATAGAATGTTAGATATAAATTTGAATAGTTAAGTCTCACATTGCATATGACTATATAAAATGTTGGATTAATAAGAAAGTAAATTAATATACCTATTCTCTTGAGATTTTATATAAAAAATTAATATCTCTTTTGTAATTCTGGAGTATTCTAACTATTTTTGATATTTTCAATTTTTCCAACAATTAAATAGATAATCATAAATATACCTCTTCAGAGAGAATGCGAGTTTAAATAAACTCAATTTATGTATTTTTAAAGGTAAAATTCTAACTAGTAATCTACTTAACAAAAATAAACAAACAAGTTTATTTTGAATTTAAGTGTAACTGATTAAGAGATAAATCATATATATAAAACTATAAGATTTCAAATAAAAATATGGTGCATTTCTCTTTTGTTCTACTGCTGCTCCATCTTCTCTAAACTCTCCAATAATTAATATTAAAGCCAGAGTTAAATTCAATTTCAAATTTCAAATCATGGGAGATGAGAATTCATATTTGTGGAGAGAGTCATTAAGTCAAGCATTACTCATAAAGGCATAAAATGTTAGTAAATAAATAAAAGAAACAATTCATGTATCCATATATCTAATGCAAAAATGTAAGTAAAATTATGAGTTTGAAGTCCAAATTTCTCACTTCTTCAAACATAAATCATGAGAATTTAACTACTACTACTTCAAATAAATAAAATAAGAAAAAGGAATATACTATAAGAATACCATTACCTTAAGACTTTATATAAAATTGTATTAAGACTTAATTAGAGATAAAATCAGAAAAATAGCAATGATGGAAACACCACTAGTTTTATCACTGTAGCAGGTGAGATTAATTAAAGTTAAAATTCTTATTACTACTAACTAGCCACGTGGCTGAGATCATAGCCATTTAAGCAATAAGTTGAGCTGTAAGCGTCGTGCTAAAACGTGAAAAAAGGAATAAAATAAAAACCCATCATAAGGTAGAAAAGTACAATTAGTTCAACTAAATTAATCTAATAATTCAGAATCAATGAAATAAATTAAACCCTTGCACATTTCCCAAAGTAAATTATTATTATTAGCAGCAGAGGAATCAAGCTGTAAACTTGGACACTATTGGAAGACAAAACCTGCAAGAGATCGATTTGTTTTTGTGAAAGGGTTGAATTTTTGAAACATTATTATCTTAAATTCTTAATCATGGTTAATTAAGGATTAATTATCTAATAATTTACTCAAATGTTAAGGAAAGTTGTATAGTAAAGTGGTGTGTGTCTGTGGCCATAGCTGTTTTCTTTCTAAGTGACAGCCCACCATTGTGCTGCTGCTTAATAACTTTGATTCCTGTTCACTTCACATGATGATTATTCATTGCATCAACTGATTTTTTCTTCTTTTTTTCTTTGTTCATCTTTTACTTTACATACAAAAAAAACTTTGTCATTGTTAATGATTTTTCTAATGTATAGATTCTTCAGAGGTAAAGAATCTTACACACAATTAATTAATATATTAACGGTGGTCCGTAGATTCTTGATCTAGTTTGAAATTAGTATTTTTGCGGCCTTAAAATTTACTTTAATCGATTGTGATTGATTTCGGATTGTTTATTTAGAAATGACCGTGATTACTTACCGTAGTTTGTATGTAAGTTGTCGGTTAATGTATTTGTTATTGAGTTACCGATCGAATTTATTCAACGTTATCATAATCTGAGTTTAGTGATTGTCAATTAATATATCATTTTTTTTTAAATTTAGTTTCGCGTCATAAGTGATTGACTAAATTGTACACATGATGATGTATGAATGTCTGTAAGATTGAAGTCTTTGCTCCACAAGAAGAGCTTGAGGAAGCTATGATTAATAATATTTTAAGAGTTAATCAACCTAACTCTTCTTACATTTTCTATAGAGAAAAATGAAAATTCAAAATATCCCTTGTCTATAAAAATAAAACCCCATTTACCTATAAACTTTCATAGATATATGAGTTTGGCTTTCAAATTAACGATTATTAGAGAAGTGGAACTATTGGGCCAAACAACCTAACCATGAAGATTATGCTTGCAGGTTTTAACATCTAATATGTATTTTTATTCAAGGATAATAATAGCTAACCTTTCATCCTTCACACATGGTGTTGATAACTGATTGAGTGGTATGTTCCAAATGTTATTAATTGCTTATGCGAAAGGTTTCTGTTGTTTGGGGGGAGGATCAATAATCTTAGTGGCTGGTTAGTATGTCATTGTGTCAATATTATTCAATATATACAAATGTGCTTGAAGAACTATATATCGGGGCATTGACATAACATTTAAACCTTGAGTACCTCTACCTTCATACTGTCAGCATGATGAGATTTGGATCCCTATAGACCCTGCTTCCGACGAATAGTTTGAACAGAACTCAACAACTTCTTCTGTGATGTACCTTTCAACTATCGAAGCTTCTGGTCGGTTATAATTCTTCGTATGTCCTTTAAAGATCTTCATGCATCACTTTATTTGATACGTTCACCTTAAATAAAGTTGACCACAAAATCTGATTTCTCTAACTAGATGAACAATTAAGTGAACCGTAATGTCAAAAAATGATGGAGAAAAATACATCTCCAATTGAAACAAGATTATTGTATTCTCATATTCTAATTCATCTATTTTTTTGAAATCAATAATTTTAATACATATAACATTAAAGAATAAACACAATCTAGTTATATTTCATCTTACATTTTATGGTAGGATGCCATAGATAGCCACTGGTAGAAGTTGTTGCATCAAGACATGAGAATTATGACATTTTAAGCCAATTAACTTGAGATCTTTCATTGATACAAGTTTCTTGACGTTTGATGAGTAACCATGGGGAAATTTGAAACCATGTAAATACTCGTTGATAAACTTCATCCCCAGTTAAAGGTTTGAGCGATATCAAACTCCTGCTCCCCGTTAAAAACATTTTATAATCTACGATAAGGTTGATCGGGTTTTAGAAATTTATGTTACCCGAGGTAAATGATATTTTTTCCAAGATGTAGTTGGTGAAAACATGTATTACATTTCACACATAGGGCACACTTTATGTCCATGACACTGTATCCAACTAAATTACTATATGCAAGAAAGTTGTTGATTGTGCAAAATAACATGACACACATCTTATAATTTTCACTTGAATATGCATCATCAACATCAATGCCTTCCTCCCACAAAAGTCTTAAATATTCAATTAATGGACTTAGATAAACATCTATATCGCTTCCAAGTTGTTTTGATCCAGAAATCTTCATAGATAAAAACATATACTTGCGTTTCATGCACAACCAAGGAGATAAGTTGTAAATTGTGAGTAGAACAGGCTACAAAGTATGGTTAGTACTCAAATTAGCAAAGGGGTTCATTCCATTCGTGGCAGGCCAATCCCAAGGCTTCATGGCTCAAGGCCAAAATTCATAAACAATGAATCAATTTTCTTCCATTTCCAAAAAATCAGCTACATGGTGAATGTCTCCATCATAATTTCTTTCATTTGCATGCCATCAAATATTCTCCTAGTCATTCACATTAGAAAAAAGTCTCTTGAACGTTACAATTATTGGCAGGTACCATAACACTTTAGTAGGAGGACACTTTTTGCTAACACCGTCATAGTTATCACGACAGTTGTCTTTTACCCTGTAGTGCGACTGACCACATTTCAAACACTGATCTAATTTTTCATGCTCTTTCCTGTATAATATCCAATCATTATGGCTTCATGTATTTTGATATACTCCAAGTCCATTGGACACAGTATCTTCTTGACCTCTTAATAACGATCCGACAAAATGTTATCTTATGGTAGCATTTGTTTCAGCAAATCAACAAATTTCGTTAAACTTTTATCCGTCCACTCACTTTTTACCTTCAGATAAAACAACTTTAACACCGCAAAAAATCGTGTAAAACTTGTGCACCCCTTATATACAGGTGTATCTTCATCACTACATAAGATGTCATAAATATGAACTTTCCTAAAAGAAGTTTCTTAAATATCACAGATCATATCTTCTATTCGATCATCCATATCTTCATCAACTTCATGTCTTTATGACATTGCAATTTTATTTTATCCACTTCTCAATGCCACGTCCATATGGTATAATTTTGACAAATTTCATCATAACATAGGTGATGATATATTTCATTATTTGAAAACTTTTTTATATTCCCGCAATTAACACATGGACAATAAAACAGATCATTATTGTTGGGAAGATTTTGTTTAGCGTATTCAAGGAATTCAATAACTTTTTTCTCATACACCGGACCTATTTTATTAGCTTTCATCCAACTATGATCCATAATAAATTATGAAATTTATATCAAAAGTTTGTATAATTATTTAACAATACAACAACACTATAAAAATAAAACAATCTCAATATCACTCATTCACAACAATATATAACATTCTCAATAACAAAAACAATCTCAATATCACTCAATCACAACAACACTAATGTGAATGACACACTAATACTACACACATAACATACTAATATGGTTATATACAACAACATTCTCATATATACTTGCAGGTACCTACAATTCCTCAACATACTAGAGGTTCATAAACACCAATAAAGAATGGTGATAAAGGTTTTTGTTATCGATTTTCATTCACGTCAATATAACAATTAACACAACCAAAACCTAAAATTCAACTTGAATGGTGATAAATGTGATGAAATAGAGAACATATCGTAAATTGACGAAGAGGAAGAGACCAAGAAATAATTTATGTGTGCGCTAGCTTCTTGAAGTTTGGACATTACAAGAAATGACTTAGAGGTGATGAAGTTTGGACGATCCAAGAAATTATAAAGGTGATAGAGTTTGGACTCGATTTCGTCTGTTTCACTATCGCTTTTGTTTGTTCATTTGCTAGGGCACTGGTGTTATGATGAAAATAAACTAAATCTAATATATTTTAATTTTAAAGAAACACATTTCACCGTGGTTAAAAAGCCAGTCGCAGTAAAATATATTAATCATATAACCATGGTTGAAAAGACTAACCGTGGTGATTTTATTTATTTATAATTTTTATATAACTATAGAAATTAAGGAAAACATCCTTTTGTATAGGAAAAATGAAAAAATATTTGTGCTGAGATTCAAAGTCTGTAAGCCTTTTTGTAGTACCATGGTTATCCCTATGGATTATAGTGAAAAAAAGTTTAATAAAAAAAATACATGCGCCTAAATATCATTTATTATTTGATTGGATAATCGAGGTAATAACATATTACTATAAATATATTTTGTAGTAGTAAAAATGCTACTTGAATGTTAATTTTTTTCATAATCTTAATCAAAAAATTATCCACTAACATTTGTCTAAAAACTGAACGATTATAATTGACAATTTATAACAAAATTGAGTGAAATATAAAATTGGCTAAATTATAGTTTTGGTTGTTGAGATTGTAATTCCTTGTGTCAAAGCAGTGTAGCTAGACAGAAACAAGGATTAGTCGAATTAGCCTAATGTGTGTGCGTGCGTGTGTGCGTCGAGTTATTTAGATGTCGAAGTGTCGAAGCAGGTTGCTTGACACAAAATTTCGACTTAGACCAAAAATAGTAATTTTGGGCTTCTGTGTTTTTGGGCTTTCTTCTGTTATAAATAAAGGGAGTAACCCCTATTTTGTAATAACTTGAATTCACAGTTTTGCAGTTGCAAAGTGAATAAAGAAGTTTTCCACAGTTTGTGGGCGGAGATTCCGCAGTTGAAAATCATTCTCTTCTTCTTTTATTTTATTAAAACTCTACTTTCTTTTCATTAACAGTTGTTGCGTATAATCTTTCTTGAAATCAAGATTGATTTGGAATTCTAAAAAGGTTTTGGGTTAATTCTAACATCTGGTATCTAGAGCACTGGTTGAGCAATTAGTTGGAATCAAATCACGATGGCAATCAATCATCCACACAGAGATTTCCCGGCGAGTCTTCCGATTCGCAAGAACAATAATTATGAGAATTGGAGACGCAGAGAAGGCGAAAGAGGTGAGGTTACAAACTCACAAAAGGACGTATAAATTGTTTCAGACGGCAGAAAGTGAAAGCATAATTGATTTCTTCACTAGGGTTACTAAATTGGTGAATCAAATCAAAGTATGTGGAGAAGTGTTGACATCAAGATCAGTTGTTGCAAAAATCTTGAGGTCATTGGCTCCAAAATTCGACCACGTGGTAGTAGCTATAGAAGATTCGAAAAATTTGTCAACATTGACAAAGGAAGAGCTTCAAGGGACTCTTGAATCTCATGAACAAAGGATGGATGAAAGAGCTGCAGGAAAGTCAAAGAGTGATGTGGCTTTACAGGCGTAATCAGCAAAAGAAAAGAAATGCAAAGGAAGTTGGAATGACAACAAAGGATGATGAGGTTACAACAATTCGACTGGTCAAAATGAGCAATAAGGAAATTGTTCGAGTTAGAGAAAACCCTGGAACCAAGGCAACCAAAGAGGTGGTGCTGTAGGTAGTTGAAGAGGTGATGGTCAAAAACCTGACAAAATTCACATTCAATTATCCAAAAAAGAAGAAGAATCTAGAAACTGATGCAATGCTGGCGAAACATAAAGAAGAAGAGATGTTGCTGATGGTCACAACAAGATATGGAGAAAGATTCATGACCAATGGTGCTTGGATTCAGGATGCTCATAACACACGAATGGAAAGAAGGATTGGTTTGTCAACATAAAGTCCTAGATGAAGAATATGGTAAAATTTGCAAATGACAATACTCTAGCAGCTGAAGGTATTGATGATGTTCTGGTTATGAGGAAAGATGGAAACAGGTCAGTAATTTCCAATGTGTTGTACATCCCAGGCATGAAGAGCAATTTGCTCAGTATAGGGCAGTTGGTCGTAAAGAACTACAAGGTATTGATCAAGACAAGATGATGGGAGTTCTCAACTTAGGTGGTAGGTTAATCTTGAAGGCTCCAATGTCTCAGAATAGAACCTTAAAGATTGAGCTTAATGTGATGGAGCATAAGTATCTTGCAACTGCAACCAGCATAAATGAGTGGATATAGCATTATAGACTTGGCCATCTCAATTTCAAAGACATCAGAGATTTGATGAGAAGAAATATGTGAAGAATATGTTCAAGCGAAGCAACACAAGAACAATTTTACTAAGTATGCAGGAAGCAAGTCGTATACAATTCTTGAAGTCATATACTCTGATGTATGTGGTCATATCCAGGTGGATTCCATTGGAGGTAATAGATACTTTATCACGTTCATAGATGATTTCAGTCAAAAACTGTGGACTTACCCGATCAAGAAGAAAAGTGAAGTGATCGAGGTATTTGCCAAATTTAAATCTATGGTCTAAAGACAAAGTGGTCGAAAGCTAAAGATTCTGAGACTAATGGTGGTGGAGAGTATGTGATGCATTATATGAGAAAGAAGGGATTGTGCATGAGGTGGTTCCACCCTACACTCCACAACAAAATGAAACTGCATAAAGGAAGAATAGAACCATCGTGAATATGGTAAGAAGTATGTTGAAAGGCAAGCATCTACCCAAAGGATTATGGAGAGAAACTGTGTCGACTGCAACATACATCTTGAATAGATGTCCAATAAAAAGGCTAGAAGGAATTACGCTAAGAAAGCTTGATGACAAGTTAAGTTAAATAATCCTAATGGGATATCATTCAACTAGAGGATACAAGTTATTCGACTCAGTGAACAAGCAAGTTGTGATCAGCAGGGACTTGATCATAGATGAGCTTAAGGAATGAGATTGGACTGAGAATATTAAGAACGATTCAATGAGAATCTTATGTGAAGAACCAACTAGTGAAGTCAAAAGAGAAGTTCGACAAGAAGAAGTCAGAGGTGAAGCAGGCCTAAGCAGACCTCAACGAACAAGACACATGCCTGCAAGGTTGCAAGAATGTGTGATTACTTCTGATGATATGGTCGATGATGAAGGTGAGATGGTACACTATGCTTTCTACGAAAATTTCGAACCAGATGCAACTGAGGCATTGAAAGATTCGAAGTGGGTGAAAGCAATGAATGAGGAACTATAGTCCATCTAAGTCAACAACACTTGGTCACTTGTCGAATTGCCTCAAAGGAGAAGTGACCAAGGCAAGAATTGTAGCAAAAGGATTTCTTCAGAAAGAAGGAGTCGACTTCGACGAAGTTTTTGCACCCGTTTCTAAGATCGAAACAATCAAGTTGGTTGTTGGTCTAGAAAACATGAACAACTGGCAGGTATGTCAAATGGATGTGAAATGTGCATTCTTGAATGACCCCTTAGACAAAGAAGTTTATGTTGCACAACCAGTTGGTTTGTGAAACAAGGCGAAGAAAGAAAGGTGTATAGGCTGCATAAAGCCCTGTATGGACTTAAGCAAGCTTCAAGAACTTGGAATAAGAAGATAGATACCTTTCTAAGGGAGAAAGAATTTGTGAAGTGCACAACTGAGCATGAAGTATATGTAAGGAGAAGCAATAGGGAATTGCTTAGACTATGTCTCTATGTCGATGACCTGTTGATAACAGGAAGTTGCAAGAAGGAGATCGAAGATTTCAAACTTGACCTAAGTAAGGAGTTTGAAATGTCATACTTGGGAAATCTCTCATATTTCCTTGGCATCGAATTCTACAAAAGTGGTAGAGGTTTGATGATGCACCAAAGAAGATATGCAGGAGAAATACTCAAGAGATTTGAGTTGTAAGATTGCAACCCAATTTTGACTCCAGCTGAGCCCAGATTGCACCTATCGAAAGATTCAGATGAAGATGATGTTGACCCAACCCAATATAGAAGACTTATTAGGTCACTTTGATACCTTTGTCACACAAGGCCTGACTTAGCATACAGTGTGGGTATGGTAAGTAGATTCCTGCAGAAGCCAAAGGTATCACACCTAGCAGCGACGAAGAGGATACTAAGGTATCTAAAAGGAACTCTCGATTACTGCATTTTATTTCCTGCAGCTGATGAAGGAAAAAAATATAAGTTAGTGGGATACACTGACTCAAGTTGGTGTAGTGATGCTGAGGATAGAAAATCCACAGCTGGCTATGTGTTTATGCTAAGTGGTGCACCGGTTGCTTGGAGTTCGAGAAAGGAGCCAGTAGTGGCATTGTCGTTATGCGAAGCAGAATACATAGTTGTTTCTCTTTGTGCATATCAACCAATATGGATGGTGAACCTGGTCGAAAAGATTATAACGAAGAGTCATGAAGCAATTACCATGAAGATCGACAACATGTCAGCTATTAATTTGGCGAAGAATCCAATAGCACATGGACGAAGCAAGCACATCGAAATGGGGTTCCATTATCTTCGATAGCAGGTAGCAGAAGGAAAGATGAACTTGGAACACTGCAGAACTGAGAATCAGATTGCAGATATCATGACGAAAGGAGTGCAAGTCAAAGCGTTCAATAAGCTAAGGTCTATGATTAATGTAGATAGCTTAGACACAATGAATTAGGTGGTGTGTTGAGATTGTAATTGCTTGTGTCGAAGCAGTGTAGCTTGACAGAAACAAGGATTAGTCTAATATGTGTGTGTGTGTCGAGTTGTTTAGATGTCAAAGTGTCGAAGCAGGTTGCTTGACACAGAATTTTGACTTAGACCAAAAATTGTAGTTTTTGGGCTTTCTTCTATTATAAATAGAGGGAGTAACCCCTATTTTGTAATAACTTGAATTCACAGTTTTGCAATTGCAAAGTGAATAAAGAAGTTTTACACAGTTTATGGGCGGAGATTCCGCAGTTGAAAATCATTCTCTTCTTCCTTTATTTTGTTAAAACTCTACTTTCTTTCTTTCTCTTTTTCTTGTCATTAACAATTGATGCACATAATCTTTCTTGAAATCAAGATTGATTAGGAATTCTCAAAAGGTTTTGGGTTAATTCCAACATTGGTCTTCCTATGTTGGAAAACTCGCGAAATCAGTCCCCCTATTTATTTTTTAAACAATTTTGATCCCTCATGTCCATTTTTTGTCCAAAAAACATTGTTGTGTACTATATTTTAGATACGTGACATACTTTTATTGACTTTGCATAAGAAAGATTAATCATTCATTGCATTTTCGACGACGTTTTATTCCTTCAGTCATCTTCTCTGATCGTCTTCTTCATCTTCTTTCTCTCTCAACTTGTTCATTCGTCTTCCTCGTTCACCAAAAAATGCTCTTTATGTTCTCTCTCGTTCAGAAAGTATGTCACCTATACGAAATAAATGACATATCTGCGTTTTTTAGACGGAAAATGAACATGGGGAACCAAAACTGTTTAAAAAATAAATAGGAGGACTAATTTCGTGAATTAACCAAAATAGGAGGACCAAAACTGTAATTTAACCTATAAATTTTTTAATAATAAATAATTTAATGTTAATTTTTTTAAGAAACCTATGCAATGAAGTAGAGGTAGTTGGTTCATAATTGTAAAAGTGTCTTTATGATCATTGCATTATATGTTCTCAATAAATACAATACTACTTACCTCTATTTTTAAATATAAAATCAAATTGAGTTTTTTATGTTATTTTTTAGGGTTAAATATGTATAAGGTCCCTTAAAATATCCCAACTTTCAAGTTTGGTATCTCAAAACATTTCCTTCAAACTTTGGTCCTCCAAAAGTTTTCCGTTCCTAAATCTAGTCCCTCCCGTTAGTTTCCACTAACGGAGGATGATGCAGCGTGCCACATGTGTAAAAATGACTTGCCAACTGTGTATTATTGTAATGCCCAGTCAGAAATGCTTTTCCCTTATATTTCTCCTCCACATTCCTCTTCCACGATTGAAGCCCTAATCTCCTTCATCTCTGTGTGCTTCTTCTCCAGGTTCAGCAAGCTTCTACTTCTCTGCTCTCGTCTCCTTCATAATTCCCTTTCTTCTTCGTCATGTCCACGTCATCCAGGTTCAGCAAGGCCGTCTCACATCATTCCAAGAGTGTTACCAATAGTGAAGGGAAAAAGTGTGGATGCAAGGGTACTTTGATTTCCTACATGTGCAAGAAGGGAAAAAATCAAGGTAGATTGTTTTGGAGATGTCATTTTTGGAAGAATGAGGGTACTTGCAATATGTTTCTTTGGGATGATGAAATTACAGAAGGGAAGGAAGATGTTCAAGGGGTGGATGTTGAATGGAGCTAGAACGAGAGGGATATGCAAATGGTAGAAACCTTTAAGGAGCTTTATGAAACTTTAATGAAGAAGAACAATAGGTTGAAGATGAAGCTCAAGACAGAGGAATTTTATGGAAATTTGAAGACCATTTGTGTTATAATTTCAGTATTGGTCAACATGTATTTTATGATTAGGTGTAATTGTTGAATATACCGAATGATATATATTGTTGTTTTGTTATGAACAAATTGGTTATGAACATGTAATGTTTAATTATATGAAATGTTGTTCTGTTGTGAACAATGCTTCAAAATGTAACAATGTTCTCTTATGTACAATTTGATAAAATTGGGTTTAGTTATTTGTAATGTTCATTGTTACAATGTTCTGTTATGCTACAATGTTCTGTTATGTGCAATGTTCAATATGTAATGTTGTTTTGTACTGATGTCTAGTGTTGTTTTGCAATAACAGTGACAATTATACCAAAAGATTTGTATACCAAAATGACCTATAATTAAGTGACCTTAAAATGACATAACATTGACAATATACCAAAATACTTGTAAAAATTGCATACCAAAAAAGTATGTTGGTCCAAAAGACCTGACCAGTACATTACATCAGAATAAGAAATAGTATTTTGGGCCTAAAGACCTCATCAGTACATTACATCACATATTTAAATTCATAAATTCAGCAAAACATGATATCTGTTGCTCATAAACATTAGTTACACAAAACCAATATGCCCTTCATTGTGTTTGACCCTTGCCAATGCTGCAGTCAACTTCAGGTATAACCACTGGATTATCAGGTTCTTTCCCTGGGCCTGGCATGTTCTTGGACTTCAGTGTCTTCAACCTTTGACTTTGTCTTTTTTCAGCCAAGCCATTGTCATGTGTTTTGTACCTGCTCTGTGTCCTAAATATTGGTGGTTCACTGCTGCTTGGCCTAGACAATGTTGTTCTTATACTAGGTGGTTTGAAAGGAGTGTTCCTACACATCTTAGGTTGCCTCCCAAAGAAAAATTTGGGACCACCTTGCCTTGGCTGAGATATCTTGATAGGTGACTTATCAACTCTCAGTGGTTGAATGTTTAACACATCATCACCTGTTAGTACAACAACAGTAGTCTCATCCAATGTTGTTGAGTTTTCCACGACAGTGCCCTCAAGTTCATATAGATCCCTTTGCTCACTTGCATCCTTGACAGACTCTTGCTCACTTGCCACATTTTGCTCAGTTGGTTCCTGCACACCATTTTGATCACTTGCCACATCCATATCCACATTCTTCACATTTGCCTTATCTTGATCAGTTGCAACATCCACATTATTCACATTTGCCTCATTTTCAGCACTTGGCACATGGTCATTCCTCACACTTGCTTCCTCCACAACTTGACTTGCTTTCTTCAAAGTTGATTCCTCCCAGTTGCTTCATCCATATTGACAGTTTTTCTCTTCACAGTTACTTTTTCTCTCACAGATGCCTTTGAGGTACTTTCATCCTTGACAGTAGCCTTTGAGGCACATCTATCCTTGTCAGGAGCCTTTGATGTACTTCCATCCTTCTTTGCTTTTTTTGGTACCTTGTTTGTTGACTCAGGCCTTCCCTGCAATATACAAGCATGGAACAGTTCAGTAGTAACATATTAAGCACAGTATGCCACATTGAAAACATCAACATAATTAACATATTTATTAAAGTGGAACTCTTACCCTTTTTTTTATGCTTCATTAGTTTGACTTGCTTGTGTAGGTATTTGCTGAGTTGCTTCTGCAAGGTTTTCTTGGCTGACTTGAATAACCTTGTTGTAGCTTCCACTTCTTCCTTCCATTTCTTGCATGTCCTTTTATTATGGCCTAGTTGAAAACATAATCTGCACCTATGGTTTGTGTTTGTTCTTTGCCATTTATTTTGGCTCTCTTCATCAGGTTCCCTCCTTCTCAATTTTTTAGGCCTACCTGGGCCACGTTTAAAACTAGGTGGAAGCATCGCCTCATTCTCAGTTCTAGGCCACTTGTTCTGTCCATTTAGTGGGGTAATTACCTCACTGTAGCATGCTTGATAAGTGCTCTTGTGATAGCATTTGTGTACATATTTTACAGGGCTACCTCAAACGCATCTCCATCATCCTTAAATACTTTTAAGTCATTTTCAAGTGATCCTTCCTCGTGCTTCCACCACATCTTAACAGAAGTGTGATCAAACTCAGGTACCGACTCCTTAACTAGGTCACAAGCCTCAAAGAAGCTCCAAAAATCAGGATTCTGACCCTTAAACGCATACACTTCCCCACCCTCGTATTTTAGGTTTGTGTCTTTTACAATAGACCCCTTTATGTAAAAAACAACCGTGAACTTATCCATAACCCTGTAGACAAAAGTTACCCTAACTTTAATTTTTACCATTTCTGGTCAAAACAAACTAAACCTAATATTTACAAATTGCAGCGTTTACTATCACTAACAATCAAAAACAAAAATTGAAATCAAGGGACCACTATTGCAAACATCTATTAAACAAAACAAACATGGGACCACTATTGCAATCAACAAAACAAACACAACTCATTGGACCACTACCGCATACATCTCAATAAAGAATAGAAAAAAAAAACAAACAATGGCAGACAAAGTCACTTACCTGGGACCACTGCTGCGAAACGAACAGTGACTCTTTGGGACCACTCCAGAGGGTTGCTTTCTTCCTTAAACACAGTGACAACAAGTTGACGAACACGATACTTCTTCTGCTAGGGCACAACCACTTTAACAAAGAAATGAAGCACAATCACTCTATTTCCACGTTTTCTATTTTACAAACAATGATTGTTGAGCTACTTTGAAGCTGAAGCATATTCTATTTTATTAGAATTTACAACGTGGCATAATTAAAACATGTATGCAAAAGATTGGTTATTTTATAATACTATTATTTATTCAAAAACTTTACCTGTATTAATTATTTATATATGTACAGTATTTAAAATTATTTTAAACTTAATTAGTTATTTTTATTTGAAATTTGAAATTATAGTTTTTAAGTATATCCATAGCTATATTTATTAATGTGGTTACAACTTTTTTTTTTCAATTTTAAGACAAATTTTAAAAATTAAATAATTCTTTTAAGGCTTATAACAGTTTTGGTCCCCTTATTTTACTTGACTCACGAAATTGGTCCCCATATTCTAAATTTAAACAGTTTTGATCCCTCTATTTTAAATTTAAATAATTTTGACCCCCATCTCATATTTTTGAACTTAAATTTAAAGATGTTTTCATTTTTTAAATGACAATTTACATGTAAAATATAAATATCATCGTATATAAACAAACCTATTATTGAACTTTGTAGATAAAAATATAAGTTAAAAAATAAAATTTTCATCGATTTTCTATGAAAAAAATTTAAGAGGGGGGCTAAAACTATTTGAATTTAAAATAGAGGGACCAAAACTGTTTAAATTTAAAATAGGGGGACTAATTTCGTGAATCAGACAAAATAGGGAGACAAAAACAGACAAAATAAGGGGACAAAAATTATAATTTAGCCTTCTTTTAATAAAGGTTTAATATTTTATCTCTATCATTAGACCGGGGTTCATATTGTTCCTTTAATTTTAAAATATGATCAGTTTAGTCCTTCAAATTTATTAATTGTTTCGAGTTTGTTAAATTTGTAATTCTTTGTGTCGAAGTCGAAATAATGTGTTTGTATTAAACAGGTGTCAAAAGTTGTTTTAGGGTATGTCGAAATAGCATGCGTCGAACAGAGTCTATATTAACGATATTTGATAGAAAGTCAAATACAGCTTGTCGAAGCATTCAGTCGAAGCATGTAGCCGTCGAAGAAGTCGACAAAGCCGAAATAGACCGATTTAGCTTAGTTTTAGTTTAGTTAGTTATTTTGTGATTACTTGGAGTGCAAGTAATCTCATCTCTAAATAGAGAGGAACTATATTTCATTTGTTACAAGAGAGAATACCAAGTTTTATAATAGCTTTTTGTAGTTTCAGAAATCACAATTGTGATTAACACACATTATAACAAACACTTAGAATGCATTTTGCACAACAATACATTCTTCTTCTTCCTCCATAATTTATATTTTCTCCCATTTCCAATTGTATTGTTTTCTTCTTTCAATTCTTTGTGTAGTGTAAAATCATCTCACAACTAAGGAATGGTTGTTTCTTTTGAGTAAAGGGTGAAGAACAAGAGGCGTGATCAATCAGAAAGATTGAATCTAGTTCATTAAGATTGATTCAGTTAACTTCAAGATTGGAGTTTTTCCAACAAAGTTTATCCTTCTGAGTCATTTGCCTTAAACATTGTTAATCTTTTTTAAACATTTTGTCCTAGTCCGCTGGACATGGGTGTCACGTAAGATCACGCGTTATAAACCTTCCGAGCCACTCGAAATTCTTCTGAGCCAATTTCAACGTTCTTCTTCTTCAACCCATGAAATAATGTTTAGTTCTTCTTCTTCTTCTTCTTCTTCTTCTTCTTCTTCTTCTTCTTCTTCTTCTTCTGCAACTCCATCAAATACACCTTCTGCAGCCGAAGTTTTTCTTCTTCAACTTTACAATTTAGGTTTCATAGTACAAATTAGGGTATCTCGAATTCTAGAACAAAGTAAAAGTGTGTAGTCTTCAAATTCGTATCTGTTTCCAAAAGATTCCGGTAATGGTGGGGAAGAGAGAAATATTTATGAGTTTTATACTCCCTCCGTTCCTTTTTAAGTGTCATTTTTTCACTTTTTACACATACCAATAAAACTAATCAATATTGTTACTTTTCAAATCATAATTCTCCTTTTACCTATAATACCCATAATTATTTATTACATTCATTTTACTTTTTCTCTCTCTGCAATAAATACATAGAGGTAATTAGAACAATAGCGCAATTAATATTTCCTTGAACTTTACAAGTGACAATTAAAAAGAAAAAAACATTATCATGAAAATAACACTTAAAAAGGAACCGAGGGAGTACATTAAATCAAACAGATTACACCCAATAAATTGAAAACCAAGTAAACCATATATTAGAAATGGGCAAAAATTGAAAACCCATTAAGCCTTAAATTTGAAAGAGGCGAAACTTTGGACTTACCATTAAACTTGTATTTCTCTTTTCGATCAATCCTTTATTTCTTCGTTCTCAGCTTATGTTCGTATCTTCTGAATTGTTTCCGGCTCTCCGACTTGTAGTTCTTTCTTCGTTTCACTCAGAGAGTTAAAGAGTAGCAAACATTTTACTAAAAATAATTTAGCGAGTCAAATAGTATCAAACATTTTACTAAAAATAATTTAGAGAGCCAGAATATATCAAACATTTGCTAAATAAAATAGAACAAATGAAATAAAAGAAGCCGTATTCCCTTTAAATATTTCAACTCAACATTATTTATCCACATAAGCAAATATTAATCCACCTAAGCAAAATCTGATATCTTCCATTCATTTGGACTAACACATTTGAAAACAAAGACAAATTCGACTATATTTAATTATTTATGAAATTAAGGGTGTGTTTGTTTCAAGTTATAAAAAATCATTCCTTGGAATTATATTGTTTGGATTATTATTCCTAGGAATAATATTCCCACTTATGTGTTTGGATAAAAAATATATTTCCTAAGAATGATTACATATTTATTTAATTTAAAAATTAAAAAATAATAAAAAATAATAATATGTTAGTAGTGGGAAGTTATAAGAAGTTGAATTTATTCCCATGGGAATGTTGAATTCCCACCCTTTATGCATGAGAATAAACATGACAAGAATTATGTGCAAACAACATTCCTTAGAATAAAAAGTACTCGGGAATAATTTTTAAAAACTTAAAACAAACATGAGATTGTTGTATTTCCAATGTCACATTCCCGAGAATGTAATTTCAATCATTGAAATAAACACACCCTAAAAAAAATGTTTATTTAATTAAAGAATCAAAATAAACCCCGACAAAAAATACAAGACGAACAAGAATATTAAACATTTAATAAAATTTATAATATATATTTTTATTTCTTGATCCATGTATAAAAATCTTAAATAACATTTCAAAAATAGAGATAACTAGTATATATATCATGCAAGGATATCAACATTAATGTTATTATTCTAACATATGGTTCATAAAAACAGTAAAATTATATTAAAAGAATAGTATACTGTATCTTAAAATTAAGATATATGCAAAATTGATATGTAAAGAGTAGATACATCAATTTTTCAAATAATATTTTTCTTCATATTTTTAATATGTATTTAATATATTTTATTTTAATTTTTTTTATATTTACTACAATTTTAATTTCCATACGTTTATAATTTATCATTTTTGATATTTGTTTTCATATTCTTTGATTAGAAAATTATATAATATAATTTTAATGTCCTAAATGCGATGTTATATATAAAATTGTTTGAATAAAAATACTTTATATTTATTAATTAAATTAAAAACTTAATACTCTCTTCGATTCTTTTTATAAGAAACACTTTATTTTTTTAGATTCAATAAACAATTAATGTATTTGGTCTCTATTATAGATTAAATACATTAATTATTTAATAAAACTAAAAATATAAATTATCTTTTATAAAAAAAATCGGAGGTAGTAACTTTTATGGTTGAAAATTTTTAAAGAATTTTCTTACAATCTTATAAACAGTTTGTGTAAATAAGTTAAAATTTAAACTTTTATTGTTTATTAATAATTTTTTTTTATATAAAATGTGCAAAGGCCCTCAAAATTCCAATAAATAAAAAGAGAATAGGTAAAAAATAAATGAAACAGAAAGCCAAAACTTCATACCTATCTAATCTTAAAATTAATTAATCCTAACCGATTTATTTCTAATAAAATTGACTGATCTTATTGTTTATCAAAATTTAATAAAATGGTATTCCTTATCATTATTATAAATATACTTTTTTAATCTACATTCTAGACAAATGGAAATTTCAACCCGAGAATACGCGCATGCAATCTTCTTCCCTCCTTATAAGGAAAAATTTGAATTGAGATTTGTCTTTAAAGGGTATTAAATATTAAGAAAGTAAAAAAATAAAAAAAAAGAAACAATAATAAAAAGAAAAAGAAAGCTCTAATTTCATAGCAGTAAACTAAAGAGAGAAAAAAAAATTCCGAATTACCACACAAATAAAAAAAATAAAAAAAAATAAAAGTTGATTTAATTAACTTTACAGAACTTGCAAGTCACTTCCTCTATTAAATAATTATTAAACACATGTATCTATATGCATGAAAAAAGATGCTCCATTGTTAAGTTAATTACGATTTTGCCATTGGTGTTACTCCTCAAAACCCCACCATCACTCACACCTCTCTCTCAGACACAATTCTCATTTCTCTCTTCACAAAACGGTGCGTTTTACTCTCACTCTAAAATCACACGTCACTTTCTTCTCTTTACCGTAACTGTACTTGAAATTGAAATGGAAGCACCGGATTACTTTGTCGGTGGATACTACGGTGCCGGAGGACTCGACCAATTCTCGCCGGAGAAACGTCATGGTCACGGTAGTCACGGTGGTCACGGATATAGTGATCAGAAGCCTTGTGAGCCTTTTGCCATTGATGACCTGCTTGATTTCTCCAATGCTGACGCTATTATGTCAGATGGTTTCTTCGACAGTAATGTCGCCGGGAATTCAACCGACTCTTCCACTGTTACCGCAATTGATAGCTGTAACTCGTCAGGCTCAGCCGGTGATAACCGGTTTGGAGCCACAATTGTTCCCTGTGGTTTCGCCGGTGATATTCAGCTAACCGGAGAACTCTGTGTTCCGGTAATAGTTCACAATTTCACAGCATTTGAATAACTTAAATTACTTAATGCGACTAATTCAGCTTAAATGAACCGCAATTGAAGAACAATTTCGATTTCAATTGTTGATTATGAAACTGAATTTTCATTTTGCGTGATTTTTTTTGTTGAACAGTATGACGAAATGGCGGAATTGGAATGGCTTTCGAATTTTGTGGAAGATTCATTCTCCGCGGAGGAAGAATTGAAAACACTGCAACTTCTCTCCGGTGCCGGTGCTGTTAAACCACAGACACCGGAGTCGTCGTCCTCCACCGACACGCTTCCTCCGTTTTCCGCTGATGAAAGCTTACGCAACGCTTCCTTTCTCCGGCCGGAAACACCTCTCCCAGGGAAAGCACGGAGCAAACGCTCGCGCGCGGCTCCAGGAGACTGGTCCACGCGCCTACTTCATCTCCCCGACGCGCCAGTTTCTCAGATGAAGATTATGCCGGTGAAGAAGCGTGAGGATCCGAATGCAGAATGCTCAGGGCGAAAATGTCTGCATTGCGGTACCGACAAGACGCCACAGTGGCGAACCGGACCGATGGGACCAAAAACGCTGTGCAATGCTTGCGGCGTGAGGTTTAAGTCCGGTAGGCTTGTGCCGGAGTATCGACCGGCGGCGAGTCCGACTTTCGTTTCGGCGAAGCATTCGAATTCGCATAGGAAAGTTCTGGAACTGAGGAGACAGAAAGAGATGCAGAGGTCACAGCATCAACAAATTCTAACTCACACTTCAATTTTCGGCGTATCCAACGGTGGAGATGATTTCATCAATTATCATCATCATCATCATTGTGGGCCAGAGTTTAGGCATGTTATCTAGTGAGTGCTAGTGTAGCATAGTTTAATTTAGGGTGCAGTTCTTTCTAAGTTTAAAGTTTAAACTATCTTTCGCTTTCGCACTCTTTTTTGTCTTATAAAAATTTGAATTGTAGCTTTTTTTGTTTTTTTATAATTATTTTCTCATTTTTCCTTTAAATTGGAGAAGAAAAATGTAGAATTAAGGTGAGGGGATAAAATAGGGAAGAGCAAAAGAGCTTCATTTGGTTGTAGTATTTACTCTTTATTATTTTCCTTGCCGAATTTGGCAAATTTAAAATTAAAAGTCTTTATTTGGAAAAATAAGGATAAATAAAAATTAAGTATGAATATTTTTCTTATTTCGCCAATATTATCAACATTTTAAAACTTAAAACTGATATACACTTCCTTAAGGACAATAATAATTGAATTTTTTATGTCTGAATTGCCAATTATTTTCTTTTAATAATTTAGTATTTGATCTTCAGAATCAGAGTTATTGAAAGGAACAGTTGAATATAAACATTCATTAATAAACTAATTTTTAAAATATTATACCCTATGAAATATATGTACAAGAATTACTCAGATAATTAAATATCAATAAATATTTTAGATATTTTACATTATTAATTACTTTTTCTCTTCTTTTTATAAACACCTTATCTTTTCACATAGGGTAAGAAAAATCTATTATATTTAATGGGTTCATTTTACAGGTAGGTTTTCTTAAAATGTGTTTAGTGTACTAATGTAATTTTTTTTTAAATAACGTTATTCAATTCATAAATATTATAAAAAAATTATTTATAATAAATGTTATTGTCAAGGATTGAACCTTAGTGAGTTAAATATTTTAAAATAATTAAATTGGTAGTATTAATAAGAATCAGATTTTTAAAAGATAAAAAAAAATGTATCTAATATATTTAAGGACAATAAAAGTCTTCAAAGGAGACTAAATATCTACTAATATTACATTGTGTGTAAAGCTTCATTTTATAACAAAAAACCAATATCAATTTACATTAAAAGAAACTTACACATAAAAGAAAACAAGTGAATAGGAAAAAAAACAAAGTGAAGAAAATGACACATCATAGTTCTTTTTTGTTTTACAAAATGAATTCATTTGGTTTATAACTAGTGGATAACAACTTTCACAACAACCTATGGGCCATTATAAATACAATGGAACCCATATTTCTTGAATGTAATATTGGATAACTATTAGCATTTGGTCAATTAGTAATCATGAAACATTGTGTTGATTTTTTGCCTTATCAAAAAAGTGGTAACTACTCTCAAGTCTCTATCATCATTTCAATAATCTCTTGGATTCATGTGATTCAATTCTACACAATTTTATATACTCCTAGTACTTTTTTTTTTACTCCTAGTAAGCTTTAACAGACAAAGTGCATATGAATGTGAACATGATGTACAAATTTTTACGACCAAAGAAACAATCTTTGTGGCCAAGAACCCAAATTGGTGGGAAATAGTGAAGAATTAAGCTGCATGAATTTCAGTGAAATTATGAAATTAATAACAATTTTCTATGGTCATCAATTGGCCAGATACACATCGTTCTGTGTACGTACTATACCAATGTACATGGAAGTGCGTTAAAGGAAAGTGATGAATGAAAGAATGAAATTATGAAACGAACGTGGGAGGGAGTAAAATAATTAGAAGAAAAAAGAGTGGTTACTTAGCTTGCAAAATGGTGCAGCAAAGTCATGTGAGTTGAGTTGTGAAGAGAGTGTTAAATAAACAAAGAATTAGGTGCACAACGAGGGGTGATATAACTGTCTACCTGATCCTAGACATTTCCTCTTCTATGGGCTCCACTATTTCATTCTATATATACTCACACTATTCATGGTGTTTAATTATGTATGTTATTAAGATGGGTAATCAAAGTCAATTTTTCACTTATTCAAGGTTTTTTTTATATAGTGTTATATTTGAGTTTTACATGGTCAAAGTTTTTCTATTGTGAAAAATCAAACGTAAGATTTCAACACACAAAAAAAAAAAAGCGTGGGAGGAAGAATAGTTGACAACCAATACTAAATAATTTTAATTAATAATCATCCTACTAATTAAGCGTATCCAAAATTATATACATTGAAGAAAAAAATAGGTTTCTAAATCATGTAAGTAATGTAGCATGGAGTACTAAATAACGCTACCACCTATACTTTGCTTACCAATTTTCATATCTTATTTAATCTATTTCAACTTTGGAAGTATGTTTTTTATTTATTTTATAAGTAATTACTTGGATTTAGGAGCGGCACTAGGGGTACACAATCTTATACGCAAGAAATAAAGAGTAAAAGATAAGACCAAATAACTCAACAAAAGATTATAAGAATTTACAAGTTAGAATTCAAGTCGGATCACACTTGCAATTCTTCCAACAATACGAATTACCACTAGCAGAAAAAGAGTTAAACCATTTCCACGAAAGAGCTTTAAATCCTTTCAACAAACTCCAAGTTAGCAAACTTTCCCTCTTTGAAAATGTTATGGACTGGACCAATGGCTAGAATTGGCCCAATCCACATCTGCTCCAGAGCGGCCCAAATTGCCTAAGTCCAATCCACAGAGGGGCAAAAACGACCTTTCTGCCCTTCCAACCGGGCAAGGAATGCAACGTTCCTCCCCGGCGTTGATGCCCGTTACGCACGGCTTCCTCGCTGCCCGAACAGCAAAGGACAGGTGCCCGGAACTGCGTTCATGCCCGACATAACGGCTAGTTTCGGGCACCTGCCCGGCATAACGGCTAGTTTGGGCAGTTACTTATTCTTTGGGGAAAACGGTTATTTCGCCCCGAAAATAGAACCGTTGGCCACGCGCTGGGGGCTCTATATAAACCCTCTCGCTTGAGAGGGTCAGGTATCCAATATTCACCCTAAGAATTCATACTTTGTACTTGCCCTTTTTCTCTGACCCTTTCTTACTTGAGCGTCGGAGTGCCTTGCAGGTACACCCCCCTCCTCTCCATACGACCAGCATCCCTGACGCACTTGGCAGCCTGATTCTACAGGATCTGATCCAGCCTTCACGATCAGTGGCGCTGTCTGTAGGAATCTTTGTTCTCCCCTTCTTTCTTTAACCAAAGATCAAAACAATTCTCAAACATCATCACGATCATGGCTTCCCAAGATCGCTCCAAGGATGCTCTCCAATCAACCATCCTCCCCGTCAACAAATCTGACGTTGACGGCCAATCATCTCTCCTCCGAGATGCCCGTTTCCTTAGGGATGAAGCCACTGCTTCTCCTTCCCCTACCCCTGTTGATCGCAACAACGATCAACCGTATCTCGACCTCCAGCCCGTTCCTGTTCTGCCCAGCGCCGACCCGACCGTGACAGCCCTCCTGGAGGCCCTCAACAAAACCAACACCCTGATCCTGCAGCAGAACGAGAGGATCGGGGCACTGGAAGAGTCTCGCCGTCCAAGATCCCCTCCTACGCGGAGGACCCAGCGACGATCTAGAAGCTCGCAGTCACGGTGAGAAATCGACCGAAGACTGCGCCAAGAGCACGATCCTCGCGTAGCCCGAAAGCGCGACCAGTTCTCCCCGCGTTACCAGCACGCTCATGACCACA
The DNA here is from genome assembly GCA_022829125.1 of Lathyrus tuberosus. Classification (NCBI taxonomy): domain Eukaryota; kingdom Viridiplantae; phylum Streptophyta; class Magnoliopsida; order Fabales; family Fabaceae; genus Lathyrus; species Lathyrus tuberosus. Next base: position 73,490 of record JALAZF010000716.1, on the reverse strand, counting down.
AGCGGACTCGTAGGAACGAGTAATCTCCTCCGATCAAGTCCAAAGGACGGGCAAGCTCACCTTCTCCCCGAAGGAACCGCTCGCCTTCTCCTCGAAGGAAGCACTCACCTTCTCCTCGAAGAAACCGCTCACCTTCTCCGCGAAGGAACTGCCGACGCGAGCAACCCGTCCGGTCACCATCATACACCAGTTCTAGTGACGACGACGAGCCTCGCGGCCCGTTGTCCCAGGAGATCTTAGCCACCCGTCTCCCAAAAGGCTTGGAGAAACCCCCGTCACTTGGCACATACGACGGGACCACCGACCCTGACGAGCACATTGAGAACATCGATGCGCTGCTAGACTACTGCGGCGTACGGGGCGCCATCAAATGCAGACTGTTCCCGACCACGCTTCGGAAGGGAGCAATGACATGGTATAAACAACTGCCCGAGGAGTCCATCACCTCGTGGAAACAACTGGGCAGGATGTTCTCGCGGCACTTCACAGCATCTCGCCGCCATCCCAAAACTGAGGCCTCCCTCGGAGCCATAATCCAAGGGAAAGATGAACCGCTTCGAGCATATATCGAGAGGTTCAACAAGGAAGCTGTCCAGGTCCCGACGACAGATAAGATGAAGAAGTTCCTGCTCGAACAAGGGGTCCGCCCGGACTCCGAGTTCGCTAAAGCCATTGGCCTCGCGCCGCCGAGGAACTTAGACGCCCTCCTCCTCAAGGCCCAATCTCATATTCAGTACGAGGAGAAGATTGCGGCCAGTAACGTCCGAGCGTCTCGCCGCCAGGAGAACGCCCGGGCTTCCAAAGGAAAAGAAGCCTCGACGTCACGTCGGGGTGAACGAAGGCACGAGGACCGTCCCCGCGACTCCCGTGACAGCAAAGGGCCCTCTGGGCGTTTTCATGATTACACTCCCCTGACCGTTTCCAGGGAAAAGATTATGTTCGAATGTGCAAACTCGGAGTTTAAACAAGCAGGGGTCCGTTTCCCCAAACAGTTGCCGAACAGACCAAACGTGGACAAGTCGAAATACTGCCGCTTCCACAAAAGTCACAACCATACTACAGAGGACTGCATCCATCTGAAGGATGCTATAGAGATACTGATCAGGGACGGGCACCTGAAACAGTTTGCGAAGAAGAAGGACACTCCTCGGCAGGACGCCTAGGAGTCCAAGAAGGTCGAGGAAGAGGTACCCTCCTCGAACGACGCCAACGTACAGGTCGCAATGTCCATCTCGCGGCCAAAGGACTTCTACGTCCCAGACGGGCTCAACGCCCCTGCTTATTTCGCGGCCCACAGCCCGTGGGAGACTTTTCCTTCCGCCATGGTCATCTCTGGCGGGGGATTCAACAAAGTCACTGTGGGTTCCGTGAAACGGAAGTTCGACCACCTGATCAACACCAGCTCCAACAAAGTGACCACGCTTGATCAGGCCCAGAAGGGCTCCGTCCCCATCTCCTTTTACAAAGAGGAACTCCTCGGCGGCTCCCTGAACTCCAGCATACCTCTGCTCGTCAGAGCCCGGATGGCGAACTTCGACGTTCGCAGAATACTCGTCGACCAAGGCAGCTCGGTCGACATCATGTACTCCCAGCTATTTTCAACACTTCAGCTGGACGAATCGCACCTTACTCCCTACGTAGGGTCCGATTTGCAGGGATTCAATGGGTCCGTGACAAATCCGTGGGGTTACGTCGAGCTGATCGTGACCTTCGGATCAGCGGAAATGGCCAGATCCATCAAGGTGCAGTTTCTGGTAATTGACTTCCCCGTCGCTTTACCAATGCATTTTCAGAAGGCCAACTCTAGCCGAGTTGGTAGCAGTGCCCTCGACCGTCCACCTGAAGATGAAGTATTACACTTCGAAAGGGATGGTCGCCACACTCCACGGCGATATAGAAGCTGCCCGACGGTGCTTCGAAGCAGCTACCAAGGGACTTAACACCATTGTGCCCAAGCCAAAGGTGTCGGGCAAGCCAGCACTGCCGAGCAGCTCCGAGGAGGCCAAACCTCTGCCCCAGGTCGACTCTATCGACCTCGACAGTCGCTTCTCCGAGGACCAGCAGGAGGACCGAGCAGCTTCAGCCAACCCATCCACGTCATCCAGCAGCGGCTCCCATCCAATACGCCCAATCCCAAATGGCAACTTCGAGCTAGTCCTGTTCGGCAAAGACCCCCAACGGGGAGTAAAGATCGGAGCAGACCTGCCTGACATCGTGAGGAAGCAGCTCAAAGCGTGCCTCCGAGAGAATGCCGACCTTTTCGCGTGGAGCGCCGCAGAAATACCCGGCTTGGATCCATCCGTCGCATGTCACCAGCTGACCATTGACCCGACCATCAAGGCCGTAGCACAACGTAGGAGGAAACAGTCTCCGGAGAAGACGGAGGCTGCCGAAAAAGCTGTAAAGGACCTCCTCGAGGCCAAATTTATTTTGGAGGCCAAGTACACCACTTGGCTATCCAACGTTGTATTGGTTAAAAAATCTAATGGAAAATGGCACATGTGCATTGATTATACCGATCTCAATAAGGCATGCTCGAAGGATGCCTACCCCCTCCCCAATATTGATAAACTTGTTGATAATTCTGCTGGTTTTAAACTTTTATCGTTCATGGACGCCTACTCGTGCTACAATCAAATCCCAATGGCAATGCCCGACAAAAAATGTATGACCTTCATGACCGAATCGGGGAACTATTACTACAACGTAATGCCCTTCGGCCTGAAGAACACCGGAGCAACGTACCAACGAATGATGAACAAGGTATTTCAAGGAGAAATAGGCGACATGCTCGAAGTATACATGGACGACATGATCGTTAAGTCCCACGAGGAAACCGATCATACTGCCCACTTATGAAAGGTCTTCGAACAGGCCAGGAAATACAAAATGCGTTTCAAACCGGAGAAGTGTACGTTCGGCGTCCGGGCAGGAAAATTCCTCGGCTTCTACTTAACAGAACGAGGAATCGAGGCCAACCCCGACAAATGTCGGGCATTCTCCGAGTTTCCTACGCCCAAGTCCAAAAAATTCATCCAGTCCCTCAATGGGATGCTTGCGTCACTATCTCGTTTCGTGGCCAAATCCGCCCAGCACGCTCTGCCATTCTTCAAACTCCTCCGCAGAGAGGCAGCATTCGAATGGACTGAGGAATGCGATAATGCCCTCCTCCATCTAAAACGGGCACTCTCAGAGCCGCCGGTCCTCCCTCGACCGGACAACGGCGAAACGCTATACTTATATCTAGCCGTTGCGACCGAAGCAGTGAGTGCCGCCCTCATCCGCGACACGCCTGACGGGCAGAAACCCATTTACTTCACAAGCAAAGCATTGCAAGAACCAGAGTTAAGATACCAACAGATAGAGAAAGTGGCATTGGCCCTCATCAACGCAGCCAGAAGATTAAGACACTACTTCCTGGCTCACACGATCGTGGTTCGAACAGATCAGCCCATAAAGCAGCTGCTCGGACGACCAAATATGGCCGGCCGAATGCTTAAATGGTCGCTGGAGCTGTCCGAATTTGACATCCAGTACGAAGGCAGAAAAGTCCTCAAGGCCCAAGCTCTGGCCGACTTCGTCGCGGAGATGACATTCGCAGACTCCCCCGCGAGCGAAGCGCGCAAGTGGACCATCTTCATCGATGGTGCCTCAAGCTCGGCAGGAAGCGGGGCGGGCATCATACTGGAGAGCGACGAAGGAATTATCGTCAAGGTATCACTCACGCTGTCTTTCCCAACCTCCAATAACCAGGCAGAATACGAAGCCTTCCTCGCTGGGCTACGCCTTGCCGAGGACATGGGCGCACAAGAAGTCGTCATTTGCACGGACTCCCAACTCGTGGCCCTCCAGGTCCGGGGTGAATACCAAGTCAAAAACGACAACCTGACCGAATACTTGGCCCTGGTAAAGAAGGAAATGGCGAAATTCACAACAGTGGAAGCGAAACACGTTCCCCGCGAACATAACGTACGAGCAGACGTGTTGTCTAAACTGGCCAGCACGAAGATGAAAGGCGGAAATAAATCCGTCATACAGGAAGTGCTTCCTCGACCCAACATCGAGAAAACCTCCCCGACGCTCGACGTGCAGGTGATCAGCGACAACAACTGCTGGATGACCCCAATTTACAACTACCTCGCCAAAGACGAACTCCCGTCCGACGCAAAGGAGGCCAGCACGATCAGGCGAAGAGCCTGCTCGTATATCCTGGTCGAAGGTAAACTATACAGGCAGGGATTCTCCATTCCTCTGCTCAAATGTGTCGAGGAGGAAATGGTCGCACACATCCTGCGCGAAATCCACGAGGGAATCAACGCCCAACATCTCGGAGGAAGGTCCCTTGCTCGCAAGGCTCTCAGAGCAGGGTACTATTGGCCGACCATGCAAAACGACGCGAAAGAACACGTGAAGAAATGCGACAAATGCCAACGGCACGGGGACATACACCTGGCTCCGCCTAACAAACTCAAGGCTATGTCCTCCCCGTGGCCATTCGCCTGGTGGGGCCTAGACATCCTAGGACCCTTCGTGGTAGGATCAAGTCAGAACAAGTACCTCATAGTGGGCGTAAATTATTTCACAAAGTGGATAAAAGCAGAAGCTCTAGCCAAAATAACTGCCCTCAACATCCTGCGTTTCTACAAATGAAACATCCTTGCACGTTTCGGTATTCCCCAAGCGATAGTAACAGACAACGGGACGCAGTTCACGGACAGGAAGTTTCAGGACTTCGTCACCCAACTAGGCATGAAGCAACACTTCGCATCCGTCGAACACCCTCAAATAAACGGGCAGGCTGAGGCAGCTAACCGAGTCATCCTTCGAGGCCTTAAACGAAGGCTGGACGAAACAAAGAAGGCATGGGTTGAGGAGCTACACAACGTGCTTTGGGCATACCGTACAACTCCCCATTCAACGACCGGGGAAACACCTTTCCGTTTAGCATACGAAATCGAGGCTGTAATTCCCGTCGAAGTTCACGTGCCCTCTAGGCGGACAGAATCGTCCCTAGACGAGGAGATGAATGACGAATCTTTAAGGGAAGATCTCGACCTCGTCGAGGAAATCAGAATCGGAGCAGCTCTCCGCGAAGCCTCACTGAAACAAAAGATCACCATCAGGCACAACGCCAAAGTGATATGACGAGAGTTCGACGTGGGAAGCCTTGTCCTAAGAAGAAACCACAAAGACTCTCGCGAAGGCAAACTAGCAGCCAATTGGGAGGGACCCTATCGCGTCCGGGCAAAAACGGAAAATGGGGCCTACTACATAGAACATCTCACTGGGGAAGAACTCGTTCGACCATGGAACACTGAGAAGCTAAAACAATACTACAGCTAAATCCTCGGTTTGACTCGTCGGAACGACGAACGTCAGCTACCTACCACTATGCGCGTCTAGGTACAAGCGTCGCATACGACTGAAGCATAACCCCGCTCAGTAACGAGCCCGGTAAGTGCTCGACAGTGATCCTCGATCGAGCATCACCGTCGTCAAAGTACCACGATTGGCAGAACCCTAGCTCGCGATGGGACGTTCACGCCGCGAACTCAAGCCTCAAACGCGACCTGAGCTCCGCTCCCCGCCAGGACATTCCCCGGCAGTTCGACCAGTTCCCCACACTGCCGAACACATCTATTACGAGCAATCCCCCCATAAATAGTCACTCAAGTTAAGTACCCCCTATTACGGGCGGACATACATTCACAGCGAGCATGCATACAACACTTAGCAAAAATAAAAGCAAGTAAAGTCATGCAAACAACAGAACTAAATATGCGATAATTTAACAAGTGGCCGCAAAGACCACAATTGTACATTGTTACATAAAATGGGGGCCATGCCCCCCAAAATAACAAATTCCTCATTCATTAGCATGCTCGGTTAACTCTGGCTCGGGTCCCTGCTCCTCTGCGGGCTGATCCTTAGGGGTAACGGCAAAGAGAGCTTCGGGCAAGACAATGCGACCATCATTAACACGCGCAAGATAGTGAGTGCCCTCGGCAGAGATTTCAAGCCTAGGGTTCACCACGCGCAGCTGAGCCACAGCGTTTCCGAAGGATTCCTCCGCAACGGCGATGCCATCATCTTCGACCAGCAATATACGAGCGACCAGCTCGGATCTAGTCTTCAAATTTCTCACATCGTCCGGCTCATCGGCACCCGGGGCATTGGCCGCCCTCAGCTCCCTGATCAACTCCTCGGCAGCTTTCTTCTCCGCCGACAACCTAGAGTTCTCCTCTTTTAACCTGGTCGCTTCCTCTTCCGCCTTCTTCCGAGCCTCACCGGCACCCTTGACTTCTTCCTTGAGGGATGCCACAGACGCACGGGCAGCGTTGAGTTCAAACTCAGTTGCAGAGTCCCCTTCGGCATACACAGCCGCCATCTCTAGCATCCTAACCAAGGCTGAAGCATCCTGGGCCACCAGCGCCCTCTTGCTCAGCGGTCCATGCCTTCCAAGCGAAGGAGATTCCGCCCAGGGAACAACTAAAGAGTTGCCTTCGAAGAACCTCTTATCAAGGATGCAGGGAGGAAGCTCGAACTTCCCTTTCTCCGCTACCCGAGTAAGGTCCACGACATCAGTAATCCTTGGCCGCTTTAGTCGCCCGACCAAAGGCAGAGGAGATCCCCGGGGAGCAGGATTCGGAGAAGTGGAGGTCCCCGCAGCAGCTTGAACGGGAGGAGGAGCACGGGTACCAGCGAACCAAGATTTTGGAGGAGCCGTTCCAGCTTTGTTCCTCGCCAGAGCATTCCTCACAACCCGATCATGAGCCTGAGGCATCTCACCTGCACAAACAAAACACGAGCATGTTAGACACGAAGAAAAGAAATAACATGAACAAAGTCTAAATAACTAAAGACTACCGAGCAGTTTCTCAGCATCCGCAGGAGTCTTGCACTCCAGCAGTGCCTTAACATTAATAAACCGGCGTTCGACCCTCTGACTCCCATCTTCCTCGAAGATCGGATCTCCCTTGCTCGTGAAACACTCAGCAAGGCTGAAGGAGTTAACCCACTTCTCCAGCGCCTCGTAAGCCACGACATCTTACCCACGCAGTTCGCTCAGCTGAAAAACGTAATCACTGGGCTCTCTGGTGAAGTGTTTGGGCGACCAATGAATAGGGAACTTGTAAAGTCTCCGCCCAATGTACTTCCCCTCCTCGTTATGCAGCTCGTTTCCATCCCCGTCAACCTCAATCTCCCAAACATACATACTGTCCTGGGCAACCTCAGACACGGGCTCAATGACGAAGTACCGCTCCTTGAATGTCTGGATCGACTCCAAAACCGGTTTGAATAGCTTGCGAGGCTGCTTCAGAGAAACCCAGCCGTACTTCTTCCCCGCCAACTGTCTTTATAGATGGAAAACAGTGAAGAACAGGGGGAGAGTGACCCCCAAGGAAAGATGCTCGGACACCAACTCGAAAGCCCGGATGAAGGCCAGCGAGTTAGGATGCAGTTGTGTGGGGGCTAACCTCAGATGCTCGAACACTGACTGCTGGAAATCGGTGAACGGCAGCCTCAAGCCCAGCTCCTTGAAGGCGTACTCATACATTGTGAAGCGGTCCCCGAAGTCAGTGCAAACCCGCTCGTCTAAAGAAGGAAAGTGCACCCTCCACTCTTCTATCGGTCCTACCTCCGTGAAGACGTCCACCAAGGACTTTGCAAACATGGACACATACTGGGAAGGTTCGGCCACCTCCCACCCTTCCTCGGAGGACCCTTTGACGTCCTCCTCCATGACGTCCTGCTCTTCCTCCTCCCCAACATTGCTCGAGGAACTCGACGTTGCCGAGCTCGAAGCCGTCGAGCTGCTCCTATCCTCGGAGCCAGTTTCCTCCTCGGACGTATCTAGAATAACTTCTCTGTCTGGCCCCGTCGCCATTACGATCACCTGAAAAGCAGAGAAGACAGTGAATTTGACAGCAAATCAAATCCACCCTTCCACTGCTAAGTCAAGTGAAAGGGCGCGCAAAGGGCTGAGGACAATGTCCCCGACCTAAGGCCTAACATCGAAAGAAAAGCTAAAACCTCTGCGCAAGGAGATGCTCGAAACATATCATCCTCCTGCAAGGAGCCTCCCCGCACTCATGCCCAGATTCCGTTTGAAGCTCCACCGGAAACCGCAAAGCTTCACCGAAATCTGGAAACGTTCTACCAGAAAACTCATCGCTCTATCAGAAGATGAACAAACACGGTGGTCACGCATGCACAACTACTGCAACTACGCCGTGGACCACCCTCCTCGCTGAACATACTACATACTCCAGCGAAGTGCTGGAGGCAGCAAAGTGGCACAACCACAGTCCACCACCAACACTCGCCAGAAAAAATTACCTATTTTGTCATCTAAAGCTAACCCTAACCGCATACAATCTACCACTAACAACAAAAGGGAGTAAAACAAGTTACAGATAGAAAAACTTACTTGATTTTGGAAGAAGGTAGAAGCTGCTCGAAGCTGGTGACAGTGGTCGGAAAGCCTGAAGACGGTGACGGGCAAGAACTGAAAGAGACAAAGAGAAATCAGAAAGGAAAAGTTTCAAATGAAACGGTTTCCCCCCTTTTATTACTAAGGGGCACGTGCAACCACGCGCCCGTAGGCCATTATGACTATCCGCTAGCCATCATTGCCTATTAACTGCTACACGGAGCTCTAGGTACATGTGGCGCCCCAACGTTCAAATTTTGTCTGACCATTAGTCTCCCCGTACACCGAGCAACAAGGTCACGACCACGAATCTCACGAACACCTGGGGCCACGAGCACTTTGAGACAATCTTCCTCGTCCACAAACGACGACTCCATGGTAGCTCCCCGGAGCAACGAGCAGTCCTTAAGTCATCACTCCCATGCTCGGGAGCAACGAGTTAGGGGGCTCCTGTTCTGGACTGGACCAATGGCTAGAATTGACCCAATCCACCCCTGCTCCAGAGCGGCCCAAATTGCCTAAGTCCAATCCACAGAGGGGCAAAAACAACCTTTCTGCCCCTCCAATCGGGCAAGGAGTGCAACTTTCCTCCCCGACGTTGATGCCCGTTACGCACGGCTTCCTCGCTGCCGAACAACAAATGACAGGTGCCCGAAACTGCGTTCATGCCTGACATAACGGCTAGTTTCGGGCACCCTGCCCGGCATAACGGCTAGTTTGGGCAGTTACCTATTCTTTGGGGAAAACGGTTATTTCGCCCCGAAAATAGGACCGTTGGCCACGCGCTGGGGGCTCTATATAAACCCTCTCGCTTGAGAGGGTCAGGTATCCAATATTCACCCTAAGAATTCATACTTAGTACTTGCCCTTTTTCTCTGACCCTTTCTTACTTGAGCGTCGGAGTGCCTTGCAGGTACACCCCTCTCCTCTCCATACGACCAGCATCCCTGACGCACTTGGCGGCCTGATTCTACAGGATCTGATCCAGTCTTCATGATCAAAAAATAATAGCATTTCGGTTTAACCAAATGATCCAACAAGTTGCTACCCAAAACAAACTAACTAATTTGTAAAAAAATGTCCTCTTCACCTTTGAACAAATTAATAACATGTAATCTGCTAGGGAACTATTTCCCTCCTCTACCACAATTACAAGCCAAGAAAAGACATCATTCCATACAGCTTTACTAATCATATAATTTTTGAAAAGATGCAACTCATCTTCCTCCATAACTTAACAAAAAGGACAAACTCCATTATCATTCTCAGGGAGAATGTTTATTTTAATCAGTTGAGCTTTGGTTGGAAGCCCTTACATCAACATTCTCCACTAGAAAAGCTTGACCTTACTGGGAAAATTTGGCTTCTAGATCAAGTCTAAACCATCAAGAGACGCTGAATCCACTATGGAATCGACGTCCAGCTGCTGCTGATTCATCACATAGATGCATCTAACCGAAAAAACAAGCGTTGTTCCGCCACTAAATAAAAGTATCGAATTAATTTGAAGAAAGGGAAACATGATCCTGAATTTGCACTAAATACTCTAGCTGCTCGAGATCTTCCCCTAATAATTTATCATCCCTAAAGTTTAATGACCAACCCCAAGAACCATTTGAATGAACCATAACTTCATAAACCTTAATATCCTTGTGAACATCCTTCTCAAATAACTTAGGAAAAGAAAAACATAGGAGATCAAAACCAAACCAGTGATTTTTCCAAAAAATAACAGAAGAACCATTTCCAACTTTACAATAGACTGAATTAGCAAACCAATTACTTGCAGGCCCTATAGAAAAACAAACTTCTAAAGCGTCTCTCCACCATTAGAAATCCTTTTTGCCACAAGGAGCTTTTGAAGGACTAAGAATTTTTCCTATAACATCACCATATCTAAATGCAAGCAATTATTTCCACACTTCATCTATATCTGATAGAACTATCCAAAGCAATTTAGAGAGCACAGCCACATTGAACTCACTTACCTACTTAACACCTAAACCACCTTCTTCCTTACTCCTACAAATTTCCTTCCAACTAATCCAACTCATTTTGGGTTGATGCTCCCGAACCCTAGAGAAAGGATATCTGAATCCTTATAATCTCCTTCTCAATAATCTTGGGGGTCTTCTAAAAAGACAATTGATAAATTGGAATGCTTAACAAAATAATGTTTAACATTACTAACCCCCCTGGACATATGATTCGCTTTTCACAAGAACAATCTAAACCTCAATTTGTTGAGAAGGGGGTTCCAAGCTTCCTTCAGTCTAGGATTAATGCCAATAGGGACTACTAAGAAGTTGAAGGGCATAACTCTGATAGGGTAAGCTAAAAAAGAAGAAGCGACTTTGATGAATTTGTCCTCCAAATTTAAACAGAATAACCTACTTTTTGATAAGTTTATCCTCAATCCAGAAACCACTTCAAAATCTCTCAAGATAGCTTTCAAACTGGATAAATTCTTCCTTGATCCTTCACAAAGCAAAATTGTGTCATCAGCGAATTGGAGCAATTCGAAGTGAATAGACCCGTTGTAAGTATCTTGATAACCCCTCAAACGTGGTTGAGTTGGAAAATGTTCAAATAAAGAAAAAAATTGACCTTTAGAGATATTACCTTTAAGGATTAATAATTGAAAGATAATTATGTGTTATACATAATATGTTATCAATAACGGTTTTTGAAACCGTGGTAAATTGTTGCATCATTCTCATTCAAGAAAATTTAGGTCATCTTGAAATTTAATTGGAATCAATCAATATATAAACTTGTATTATTCTTCATTGTTAGGTCTATTTTCATCTTCATCAACCAACTTTGATAATTTTCTTCCTTTTAATTGTGGATTCAGCTTCAAAGACTATAGATTTCCTAAATGATAAACATAGTAAGGATCATGGGATTGATCTTGATTGTGATTGAAATAGTTGTTATTTCTCACCATTTTTTGATTGGGAGAAATCAGAAGTTGAGAAGAAAAGTTTGAAAAAAATCAAGAAGTGATATTTAAGAGCAGTGCAAAAGCACAATGTGTTTACTCCACTTTGATACCACTATAGTAGAATTAAAGGCCACGAGCTTAATGCAAAAGAGAAGAATGAGATTATATTCATTCATAATTGTGAAAAATGAGAAAAAAAGTTCATATATAATGCATTTGTCTCTCATATCTAAAAAATATTAAATACACCTTACTCATCAAAGGCAAATATTCCATCAACAGGACTTGTGTTTTAACTTCTTCATACTCACAAATCGAAGGAAAATAACACTTTGGCATAAGTCTATAATGATTCCCATAGAGCTCTCAATTCATTATAACCACTACAACAAAAAAAGGATTTCACCTCAGTTGAAAAATGAAATTTACTTCAGTTGTAGGGATGAGGTAACGAAGGGTGTTATGGAAAGTTTGCCCTTTTCATCTCGAGCCAAAGACAAAGGGGAAAAATAGAAAAGCGTGCCACATTTCCCTTTAGTTTAAAGATCCAACTGAAGGGAAAAATGACACTACTCACGAGTTTGATTCTCAACAACAACATTTTCATATTTTTGAAATTGGGGAGCGCACCACTTTTCCCCTTGGTCGAAAATATAACCGAGGTAAATGCTCTAACTTAAGGAAAAAGTGGCAATGGTCATGGGGGCGAGGAAACAAATGGTATTATGGAAATTTCCCCCTTTTCACCTCAGGCCAAAGGCTGAGGGAAAAACTAGAAAATCTCTATATTTCCCCTAGGTTGAAAGTTCCAACTGAAGGGAAAAATGACATTGGTCATAAGTTTGATTACCATCAATGAAAATTTTGTATTTTCAAAATTGGAAAATGCGCCACTTTTCCTATCGGTGATAAATAGTACCGAGGTGAAAATATCAACTTTTTCTCTTGATTTATTTTGTTTACCGAGCTGAAGCATACAGGGGAGAGGGGGTTACCTCGGTTGGGTGAACCGACCAAGGAGAAATCCCTTACTTTTTTATTTTAAAATTTTCATTTTTGTTTTTGTTTTAACATGTATTTTTTTCTAAACAAAACCTAAACTGTAAATTTTGTGAAATATAACAAATGACCTATTTATAAAATAATATTCTATATATCTTATGTACTAAAATGGCTAACATTTTATACTAAAATTATACATTATTTACACCAAAGAAAAAATGGCGCACACATTATTTTTTCACAACAAAATTAAAAGATACACAAATGATTAACCATCTGTAATTTGACCGTTAAACACTTGTAATTTGAACGACATTTATAAATAATTAGGATAACACGACAACATTAAAAATTCAATAATAACAACAACATTAAACCTTCAAACTGTCGATCTCAATAACAACAACAACATTAAACCTTCAATATCTCAACAACAACAATAACATTGAACGTTTTACTAAGAACAACAACATTAACTTTGCTTACAAAAACAACAACATTAAACCTTTTACAACAACAATAACAACAACGACAACAACAACAACAACAACAAATCAATAAAAACATTAATATTTCAATCTCAATAAATGAATGTCACAAATAAACCTTTTTACCACTTACTTTAAATGTAATAAAACTAGGATTTTTTTCTTCCAAAATCATGATGTATCCACCTTAAATAGAGTCTTCTTCTGAAAAATAGTTTGAACAAAACTCAATTGCTTCTTCTTTGATGTATCCACCTTAAATAAACTGACCCACAAAATCTAATCTCTTGGACTAGATGAACAATTAAGTGAAACATAATGTCAAAAAATGATAGAGGAAAATACATCTTCAATTGACACAAGATAATTGCAACCTCATGTTTCAATTAAATTTCTTGGATCATTAACTTTATTACAAATATCATTGAAGAATAAAAACAAGCTAGTTATAGTCCCCCTTACATTTTTTTTGGCAAAATACCATGAACAATCACTAGTAGAAGTTGTTGCATCAAGACATGACAATAATAAGACTTTAAGCAAATTAATTTGAGACCTTTCATTTATACAAGTTTTTTTTTACATTTGGTGGGGAACTTTGATACCCTATAAACACTCGCATTTTGTTCTTTTCTACATAGAGTGTGACATGCTAGGGGAAAATATGTTCTTTTACCTATTTCTTTTGGGGTTAACTCTTGTCTTATACCCATATCCACCAAATCTATACGAGCATTCTTACCATATTTTGTCTTGCCTTGAATGTTGAGAAGTGTTCCAATCAAACTATCACACACATTTTCTCCACGTGCATTACATCAAAACAATGTCTTACATCAAAGTTAGACCAATATGGAAAATCAAAGAACATCGACCTCTTTCTCCATATATTTTTCTCCACAGATCCTTCTTGGTTATTTCCAATGAAAACAATAATATGTTGTTGTCGTTTATAAATTTCCTCACCGGTTAAGGGTTTTGGAGCGATATCAAACTTTTGATCACCATTAAAAGCCTTTTTGCAATCTATAATATGGATGATTTGGTATTAAAAACTTTTAATTCCTAAGGTAAACAATTTTTTCCATTCTTTAGTTTGTCGGTGCATGTGCGACTTTACATATAGGACACACTTTATGTCTTTTAACGCTGTACCCAGAAAAATTACTTTATGTAAAAAAGTCATTGATTGTACAAAACAACATGGCATGCATCTTAAAATTTTCATATGAATACGCAAAACTCTTAAATCTTCAATCAATGGACTTAGATAAATATCTATGTTGTATCCTAGTTGTTTTGGATCCAAAATCATCATAGATAACATCATATATTTGCTCTTCATGCACAACCACGAAGATAGGTTGTAAATTATGAGAAGAAAATGCCATGAAGTATGATTAATGCTCATATTACAAAACTAGTTCATTCCATCGGTGCCAAGTCCAAGCCTAAGGTGTCCTGGCTCATAGAAAAAATCTGCAAACAACGAATCAATTTTCTTCCATTGCAAAGAATCAACTACATGGATAATTTTCTATCACATTTTCTTTCATCTGCATTCAATTTAATATTCTTTGAGTCATTTAAGTTAGCAAAAATTTTCTCGAATCTTGGAATTATTGGTAGATACCACATCACTTTGACTAGATAACGCTTTATGTTTACACCATCGTCATCATCAGAACCACTTTCCTTCAGCATGTAGCACGACTCTCCACACCTCGGGCACTTATTTAGATTTCCATACTCTTTCCTATATAATATGCAATCATTATGACATGCATGTGTTTCAACATAGTCCAAACCAATTCTACACAACATTTTCTTGGTATCATAACGATTGGACAACATGTTACCTTTTGGAAACATGTCTTTCAACAACTCAAGCAATTTAATGAAACTTTTATCCTTCCACCCACTTTTTGCCTTCAATTTAAACAATATTAACACAACTAAATGACGATCGTGTAAATTTTTCGCACCCCAAAAATAATAGCTTTTCCTTGTTATTACGTAAAAGTATCATACACACAAGCTCTCCTAAAAGAATCTTCTCTAATATCACATATCGTGTCTACTACTCAATCATCCATATCTTCATCAACTTCATCTATGTAACATAATTTTTTTTTGCTTCACCATACCACACTCATGTCGTATAATTTTGACAAATATAATTATAACATAGATGATTGAATATTTATGCCTTTTCACATTTATTTTCGTATTCCCGCATATAACACAAGGACAATACAAAAATTCCCTTATTGTTAGGAAGTTTTATTTCAGAGAATTCAAGAAATTTAACCACTCCATTCTCATACTCATCACTTAATCTATTGACTTTCATTAAACTATGATCTTTAACTGCGTACTTTTCAAAAATAAAATAAAAAACCTACACAAATTAGTCATGTGTTTTGAATGACAACTTTTCTAAGTTAAAAATTTTCTGATTCACATTGTAATAATTATACACCTATATAAACTACACATTTAAACAACCTTTACGAGAGATGTCAATACTTTGGTGAGTTAACACAACAAGAGCAACAATAATAATCGACCTTCGATCTCAACAACAACAATAACATTAAACTATCAGTCTCAACAACCACAACAATATTAAACCCTCATTCTCAGCAACAACAATAGCATTAAACCTTAAATATCACAACAACAACAACATTACTGGTACAAGAATGGTTAAGTATTTATGTACCAAAAACATGATGAAAGAGTTAAAGAAACGAGTTGGCTTGAGTTTCAAATTTCATAATTCAAATATTGTTCGAGTTTCCTTCCTCTTTTCCTTCATTCGACTTAGAAGACAAAGTTTGATTTGGTTTAGTGGAGAAGATGAAGAATGGTGTTTTTGAGTTTATGGGAGATGGTGTTTCATTCATTAGGTAGAGAAGATCAAGAATGTTCTTTGTTCGATATGGCTCAATATGTTTACGTGAAATGCAAAACTGAATGAGAGCTAACATTGTTTATTGGAAAATAATGTTGCAGTGAGTTTTCCCCTCGGTTGTGAAGTATAGTGGAGGAAAAATGTGGGAGTTTTCCTCTCGGTTAGTTAGTATAAAGGAGGTAAAAGATGATATATTTTTTAATTAAAAAATAGAATAAAATAAGGGTTCCATTTTAAAAGAAATAAAATCATAAACATACGTTGTTTGGTGATAGGAAAATAGCAAGTGTACTATTTTGCCTATTGTAGTAATAAAGGGAAAAATCCCAAGTATCGAATCTCAAGGACTGCTTGACGATACAGAGTTTAAAAATACTTTCAATTAAACAAAAAGGTCTTTGGGGTTTTTGGATTATAGAATAATATCTAAAATTGCTGTGAAATAAAAAGATTAAAATGGTTAAACGATTTAACAGATAAGAGTAGATTGCTAGGGTTCGGTGAATGAATCTTCATGCAACTTTTACGACTTATAAATGCAATAACAAAATCAATAACAGTTGATTACCGGTTCTTTAGGTTATCTAATCCTAAGTCCTTAGTGAAAAGATCTTTGATCATGTAATCTAATTACTATGTCCATAGATAATTACATTCATGATCAAGCTTGTAAATATCAAGAAATTCCAGTTAAGATAAAGTATCCCTAGTCCTAGGTGATATTTATTATCAAATGGTCTTAGTCAGATCAACATATAACCGCTGACCAGCATAAATTATATGTAAAGGTTCAAAATCCGTTTTTTCGACGGTTTAAGCATTAAGCAAAGAACTAAGAACAAATCAACAATTAACGAATAAAATAGTCATTGCATTCATAAAATCGAATTTATTACAATCAGATTCAGGGTCACCCCTCTAGCAATGGGGGGTTTAGCTACTCATACAGAAAAATAAAACAAAAGATGAAAATGTTGTCATTACAGAATCTCTCGAGGAATCAATCTTCAATTGTCCGAAAACTCTTGAACATATGAATCCCTTGTGAAAATCTGAGTCGTCAGCCTTCAAAACTTGTATTTTTTGCTCCCAGAAATTGTCCAACCCTTGCAAAATCGCGTTCCGGGACTAAATAGTCCAACACTGGGCTTTCAGCCATTTTGGGCCTCAATACGCGTATTGACTTACCTAATACGCGTATTGACCTGGTATGCCGCTCATTCTCCTACGCGTATGAGCAGAAGGGCCAGCCAGCAAGCCATATGATACGCGTATTGACCTATCCCTTACGCATATTGGCAGAAGGCGTGTTTTTCACTCAAAAACCCTTCCTCTGTTGAAATGTGTATGGTACGCGTATGCAAGGGGGTCATACGCGTAACAGCTAGAGTGTTACGCGTATGGGCAGCAAATCCTCCACTTTTTGGCTCATTCTTCTGTTTTCTCACTCCGGCTCAGTTCCGCATCTGATGCTTAATCCTCTGAGCTTCCAAACCTGATTTTGACCTGCTAACATACCAAAAGTGTAAAATATCCTCAAGAAACTCATAAGTAATGACACACTGCATATTATTAAGATAATCCTAATTCTAACTAAAAACGCTTAAAAACACACAGTTTACCTAATTTATTTACAGTTAAATAGTGAAATACTTAGCACAAATGGTGACTGATCACAACCCCAAACTTAGCTTGTTGCTTGTCCTCAAGTAACACTTTAGAAACATAGATCACGTCACCCCAAACTTACTGTAACAACAGTTCTTACCACAATACTGCTGAAATCTTTTGCATTGGACCCTTCGATGTTGCCTTGGGTTTTCTGATGTTTTTTTTTTCATAACCAACGAGCCAGAAACCTTTTCCTCAGAAACACTACTTCACCTGTCAGCTTCTATCACACTCTTACCAAGTCTCTCGGGGTTAAAGTGTTATTACGCTCAAATCACAGTAAGCAATATCATATCAGCAGTTTGAATAAATTCTCAAATTTTATCAACATGCACAAAACACACACTTTTTGAGGTCTTTGGGTTGTAACAGGGCTTGGGTTAAGGTAGGATATAAAAAAAGGAAAACAAGGGATTTTGGTTCAGAGTACGTGAGATCATTCGTGTCACCATGTTTTTCATTAGTGCTTTTGTGGGGAATTTAAAAATCCATTCGGTGAATGCAAATTTTTTTTTTTTTTTGAATAGGAAAATTTTTTCTTTCTTCCCCCCCTTTTTTTTTTCTTTTGCACTCACCGTGTTTTACTTTCATCAACTGCATAGCTACCCCAAACTTAGAGGTTGCTATTCCAACAGCAACCCCAAACTTAAAATTTAACACAGATCCACAAACAATCAAACATACTCTAAACAAGGTAGGATAATAATAATAAGGCCAGAGGTTAATAATAACGGGTAATTATCAAGCAAGGGATAAAGGCTCAAATGGGGTAAACAAAGGATAATAATAATAATAATGGGATGGCTTCAAAGGCTCTAGGTAAAAGAAAAAAAAACTTGCCTCAGTGTGTGCATTCATATAGTCAATATGCAAAAAGAACGTACTCAAACTATGATAGATAAAGTCATACCTGATGTCTCTTTCTTGATGATAAGTGTTTGGCCTTTTCTGATCTCACCAGGACGGGTGAAACTGACAGGTTCTGAAGTATCACTTTGTTCAAGGTTCCTTTGCTCCTGGTTCTGATTTTTTATCTAACCAGTGCGTCCGATCATATACAGCAGTATCAACAGTCAGGGTGGCAAATCGAGAGGACACTCAAGTCCTTGGGGAAGTAATCAGGATATCCACTTGAGCCAGGAACAATCACATATCTAAAAGAAATAAGAACCGAGAAACTGTGTAAAATTCCCAAATGTATTCAGATGTTTCAAAAACCCAGAAACGGGCAAATACACTCATAATAAAATAAAAACAAATACATAAGGGAATTTAAGCGTACACTGAACGGGAAATAAAATAAATAAAAAAATACAAATAATAACGAAATAAACTAGAAATAGAAATAAAACAAAAACTCAATCATGCTCTCCTGTGTCACCCTGCATCGGTGTATCGAAGTCAACCACACCAAACGGGTCATATGAGAGATCATTCACCGCTCTCGTAAGTGGTGTCATGACATCCAGATTCCCAAGCGGGGTTTGGAAATGAGGTCTGTAAGGACTCTGCTGATGCTGAGGTGGTGTCTGATGCTGAGGAGGCTGAGGAGGCTGGCGCGGTGGCTGATTATGCTGAGGCATTAAACCTCCAATCTGAACAGGATACGTCCACCCAGGAAAGGTAAACTGCCCATGATGAGGTGCTGGTGGCTCATCGCTGCACCGGTCTCTAAAACGCTGGGCAGCCTCCCACAAATCCGTCTGATGTGTCAGATGTCTTCCCGGAAGCCCGTACACATAGCTGAACTCCTACAGCGTGCAAAAGTTAGACATCCTCAAACGGTGGTCTAAGAAGTCCTCATCAAAGGCAGGAGGTGGCGGGATAGTATGTGTCTCAGATCTAGGTGCACCACTGCCACTGGCCTCATGGTCATGTGCTCTCCTCAGAGGTCGCTGTTGATCAGTAGCAATCATCCGATCCTTTATCCAATAGGCATTCAGTGGGG
This sequence comes from Lathyrus tuberosus, assembly GCA_022829125.1. NCBI lineage: Eukaryota > Viridiplantae > Streptophyta > Magnoliopsida > Fabales > Fabaceae > Lathyrus > Lathyrus tuberosus. The sequence continues at coordinate 54,083 of JALAZF010000716.1, read as the reverse complement.
CTGCTGGTCTCAGCATCATCGTTCCCTGCAGATCGGTCACACCAGCCTTCTTGCACAGAAGGTAAATAACCGTCGCATGCCCTAACGACTTCTTCGGCGACTGAGCAATCTCATCCATATCATTAGCAATAATTTGTCCAATATTCACTTGCTTCAGCTTAAGAAACTGAAAGATAAGTAGAGCACGCTCAGTGATCAGCTCTGAACCGCCCCGATTGGTGCTAAGGTTGTGATGAATATAGTAGGCCATAGCTTTGGAAATTGGCGCCAAGTCTACAACCATGATTTTTGCCAGTGCAACCCTGGATGAATGAACCCAATCACAACCTGGTCTTGCAATCAAACTCCTTATGTCATTGTAGGGCCACCTGTTCTTATCAGAAACTTTCCACTCAGTAAAAGGACAGACGGACTCAAGAAATTTGCACTTGAGCACCCTGTTGATCGTTTTCCAATCGAACTTCACTGGTTTTCCCCTCACCCACGAAACAAACTCTTGATTCTTAGTCGGATCCTCTTCATCAGAATTAACTCTTTGAGCATTTGCATAGAACTCCCACATAATTTCCTTTTCAACCGTGCGGATACGATCATTGAAGAAGGTCAATTTTTACTTTTTGAGGAGTTCCGTCACTTCTGGAAATTTATCATCTTGATACACCCATTGTTTCTCTTCAACTATACTGCGTGTTTCAATCTATTCATATCTATCTTCATGATGAGATGTGCGAAAAACTTGAACTTCTTCTGGTGATTGAGACATGATAAAACCTGTGAGTCTAAGAAAATAAAAAATTTCGACAGAGTAATACGCAGAATTCACGTAATGAAAAAACAGACAAATGGCATAACAGGACGGAAAAGATATATAAACCTAACCCTGAAACTGATACGCGTATCGTACGCAGGCAGTACGCTTATAGATACCTGATACGCGTATGATATGCAAGAAAATTCAGTGAAAAATGCACTTTTGCGTAACAGATCACGTATTGAATGGCCATACGCGTATCAGTTAGAGGCCATACGCGTATTGAAGTCCTATACGCGTATCAAGATCACGTATCCATCCTTGAACAGAGTGGGCCAATACAAACCGGACTGGAGGACTTTTGCCGCTGTTCTATCTCCACTGAAATGTCCTCCATACTCAGAATTATGACAAGCTTTTAGAATATTTGTCTGCTCACACTTGGGCACACATCTTCTGATTAAACCGTCCACCCCTTTTTTGTATAGGAACGGGTCGTCCCATAAATATAACCTGCAATCATAAAGAAACTTTTTCTTTTGGTGAGAATTAAAGTCATCAGGTATAACCCCACCTACCACATAGTTTGCATAGTCAGTAAACCATGGTACACCAGTAACAACAAGTATTCTCTCATCAATAAATGTATCTTGAATGGGGTGCTCCTCCTCAGTTTCTTTTATTAGGGACATGCGAGACAAGTGGTCCGCAACTGTGTTCTCACACCCCTTTTTATCCTTGATCTCCAAGTCAAACTCCTGGAGGAGGAGTATCCATCTCAACAGCCTTGGTTTTGATTCCTGCTTAGCAAACAAATACTTTAAAGTAGCATGATCAGTATACACAATAACTTTAGAACCAAACAGATATGACCTGAATTTGTCAAAAGCATAAACCACGGCCAACAACTCCTTTTTGATAGTTGCATAATTCATTTGGGCCGGGTTAAGGATATGACTAGCATAATAAATTACATGCAATAATCTGTCCTTCCTTTGTCCTAAGACAGCCCCCACAGCAATGTCACTTGCATCACACATAATTTCGAAAGGTAAAGACCAATTAGGGGCAATTACAACAGGAGCAGTGATTAACTTACTCTTCAGCATCTCAAAAGCTACCATACAGTTGTTATCAAAATTAAACGGCTTGTCTTTTACAAGCAAATCAGTCAACAGTTTGGCCACTTTTGAGAAGTCTCTGATAAACCTGCGATAAAAACCTGCATGACCCACAAAACTCCTTATTCCCTTTTCATTCACCGGAGGTGGGAGGTTAGCTATCACCTCCACTTTTGCTTTGTCCACTTCAATTCCTTTGTGGGAAATTTTGTGTCCTAGCACGATACCTTCCTGCACCATAAAATGACATTTCTCCCAATTGAGAATAAGGTTAGTTTCCTGGCATCTTTGCAAAACAAGAGACAAGTTAGACAAACAATGATCAAAAGAAGAACGAAAAACAGAAAAGTCATCCATAAACACCTCCATATGCTTTTCAAGCATATCGGCGAATATAGATGTCATACACCTCTGAAAAGTAGCTGGGGCATTGCATAACCCAAATGGCATCCGTCTGTAGGCAAAAATACCATAAGGGCATGTAAATGCGGTCTTCTCCTGATCTTCTGGGGCTACAGCAATCTGATTGTACCTAGAGTATCCATCCAGAAAATAATAGTACTCGTGACCTGCAAGTCTCTCTAACATATGATCAATAAAAGGAAGGGGAAAATGATCCTTCCTTGTTGTAGTGTTAAGTCTCCTGTAATCAATACATACTCGCCAACCTGTTACTGTACGAGTCAGAATCAGTTCATTCTTTTCATTCACAACCACTGTGGTTCCTCCTTTCTTTGGTACCACATGCACAGGACTCACCCAAGAACTATCAGAAATGGGATAAATCAATCTTGCATCTAACAACTTTAAAACCTCTTTTCGTACCATTTCTTTCATTGCCGGATTTAACCTCCTCTGGGGTTGTACTACTGGTTTCTGATTATCCTCCATCAGTATCTTATGCATGCATACTGTGGGACTAATTCCCTTCAAATCCCCAATAGTCCACCCAATAGCACTCTTGTGTTTCTTAAGGACCTGTATTAACTTTTCTTCATCCTTTTCATTCAGCTCAGAGTTAATAATAGCAGGACATCTTGTTCCCGATTCCAGAAAGACATATTTAAGATTCACAGGTAATTCTTTTAGTTCAGAACTTGTACCTGTTTCACTTCCTTTTTCAGTCTCTGTTTCTGGTGAAGCTCTCAAATCCTCCCACCGGTGTGGTCTGGATTTCAACCAAGGTGGTTGTGCATCTAGCATAACAAGAACTTCTTTTTCTTTCTCATCATCATGGTCCTCAATCTCTTTTGCTGACAAACTCATAACTCTTTCCAAAGGTGATTTAGGGAAGTTGCTTTGAATGGTGCTGGTCACTATTTGATTAATCACTTCCACTGAGTGGTTTGTACCTATATCCTCTTTATGTTTCATGGTATTCCTAACATCAATTTTCCACACTTCATCGTAAACTTTGAGGGTTATGGTACCTCCCTCAATGTCTATCATACATCTACCTGTTTCCAAGAAAGGCCTTCCCATAATCAGAGGGATATCCCCATCTTCTGGAATTTGTAAAATCACAAAATCAACAGTAAATACAAATTTATAAACTTTGACCAGAACATCTTCAACTACCCCAAATGGTCTCTTAACTGAATGATCTGCAAATTGGAGTGTCATTCTGGTATCTTGAACACTTCCAATTCCTAGCTTCCTGTAAATAGACAACAGCATAAGGCTCACACTAGCCCCTAAATCAATCAGTGCCCTTTTGAAGGACCTATCTCCAATGGTGCACGGAATAGTAACTGAGCCTCTATCTGGCTTCTTCACTGGAATCTTCATACCCTGCAAAATAGCACTGCAAGTTTCAGTTAATATAACAGGATCAGTGTCAGTGCTGTGCTTTTTTGAGATGATGTCCTTCATGAATTTGGCATAAATAGGCATCTGCTCAAGTGCCTCAGAGAATGGAATGTTGATCTCTAATTTCCTGAACATCTCTACAAACTTCTGAAATTTTTTCTCATCTTGCTTCTTCTTCTTATTTCTTTGTGGGAATGGAAGCTTTATGATGGGTTTTGGTTCGGTGGGCTTCTCCTTCACAACAGGTGGTGGAACCACTTCTTCCTCAGGTGGATTCTTGTCTTCTAAGATTTCAAGATCCACTTCAAGTAATTGATCTTCTTCCTCAGATTTATCTTCAGGTATTTCAGCTGATTTCCTACTTGTTGTTGTTACAGCACTCACATTATTATGATCCCTTGGATTTGTCACTGTTGCACTAGGTAAGGTACCTGGTGCTTAAGAACTCGTTATCTGTTGTGCTATCTGACCCAGTTGAACTTCCAGATTTTTTATAGAAGCATTGGTGTTCCTCTGATTGTTTCTAGTTTCTTCCTGAAATTGAACACTCTGAGTAGCCATCTTTTCTATAACAATCTCCCAATCTGCCTTCTTTGGTACCTGTTGCTGATAGGGTTGCTGTTGCGGTTGATACTGTTGCTGGTGAGGTGGTTGTTGCTGTGGTGGTCCCTGCTTTTGAACATTACCCTGCTGATCTTTCCAGGAGAAATTAGGATGATTTTTCCACCCCGGATTATATGTATTTGAATATGGATTATTCTGCCTCGGGTAATTAATGGCCTGCACTTGTTCCGCAGTGGCAACACAATGCATGGCAAAGTGTGGTCCACCACAGATTTCACAAATCAATGTCTGAACCGGTTGAACTTGAGCTACAGTCTGGGTACCTAAATTCATAGCTTTCAATCTTCTTTCCACTTCAGCTACAATCTGATCTTCCATATTCACTACCTGATTTGTCAGTTTCAAGTCAATTTTTCCTTCAGGTTGACTCACAGTATGGTCATATAGTTCCAAATGCTCATTTGCAGCAATAGCTTCAATGATCTTTTTTATACCGGTGGCTATTGAAAAGTTAGATGAGCCACCAGCACCTGTATCAACGAGTTGCTTAGTTTTCATCTTCAGCCCATTTACAAAATTTTGTATTTGTTCAGTCGCATCCAAATTATGTGTAGGACATGCAACTAAACACCTCTTGAACCTTTTGTACGCATCTCCAAGTGACTCTTCGTCCTTCTGTTTAAAATTTAGGATGTCATACCTCTTACGGATATACACAGAAGCGGGAAAGTACTCATTTAAGAAGGTGGTTTCCATTTGTTGCCAAGTAGTAATACTTCCTGCAGGTAAGGAATAAAACCACTCTTCAACGTCATCAGATAAGGTGAATTGAAACATAACCAGCCTCTTAGCCTCTTCAGAATGCCCCTCAATTTTTAATGATGTAGTCATAGTCAGGAACCTCTGTAGGTGCTTGTTTGCATCTTCATTGATCTTTCCTGCAAAAGGCTTACTTTCCAACTGACGGATAGTTGACGGGTGCAACTGGAAGTGGGCAGCATTGACTGGTTGGTTAACTATTGTCAACCGCACTGCTGGATTATTCTCTCTGCCATAGTCACCCAAGAGTCTTTCCACTGGAGGTGGATCTGCAACCATGTTAACAGTGTCTGGATGTGAATCTGTTTCTGAATCGATATCTTCAGAATGAACCGAGACGTGTTCTTCAATTACTAGTTCTGCGTCAGATGTTGCCAGCTTTTCCTTTTTAGCTTGTCTGAGCCTAGCGTGCAAAGTTCTCTCTGGTTCTGCGTCAAAATGGAAATCAGCTGAGGCCTTACCTCGCATTCACGGATTAGACAGAGATTAGTAACGATAAAAAGAAAAATAAAATTAAACGGAAAATAAAATTTTGGTTGCAGAGCAACAAAATTCTAATTGAAAAATCGTTAAACTCTATAATCTTTGGCAGTCCCCTGCAACGGCGCCAAAAACTTGATAGGAAAATAGCAAGTGTACTATTTTGCCTATTGTAGTAATAAAGGGAAAAATCCCAAGTATCGAATCTTAAGGACTGCTTGACGATACAGAGTTTAAAAATACTTTCAATTAAACAAAAAGGTCTTTGGGGTTTTTGGATTATAGAATAATATCTAAAATTGCTGTGAAATAAAAAGATTAAAATGGTTAAACGATTTAACAGATAAGAGTAGATTGCTAGGGTTCGGTGAATGAATCTTCATGCAACTTTTACGACTTATAAATGCAATAACAAAATCAATAACAGTTGATTACCGGTTCTTTAGGTTATCTAATCCTAAGTCCTTAGTGAAAAGATCTTTGATCATGTAATCTAATTACTATGTCCATAGATAATTACATTCATGATCAAGCTTGTAAATATCAAGAAATTCCAGTTAAGATAAAGTATCCCTAGTCCTAGGTGATATTTATTATCAAATGGTCTTAGTCAGATCAACATATAACCGCTGACCAGCATAAATTATATGTAAAGGTTCAAAATCCGTTTTTCCGACGGTTTAAGCATTAAGCAAAGAACTAAGAACAAATCAACAATTAACGAATAAAATAGTCATTGCATTCATAAAATCGAATTTATTACAATCAGATTCAGGGTCACCCCCTAGCAATAGGGGGTTTAGCTACTCATACAGAAAAATAAAACAAAAGATGAAAATGTTGTCATTACTGAATCTCTCGAGGAATCAATCTTCGATTGTTCGAAAACTCTTGAACATATGAATCCCTTGTGAAAATCTGAGTCGTCAGCCTTCAAAACTTGTATTTTTTGCTCCCAGAAATCGTCCAACCCTTGCAAAATCGCGTTCCGGGACTAAATAGTCCAACACTGGGCTTTCAGCCATTTTGGGCCTCAATACGCGTATTGACTTACCTAATACGCGTATTGACCTGGTATGCCGCTCATTCTCCTACGCGTATGAGCAGAAGGGCCAGCCAGCAAGCCATATGATACGCGTATTGACTTGTCCCTTACGCGTATTGGCAGAAGGCGTGTTTTTCACTTAAAAACCCTTCCTCTGTTGAAATGCGTATGGTACGCGTATGCAAGGGGGTCATACGCGTAACAGCTAGAGTGTTTCGCGTATGGGCAGCAAATCCTCCACTTTTTGGCTCATTCTTCTGTTTTCTCACTCCGGCTCAGTTCTGCATCTGATGCTTAATCCTCTGAGCTTCCAAACCTGTTTTTGACCTGCTAACATACCAAAAGTGTAAAATATCCTCAAGAAACTCATAATTAATGACACACTACATATTATTAAGATAATCCTAATTCTAACTAAAAACGCTTAAAAACACACAGTTTACCTAATTTATTTACAGTTAAATAGTGAAATACCTAGCACAAATGGTGACTGATCATTAGGATTCGAATCGTGTCCTTGTGAGACTTTTACCCTCGATTGTCAGTCTAACCACAGGAATATATGACTTTTAATGCAGACCAATAAAAATTGGTGAATGATAAGAAATATCCTTTACAACTTCTTACCATTCACTATTTTCTTTTTTTGGTTGCAAAATCTTCTAAATATTATTAGGAATAGTTTCTCAATGTTGTTAGCCATAGGGGTGTACCCAAAAAAAAACTGGTTATGCTTAACCAAATCCATAACCAAACCATTCCATATTTAAAAACCCAGCCCAGTCAATAACATAACCTAACCGGCCCATTTACATTAAAAAATTAAAAACCGGTTTATCATTTTACTAAACTAGTTTAGAATCGCTTTCATTATTCCAAAGCATAAGAACTTTAGAGTGACTTACAACCTTTTTCTTTCCTTTGTTTGCCATATAGCAAAGCTTTGCCGATTCAACACTAGAGATAGAGTTATCATCACATGAAGAATCACTTTCGCTCTCCCAAGCGGCATAAGCACTTCTAGACTTACTAGATCTCTTGTCATGACCTCTTTCTTTGTCTTTCTTGATTGTAGGACACTCTGGCTTAAAATGACTCGGTTTGCCATAATTGTAGCATGTACTTCTAGACTTCCCCTTTATCTTCTTTTAAGGAGTTAGATAACCTTCTAGATTTTCCCTGGTTCTTGTCGGAGTATTTGTCTCCATGTTTCCACATATATTTGTTGAACCTCTTTATAAACAACCCCATATCTTCTTCATTGGAATCATTGTCATCTTTAGTTTCACAATCACTTTGATCATAATGTGAGGAATTTGGGCTTGAAGTCTTTAGAGCTATGTACTTCTTCCCTTCTTCCTTGTCTTTTCCTTTCTACTTCTTTACCTTCTTTTCATACTCTTTTCCATATTTTGCTAAGTAAGTGAGTTATTGCTCACGCTCTTCCAATTTACCGAACAAAGCCATGAGATCAAGTACTTTAAGATCATTTGCCTCTTTCATAGAGGTGAACTTGGGTTGCCATTCCCTACTCAAACATATCAACACTTTGTTAGTAGCAATCTCATTGGAAATAGGCTTACCTAGCGCATTTAATCGATTGATAATATGTGTGAACCATTTTTGCATGTCCGCAACGGTTTCACCATGATCAATACGAAATAGCTCAAACTCTTGATTTAATGTGTTGATCCTAGCTTGTTTGACATCATTAGTACCCCCATGGGCAACCTTTAATGCGTCCCACATAGCCTTGGCGGTCTCACATTGAGAAACATGATAATACTCATTAACACCTAAAGTGGATGTGAGAATATTTTTCACTTTCTAATCACATGACCATAATTTCCAATCATTAGCATCTCATTGTGCGTCCGGTTTAGGTAATATAATACCTTCATCATTGGTCATGGTTATTTCATATGCACCATTTTTGATGGCATCCCATATACCTTGTTAACAAAGTTGACATGAATACGCATACAAGCTTTCCAAGAGCCATAATTTTTGCCGTTGAAAATTGGTGCTCTATTATACGCTCCCTTAGGTTCGGTAGCCATTCTTCTAAAAAGTAAATATTAAGCATGAAATTAACCGGAGCTTGTGATACCACTTGTTAGACGATAAGCTTGGATCTATATGGGGTGAAAAAATCACAAATTTAAAATTTAAACTTTTGGCAAAAATGGTTTTCAAAAGTTTTATGGCACAGCGGAAACAACCCGAGTCGAATTGTCTAACCGAACCTACCATCAAAAAGCTTGAATATGCGTAAATCTACATAATTGAATGATAATGAACACAAATTGTTCAATAATGATTAATCACAAACAATTAAATGCTAAGCTACACGTAGAGCTTATTTCCAATGATCAAAAATTAAATAAAAGCACTAAAGGCAATTTATCAAACACCTTGTGTGCAATCGATAACGTTTGGAAATTTAATTTGTTTTGTTGATGTTAAAGCCAATCATAATAAAAGTGATTATGATTATATCAACAAACCTTAATTCAAAATGTAATCAAATTTTGACTTCCAAAAGAATTGATCAAACCAACAACAAATTTGATAATTTGCAAATACAAAAATTAAAGATATATATATATATATATATATATATATATATATATATAGAGAGAGAGAGAGAGAGAGATAGGGAGAGAGAGAGAGACAAACACACACACACACAAGTTTGTTTATGTCGTTCCTCAACCGGCCTTGTTATGAGTATGTCTGCCCTTAATTCGAAGTCGAATTGAGATAGCTGCAATTAACCTTAATTTACAAAAAGTAAATATACAAGAGATGAAGAACTCTAATCCTACAAACCTTTTGGCTTGTTATTGATTCTACCACCTCCAAAACCATTGACTAAAGGTTGATCAAGTCACAACCAATGCTGCTTCAATCCACCAGTTCTTGTTACTACCTTGCAAGACCTCCCGTCTCAGGGTTTTCACTCTGTCGGATTAATCCCAAGCACGCACTTGTTGAACCCAAGATTTACAAACGCGATCCACCGTCTCACGTTACTCCCTTGCAAGGAAACCACCTTGTCCCAAGGCCTTCACTCGATCAGATCCGTATTTGTGTAATCTTGTCCAAAACCTTCAAATCCTCAATGGTCTTGAAGGAAAAACCCAACTTGGTTTTCTTATTTGAAAAACTCAAATAACTCAACCCAATATTCTCGGTACACCAACCTAATTGGACATTATCAACCCTAATTTAGATGGTCACCCAATCAAAAAATGATTATGTGTAGTTTGATTGCGTGTATGCATAGAAGAGAGGTTGAAGATGAAGAGTATCTTTGAAATTTTTGTTTCATATAGGTTTTACACTAGAACCTTACTTGAAAAAGATGCATATATGAGTATATATATGTATTAGAGACATGAAGCAAAAGGAATGCAAGAAAAATTGAAATGAAAAACAAAATTTTAAGTTTTGAAGGCAATAGGTCGGCTTATGCAAGCAATAGGTAGACCTATTTGAGGTGACCTATGGGAAGTAACTACAACCTTCGTTATTGAGACATGGAGGTCGACCTGAGCAAGCTATGCGTCAACCTATACTGAAGCAAAAGTTTCTGTAGGTCGACCTGAGCGCGTGTGTTTTGGCCTATTTAGCATTTTTCAAACTAAAAACTCATTTTTGATGCATGGAGCATGCCTAAGACATTTCCAATCATTTCCAAACATATTTATATGCACCCTAATGCTAAGATGATCAATATGTATATCTAGAATTTGGTTGATACCGTCCAACGTACAAAAACGCTAAAGTTGCTCCTATTTTTGACATCATTCAAAACATGACTAAATGGAAAGATGCACTCACATCGAGTTTTTCAACCACTATCCGCCCTCTTCAGCCTCATGTGTTACAAGTATCAGGAAAAAGAATCATTTTTTGTCTATGGTATCTGGTGGTATTTATCCAACAAGAGAAGAGTTTCTCTATACTCCATGGAAGAATTTGGTGAAACAAAGTAAAGGTTGTCGCATAACAAAGTTATAAGTTATCTAATCCTTTTTTGCTAGGAAAAATTCTCAATCAAGGAACCAATAAAGCCAAGTAAAGGTTGATGCAGAACGGAAGCTTGAAGTATGATTATTTTTTCTTGCAAGATTGTTGGATCAAGATAATTGAAGATATTAAATATTAGAAGTTGGGTGATCTACTTCAACATAAGAGAATATCATTTTAGATATGTGTTGGCTGAAGCATTGGAATTGTAGTGTTCAAATTGATGATAATCTGTTGTGGCAAAATACTTGTATCATTATATTTAAATATAGTGGAAGACAAGAAAATTTTGAATGGTAAAACCAATGAGAGTGAAGTAGGCATAACGAAGAAGAATTAACGAACCACTATATAAGTGGAGTATATTTCTCTTTCCCCATCTCTTTTAATTTATGCATTATATCGTATGATTTTGATTTTTTTTATCTTTAGAATTTCATCTAGATTTTGATCTTACATATAGTGTTTCATCATATAAGTTTAGGTCTGCAGTTTATCTAGTTCATGGACTATTATATATCGTGATTAAGATTGTATTAACTCTAAATTTGGAATAATCAATCATTGTTATATCTCAATTTTGAGCTACATCCAAAATTGTATTGTGATCAATATTAAAAGTCTTGTTAAGGAAACTTCTTATATCTCGATTAGTTTCAATTTAGATTGAATCATACATGTTAAGAAGATGTTGGAACATATAATTCTTAAATCCATCTGGTATATTTTGCTTCCTCTTACCCCATTTGCTTTCGAGGATTGAACTGATTTTACACTAGAAAAAGCTATTGAAAAATGATTTAAGGGGATTGGTCAATTCAACCCCCTTCTAGACCATTTAATCTCCATATTCTTGCCCAACAACAACAACAACAATAAAATAAAAAACAATAACAAAAATAACACTAAATAGAGTTTTGTTTAGGAGAGAAGCTTGAATTCGTAAATGGAAAATGAAATTTGGAGGTCAAATGATGAGTTAGGTTTAGGGAAAAAGTGAACTAACAGGGTGCTTTATATATAAAATTGGGGTAACTTTTCCCCTCGGTTTTTCAACGTAAACGAAGGGAGTGTTTGTTTCAAGTTAAGAAATAATATTATTTGGAATCATATTCCCATCATTATTATTACTTGGAATAATATTCTCATCCAAGTGTTTGGCAAAAACTAAATTTCCTTGAAATGTTTATAATATTTATTTAATTTAAAAGTTATAAAATAAATAAATAAATGTGAATAATAGTAGGTGATGAGTCCAAGCCTTTGAGGTTGGCATCAATTTTGGTAAAACTAATCTAACAGAAAGATGTTAGACAAGATGTCCTATCATGTTGATTCGACATCTTTGTCTGTTACAGTTTGGAATAACTGCTATCTGATTTCCAGGTTTTATGGGAATGTGATTTTGTCCTAGGTGGCATATGATATTGAGGAATCAGAGTTTCTGATTCTAAAAGGAATATGCTGTTTCCAAGTATGGAGACACTTTAGGAAACTTAGGATTGAAGAAACTATTCTAGAGAAGAATAGGTAACAGATTATGTGGAGCTGAATTGCTGCGATTCCGAAGCCTAAATCCAGTTCTGTTTAGTGATATAAATATGATGGATTTAACCTAGAATAGACACTGAATATACACAGCTATTATTGAGTACTAGGGGTTGTACTTTTGTGAGCCTATCTTGTATTGCGTGAATACCTGAGTTGGACAGTTTTTATTGAGTTGTAATTGTTCAGTCACTGCTATGATTGAAAGGGAATTGAGAAGGGTCTCATACCTAAAAGTGTCTTAGGTAGAAATCTAGCATGGGTAGTTTTTATGTGTCAAGTTGTAAACGGTTGAGTTTAGCTTAGAACCAATTCTGCTCAGTGGATTTCATTCCTGGCTTGGTAGCCCCCAGACGTAGGTGTTGTTGATCACCGAACTGGGTTAACAATTCTTGTGTGTTGTTTACTTTTTGCTGTTTGTATTATGTTCTTCATTATCCTTGAGTGAGAAGTAGAGATCAAGTGTCAAGACATCCTGTACAACATCTTAGTGATTTGCTTGACCAGAATTTCAATTGGTATCAGAGCAGGCATCTTGCTCTGTATCTGGGTGAGATTCAGGGATGATACTTTCTGGTTCAATGGATAAAGAAGAAGGAATTTAAACAGACCACCCATACTTGATGGTTCCAATTATAAATATCGGAAAGTGCGCATGGTGGCGTTCATCAAGTCCATGGATGGTAAAGCTTGGAAGTCTGTGGTTAAAGGGTGAGATCCGCCAAAGGCCAAAGACAAGGATGAGAATATCACTGATGAGCTGAAACTCGAGGAAGACTGGGATGATGAAGATGATAAACTTGCTCAAGGTAACTCCAAAGCCTTGAATGCCTTGTTCAATGGTGTGGACAAGAACATTTTCAGGCTTATCAAGATCTACACTATTGCAAATGATGCATGGGAAATCTTGAAGACTTCTCATGAAGGAACCTCTCGAGTTAAATCCTCAAGACTTCAACTTCTCACCTCCAAGTTTGAGAACTTGAGAATGAAGGAGGATGAGAGTATTCAGGAATTTCATATGGGTGTTATGGATATTGCCAATACTTCGAGTGATTTTGGAGAAAGGATTCCAGAAGCAAAGCTTGTCCAGAGAATTCTAAGATCTCTTCCTAAGAAGTTTGACATGAAGGTGACAGCCATCGAAGAGGCTCAAGATATAAACACCTTGAAGGTAGATGAACTCATGGGTTCTCTACAAACTTTTGAAATGACACTGAATGAAAAGACTGAGAAAAAGAAAAGTTTAGCCTTGGTGTCTGATCATGATGAAGGAAAGACAAACACCAAAGAAGAGATGTCTAAGGTTGTTGTGTTTATAGGAAAACAGTACAGTCAACTGCTGAAAAAGATAGAGGGGGAATCAAGAGCTAATGTCAAGTCTCAGTCATTCTACAACCATAAAAGGACAACCATAAAATGAATAATCTAGGAAGAAACTCTAAATATGAAGAAAAAGATGACAAAGGAAAAGGGATCAAGTACTATGAATGTGAGGGATATAGACACATCAAATATGAGTGTCCTACTTTTCTCAATAAAGAAAATAAAGGCCTCATTACATCTTGGTATGAAGACGATTCTGCAAGTGATGAAGAATCACCTAAACAAGTTTCTGCTCTTACAGGTGTATTTGACTCTGATATAGAATCAAAAATTGGAGATCTATCATATAATGATCTAATCAAATCCTTCAAGGAGCTCTATAAGAGATGTGCTAAAGTCTGCCAGCTAGGAGAAGGTCAATATAGGATTATTATGCTTCTTGAGGCTGAAAGAGTAAAACATCTTGGTGTCATCTCTGATCTTGAAGAGGAAGTTGTTGTGCTTAAATCCAAACTTGACAGTGTAACCAAAAATGTTAGGATGCTCAACAGCAGTTATGATATACTAGATGAGATACTACAGGTTGGGAGGATTGCTGGAGATGTCAGAGGACTTGGCTACAATGATCAAGTAATGATAAGCAAGAAAAGAGATCCAGAATTCAACCTTAATCAGACCAAAAGAAGACAGAAGATGTCTAACATAATGTCTCAACATCAGTACAGACATCAGAAACATACCCCAAGTAAAAGGAGACAAGATTGGAAATGTCATTATTGTGGCAAGTATGGTCACATTAAACGTTATTGCTACAAGCTACATGGATATCCTAAGGCAAGTATTGCTGGAAAGAAAAGGAGTTCCAAGAGTGAGTTTGTGCCCCTAATAGCTTATTCCCCGCAAAAGGGGTACACTGAAGAAAAGTGGTACTTTGATAGTGGTTGTTCAAGACACATGACTAGTGTCAAGAACTATTTGGTGAATATAGAGCCTTATTATTCCAACTATGTCACCTTTGGAGATGGATCCAAGGGAAAGATTAAAGGAGTTGGGAGATTAGATCAAGTTGGGAATCCTAGACTTGACAATGTGTTGCTTGTCAAGGGATTAACTGCAAATTTGATTAGCATAAGTCAACTTTGCGATCAAGGTCTAAAAGTCAACTTCACCAGATCTGAATGTTTGGTTATGGATGATAAAGATAAGATTATCATGAAAGGTGTCAGATGAAAGAATAATTGTTATGTATGGATAACTTTGCAGATAGAGAAAAGTCAGAAACACTCCTCAAACCTGGACATGGGTGAATTCTAAATTTAAAGGTTAACCAAGATGACACATAGGAGATTGCAACATTAGACTATCTCAAGGATTGAGAATCTTCTTCAAAAGTCCTCTATGATTAATGAAATTGCTGGAAATAGATGTTCTTATGCTGTCAAAAAGGACTCAATCATAGAAACTGAAGAAATAACTACAAAGAATGGTTGCTTTCAGACCACTAGAATTGGACTTGTGCTGTTTTGGCATAATGTCACACTAGATGTCGTGACATCCTTCTGTGACATCTTGAACCCTCTAGTGGTACAAAAATCCAAGGAAAAAATTTGAAGGACAAATTAGGGTTTTACTTGTTGTGTGGGAACACTATTCAAGGGTATACATGGTTCCAAAATCAATCTTTTCAAATCAACCAGAAGCGCTTTTGTGATAGATACCCTCACTCTACACTAATTTTCTCAAACTCATTCACCTTCCAGATTAAAGAAAAAGCAAACCGTGGTCACTTTACGATGTTGCAACAACAATCGCCAACAAGAGCAACCAAGAAAGATACTTCAGCGACATCCGCTACTAGGTCAAAACCTGAGGAGCTGTATGCTGAAGATGCAATTGATGTTGTCCCCCTTGCTATTGTCCCATGCAAAACGGAAAAACTTCTGGTAAGAAGATCAAAGAACTTTTCACCAGGTAATACTTCGAACACTTCTAGTGCTTTCTCTAGCCCTAGGAAAGGATTATAAAAGTTTAACATAGATGAAAGGATTGACAAAATAATGAATAAACTCATAAGTCAAGGGGATAGAATGATGGTTGCTGGAATCACTAGACCACTGGCTCAGATTATGCCAACAAACTCAGTTCTTGATGAGGATATGACTGAGAGAAATGTTGAAAATGGTGGAGATGATGATGAAGTGTCAGAAGGGAATCTGCACACCCTTGCTGACTCCGTTGTGAGGGATGTTAAGACAGATGTTTGAACATCCCCATCTACAAAAATGTCTCAAGAACAGGCATCAGGTGGATTACTGAAGAAGTAGCTGACAAAGTTATCAATATAGATGACTTACCTTCTGATGATGAAGTCATTGCAACAAGTATCAATCCTAGTGTGGCCGAAAGACTGAAGAATAAAAAAGATATGGGTGCAGACACTAAAAACAACCCTCACAAGCCAAATAAGAAATCTGTAGTTGGACCACATAGACCTTGGAGCAAGGTTGCTATTGTGTCCAAAAAGAGAAAGGTTGAGTCTGACACAGAGTCAGACTATGATGTTGCAAAAGATGTCCAGAACATCATGCCCATTAAGAAACCTGCCTCTAAGAAGAAGGTTGTTACTCTCCCTAAAGCTCCCATGGACAACATCTCATTCCATGATGTTGTAAATGTAAATAGGTGGAGGTGTGTATATTACAGAAGGGTTTCTCTTTAGAGAGAATTGGGGAAGAATGCCCTCAACTACAAGGAGGTGATGGATTTGAATAAAGCTGCTGATTATTAAAGAGTCTCACTCAATTTGGCTCATGCTATGAGAGATTGGTCAAGGAGTTTGTAGTAAATATTCCAGAAGGATGCAATGATTGAAAGAGTGAGAATTACTTAAAGGTCTATGTCAGGGGAAATGTTGTGACATTTTCTCCTGCTGAGATCAACAAGTTCCTTGGTAGATCAGAAGGACCTCTAGCTAAAATTGAAGACTCTGATGGTCAGATTTGTAGGGAAATTACTGGCAATACTATGAAGACTTGGCCTAGCAAAGAGAAACTATCAGCTGGGAAGCTGAGTGTTAAATATTCCATTCTCCACAGGATTGGCACAGTGAACTGGGTCCGTATAAATCACAACTCAACCATTTCTACTGGGCTTAGAAGGTTTATCTATGCTGTTGGAAAAGAAAGCCTTTGGACTTTGGTGTATACATCTTCAAACAAATCCTGAAACAGGCTATCTCTTTACTGTAAAAATGCCTATTTTCTTTCCTTCACTCATCTGTGGAGTGATTCTTCAACAACATCCTGGGATAATTCTACCTTGTGAAAATATCATGAGGAGGGAGTCCCCTTTGACTCTGCACTATAAACTGTTTACTGGAAGCCATGTCCCAGATATTGCTTTAACATCTGCTCCAAGAACTGCTACAACAACTTCAGAGGAGGAGACTCTTGCTCAACTAAAGGAAACCTGTAGGGAGCTTGATGCTATCATCAGGACCAGTATAGATAGGAAGAAAAAACTGGAACAATTAATACAAGCCTTGTCTGCTGAGTAAAACAAGGGCATTAGAGCTAACACTGGAGATGCTGAGCAGCATGCTGCTGAAGAAAACAGTGATGAAGTTGAAGCCGATGCTGCTGTTGATGATGGTTTTGGTGATAATGCAGAAGAAGATGATGATGAGGAAACAGAAGATGACTATTGAAAGTTGTCTTCCCTTTACTTTATTTTGTTGTTTTGGTTTTTGTAAGGGCTTAATGCCCAGGATAATTTACTTTTGTTTGGGTGTGTACTTTAATTACTCTATAATGTGCATTTGGTTTTTGAGTTAGTCTTTTTGCCTTTGTCATATTATGGCTAAAAAGGGGGAGTAATACTAACTTTACTAACCACTGCTGACTGCTACTAACCTTTGAGGGGGAGTAGTGCTGCTTGCTGAAGAAGGTACTGGTTGAGGGGGAGACAAAGTTTTTGTTTTTGTTCCACTGTTATTCTGATGATCTGGTCTCCCTGGTTCTGAATAATTTTGTCTGTAGGTTATTTGTAGTTAGTTTTAGCCAAAATCTGCCAAAGGGGGAGATTGATGAGTCCAAACCTTTGAGGTTGGCATCAATTTTGGTAAAATTAATCTAACAGAAAGATGTTGGACAAGATGTCCTAACATGTTGAACTAAGTGCAGGTTAAGGTGTTAGACAATATGTCCTATCATGTTGATTTGATATCTTTGTCTGTTACAGTTTGGAATAACTGCTATCTGATTTCCAGGTTTTATGGGAATGTGATTTTGTCCTAGGTGGCATCTGATATTGAGGAATCATAGATTCTGATTCTAAAAGGAATATGCTGTTTCCAAGTATGGAGACACTTTAGGAAACTTAGGATTGAAGAAACTATTCTAGAGAAGAATAGGTCGTAGATTCTGTGGAGCTGAATTGCTGCGATTCTGAAGCCCAAATCCAGTTCTGTTTAGTGATATAAATATGATAGATTTAACCTAGAATAGACACTGAATATACACAGTTGTTATTGAGTACTAGGGTTTATACTTTTGTGAGCCTCTCTTGTATTGCGTGAATACCTGAGTTGGACAGTTTTTATTGAGTTGTAATTATTCAGTCACTGCTTTGATTGAAGGGGAATTAAGAAGGGTCTCACACCTAGGAGTGTCTTAGGTAGAAATCTAGCACGAGTAGTTTTTAGGTGTCAAGTTATAAACGGTTGAGTTTAGCTTAGAACCAATTATGCT
Organism: Lathyrus tuberosus; assembly: GCA_022829125.1. NCBI lineage: Eukaryota > Viridiplantae > Streptophyta > Magnoliopsida > Fabales > Fabaceae > Lathyrus > Lathyrus tuberosus. The sequence goes on along the minus strand of JALAZF010000716.1, from coordinate 35,837 downwards.
TAGTGGATTTCATTCCTGGCTTGGTAGCCCCTAGACGTAGGTGTTGTTGATCACCGAACTGGGTTAACAATTCTTGTGTGTTGTTTTCTTTTATCTATTTGTATTCTATTCTTCATTATCCTTGAGTGAGAAGCAAATATCAAGTGTCAAGACATCCTGTCTGACATCTTAGTGATATGCTTGACCAGAATTTCAGTAGGGAGTTGTTGATGGGAAATTAAGACACAATAATAGACCAATATGCAGCGGATATAAAACTCCCTCAAAGTTGTAGGAATCTTGAGGATCAAAAACAAATATGAGACGACAAATCGAACAAAATAAAGGCACAAAAGACACCGATATTTTTAACATGGAAAACCCCTCAATATGAGAGTAAAAACTACGAGTCGTCCAGACAAAAGACCTAACTCCACTATAATCAATTAAGGGTACAAGAGAGTCTTAAAGTGATTCACAAACTAGTGCTAACAACCGCAAATCACAAAGCAAACTAGCTTACAAATAAGAATAAAAAAGCTGATTTTTTTTTCAAATTTGCAGCTTCAGTACGAAGCAAATAACTTTCACCTCAGATGTTATTTTGAAAATATGAACGGTCAAAAGTTTGATATATGTGTTACGAACTTTCCCACCATATTTGAGTTTGATCCAACGGTTAACAAATCGGTGATTGTTGATTTAGTGAGACTGGTTGTAGAAAAACGGGAATGAGTTTCTCTCCTCTTTTATCTCTTTTAGAATCCTTATATTTCTCTATCTCTCTCAACCCTAAATTGATCCTCTCCACTTAAATAAGTGAGACAAATGGGCTATTTATATTTGGGTCTTTCTCCACATAGGAATGAAGCCGAAACCCAATAAATCTCCCCCTCAAAACTATGTGGAGGAAATCGCCAAACCGGCGATATCACAACAAGCTTTAATTTCCCTCTTGGTAATGCTTTAGTCATCATATTAGAACCATTATCATCTGTATAAACTTTAGCCAACTCCAACACCTTAGCATCCAAAACATCACGTATCCAATGATATCTCACGTCAATGTGTTTGGACCTATTATGAAAAGTCGGATTCTTACAAAGATGAATAGCATTTTGACTATAAAAAAATAACACATATTTTTCTTGAGCAAAAACAAGCTCCGAAAAAAATTTCTTCAACCATAGTAACTCTTTGCATGCTTCGGTAATTGCAATGAACTCAGCCTCTGTAGTAGATAGTGCTACACACTTTTGCAATCTGGACTGCCAAGCAACAACTCCCCTTGCAAATTTAATCATGTAGCCCGAAGTGAACTTTCTAGAATCAATGTCTCCATCCATATCAGAGTCAGAGTACCCCACTAGGGTAGGCTTATCTCCTCCAAAACAAAGCCTCATAGAAGTAGTACCACGAAGATATCTTAAAATTCATTTTACAGTATTCCAATTCTCTCTACCTAGATTTGACAAAAATCTACTGCATGTACCTACACATCATTGCATACATCAAACTACCCACAACATATGCATAAGGAACACATTTCATATCAAACGCTTCATCTTCACTTGAAGGACTTTGATTAGAACTCAACATGAAATGAGTAGCGAGAGGAGTTCTTACCGCCTTAGAACTTTCCATATTGAACCTTTGCAGCACTCTTTCGATATAATTTTTTTGTGACATCCAAAGTTTCTTCTCTTTTTTGTCACGCATGATTCTAATTCCAAGAATCTGCTTAGCTGCTCCCATGTCTTTCATGGCAAATGACTCTCCCAATTGCTTCTTTAAAATGTTAATGTTAGAAATACTTTTCCCTACAATAAGCATATCATCAACATATAACAATAGGATTATGAAGTCATCGTTAGAAAATTTTCTAACAATGACGAAATGATCTGAAGTAGTCTTCTAGTATCCTTGATCACACACAACAGACTCAGACTTCTTGTACCACTGCCTTGGAGCTTGCTTCAACCCATATAAACTCATTCTCAATCTACACAAATAATCTTCTTTACCTTTAACTTGAAAACCATCAGGTTGTTTCATGTAGATATCTTCCTCCAAATCACCATGAAGGAAAGTCGTTTTCACATCCATTTGCTCAACCTCTAAATCAAGAGTAGCATCCAAACTCAACACAGTTCTAATAGAAGACATCTTTACAACAGGTGAGAAAATATCATTAAAATCAACACCCTTTCTTAGACGGAAACCTTTCACCACTAATCTGGCTTTATATCTTGGAGACTTAGAGTTGCTCTCATTTTTAACTCTATAAATCCATATATTTTCCGATTCCCTTTTGCCTTTAGGCAGCTTCACTAAATCATAAGTGTGATTATCGTGCAATGATTTAATCTCATCATGCATTGCATCCATCCACTTTTGATTTTCATCACTTTCCATGGCCTCTTGGAAACACTCGGGTTCACCCTCATTAGTCAAGGTCACATACTCATCAGAATTATACCTTGTAAAAGGTTGTCTCTGCCTGTTAGACCTCCTAGGTTAAGCTTGAGATGATTCTGGAGTTTCACCAAGATTTTCATCCTATGACAAATCGTTATCCCCTTCACCATCATTAGTTGGAATATTTACCTCATCTCCAAGTTGTTGATCATCAACATAATCATATGGCTCACCATTGTGATCATCACCACCTATAGCATCCAGATTATGGCTAGGTAATCGAACTGGATCAACATTCGACAAACTACTATCTTTCTTGGGTGTAGTCTTCTCTACCTTATCAATATCTTCAATAGTCTGGACCTAATAAACACCCCATCACGGCTTTGAATAAACTTATTCCCTACGGGATCATACAACTTGTAGCCAAACTCATCTTGCCTATAGTCGATGAAGATACATTGTTTTAACTTTGCATCCAACTTGGATCTTTCATCCTTTGGAATATGCACAAAAGCCTTACAACCAAAGACTCTCAAATGATCATACTTGACATTCTTTCCAAACCAAATTTTGTCTGGAACTTCACTGTTCAAAGTAACAGTAGGAGTGAGATTAAGAACATGCACTGCCGTGTATTGTGCCTCACCCCAATAATAATTAGGCAACTTAGCTACATAGAGTATACACCTTACTCTCTCAATTAGTGTTCGATCCATTCTCTCTGCTAAACCATTCAATTGAGGAGTTTTAGGAGGAGTCTTTTCATGTGCAATACCATGTTGCTTGCAATAGGAATCAAATGGTCCACAATACTCTTCACCATTGTCTGAACGAACACATTTCAGCTTCTTGCCTGTCTGCCTCTCAACCAAAGCATGGAATTCTTTGAACTTTTCCAAAACCTTGTCTTTTGTCTTCAAGTCATAAACCCATAGTTTCCTGGAGCAACCATCAATAAAGGTACCAAAATAAAGTGCACCACTAAAGGATTTTACCTTTAATGGACCACAAACATCAGAATGTACCAATTGAAGCTACTTTGAATTTCTTGAAGGAGGATGTCTCTTGAAATATACTCTAGTCTGTTTACCAGCCATGAAATGAGAACACTTCTCCAAATCTACATTTTTTAATCCAGGAAGAACATCCATTTTGGCAAAACATTCAGCCCTTTTTCACTAATATGACTAAGTCTTCGGTGCCACAAAGATGCTTCCATGTCGATAGCATTCACACTGTCCCTAGCAACCAAAGCTTTTGTCCAGTATAATTTAGAAAGCTTTCCCCCTCTAGCCACAACCAAGTTACCTTTGATGAGATTCCACTTTCTAGAACCAAGGTGATTATCATAACTACAATTATCTAGCATATGCACAGAGATAAAATTAAAGCAGACATCTGGAGCATGTTTGACACCTCTAAGCAATAATTGCATTCTCATGTTGGTTTGCTGTTAAGTTCCAAATTGTGCATATTTTAGATAGTATTTTGAGGCTCTTTTCAATGGTTTCCTTGATATTTTAGTAGTAAATCTATTAGTTTTAGTGTAAATATGCAAGTTTCCGATTTTATTGTAAATATTGTGAATATTGATCACTTTGATGTTCTTTGACAGGTCTTCTTGCTTATATTTGATGATAGGAACAATTAGTGAAGGAAAGAAGGCCTAAAAGTTGATTTTCGAGGATTTCGTGTCGGTAACTCGCGCTAAGCGAGCTTTTCAGCGCGACTTCAATGTGCATTTTCTACCAAAGGCATTAGCTAAGGTTCCTTGACCGCGCTTAGCATGGGCAGGACCGCTCTTAGTGCGCTTTAAGGTGGTTTAAAGTGTATTTTAGGTGAGGTCCGCTTAGCGCGATCTGAGCGCGCTTAGTGCGATCTAAGCGCGCTTAACGTGGTTGTAATAAAATTTAATTCTTTCTAATTTTATTTTATCTAATTTTTGTAGGTATTCAAGCAAGAATATTTTGTCATTGTTGTATAGTGCATTGAATAAGCTTTCCGACGGTGCGACAATCAGAGTTACGGTTTGAAAGTTGTGAAGAAAATAAGAATTGTGGTTATGCTGATGGCGCTAAGCGCCCTCATAGCGCACTTAGCGCGGTTCACGTCTTTTCAGCCCCTATTTAAGTCACTTTTAAGCATTTTTTAGGTTATGTTGGGAATTTTTTACCCCAACTTCATCAAAACATTCTTGAGTAGATTTAGCTTAGAAACAACACATGGAGTGTATATCTTGACGATCCGGAGTCGAATCCATTTCATTCGGAGTTGACAAACCGTGAGATTTGTGTTCTTCTTCCTTCCTCTCTATGTATTTTTTATTTGTTGAGGTTTTGTATGTAAGTTTATCTTGATTGCATGTATATTTATGGATCTTTGTATAAAATCTCTTTTACAACTCTTAATCGATGTCATCTTTGATTTAATCTCTATCTTAATGGGTTTGATTCGCTATAGACATATACTTTTTGAACTCGACCTAAAATGAATGTCTATTGGCTGTGGGAAGCGGTCTAATACTCACATGTGTGTCGGATCTTAATGCTCAGTGTTGTTGAGTTGCGTGAGACATCACCTCCGAGAGAATGCGGTTGATCTCTCAACGTTTGCGTTAGACATAACCTCTTGTTGTGAGCGATACGTGGGGATTTTGACGAGTGATTTAGGTTGCGTGCATTTTATCCATAGATTTTTTATTACAAGATGGGTAGAATGAAATACGACTCTTGACGAGTTTTCTCGTGTCTCAAGAATGTATTTATTTTTATGTTTTATGTTTTTTTCCTTTTGCATTTTTATCCTAACCCATTTAAACCCAAGCTTAGAGACGTAGAGATTGTCGAACGAAATTCTTTCCCTCGAACCGATCTCTGTGGACACGACATAAATCCCGGAGGGAATTCTTCTGAAAATAATATTTTTGCTTGCCGCTTTACCGCACCAACAAAATGGCGTCGTTGTCGGGGATTGATTTTGATATTGAGTTTCATTGCGATAGTTTTGATGTTTTGGAGCTTTGTACATAATTGTTTATATTGTATATATGCATGTATAGATACTTGTTTTGCTTTTATTTTCCATTATGTTTGTTCAAGTGTTGTATACATTTTGTTCCCGTAACGTTTGTTCAAGTGTTTGGTTAGAACACTTACTTTTGGTTTGCGCGGTGAGGCATCATCATGGCATGAAAGGAGGAAGTTACTAGCTAAGCATAGTAAAGGCGTCGAGCTTACGATGTAAACAAGCATGTTTTATCGTTTTTTTTTCATTATTACTTTTTCATTCTAGCTTAGGTAGTGTGGTGAACTTTCATTAAACAAGTTGTACTCGGATTATTCGTAAAATTCTCAAATCTTCACTTTACAACTTGTTTAATCCAATATCACCCGGTCTTTTAGTATGTTTATATTAATAATTCTTGAGTTTGTACAGTTTTATGTCTAGTAGTATAGTTAATATAAAGTGACAATGGATGGAGTGAATGAGAGAAAGAACCAATTTTGAAAAACAAAATTTTTCTGACCCGCTTAGCGCGCCTTGTTTTGCAAAGAAAAATCTCTCATTTTCCACCCACTTTCACCAAATTTGGTCTTTGTGTTTAGTTAGTTTTAATTCAATTTTGTTAGGTTGTTAGAATTTTTTTTTTGTGTTTGCTCTCATGTTTGTTTTGATTAGCTTGAGGATGCATTTTGTGATTTTCCAAGTTTGATTGTTTCAACTTGCGAATGTATGGTGATGATATTGTTATGTTTTGTACACGTCCAAGGTATGTGTTTATCGCTTTCTAGACTTTTGCATATTCATGATACTTAGACTTTTTACAAACTTCCATGCCGTTCATTCTGTTGTATACTTATTCTTGATGTGAATCACTTTAGTTCCCACCCTTTTTGTGAGTCAGGTTTCCATTGTTCATATATGCGCGGAGTACCAACATTCTTGTTCTAACTGGATTTTATTATGCTTAATCTTTTGTTTTGATTATATGAAAGCATGAAAAGGATCAAGGCATTTTGTTTCATTTTGAGCACAACTACCTAGCCAAATTGTCATTCACCTTGTGAGTGTGAGATCATTCATAACCCCTTTGTGCCTTTCTATCATTATCCATGTTGTTTGAACTTAATGCTTGTCTATGAGTATTGAATTCACTTTTTGTATGGATTTTGATTGATTGTTTTTTCTTGAACCCTCAACTTTGTGTTGTTGTATGAATTTTTACCTTGCCTTAGAAAATAGAGAGTATTCACATGATGATGTGGTTGAATTCAAGTTGGGGAGAGAATGATTGTTTACTCATTGGTTGGTTCCTATGAGGTTGAAAAAAAGAAAAAGAAAAAGAAAGAAAGAAAAAGAAAATCCTTGAGAAAGGAAACAAAAAGAGTTCAAATAATTGTGCTAAATAAGTATTGGGTTTTATGTAACACTTGGGATTTTGGAAGAAGTTGATTGAAATTTTGTGTTTGAGTCTTTGTGAGTTGATCATTCCCTTAGGTTTAGGCAAGTTTTTGTTTCAATTACCTTTAGAAATTGCCCCTTGTTTGTTTACCCGACCACGCTACACCTTTGAAATCCCGTGTGATTCTTGCTTTTATGTTTTCAATATGACTTTTTATGATTGCATAATTTAGTCTTTTGTTTGCAAGATAGTTGTGTGAGTGAAAAGTACCTCATTTTGTGTTTTTCATCTACCGATGATTGTTTTTGCTAGGTGTGATTCACGTTTGAACTTGTGTTGTTTTAGGATGTTTGGCATGATTTTTGTATTTAGCATTTGTTTTGTGGTTATGTTATCGTTGTAGTTTAGTGGTAAGTTTTGCTTTGCATGTATGTTTTTGTGTTGAACCATACATTTGTTTTTGTTTTTCGAAACTTGTTGACTTGTGATTGCTTGGTTGTTACTTTTGTTTCTTTGAGTTGTTTGATTCTTGTTTGAGGACAAACAAGTTTAAGTTGGGGAGAGTTGTTAAGTGCCAAATTGTGCATATTTTAGATAGTATTTTGTGGCCCTTTTCAATGGTTTCCTTGATATTTTAGTAGTAAATCTATTAGTTTTAGTTTAAATATGCAATTTTCCGATTTTATTGTAAATATTGTGAATATTGATCATTTTGATGTTCTTTGACAGGTCTTCTTGTTTATATTTGATGATAGGAACAATTGGTGAAGGAAAGAAGGCCTAAAAGTTGATTTTCGAGGAGTTCTTGTCGGTAACTCGCGCTAAGCGAGCTTTTCAGCGCGCATTTTCTGCCAAAGACAGTAGCTAAGGTTCCTTGACCGTGCCTAGTGCGCTTTAAGGCGGTTTAAAGTGTATTTTAGGTGATATCGCGCTTAGCGTGATCTGAGCGCGCTTAGCACGGTTGTAATAAAATTTAATTTTTTCTAATTTTATTTTATCTTATTTTCGTAGGTATTCAAGCAAGAATATTTTGTCATTGTTGTATAGAGCATTGAATAAGCTTTCCAACGCTTCCGACGACGCGTCAATCAGAGTTACGGTTCGAAAGTTGTGAAGAAAATAAGAATTGTGGTTTTACTGATGGCGCTAAGTACACTTAGCGCGATTCGCGTCTTTTCAGCCCCTATTTAAGTCACTTTTCAGCATTTTTTTAGGTTATGTTGTTGGGAACTTTTTACCCCAACTTCATCAAACACATTCTTGAGTAGATTTAGCTTATAAACAACACATGGAGTGTATATCTTGACGATCCGGAGCTGAATCCACTTCAATCGGAGTTGACAAACCGTGAGATTTGTGTTCTTCTTCCTTCCTCTCTATGTATTTTTCATTTTTTGGGGTTTTGTATGTAAGTTTATCTTGATTGTATGTATATTTATAGATCTTTGTATAAAATCTCTTTTACAACTCTTAATCGATGTCATCTTTGATTTAATCTCTATCTTAATGGGTTTGATTCGCTATAGACATATACTTTTCGAACTCGACCTAAGATAAATGTCTATTGGCTATGGGAAGCGGTCTAACACTCACATGTGTGTCGGATCTTAATGCTCCGTGTTGTTGAGTTGCGTGACACATCACCTCTGAGAGAATGCGGTTGATCTCTCAACGTTTGCGTTAGACATAACCTCTTGTTGTGAGCGATACGTGGGGATTATGACGAGTGATTTAGGTTGCGTGCATTTGATCCATATATTTTTTAGTGCTTGATGGGTAGATTGAAATACAACTCCTGACGAGTTTTCTTGTGTCTTAAGAATGTATTTATTTTCATGTTTTGTGTTTTTTCCTTTTGCACTTTTATCCCACACCATTTAAACCCAAGCTTTGAGATGTAGATATTGTCGAACGACATTCTTTCCCTCGAACCGATCTCTGTGGGCACGACATAAATCCCAGAGGGAATTCTTCCAAAAATAAGATTTTTGCTTGCCGCTTTACCGCACCAACATTCGCAAGCAAACATCACCAACACCAATTACCTTAGATACACCATCATTTCCCATCTTCAATACTCCAAAATACCAGAAGTATAAGATGTGAAGAAATCATTCCTTGGTGTAACATGCAATGTAGCACCACTTTCAACTATCCACATGCTCTCGTCTGATACAAGATTAACAGACTCATGATCACGAAGAATAACAAGATCATCACTAGTAGCAGTAGTAACACGATCATCATCATGATCTTCATGGTCTATTTGTTTAGACTTACCCTTCTTGCCTTTGTTATCTCTTTTCCACTAATAACAATACTTCTGTATGTGTCCTATTTTGTGACATTAATGAAACTCCATATTCTTGTATCGCGGCTTGGACTTGCTTCTGCTATTCTCTCTACCACCCTTCGATTCCTTTTTATGATTTCTCCCCCTATTTTCAGTGACAAGTACCTCGGGTTGAGACGAAGAACCCTGTGCCTTCCTTCTCATCTCCTCATTAAGAATACCACCCTTACCCGTTTCCAAAGAAACAACACCTCTAGGAGCAGAACTTGTGATAGAAACTCGAAATGTCTCCCAAGACTCTGGTAAATATAGCAATAGAAATAGTTCCAAAAGTTCATCATCAAATTTGATACTCATTCCTGACATCTGATCAAGGAGGCCTTGAAATTCACTCAAGTGATCTGAAATAGAAGTCCCCTCTTTAGACTTCAAACTTATGAAGCTATTTAATAAGAACAATTTATTATTCCTTGATTTAGAGGCATACAAGGACTATATCTTCTCCCACAAAGTTTTTGCATGTGTCTCATTAGCAATATGATTTTAAACATTATCTTCTACATATTGTCGAATAAAACCACATACCTGTTGATGTTCAAACTCCCATTCTTCATCAGACACAGAATCCGGCTTTGCAGAACTAAAAACCGGTAAATGCAATTTCTTCACAAATAGTAAGTCTTTCATATTGCCCTTCCATAAATGATAATTAGAACCATTCAACAATACCATCTTCATCTTTTTATTTGACTCCATCATTCAAACAAGTAAAATTGCCCTTACCCAAGAGCTCTGATGCCACTCTGATGGGAATTTAAGACACAATAATAGACCAATACACAACGGATATAACACTCCCCCAAACTTGTAGGAATCTTGAGGATCAAAAACAAATATAAGACGGCAAATCGAACAAAATAAAGGCACAAAAGAAACCGATATTTTTAACGTGGAAAACCCCTGATAAGTGCAAAAAGTACCTATTTTTGTATATAAGTTTTGTTGCACTTATCATTACTTTGTGTTAAAAATTGGTTGAATAAACCCCACTTTATGTGTAAATATGTTTAGTTTATGTTATAGTGTATATACTGTGTATCATGTAAATATCAATGATTTTAATTGATTTTATCTCATTTTTGCAGGTATTCAATCAAGGATATCTTGCCATTGTTGTATAGAGCATTGAATAAGCTTTCCAGCGCTTCAAACCGTGCGAAAAACGGAGTTACGGTTCAAAAGTTACGAATAAAACAGTGCTGGAAAAATGTTGTTCTGTCAAATTCGCCAGGCAAATTTTAAATCCGCCGGGCGAATTTGAGAATTTCGCCGGGCGAGTTTGTGGCGAGTGAAATATTGGAAATTCCAGTGGCTGCTGTCTTGTGCTCGCGTCTTGTTCGCCTGGCGAATTTTGGGGAATCCGCCGGGCGAATGTAGATATTTTAGTTGGTATGAGAGAAAAAGGGGAATCCGCCAGGCAAATTTTCAATCCGCCTGGCGAATTTGTCTGAACCAAAATTTTGTATTTAATTCATTTGACTTCATTTTTTGTATTGTTATGTTGTTTGGGGGTGATTTTTGTCTCCAAACTTCATCAACCTCATTCTTTGGTGGGATTAGCTTAGAAAACAACATGGAAGCTTGTATACAGATGAACCAGAGTGGATTGATCGTCGATCGGCATTGACCAACCGCGAGATATTTGGTTTATTTCTCTTCTTCTTTGTGTTTTTCTTCTATGTTGGGTTGTTGTATATGTATCTACTATGAACTCATGTATATTTGTCGCCCATGGCGTTGTATAAAACTTGCTTTACAAATCTTTATTGGTGATTGTCTATGATTTTTGCTTTATACGCGGGGTTTGAGTTGCGTTAGAGATAATCCTCGCAAACTTCGATTAGGGATGATTATCTGTTAGTTTCTGGACTCTAGAGATAGATTTAAGAGCTAACAATCTTCAATAGGCGTCGAAGCTTAGTGCCTTCCGTGTTCCGAGGCTTCGCTCGCGAGAGTGACGAAGAGAGTGACACGGTTGTTATCTCAACTTTGTATTAGACATAACCTGTGTTGTGAGCGATGCTGGGTGATATTGAGGAGTATTGTAGGTTGAGTATAACTGGTCGGTAAGTTTAAGTTTGTGAGGAGTTGATTATGTGCATGCCTGATAAGTTTCTTGTTGTTGAAGAATGAATTTGTTTTATGTTTTAATGTTTACTTTTCCGCATTTATTCTTGTAAACCATTTAAACCCAAACTCATAAATGCGAGAGACTGTCGAACGAAATTCTTTCCCTTGAACCGATCTCTGTGGACACGACATAAATCCCGGAGGGAATTCTTTTCGAAAAGAAATATTTTTGCTGCTTGCCCTATTCAGCATCCGACAAAATGGCGCTGTTGCCGGGGATTGGTTTTGATATTGAATCGCATTGCGATAGTTTCTTTGTTTTTGAGTTTTGTATATATCGTATATATTGTCTGTTTCTAGTATGTTTGTTCAAGTGTTGTATACATTTTGTTCCCGTAACGTTTGTTTAAGTGTTTGGTTAGGACACTTGCTTTTGGTTTGCGCGGTGAGGCATCACCATGGCATGAAGGAAGGAAGTTGCTAGCTAAGCATTGTAAAGGCGTCGAGCTTATGACGTAAAACAAGAATGTTTTCTTTTGTTGTTTGTTTGTTTCGTTATTACTTTTTCATTTTAGCTTAGGTAGTGTGGTGAACATTCATTAAACAAATTGTACTCGGGTTTTTCGTAAATTCTCAAATCTTCACTTTACAACTTGTTTAATGAATTTTCTGGCGGTTTTTCAGTTTGTGTATATTAATAGTTTTTGTGTTTGTCAATGAACTTGTTTTGAGTTGCTTGAGGAAATTTGGTGATGTTTCAAGTTTGATCGTTTCACCTTGCAGATGTATGGTAATGATTTTGTTAAGTTTTGTACACGTCCAAGGTATGTGTTTATCGCTTTCTTGACTTTAGCATATTCATGATACTTAGGATTTTTACAAATTTTCATGCCATTCATTCTTTTGTATACTTGTTCTTGTGTGAATCACTTTAGTTCCCACCCTTTTTGTGAGGTTGCCTTCTATTGTTCATATATGCACGGAGTACCGACATTCTTGTTTTAACTGGATTTTATTATGCTTAATCTTTTGTTTGTGTTGAGTATATGAAAGCATGAAAAGGATCAAGACAATTTTGTTTCATTTTGAGCACAACTACATAGCCAAATAGTCAATTCACCTTGTGAGTGTGTGATCATTTGTAACCCCTTTGAGCTTTTTGATCCATGTTTTTATTTGAACTTAATGCTTGTCTATGAGTGTTTAGTTCACTTATTTTTGATTGGATTTTGTTTTCTTGGACCTCAACTTTGTGTTTTTGTATGAATTTTTACCTTGCCTTAGAAAGTAGGGAGTACTCACATGATGATGTGGTTGAATTCAAGTTGGGGAGAGAATGATTGTTTACTCATTGGTTGGATTCTATGAGGATTGAAAAAGAAAAGAAAAAAGAGAAAAATATGACAAAGAAAAGAAAAGAAAAAAATGAAAAAGAAAGAAACAGAAAATCCTTGAAAAAGGAAACAAAAAGAGTTCAAATAATTGTGCGGAATAAGTATTGTGTTTTGTGTAACACTTGGGACTGTGGAAGAAGTTAATTGGAATTTTTAGTTTGAGTCTTTGTGAGTTATCACTCCCTTAGGTTTAGGCAAGTTTTTGTTTCAATTACCTTTAGAAATTGCCCCTTGTTTGTTTACCCGACCACGCTACAACCTTGAAAAGCCCTTGTGATTCTTTCCTTTGTATGTTCAATGTGAATTTTTGGATGCGTGCATAATTTAGTCTATTGTTTGCATGATTGTTGTGTGAGTGATAAATACTTTATTTTGTGTTTTTCATCCACCGATGATTGTTTTTGCTAGGTGTGATTCACATTTGAACTTGTGTTGTTTTAGAATGTTTGGCATGATTTTTGTATTTTACGTTTGTTTCGTGACTATGTTGTCGTCGTAGCCAGTGGTAAGTATTTACTTTTTGTGTGTACCGTTTTCATTTGAACCATACATTTGTTTCCATTTTTCAAAACTTGTTGATTCGTGATTCTTTGGTTATCACTCGGTTTCATTGAGTTGTTTGATTCTTGTTTGAGGACAAACAATTATGTAAGTTGGGGAGAGTTTGATAAGTGCAAAATGTACCTATTTTTGTATATAAATTTTGTTGCACTTATAATTACTTTGTGTTAAAAATTGGTTGAATAAACCCCACTTTATGTGTAAATATGTTTAGTTTACGTTATAGTGTATATACTGCGTATCATGTAAATATCAATGAGTTTAATTGATTTTATCTCATTTTTGCAGGTATTCAATCAAGGATATCTTGCCATTGTTGTATAGAGCATTGAATAAGCTTTCCAACGCTTTAAACCGTGCGAAAAACGGAGTTACGGTTCAAAAGTTACGAATAAAACAGTGCTGGAAAAATGTTGTTCTGTCAAATTCGCCAGGCAAATTTTAATTCCGCCGGGCGAATTTGAGAATTTCGCCGGGCGAGTCTGTGGCGAGTGAAATATTGGAAATTCTAGTGGTTGCTGTCTTGTGCTCGCGTCTTGTTCGCCTGGCGAATTTTGGGGAATCTGCCTGGCAAATTTTCAATCCGCCGGGCGAATGTAGATATTTTAGCCGGTATGAGAGAAAAAGGGGAATCCGCCAGGCAAATTTTCAATCCGCCTGGCGAATTTGTCTGAACCAGAAATTTGTATTTAATTCATTTGACTTCATTTTTTGTATTGTTATGTTGTTTGGGGGTGATTTTTGTCTCCAAACTTCATCAACCTCATTCTTTGGTGGGATTAGCTTAGAAAACAACATGGAAACTTACATACAGATGAACCAGAGTGGATTGATCGTCGATCGGCGTTGATCAACCGCGAGATGTTTGATTCATTTCTCTTCTTCTTTGTGTTTTTCTTCTATGTTAGGTTGTTGTATATGTATCTACTATGAACTCATGTATATTTGTCGCCCATGGCATTGTATAAAACTTGCTTTACAAATCTTTATTGGTGATTGTCTCTGATTTTTGCTTTATGCGCGGGGTTTGAGTTGCGTTAGAGATAATCCTCGCAAACTTCGATTAGGGATGATTATCTGTTAGTTTCTGGACTCTAGAGATAGATTTAAGAGCTAACAATCTTCAATAGGCGTCGAAGCTTAGTGCCTTCCGTGTTTCGAGGCTTCGCTCGCGAGAGTGACGAAGAGAGTGACACGGTTGTTATCTCAACTTTGCGTTAGACATAACCTGTGTTGTGAGCGATGCTGGGTGATATTGAGGAGTATTGTAGGTTGAGTATAACTGGTCGGTAAGTTTAAGTTTGTGAGGAGTTGATTATGTGCATGCCTGATAAGTTTCTTGTTGCTGAAGAATGAATTTGTTTTATGTTTTAATGTTTACTTTTCCACATTTATTCTTGTAAACCATTTAAACCCAAACTCATAAACGCGAGAGACTGTAGAACGACATTCTTTCCCTTGAACCGGTCTCTGTGGACACGACATAAATCCCGGAGGGAATTCTTTCCGAAAATAAATATTTTTGCTGCTTGCCCTATTCAGCATCCAACAACCCCTCAATATGAGAGTAAAAAACACGAGTCGTCCAAACCAAAGAAATAAACCCACTATAATCAATTAAGGGTACAAGAGAGTCTTAAAATGGTTCACAAACTAGTGTTAACAACCGCAAATCACAAATCAAACTAGCTTACAAATAAAAATCAAAAAGCTGAAAATTTTCCCAAATTTGCAGCTTCAGTGCGAAGCAAATAACTTTCACCCCAGACTGTTTTGAAAATATGAATGGTCAAAAGTTAGATATATGTGTTACGAACATGCCCACCAAAATTGAGCTCGATCCAACGGTTAACAAGTCGGGGATCATCGATTTAGTGAGACTAGTTGCAGAAAAACGGGAATGAGTTTCTCTCCTCTTTTCTCTTATTTTGAATCCTTATTTTTCTTTAATTTTTCTCAACCTTAAATTGATCATCTTTACTTAAATAAGTGATACAAATGGGCTATTTATATTCGGGTCTTTCTCCACATAGGAACGGAGCCCAAACCCAACAGTTGTAGTTAGTTGAACTTTATTTCCATGGAAATGTTGGATTCACACCCTTTAAACCTTGAAATAAAAATAGAAAAACCACATGTAAATAAAATTCCTAGAATAAATTATGCTTTGGAATAATTTATTAAAAATTGAATCAAACATGGGAATGTTGCATTCCCATGACAATATTCCCGGATATATTTTTTACAACCTTGGAACAAATACACTCGAGGGACTTTTTTGTGAGAGAATTTACAAAATAATAATAAATTGGATGATTGTATTATTTGAAATAATGATATAAATATTATATTCAGATTTTGCATCTCATAAATCAATCAGTGATTTAATGTGCCATGTCATCAGTCATTTGTTATTTATTGGATTTAATGGTGCAGTAATATTGGAATAATATTGTTATTTATTTAACGTGAATTGATTCAAAATAATGATGCTACTTACCTTTTATTTAGAAAAGGGGTGTTACTTACCAACAAACAATTGCTATTTTTATGTTGAAGATATTAATTTTATACGTTATAATGAAACAATGCAATACCGCTCTCTACGAGGTGTTTTCTATTTCCAAACAGATGTGAACTTCAATATAAATAAGAGGTTTTGGCATCTAATCAATCATAAGAAAAAGAAACCAATCTCAAAGCTATTTTCTCATTCTAAATCATCTTTCTCTTCTCTAATGCATGAGAGCAAGGAAAAGAAACATTTTTCTGTAAAATACTATCAAAAGATACGCTTAGAGAGATTATGCAATTCTCTTTAAAAATTCTAAAGTATCCTGCAGGAAATTCGCCGGTAAACCCTGTTGCATCCAACATACAAATATTGGTGGGGGTGAATTGTTTCTTAAGCTTAGTGTAAAAACACACGCTTTAGAATTTTATCGTGCAAATTAATTTCTCAGTTTTCATCTCCATTTATTTTTAGTTTTGCAACAGCCCCAAAATCGAAATATCTACAACAATCTTAAGGAACAACTTCTTATTCAATGACTACTTCACAAAAAGAGATGACTTCTGACTTTGTGAGATTAGAGAAGTTTGATGGAGGGAATTTTATTCGTTGGCAAAAAAAAATGAAATTCCTTCTCACAACATTGAAAGTGGTGTACGCCCTTAACATTACAAAACCGGAAGAAAAAGAAGATGAAACAATTGCTAAAACTAGAGAGAGACAAAAGTGGGACAATGATGATTATATATGCATGGGACACATCCTCAACAATAAGTGGGATTCATTGTTCGACATTTATCAGAGTATTAACTCTGTAAAAGATTTATGGGAGAAATTGGAATCAAGATACATCCAAGAAGACACTACAAGTAAGAAGTTTCTTGTTTCTCAGTTTAATAATTATAAAATGATAGACAATAGGCATGTAATGGAACAAATGTATGAAATCGAACGTATTCTCAATAACTACAAACAACAAGATATGCATATGGATGAAACAATTATTGTATCTTCTATAATAAATAAACTTCCTCCATAATGGAAAGATTTTATAAAATCTTTGAAGCATAAGAAAGAGAACATATCTCTTGAGTAATTGGGTAATCACTTTCGTTTAGAAGAACAGTATCATAAACAAGATGATACTAAAAATCAATTTGCTCATGAGAAGGTACATGTAATGGAGGAATGAAATTCAAGTAAAACTTCCAACAAAAGAAAATGAGATTTTGGAAAATCTTATGAAAATCATAATGTTAATAGTAATAATAACGATAGAAAGAAAAAGCAAGGAAATTGCTATCATTGTGGAAAATCAGGACACTTTAAAAATGAGTGCAGGTTCTTGAAAAGAGAGAATAAAAACAAGAATTCAACTGCAACAACAAAGAATCTTGTTGCTGTCATTTCTGAAATCAACATGATATAAGATGTTGATTCTTGGTGGATAGACTCTAGTGCTACCCGTCATGTGTGCAAAAATAAAAACTTATTTAAGACCATCAATGAAGAAAATGGTAATGTTTTGTACATGGAAAATGCCTCTACTGTTCAAGTCAAAGGAAAAGGATCAGTGGAGATTGAATTCACTTCTAGAAAAACACTCACTCTTCAAGATGTTCTTTATGTTCTGGAAGTTAGGAAGAACTTGATTTATGTACCTTTACTTAATAAGTATGGTTTCAAATCTGTATTTGAGGGAGATAAATTTATTCTCTCCAAAGGGGGTATGTTTGTAGGGAAGGGTTATCTTTGTGAGAAAATGTTCATGTGTAATACTGTTAATAATAATAATAATGTGATTTCTGTTTATATTATCGAGTCTTGTGATTTATGTTAACTTTAGAAAATTAAATGATATGATAAAATCAAATTTAATTTTGACTCTTGACAAAAATTCAAATTCATGTACTACTTGCATGGTAACTAAAATCACAAGACAACCTTTTAAAGGAATTGAAAGAAGCTCTAAGGTGTTAGATTTAATTCATTTATATGTGTGTGATTTACATGGTTGGCTCACCATTGGTGGTAAAAAGTATTTTGTCACTTTCATTGATGATTGCACTAGATTTTTTTTTATTTAATGCATTCTAAGGATGAAGTCTTAGACAAATTTAAAATATTTAAAGGACAAGTAGAACTTCAACATGCGACTTTCATTAAATGTTTTAGAAGTGATAGGGGAGGGGAGTTTAATCATCATAATTATTTAGAGTCCACTGGTATTGTGCATCAAACAACTGCACCATATTCCCCACAAGAAAATGGGATAGCAGAAAGGAAAAATAGGGTGTTGGAAGAAATGGTGAATGCCATGTTATCCTATTATGGTTTATGTAAAGGATATTAGGGTGAAGCCATGCTAAATGCATGTTATATATTGAATAGAGTTCCTAAAAAAAGGAACAAGATAACCCCATATAAACTCTGGATGAAAAGAAAACTCAATCTAAATTATTTAAAAGTTTGGGGTTGTAGAGCAATTGTAAAGGTGCATGAACCAAAAAGAAAAAAATTGGGAGAAAAAGGAATTGAATGTGTATTTTTGGCATATGCTGAAAATAACAAAGCATATAGATTCATGGTTATTGAATCCAATGACTCATATCCTATTAATACTGTGATTGAGTCAAGAGATGCAATTTTTCAAGAAAGTAGATTTACTTCAATTCAAAATCCCAAAGACAATATTCATTATGATGTTCAAAGTCTAGAAAGTAATGTATCTAATAATGATATGTTGGTATGTTCAGAACCTAGAAGAAGTAAAAGAATCTAAAAAATGAAAAACTATGGATCAGACTTCTTTGTGTACCTTGTATAAGGAAATAATGATTCAATAAATCGTTACGGACCAATTTGCTATAACCTAGAGAATGATCCAAAAACATTTGAAGAGGCAATAAAATCTCAAGATTATGCTTTTTGGAAAGAAGTTATCCAAGAAGAAATGGACTCAATTATGAGCAATAAAACCTGGAAACTAGTAGATCTCCCACCAAGATCAAAACCAATAGTTTGTAAATGGATATTTAAAAGAAAAATGAAAGTCTATGGTATCATTGGAAAATTTAAAGCTAGACTTGTCGCTAAAGGGTATACACAAAATAAAGGTATTGATTACTTTGATACGTATGCACCTGTTCCTAGAATTACATCAATCGGAGTGCTTTTTGCACTTGCTTCCATATATAAGCTTGTAATCCATCAAATGGATGTTAAAACTGTGCTTATAAATGGAGAGTTAGATGAAGAGGTGTATATGAAACAACCTGAAGGCTTTGTCATCAAATTACAAGAACATAAAGTGTGTACATTAACCAAGTCTTTATATGGGTTAAAACAAGCACCCAAACAATGGCACCAAAAATTTGACCATGATGTGTTAACCAATGGATACAAAATAAATGAATCTGACAAATGAATTTATAGTAAATTTAACAATGAAAAAGATGTCATGATTTGTTTATATGTTGATGATATGTTAATCTTTGGTACTGATTTAAACGAGGTAGAAAAGACTAAAACTTTCTTATCCAAAAACTTTGATATGAAAGACTTAGGTGAAACAAATGTGATTTTGGGAATTAAAATCATAAGAGATGGTGAAAATATTGGTTTATCCCAATCTCGCTACATCGAAAAGGTGCTTAAGAAATTTGATCATTTCAATTATAAACCAGTTTCTACCCCATTTAATCAAAATGTTAATTTGCAGCCACATAAAGGGTGTCCAGTGTCACAAAATGAATATTCAAATGTGATCGGATGCTTGATGCATGGTATGGCTTGTACCAGGCCTGATATAACATATGTTGTTTGTAGGTTAAGTCGGTATACAAGTAATCCAAGTAAAGACCGTTGGCATACTATTAATAGAGTATTAAAATACTTGAAAGAGACAATTAACTATAGTTTAACCTATAGTGGATATCTTTCAGTTTTAGAGGGATATATAAATCCCAATTGGGTAACATTTGTAGAAGATCATGTTTCTACTAGTGGATGGATCTTCAAACTTGGTGGAGGTGCAGTTTCTTGGGGTTCAAAGAAACAGACTTGCATTGCTGACTCCACCATGGTTGCAGAGTTTATTGCTCTAGCTGCCGGCAATAAATAAGCTGAATGGCTAAGAAATTTATTATATGAGATACCAATTTGGCCAAAGCCAATGGCGCCTATATCCATACAATGTGATAGTCAGTCCACATTATCAAAAGCATATAGCCAAGCATATAATGGAAAATCTAGATATATTGGTTTAAGACATAGCTATGTGAAGGATTTTATTTCAAATGGAGTAATTTCCATTGTGTTCATTGTTAAGTGCAAATTTTGACTTAAATTGAACCATCTTTCTTGGCACTTTTTAACGCAATTCTCATGTTTTCATAGATTTAATTCATGTTCTTGTGTGATTCTTCAATTATTGTGAAAATACCTTTGGTACTTGTAATTTGTGTGTTATTGTGCAGAAAAAGGCATTAAGTCATCAAAGAAGTAAGACACAAGAAAAGAGATGCAAGTTGCCAGGAAATGAAGAAACTTCAGAAAGTTCGCTTGGCGAACTTGCCAGCGAATGTTTGCTTTGCGAACTTCCCAGCGAATACTCCCAGACTTGAGACAGTAAGAAAAGGCACCTAAGTTCGCTTTATCAATATCTGCGAATGTTCGCTTTGCGAATAATTATTCGCATTGCAAACTTATGCAGAATCGCAGAGGCGGTTTAACTGTTCTTGAGGCACATCCGGTGCCTAATTTGGTGTTCGCTGGGTGAATAATCTGTTTGCAGTGCAAACATGACAGATTCTGAATGTATTATATAAGTACTTTTCATCATTTTTAAGATATAACTTGTACTTTTCATATCAAAATTTTATCTCTCTCCATTTCAAGAATATTTTAGAGAGAGAAACTCAAACCTTAAGGGGGAGAAGGTAAGATCTTCAATCTCTTGTTGGGTTTGGATGTAATCTTTTGATACCTTATGTATTTCATCTAATATATGTTTGTGAACTAGTTTTGATTCTCTATTGTTGGTTCTCTTTGATTGTTTATTTGTGGGTCTTGACAAAACTCTTTTCAAATCTTTGGTCTTAGATTTTCATTTATCAATGAGCAAACTTTTGACATGGTTTTGTGAGTTGATATTCATTTGCATCTTAGCTTTTTAGCATTGTGTTGATTGTTAGTTTGAATAACTTCTAGTAATTAATGCAATAAAGACCGCGATAACGCTTGACAAACGATATTGCGAGGATGCGTGATTATAGTGAGGAAGAACGATGTTCACATACATTTGGAAAATTAGATGAATACATGTAAAAAGGGTTAATCATATGTACGTATTCTGATCATAGCTTTGTATATGAATTACTCATTAGTTTGATATGGATGTTATAGTAATATCTGTTGGGTCTAGATGCCAGAAATGGATGTAGGCTTAACATTCATATAGGTTTTAAATACTTTGTATTGATTGGTAATGTGCGAGAGCAATTATTGATCGATACAAAATCACTCACAACATGCAGGGACCGAGGGGATATGTATGTCATGAGTGATACGTGAGGATATTAGATGAATGATTGATTTGTGTTTACTTGATTAGAAGAATGCATATGTTATCAATTGATGAGATCCAATCCCAACAAGGCTCCGTTTATAATTCAGTCTTTACTTTATATTTTCCGTCTTTACATTTTCTGCTTTTATTATGGTTCCTTAAACCTTTTAGCCAAAACTTTTGCACCATAAGATTAGAAATGTAGAGACCGTTGAACGACATTGTTTCTCGCACCGATCCCTGTGGAGACGACAAAAATTGGGTACTTAATTAATTTTTGCTTGCTGCTTTACCGCTTCAACATTCATAAGAACATAAAATAATCTTGCATATCCTTTGATGAAAGGTCTGACAAATGACACGGTGTTGAAGACATCATTGGGGATTGATCTAAAGCCCATATCTAATTGATCATCAATAGTAGAAACTCAACTTACACTTTGTTAAAATTAAGTCGTGAGTTCAATGGTGAAAGTACACTATTAGAGTGATTGCAAGTACTTGATTATAAATACATCCCAAAGGGCAAAAGTACTTAGGGACCATAAGTAAAAGATGGAAGGCAGAGATTATTCTCTTAATAGATATATAACAAATATTTGCTGAATTGCTTATTACGGGAGCATTTCTGATATAGTCTACCTATATGAGAATGAAGTGGGTCGCTTCATAGAGTTTAAGGGTTTGACTCTTAAATTCTCATGAAAAGGATACATGACATTGGGCCTTATCAAATGTGTCACATTTACAATTCTTTTGATAAAATCGAGATTTCATGTGTAAGTTTTGCACACTTTGTTCTAACGAATAGTTGGTTCAAAGCTTGTCTACCAATGTCTATTCGGGATGAGTGAAACCCATAGCCTACTAAGTATTGGTTCAAATCGTTAGATACCAATATCTGAAACCATGATATTTTTAGAATTATGAGATTTAGTTATTTTGAAAATGGTGGGGGATTGTGAAAGAATTTTCAAAATAATAATAAATTGGATGATTGTATTATTTGAAATAATGATATAAATATTATATTCAGATTTTGCATCTCATAAATCAATTAGTGATTTAATGTGCCATGTCATAGGTCCTTTGTTATTTATTGGATTTAATGGTGCCTTAATATTTGAATAATATTGTTATTTATTTAACGTGAATTGATCCAAAATAAAGATGTTGCTTACCTTTTATTTAGGAAGGGGTGTTACTTACTAACAAACCATTGTTATTTTTATGCTAAAGATATTAATTTTATACGTTATAATGAAACGATGCAATACTGCTCTCTACGAGGTGTTTTCTATTTCCAAACAGATATGAACTTCAGTATAAATAAGAGGTTTTGACATCTGATCAATCATAAGAAAAATAAACCAATCTTAAAATTATTTTCTCATTCTAAATCATCTTTCTCTTCTCTAATGCAAGAGAGCAAGGAAAAGAAACATTTTTTTTTTATAAAATACTATCAAAAGATACACTTAGAGAGATTGTGCAATTCTCTTTAAGGATTCCAAAGTATCCTGCTGGAAATTCGTCAGTAAATCCTGGTGCATTCAATATACAAATATTGGTGGAGGCAAATTGTTCTTTAAGCTTAGTGTAAAAACACCCGCTTTAGAATTTTATTGTGCAAATTAATTTCTCTATTTTTATCTTCATTTATTCTTAGTTTTGCAGCAGCTTCAAAATCGAAATATCGACAACATATTTTCCTTAGATTTTATGGTAGGAGTATATGATATAATTTTTAATTAAAAATTATAATAAAATAAAGGTGCTTCATTGAATAGATCTTACCTTGTTTGACAAATTAACCATAAATTTTTGTTAGAAAATATACAATTTATTATAGTGAATATTCATATATTTGAGATTACCTTGCTTCAAATTCACGATATCCTGATACATTTGTGCCACACGATCATTCTATCAACATTTGCAAATCGATGCTTCAAGTCGATCCAAATATCTATCAGATTATCAATGAAAACAACATTTCTAGCAATTTGAGGAATGACTAAATTTACAATCCAAGTGTGTTCCAAATTGTTTCATTGTTCTCATGCATGAAAATTTAGGTCATCCTGAGATGTTATTGAAATCAATCCATCTATATATATGCGCTTGATTTTCATTGTTAGGTCTCTTTTCATATTCATCAACAAGCTATGATAATTTTTTTCCTTTTAATTGTGGATTCACGCTCATAGAAGATTGATTCCCTAAATAATGAACATAATATGGATCACAAGATTAATCTTGATTGTGATTGAAATGGTTGGTATATCTCACCATTGTAATTGAATAAGAGAAATAAAAAATGTAGACGAAATTGTTGAAAGAAATCGAGAAGAAATGATATTCAAGAGCAATGCAAAAGCACGACAAGTTTACTCCGCTCTCATACCATTAGAGCAGAATTGAAAGCCATTAGCTTGGTGTAAAATAGAAAAATGAGATTCTACATTCATAATTGTGAAAAATGAGAGAAAAAAAAGTTTATATGTATAAATTGAAAACCAAAGTAAAATATCACATAATCACAACTAAGGCAGAAAATAAAAGTAAATATTCTCAATTTTGTTAGATTTACGGAACTAATCCTCTATTTTAAATTTAAATAATTTTAATCTTTTTCATCATTTTTTTCTTTCATTTTAAATTGATAACGAGTTTGTTTTAAATTGCAAGTCATTTGACATTTAACAAATCATCATATAAAATTCAAAACCGTCTCAACGAATATTGAGACCTAAAGAGGGATTCTAAGAATTCGATCCTTGTAAAATTAATTTTTTTGATATAAATAATTTAAAATTTTAGTTTTCAAACTTTTGAGATGCAAAATTCTTTATTAAATTATCATAATTGATTTTTTTGTAAAGTTTATTTTTTTAATATATAATAAAGTCAATTTATTTAATTTTTGTTGAGACATTGTTGATCTTAGATAAGATTTTATTAATTTTAAAATTGAAAAACTATATTATGTATGCTCATATGAATTGTTAACATTATTTTATAAGCAATATATGCATTTGAGAAAGAATATTTGTTTTACATAATTAACTTTGTCAATCCGTATATCATTTTCTACATGTATAATTTCTTTTAAGATGTTTAATTCTGTAAATAAATCCAATTTATCAATATCTGAACGTTCAAGATTAAGAAAATATTCTTTTAACTTTTTATTATCTAATAAGCTTATTTTCTCAATGCTAAAAACAAATTCAAAAATATCATTACACAATATAAATTGTTCAAACCTATTTTGAAATGACGCAATTGTTTTATCTTTTATGTATAAAAAAATAATCAGTTTTAAATAATTCCTCAGAAGATTTAAAGACTCCATTATCGATATTTTATCAAATTTTTTTTTTCTATGAATAGTTTATTTTTCACATGACTTAGGTTCTATATCCATCTCAAAAACAATTTTTTTAACAGAAGTGAAAGCGGTCTCAAAACCGTTTTCCTATATTTTTCAAAAAAATATAACAAACATTTTAATTGTTCTATAGCAATATCAGTACGCATATCCTTAAATTAAAATTTTTTACTAACTGGATTTATTGCAAGCAATATCTCATACTTAATAGTAATGTTTATCATAAACTCAAAATTTTTAAACTCATTACAAACAAATATTATATATATATATATATATATATATATATATATATATATATATATATAAGTTTAAAGGTAGTGCATTGTCGGTATAAAGAAATATTACACATACAGATTATTTTAAAGTGGCAAATCATGACAGTATTTTAAAAATAAAAGTGTGATGTGGCGAGATACACGTCTGTCATTGGTTGACAGTGTAAAAATATTTTACACTGTCGGTGTATATTCTTTTCTCTCTCTCTCTCTCTCTCTTTTTTTATAAGCTAAAAATTATATATATCAGGGATACAAAGGGGTATCCCAACCCGTATACATCTATAGCCGATTCAAACATCAACGGCCACAAAAATCACTAGGGGAATTTACCCAAGTGAAATAATTACAAAAATAAGGACCAATATGATTCTTTCCTAACCACCACCACGTATAAATTAGAATACAATTCGAAATCGTATCGAGATCCCAAAATTCATCCCTAAATATAATATTGTTACGGGATGACCAAATAATCCAACAAATTGACAACCACAGACCAACCGCAATACTAACTTCAACCCTTCTATCAACACACCCCTTTACCCAACAAGACAAATGGTTCAACATATTGCCAACTAGAATAATAAGAATACCCAACCAATTACAACCAAAATTCCAAACAGCCCTAGACTTTCTAAACTTTATTGTGTTAATTGCTGTATGTAATTACAAATTACAACGCCCTTTTTATATAGGCTATCAAAGCCCAGACCCAAACAAACATTTCGACTAACTCCTTAACAGCTATATTCGACTCTGTCGAATACAGCTGACTACACAACACTACAACTAATTCGACATCGACAAAAACCTATAAAGACTCTAACTTCGACTTCGACAAAGAACTTGAATTACTTCTAACACACCACCTAATTCATGTTCTCGAGACTTCTCATCCCAATGCTCTTCTTTAACTCGTCGAATCTGACTTTCTTCAAAGGTTTGGTAAGTATGTCGGCTAGTTGAAATTCAGTCTTGCAATATTCAAGATCAAGCTTCCCTCTGTTCACTTGATCCCTGAGAAAATGATACCTTCTTTCTATGTGCTTACTTCGACCATGACACATAGGATGATTTGCAAGATCAATATATGACTTATTGTCTACAAACAACTTCATCTTTCCAGGTTCCTTGATCTTGAGTTCTTCGAGCAACATATCTATCCATGCTGACTGACATGCTGCATACGATGCAGCTACGTACTCAGCTTCACATGATGACAAAGCCACAATGCTTTATTTAACGTGAATTGATTCAAAATAATGATGCTACTTACCTTTTATTTAGAAAAGGGGTGTTACTTACCAACAAACAATTGCTATTTTTATGTTGAAGATATTAATTTTATACGTTATAATGAAACAATGCAATACCGCTCTCTACGAGGTGTTTTCTATTTCCAAACAGATGTGAACTTCAATATAAATAAGAGGTTTTGGCATCTAATCAATCATAAGAAAAAGAAACCAATCTCAAAGCTATTTTCTCATTCTAAATCATCTTTCTCTTCTCTAATGCATGAGAGCAAGGAAAAGAAACATTTTTCTGTAAAATACTATCAAAAGATACGCTTAGAGAGATTATGCAATTCTCTTTAAAAATTCTAAAGTATCCTGCAGGAAATTCGCCGGTAAACCCTGTTGCATCCAACATACAAATATTGGTGGGGGTGAATTGTTTCTTAAGCTTAGTGTAAAAACACACGCTTTAGAATTTTATCGTGCAAATTAATTTCTCAGTTTTCATCTCCATTTATTTTTAGTTTTGCAACAGCCCCAAAATCGAAATATCTACAACAATCTTAAGGAACAACTTCTTATTCAATGACTACTTCACAAAAAGAGATGACTTCTGACTTTGTGAGATTAGAGAAGTTTGATGGAGGGAATTTTATTCGTTGGCAAAAAAAAATGAAATTCCTTCTCACAACATTGAAAGTGGTGTACGCCCTTAACATTACAAAACCGGAAGAAAAAGAAGATGAAACAATTGCTAAAACTAGAGAGAGACAAAAGTGGGACAATGATGATTATATATGCATGGGACACATCCTCAACAATAAGTGGGATTCATTGTTCGACATTTATCAGAGTATTAACTCTGTAAAAGATTTATGGGAGAAATTGGAATCAAGATACATCCAAGAAGACACTACAAGTAAGAAGTTTCTTGTTTCTCAGTTTAATAATTATAAAATGATAGACAATAGGCATGTAATGGAACAAATGTATGAAATCGAACGTATTCTCAATAACTACAAACAACAAGATATGCATATGGATGAAACAATTATTGTATCTTCTATAATAAATAAACTTCCTCCATAATGGAAAGATTTTATAAAATCTTTGAAGCATAAGAAAGAGAACATATCTCTTGAGTAATTGGGTAATCACTTTCGTTTAGAAGAACAGTATCATAAACAAGATGATACTAAAAATCAATTTGCTCATGAGAAGGTACATGTAATGGAGGAATGAAATTCAAGTAAAACTTCCAACAAAAGAAAATGAGATTTTGGAAAATCTTATGAAAATCATAATGTTAATAGTAATAATAACGATAGAAAGAAAAAGCAAGGAAATTGCTATCATTGTGGAAAATCAGGACACTTTAAAAATGAGTGCAGGTTCTTGAAAAGAGAGAATAAAAACAAGAATTCAACTGCAACAACAAAGAATCTTGTTGCTGTCATTTCTGAAATCAACATGATATAAGATGTTGATTCTTGGTGGATAGACTCTAGTGCTACCCGTCATGTGTGCAAAAATAAAAACTTATTTAAGACCATCAATGAAGAAAATGGTAATGTTTTGTACATGGAAAATGCCTCTACTGTTCAAGTCAAAGGAAAAGGATCAGTGGAGATTGAATTCACTTCTAGAAAAACACTCACTCTTCAAGA
The DNA here is from genome assembly GCA_022829125.1 of Lathyrus tuberosus. NCBI lineage: Eukaryota > Viridiplantae > Streptophyta > Magnoliopsida > Fabales > Fabaceae > Lathyrus > Lathyrus tuberosus. The sequence continues at coordinate 7,996 of JALAZF010000716.1, read as the reverse complement.
TGTTCTTTATGTTCTGGAAGTTAGGAAGAACTTGATTTATGTACCTTTACTTAATAAGTATGGTTTCAAATCTGTATTTGAGGGAGATAAATTTATTCTCTCCAAAGGGGGTATGTTTGTAGGGAAGGGTTATCTTTGTGAGAAAATGTTCATGTGTAATACTGTTAATAATAATAATAATGTGATTTCTGTTTATATTATCGAGTCTTGTGATTTATGTTAACTTTAGAAAATTAAATGATATGATAAAATCAAATTTAATTTTGACTCTTGACAAAAATTCAAATTCATGTACTACTTGCATGGTAACTAAAATCACAAGACAACCTTTTAAAGGAATTGAAAGAAGCTCTAAGGTGTTAGATTTAATTCATTTATATGTGTGTGATTTACATGGTTGGCTCACCATTGGTGGTAAAAAGTATTTTGTCACTTTCATTGATGATTGCACTAGATTTTTTTTTATTTAATGCATTCTAAGGATGAAGTCTTAGACAAATTTAAAATATTTAAAGGACAAGTAGAACTTCAACATGCGACTTTCATTAAATGTTTTAGAAGTGATAGGGGAGGGGAGTTTAATCATCATAATTATTTAGAGTCCACTGGTATTGTGCATCAAACAACTGCACCATATTCCCCACAAGAAAATGGGATAGCAGAAAGGAAAAATAGGGTGTTGGAAGAAATGGTGAATGCCATGTTATCCTATTATGGTTTATGTAAAGGATATTAGGGTGAAGCCATGCTAAATGCATGTTATATATTGAATAGAGTTCCTAAAAAAAGGAACAAGATAACCCCATATAAACTCTGGATGAAAAGAAAACTCAATCTAAATTATTTAAAAGTTTGGGGTTGTAGAGCAATTGTAAAGGTGCATGAACCAAAAAGAAAAAAATTGGGAGAAAAAGGAATTGAATGTGTATTTTTGGCATATGCTGAAAATAACAAAGCATATAGATTCATGGTTATTGAATCCAATGACTCATATCCTATTAATACTGTGATTGAGTCAAGAGATGCAATTTTTCAAGAAAGTAGATTTACTTCAATTCAAAATCCCAAAGACAATATTCATTATGATGTTCAAAGTCTAGAAAGTAATGTATCTAATAATGATATGTTGGTATGTTCAGAACCTAGAAGAAGTAAAAGAATCTAAAAAATGAAAAACTATGGATCAGACTTCTTTGTGTACCTTGTATAAGGAAATAATGATTCAATAAATCGTTACGGACCAATTTGCTATAACCTAGAGAATGATCCAAAAACATTTGAAGAGGCAATAAAATCTCAAGATTATGCTTTTTGGAAAGAAGTTATCCAAGAAGAAATGGACTCAATTATGAGCAATAAAACCTGGAAACTAGTAGATCTCCCACCAAGATCAAAACCAATAGTTTGTAAATGGATATTTAAAAGAAAAATGAAAGTCTATGGTATCATTGGAAAATTTAAAGCTAGACTTGTCGCTAAAGGGTATACACAAAATAAAGGTATTGATTACTTTGATACGTATGCACCTGTTCCTAGAATTACATCAATCGGAGTGCTTTTTGCACTTGCTTCCATATATAAGCTTGTAATCCATCAAATGGATGTTAAAACTGTGCTTATAAATGGAGAGTTAGATGAAGAGGTGTATATGAAACAACCTGAAGGCTTTGTCATCAAATTACAAGAACATAAAGTGTGTACATTAACCAAGTCTTTATATGGGTTAAAACAAGCACCCAAACAATGGCACCAAAAATTTGACCATGATGTGTTAACCAATGGATACAAAATAAATGAATCTGACAAATGAATTTATAGTAAATTTAACAATGAAAAAGATGTCATGATTTGTTTATATGTTGATGATATGTTAATCTTTGGTACTGATTTAAACGAGGTAGAAAAGACTAAAACTTTCTTATCCAAAAACTTTGATATGAAAGACTTAGGTGAAACAAATGTGATTTTGGGAATTAAAATCATAAGAGATGGTGAAAATATTGGTTTATCCCAATCTCGCTACATCGAAAAGGTGCTTAAGAAATTTGATCATTTCAATTATAAACCAGTTTCTACCCCATTTAATCAAAATGTTAATTTGCAGCCACATAAAGGGTGTCCAGTGTCACAAAATGAATATTCAAATGTGATCGGATGCTTGATGCATGGTATGGCTTGTACCAGGCCTGATATAACATATGTTGTTTGTAGGTTAAGTCGGTATACAAGTAATCCAAGTAAAGACCGTTGGCATACTATTAATAGAGTATTAAAATACTTGAAAGAGACAATTAACTATAGTTTAACCTATAGTGGATATCTTTCAGTTTTAGAGGGATATATAAATCCCAATTGGGTAACATTTGTAGAAGATCATGTTTCTACTAGTGGATGGATCTTCAAACTTGGTGGAGGTGCAGTTTCTTGGGGTTCAAAGAAACAGACTTGCATTGCTGACTCCACCATGGTTGCAGAGTTTATTGCTCTAGCTGCCGGCAATAAATAAGCTGAATGGCTAAGAAATTTATTATATGAGATACCAATTTGGCCAAAGCCAATGGCGCCTATATCCATACAATGTGATAGTCAGTCCACATTATCAAAAGCATATAGCCAAGCATATAATGGAAAATCTAGATATATTGGTTTAAGACATAGCTATGTGAAGGATTTTATTTCAAATGGAGTAATTTCCATTGTGTTCATTGTTAAGTGCAAATTTTGACTTAAATTGAACCATCTTTCTTGGCACTTTTTAACGCAATTCTCATGTTTTCATAGATTTAATTCATGTTCTTGTGTGATTCTTCAATTATTGTGAAAATACCTTTGGTACTTGTAATTTGTGTGTTATTGTGCAGAAAAAGGCATTAAGTCATCAAAGAAGTAAGACACAAGAAAAGAGATGCAAGTTGCCAGGAAATGAAGAAACTTCAGAAAGTTCGCTTGGCGAACTTGCCAGCGAATGTTTGCTTTGCGAACTTCCCAGCGAATACTCCCAGACTTGAGACAGTAAGAAAAGGCACCTAAGTTCGCTTTATCAATATCTGCGAATGTTCGCTTTGCGAATAATTATTCGCATTGCAAACTTATGCAGAATCGCAGAGGCGGTTTAACTGTTCTTGAGGCACATCCGGTGCCTAATTTGGTGTTCGCTGGGTGAATAATCTGTTTGCAGTGCAAACATGACAGATTCTGAATGTATTATATAAGTACTTTTCATCATTTTTAAGATATAACTTGTACTTTTCATATCAAAATTTTATCTCTCTCCATTTCAAGAATATTTTAGAGAGAGAAACTCAAACCTTAAGGGGGAGAAGGTAAGATCTTCAATCTCTTGTTGGGTTTGGATGTAATCTTTTGATACCTTATGTATTTCATCTAATATATGTTTGTGAACTAGTTTTGATTCTCTATTGTTGGTTCTCTTTGATTGTTTATTTGTGGGTCTTGACAAAACTCTTTTCAAATCTTTGGTCTTAGATTTTCATTTATCAATGAGCAAACTTTTGACATGGTTTTGTGAGTTGATATTCATTTGCATCTTAGCTTTTTAGCATTGTGTTGATTGTTAGTTTGAATAACTTCTAGTAATTAATGCAATAAAGACCGCGATAACGCTTGACAAACGATATTGCGAGGATGCGTGATTATAGTGAGGAAGAACGATGTTCACATACATTTGGAAAATTAGATGAATACATGTAAAAAGGGTTAATCATATGTACGTATTCTGATCATAGCTTTGTATATGAATTACTCATTAGTTTGATATGGATGTTATAGTAATATCTGTTGGGTCTAGATGCCAGAAATGGATGTAGGCTTAACATTCATATAGGTTTTAAATACTTTGTATTGATTGGTAATGTGCGAGAGCAATTATTGATCGATACAAAATCACTCACAACATGCAGGGACCGAGGGGATATGTATGTCATGAGTGATACGTGAGGATATTAGATGAATGATTGATTTGTGTTTACTTGATTAGAAGAATGCATATGTTATCAATTGATGAGATCCAATCCCAACAAGGCTCCGTTTATAATTCAGTCTTTACTTTATATTTTCCGTCTTTACATTTTCTGCTTTTATTATGGTTCCTTAAACCTTTTAGCCAAAACTTTTGCACCATAAGATTAGAAATGTAGAGACCGTTGAACGACATTGTTTCTCGCACCGATCCCTGTGGAGACGACAAAAATTGGGTACTTAATTAATTTTTGCTTGCTGCTTTACCGCTTCAACATTCATAAGAACATAAAATAATCTTGCATATCCTTTGATGAAAGGTCTGACAAATGACACGGTGTTGAAGACATCATTGGGGATTGATCTAAAGCCCATATCTAATTGATCATCAATAGTAGAAACTCAACTTACACTTTGTTAAAATTAAGTCGTGAGTTCAATGGTGAAAGTACACTATTAGAGTGATTGCAAGTACTTGATTATAAATACATCCCAAAGGGCAAAAGTACTTAGGGACCATAAGTAAAAGATGGAAGGCAGAGATTATTCTCTTAATAGATATATAACAAATATTTGCTGAATTGCTTATTACGGGAGCATTTCTGATATAGTCTACCTATATGAGAATGAAGTGGGTCGCTTCATAGAGTTTAAGGGTTTGACTCTTAAATTCTCATGAAAAGGATACATGACATTGGGCCTTATCAAATGTGTCACATTTACAATTCTTTTGATAAAATCGAGATTTCATGTGTAAGTTTTGCACACTTTGTTCTAACGAATAGTTGGTTCAAAGCTTGTCTACCAATGTCTATTCGGGATGAGTGAAACCCATAGCCTACTAAGTATTGGTTCAAATCGTTAGATACCAATATCTGAAACCATGATATTTTTAGAATTATGAGATTTAGTTATTTTGAAAATGGTGGGGGATTGTGAAAGAATTTTCAAAATAATAATAAATTGGATGATTGTATTATTTGAAATAATGATATAAATATTATATTCAGATTTTGCATCTCATAAATCAATTAGTGATTTAATGTGCCATGTCATAGGTCCTTTGTTATTTATTGGATTTAATGGTGCCTTAATATTTGAATAATATTGTTATTTATTTAACGTGAATTGATCCAAAATAAAGATGCTGCTTACCTTTTATTTAGGAAGGGGTGTTACTTACTAACAAACCATTGTTATTTTTATGCTAAAGATATTAATTTTATACGTTATAATGAAACGATGCAATACTGCTCTCTACGAGGTGTTTTCTATTTCCAAACAGATATGAACTTCAGTATAAATAAGAGGTTTTGACATCTGATCAATCATAAGAAAAATAAACCAATCTTAAAATTATTTTCTCATTCTAAATCATCTTTCTCTTCTCTAATGCAAGAGAGCAAGGAAAAGAAACATTTTTTTTTTATAAAATACTATCAAAAGATACACTTAGAGAGATTGTGCAATTCTCTTTAAGGATTCCAAAGTATCCTGCTGGAAATTCGTCAGTAAATCCTGGTGCATTCAATATACAAATATTGGTGGAGGCAAATTGTTCTTTAAGCTTAGTGTAAAAACACCCGCTTTAGAATTTTATTGTGCAAATTAATTTCTCTATTTTTATCTTCATTTATTCTTAGTTTTGCAGCAGCTTCAAAATCGAAATATCGACAACATATTTTCCTTAGATTTTATGGTAGGAGTATATGATATAATTTTTAATTAAAAATTATAATAAAATAAAGGTGCTTCATTGAATAGATCTTACCTTGTTTGATAAATTAACCATAAATTTTTGTTAGAAAATATACAATTTATTATAGTGAATATTCATATATTTGAGATTACCTTGCTTCAAATTCACGATATCCTGATACATTTGTGCCACACGATCATTCTATCAACATTTGCAAATCGATGCTTCAAGTCGATCCAAATATCTATCAGATTATCAATGAAAACAACATTTCTAGCAATTTGAGGAATGACTAAATTTACAATCCAAGTGTGTTCCAAATTGTTTCATTGTTCTCATGCATGAAAATTTAGGTCATCCTGAGATGTTATTGAAATCAATCCATCTATATATATGCGCTTGATTTTCATTGTTAGGTCTCTTTTCATATTCATCAACAAGCTATGATAATTTTTTTCCTTTTAATTGTGGATTCACGCTCATAGAAGATTGATTCCCTAAATAATGAACATAATATGGATCACAAGATTAATCTTGATTGTGATTGAAATGGTTGGTATATCTCACCATTGTAATTGAATAAGAGAAATAAAAAATGTAGACGAAATTGTTGAAAGAAATCGAGAAGAAATGATATTCAAGAGCAATGCAAAAGCACGACAAGTTTACTCCGCTCTCATACCATTAGAGCAGAATTGAAAGCCATTAGCTTGGTGTAAAATAGAAAAATGAGATTCTACATTCATAATTGTGAAAAATGAGAGAAAAAAAAGTTTATATGTATAAATTGAAAACCAAAGTAAAATATCACATAATCACAACTAAGGCAGAAAATAAAAGTAAATATTCTCAATTTTGTTAGATTTACGGAACTAATCCTCTATTTTAAATTTAAATAATTTTAATCTTTTTCATCATTTTTTTCTTTCATTTTAAATTGATAACGAGTTTGTTTTAAATTGCAAGTCATTTGACATTTAACAAATCATCATATAAAATTCAAAACCGTCTCAACGAATATTGAGACCTAAAGAGGGATTCTAAGAATTCGATCCTTGTAAAATTAATTTTTTTGATATAAATAATTTAAAATTTTAGTTTTCAAACTTTTGAGATGCAAAATTCTTTATTAAATTATCATAATTGATTTTTTTGTAAAGTTTATTTTTTTAATATATAATAAAGTCAATTTATTTAATTTTTGTTGAGACATTGTTGATCTTAGATAAGATTTTATTAATTTTAAAATTGAAAAACTATATTATGTATGCTCATATGAATTGTTAACATTATTTTATAAGCAATATATGCATTTGAGAAAGAATATTTGTTTTACATAATTAACTTTGTCAATCCGTATATCATTTTCTACATGTATAATTTCTTTTAAGATGTTTAATTCTGTAAATAAATCCAATTTATCAATATCTGAACGTTCAAGATTAAGAAAATATTCTTTTAACTTTTTATTATCTAATAAGCTTATTTTCTCAATGCTAAAAACAAATTCAAAAATATCATTACACAATATAAATTGTTCAAACCTATTTTGAAATGACGCAATTGTTTTATCTTTTATGTATAAAAAAATAATCAGTTTTAAATAATTCCTCAGAAGATTTAAAGACTCCATTATCGATATTTTATCAAAATTTTTTTTTCTATGAATAGTTTATTTTTCACATGACTTAGGTTCTATATCCATCTCAAAAACAATTTTTTTAACAGAAGTGAAAGCGGTCTCAAAACCGTTTTCCTATATTTTTCAAAAAAATATAACAAACATTTTAATTGTTCTATAGCAATATCAGTACGCATATCCTTAAATTAAAATTTTTTACTAACTGGATTTATTGCAAGCAATATCTCATACTTAATAGTAATGTTTATCATAAACTCAAAATTTTTAAACTCATTACAAACAAATATTATATATATATATATATATATATATATATATATATATATTATATATATATATATATATAAGTTTAAAGGTAGTGCACTGTCGGTATAAAGAAATATTACACATACAGATTATTTTAAAGTGGCAAATCATGACAGTATTTTAAAAATAAAAGTGTGATGTGGCGAGATACACGTCTGTCATTGGTTGACAGTGTAAAAATATTTTACACTGTCGGTGTATATTCTTTTCTCTCTCTCTCTCTCTTTTTTTTTTTTTATAAGCTAAAAATTATATATATCAGGGATACAAAGGGGTATCCCAACCCGTATACATCTATAGCCGATTCAAACATCAACGGCCACAAAAATCACTAGGGGAATTTACCCAAGTGAAATAATTACAAAAATAAG